>OZ026518.1:33789354-34989354 GCA_964019695.1 Loripinus fragilis
AGAAAAAGCCTTGACATATTTTGGGCACGCTCGTGGGCCAGCCTTAGTGTCTGACATTTTGAAACCCTGTTGCACAACTTCAAATCCATATATACCATATTCAGAACAATCTTTCCAGTGGTTACTGAAAACTTGTCCGGAAAAGTTGGGCAGAAAGAAAAAGAAGAAATGGAAACAGAAATGGAATAATAATATACTCCTCAAAATAATTGAAGGACCAATACTATCAATTAGAACATTGATGCATTTTGTGTAGAACGTATTTTGAAAGCCAATTTTACGATATAGCCTAAAATTTTCAGACATCTGTGATGCCTTATTGCCAAGTGAAATAGCAAAAAGAAAGTGGTAGAAAATGTTACTAACAATAATTTTTGTCATTTTAAGACTGGAGCTAAGTGTATTGGAATGTCATTTTTGGTGTGTGATTCATGGACCACAGAAATGAATGAAAAGTGCTTTTAGATGCTGAAATCTGTTTTCGCGTGATTTTATGGTGTTTTAATACCGTTGATAACTCTACCTCTTCCTGTGAGAGAAAATTGCCCCTTTGACTGTGGCGTAATGGCCAGACTCTAGATTCAGATACCTGGTCTTGGCGTTTGTCTGTGAAAATCTTAAAATGATTCTTTGGGACATTTTTCTAACACTCAACGGCATAGAAAGACGATTGAAAATCTGATTCTTGATGGCCAAGTACACACATTGTTTTTAGAAAACAAAACAATGTCAAAACCCATTGTCAGGGATGAAAATGCGTGCTTCCCAGTATATTGAAACTTTTTTAAGATTTTTTTGCATGTAAGCTGAACTGTTTAAATCAAAGTTTAATTTGGAGTCATTTTCATTCTACTGAAATGACCATAGAAGAATGTCTTTACCCCACCCACTGCCTTATGAAAGTGTGTTTTTGGGGTATGTGCAGTTGAGACACAGTTATGGCAGAATTAGGCATGGGAATCATTAATAATGACTATTGATTTATGGACATAAAGAATAGAAAGATTTGGCCAAGTTTTACAGAATTTAAATGTTTGAGCTAATTATACTCGCGTCCTAAAATCTTGGTCCTTTAGTTATTTTGAGGAGTATAATAATAAACAGGTAAAAAGAATAAGACTCCCAATTTCGTGTTTAAGAGGCTCAATCATTCTGAATTTGGACTTACGGATCAGATGTTGTATTGTAATGTGTTCTATCTTTAGCTCATGTGGCTATTTTATTTTGTTCGACAGAGCAGAATGGGTTAGGCAGTTTTGGTAGTAGGACTTATGAGGAACAGTTGTGATTTTATTATTGTTTTTTTTAGACTAGTGGTTCAGGAGGTGTTGTTTCAAAATATTTCTTATCTACAGCTCTGGTGGAGCTGATCATTCAGGCAATTTTGGTAGAGGGCATTATGAGGAACATTCCTATGAAATTATTTTGAATCTGGACCAGTGGTTCAGGAGATGCTTTCTTATCTCCAGCTCTGGTGGCCATCTTGTTTGGCAGAGCGGAACCATTTAGTCAATTTTGGTAGAGGGCATTATGAGGAACATTTGTGAAATTATTTTGAATTTGGATCAGTGGTTCTGTAGCGTTTTTTAAATTAATTCTTATCTACAGCTCTGGTGGCCATCTTGTCCATTATATATGAGGAACATTTGTGTAAAATTATTCTGAATTTCGACCAGTGTTTTAGGATATTGCATTTAAAGATATTTCTTATGTTCAGCTCTGTCGGCCATCTTGCTCAGCAGAGTATGCAGTTTTCGTAGAGGGCATTATGAGGAATATTTCTATGAACTTATTTTGAATTTTGACCAGTGGTTAAGGAGATGCTGTTAAAAGATATTACTAATCTAGAGCTCTTGTGGCAATCTTGTTCGGTGGAGTAGAACCATTTAGCCATGTTCAAAAATATTTAAATTAAACAGACTAAATTTCACAGATAGAACCTGTCCTGAAACTTCAGCAGAATAGTTTAAATTTTAGCAGAATAGTTTAACATAAATTGAGCCGTTTCACGGGATTTCCAACAATGTGGTATTTGCGACCAGCAAAGCCTCAGATCAGCCTGCGCATATGCGCTGTCTGATCAGAGCCTTTGCTAGTCGCTTGAATATTCTATGACTGTAAAGGTGCTGACTGAACATATTTTGGAGTTTCGGAGCTTAAAAGGAGGCTGCACAGGCTTGACTGAGTCTACACCTGTCAATATGTCACATTGTTGGAAATCACATGTCAAGGCTCAATTATGTATTTCAGGTGGAGACAATTATGGACAAAAGTATTATAATCGATTCCAGTCAGCCTAGTGGACATTGAACTACCAACTCAAAACAACCAAATGGACCATGCTATACTATATCTGACTTGTTTCCTAATGATTTTTTGGTAAGAAAACTTAAAATAGCAAACTATATCTCGACCTGGACACGAGAAAACCTGATCTTGTTTGCGTGCAATTTCACAACAACCAGCAAATCAGTCTCTGTCTCTTTGAATATTTACAGTCAGATTAGTGATTTCTGCTATAGTAAAACATAGGGGAAATTAAAATGCCACATGTGAAAATTCATTATTGGTTAGTCTCTTTTGCTGAGCAGGCTGTATTGATTAAGCAGTTCTACGTCACTGCAAGACATAAAGAGTATTTTCGCAAAAAGGCCCATTATCATATCGTAATTCCAAATAGTAAAAGCTAGGTCTTGACATATCCTTCTGCAGTTATAACTAATTAATGAGTCCAATTAAGAAAACAATGAGATACAATTGAACATTTATTCTCTACAAATAATGCAATGGACCATTTTCTATAAAATGTAAATAAATCTGAGAATATAATTTTATTAAGTAGTCAAATATTAATGTATGCGGGGAAATCAGCTATTTAGAGCTATAGTAAAATTTTGATGTTACTTTTGCATCTTATTCCAAAAGATTATGTACAATGAACATTTATTAGAATAATAATGGTAGCTCGTTATAAGATGAGCATATAATCATATTTATCTCCTAATTAAATTAAACGTTTGTATTCTAAAATGGTTTGATCTAATGAGCCTGTGATGTACTTTAGTCTCTGAAATTTAAGAGGTTTTTGTTTACCAAACAGTGAAAACCCTAAAGTACCCACTTAGGAATTTCAAGTATACAAAGGATTAAGAAACATGCCATAACTGACTGTAACTTTTACTGCAGGATACCCTTTTAAGAACATATTCGTACTTTTAATAGGTGTGCAGTATGCACATGTGTCCGCATAAATAGGGACAAGACTGACTTTTAGTTTTTGAAAGAAGTGGGGAAATTAAAGTGTACCTGGCTAGGTTATGACAGGGAAGACGGTGGACCACTGTGCACATGCTGTACGTGCGGGCATAAAAATTCCATGCCTGAAAAAAAAACTGCGTTTGATGGAATACTTATGCCCAGCACATCAGTAGTCTTCCCTGTTGACTTAGCCATGTCCGAAGATTCTTGCCTAGCTTAAAGTACCATCTGCTGATAATCTTTGTAAACAGTTTGGATCCAGATCAGGTCCAACAAAATGCTAGGTCTGATCTGGATCCAAACTGTTTGAGTCAGTCACACACTGATGGTAGTCCTGAAGGATTATTTCCGAAATAGCGAACACCCTGGCATCACTCATGTATAAGAAAATATTTCCAGATGATGTTAAGTTATAATAGGCCATATTTAGTGTCCTCATTCTGCACATGTTTATAAGCAGCAACATCATTGCCAACAACAATACCAACACAAAAACTAGAAAGAAAAAAAATGTCACACTACCTATTCCTACCAGACAACTAAGAGCCAGGCCCAAATACATGCCTTGAAAATCGTTTCCATTATTTATAAAAAAATGTAAAGTGCCAATTTAATTCAGGTGAATGGACTGGACATGTAAATAACCTTACTCGGAAATCAGAGTTTAAATTATTCCTCTTGAATAAATTGAGATTAAACGTTACACTCCTGTTAAATCATTGGTACTATCATGATATATATACGAGGGCTGTGTCAAAAGTTCTTGGACACTGCTAATAATCGTTTAATATTGAATTTGTTTAAAAAAAAGATATAGCAATACAGTATTACAATAGTAAATTGAATATGAGCCGCAACATGTGATTTCCAACCATGTGGCATTTTGTCAAGTGTAGACTCACACAAGCCTGTGTGACCCCCTTTTAAGTTTAGACACTCAAAAAAGATGTTCTGTCAGTAGCTTAACAGTCATAGAATATTCAACTGACTAACAAAGGCTCTGATCAGACTGCGTGTATGCGCAGGCTGATCTGAGGCTTTGCTGGTAGCACATACCACATTGTTGGAAATCTCATGCGTAGGCTCATATGAACTCGACAACACCGTTTACTTTATACACTTACATTAATTGTCGCTATGACAACGTATGGAAGAGATACCCAGTACACATTAAAAGTTTATGTTGCTGGTTATTTTTGGAATGTGATGGAGGAATCTAAGTAAGCAAGGAGGCAAAGATCAGAAATTGGTACTATCAAGTACCACACCTGACCCAGGACACTACACAGGAAAGTGACAAAATACAATAAAACATCACACACAAGAGGACTAAATGTTAGCCCTTTCTCAGCAGGTGACTACAAGGTTGCAATGAACAGACAGACAAGAAAGCATGACAAACACGAAGCATAAATAACAAAAATGATCCACAAAAAAAGCACCGCCTTGTTTTTAATGTATTGCATTGTGGTGTTTGTGACACCCCTTTCTTTGGCAAAGATATATTTTTAACACTAATGTAGTAACCTGTATCACATTCAACCAAAATATGAGTTTGGGTGGCTTATACCATTACCTGGTCTACTTCACATTTAAATGAATGCTTGCAAAATTTAAATTGGGAGATCCTGTAACAAGATGCTTGTGCTATTCTCGGTTCTTCATCCCCCAAAGCCCTGGAATAGATCACCACAAAAGTTGGTAAATCCTTGAGATCTTATATTTTGCATTTACAGATGAACTTCTATTGCCTTATGTTCGCCACTGTCTAAAAAATAAAACTTCACCGTCTGTAAGTGATTACTGGCAATGGGCAGAAGATATCTGCAATCCGAATTTCTTGTATTTGCAGCAACTTAGCTTAACATTTTTACACAGTTTGATGCTGTTTAGAGCGGGTTGTAGATATGGTAAATTTGATGCTATCATTTCTGGAAGAGACAAAAGCACCTCTGCTATTTTATTCAAGGAACCATACCAGATATCAGCGCATAATGGGAACAAATCAATTAATAGAGTCCACAACGCCGCAAAAAGTGAAAGATATAGTTGTTTCTTCAATGACACTGAGTCGATAAGGTAACACTGGGCATAACCAGGGTGGGACGCCTGCCTCGAAGAGGTGAATAAGGAGGCTTAAACTTGGATTTCACTAGATTTATATGATAAAATGGTCAAAATAAATATCTCACCATACATTATCTTATATATCACAAATTGAGTGCACTACATTCAATTTCCTTTGCATTCAATATAGTGTTCACAAAAAGTAGGGGATATTCATATATTCAATATTACAGTACATACTAAACTAATGTCATGTACTTGAAACAGCTAGTATTAATTAGCCAAGTCATCTCACCGACAATATGAATAATTTTTTCTAGGATTAAACTGTTCACGTGTTTCTGAGACAACCATATTTAGAGTAGGGGTAGCATTTCAATTTTTGCACATGAATATCACGGGGAGCGATTATGCAATGGCTATGCTTTTAAAGAGAAATACCCATTATTCACTATGTTTAGAATTAGTTTGATCTCTTTGTCATCGATGTCAGGAATGCGTGGTTAAAATCTGTCAATTTTTAGCAAATCGTGTCATTTTTTTATATTTTGTCACCGCCCTATCTACTAGAAAGAACAGTTATGGTACACGAAAAAAAATCTTTAAAAAAGACCCAAGATATCTAAGATGCATCTTTAGCATGCGTTATCGAAAGCATGTAAAAAAGAAAGATATTTTTTGACCCCTACTTTTTGCACGCCAATAAGGTAACGTTAGAGTAAGGCAAAAAATGTCCCTCTTTCACTTTTTCTTCATAACAACATATGGCTTGAAGCAAATGTGTATATACGCGAGCAAATGATGTGAAATTGTACATTTATTTTGGCAAATAAAAATTGTTAATTTTAGACTAAGGCATCACTTGTTTGTTAGGTGTAAACCCCATAGTTGGGACAAGACGCCTTTTGTGGTGGGACAAAACGCCCTTTGTCTCACAGACAGTAGCTGCTACGCCCAGTTCTTAAGAAATTAGTTCTAGAAGCAAATCAAGAAGTATGCTTTTAGTGAATCTTTGTATTTTTCTTAATAAAGGACGAGTAGCGCAAAACACAAGGGACAAAATACCCAATGATACGGGGCAAAAAGCCTACCGTAGGTATTTTGCCCATAAAACACTATAGCTGGGGTCTTGCCTCAGGGGGTTGTCAATAGCAATTTTTTAAAATAAATTTCTGCACGTGTACGAGTAATGGGACTAGTGCCTCTCTAATTATTGCTAATACCTTGTATCACAAATATGCATTAGTTGAGGAGAAAGATTCCAACAGTAAGCAAACAAAGATAATGTACAATATTGTGAATTTACATTAAACGATAAAAAGGATTATACGAGCTACAAATTTACCGTTTGCTGCAGGCTAAGAAATTTTCTCGGTTTTAAAACTCGCGCGATATGACGCAACGAATGGAAAAACATATAACCGTCTGAACTTCATGAAATAAAGGGGGTAATTTCTAGATTTTTGTGTCCCAATATCCTCTGCTTTTTGTGGACAGTATATAAAGGGAGAATGGAACACGAAAAAATCTTTAAAAAACCCCAAAGATATCTTAGATGCATTTTTAGCATGCATTATCGAAAGCATGTAAAAAAGATATTTTTCATTTTTGGTGAAATTTGGGCCTTGGCCTCTAGCTTTTTGGCACCTCTTTAAGGGAACGTTAGAGTATGGCAAAAAATGTCCATCTGTTACTTTGTCTTCATAACAACATATGGTTCGAAGCAAATGTGTATATACGCAAGCAAAAGGTGTTATTGTACAATTTTTGACAAATGAATATTGATTGTTAATTTTAGACTAAGGCATCACTAGTTTGTTAGGTTTAAACCCCTTAGTTGGGGCAAAACGCCTTTTTGGTGGGGCAAAACGCCCTTTGTCTCACAGACAATAGCTGCTACGCCCAGTTTTTAAGAAATTAGTTCTAGAAGCAAATGAAGAAGTATTCTTTTAGTGAATCTTTGTATTTTACTTTTTTTACATTTGAAATAATAAAGGACGAGTAGCACAGAACCCAAGGGTCATAATGCCCTGTGACACGGGCAACCCCCCCCCCCCACCGTAGGTAGTTTGTCCATAAAATACTATAGTGGGCGTCTTGCCCAGGGGGGAGGGGGTGTCAGTCGCATTGTTTTTTTTTTTAAATAATTTTTTGAACGTGTACGAGTAATAGGACTAGTGTTTCTCTAATTATTGCTAATACCTTGTGTCACAAATCTGCATTAGTCGAGGAGAAAGATTCCAACAGTAAGCAGTTAGTAAGATTGTTTGTTTTGGTTCTTAACGACGCATCAACCCTTGTGGGTCATTAGCGTCAGACGGTATTAAACTAAACATGATGAAGATGAAAAAAGTAAAAATTAATACGATAAAATAAAAGGAATGATGATGATGAGTTTGTATAATGATAGTTAGTTGCAATAAGATTGTTGACAGGAGAGACCACGTACAATATCTGACAGTTTCAAAGAGCTATTCAGATAACTGTACATGTTCTTTAACTGAACAGAATACAACATGAAAAAATCTGTATTATAGTCAAATACAAATGAAAAACAAAATATGATTTTGAGAATAGCAATTAGATTTTGTTAAAAAGATTTATTTGTCTTAAAAATGTCATAAAACTATAAATATGTATATCTTGAAATAATTCTTTCATGTTATCAACATTGAAGCAATTATTTCTTACTTGTGCAAAATCGCCACAATCCAAAAGGAAGTGACGTACAGTGAATGGTGCATCGCAACCAACACATTGTGGTTGCTCTTCATCTAGTAGTAAGTATGAATGTGTGACTCTTGTATGACCTAAACGGAGTCGAGCCAAAACTTCTTTCCTAATGTTTCGAACAAATGATTGATGTTCACCAATAGTTGGTTTTATGTCAAGAAGTTTATTTCCAATGCTGTTATTCCATGAAGTTTGCCATTATTCTAAGATATATTTATTGATAGATGGCTTAAAATTAGAAAATGGAATCTTAAAAGAAGTTGGTTCTAATGAAAGCGATGTTTTTGCTTGCTTATCTACCGTCTCATTCCCTTGGATACCTATATGACTAGGAATCCAACAGAGAGCAATTTCTTTATAAGCTAAAAGCTCATGACATTTTTCTAAAAGCTTCTGAATTTGTGGATTCTTTGAACTGGTATGATTCATTGCTTTCAATACAGAAAGCGAGTCAGAAAATATAATAAATTTATGTTAGCATTACAAGTGCTAATGAAATCTAAAGCTAGATTAATTGCTTTGGCTTCAGCAGTGAAAATTGATGAATCGTCAGGTATACGTTGCATATTACTATGGTTGTCTGATATAACAGCACAACCAACCTTTGAGTCTTCCTTTGACCCATCAGTATATATTTGTTGGTAATTCTTATAACGACTTTGCATTTTTCTGAAATCGTCTTTTAATATGTGTGGATTTGATTCAGATTTTTTCCCGGAATGTAAATCAAAAAGTATTTCAGGTGGCTTCATATACCAAGCTGGAATATTTGGTGTAAAATGTTTTTCAATATTTTATTCTAAGAGTGGTGAAATTCTGATGCCAAATGATTTAATAGCTTTAGGTTTTTGTTCATATAAATCAACATTGTTTGTTTTGTTTGTTTGGTGCTTAACGACGCATCAACCCTTGTGGGTCATTAGCGTCAGAAGGTATTAACTAAACATATTGAGGATGGAAAAAGTTAAAAATTTATAAGATAAAATAAAAGGAATGGTGATGATGAGTTTGTTTTATGAAAATAAGTTGCAATACGATTGTTGACAGGAGAGACCACGTACAATATCTGACAGTTTCAAAGAGCTATTCAGATAACTGTACATGTTCTTTAACTGAACAGAATACAACATAATATAATCTGTATTATGGTCTGATACAAATGTAAAACAAAACATGATTTTAAAAACAGCAATTAGATTTTGTTAAAAAGATTTATTTGTCTTAAAAATGTCATAATACTATCAATATGTATATCTTGAAATAATTCTTTCATGTTATTAACATGGAAGCAATTATTTCTTACTTGTGCAAAATCGCCACATTCCAAAAGGAAGTGACGTACAGTGAAAGGTGCGTCGCAACCAACACATTGAGGATGCTCTTCACCTTGTAGTAAGTATGAATGAGTGACTCTTGTATGACCCAAGCGGAGTCGAGCTAATACTACTTCTTCTCTTCTAATGTTTCGAACAACCGATTGATATTCACCAATAGTTGGTTTGATGTCAAGAAGTTTATTACCAATGCTGTTATTCCATGAAGTTTGCCATTCTTCCAAGGTATATTTATTGATAGAGGGCTTAAAATTGGAAAATGGAATTTTAAAAGAAGTTGGTTCTAATGAAAGCGATGTTTTTGCTTGCTTATCTACCATCTCATTCCCTTGGATACCTATATGACTAGGAATCCAACAGAGAACAATTTCTTTATAAGTTAAAAGCTCATGACATTTTTCTAAAAGTTTCTGAATCTGTGGATTCTTTGAACTGGTATGGTTCATTGCTTTCAATACAGAGAGCGAGTCAGAAAATATAATAAATTTATTGTTTGCATCACAAGTGCTAATGAAATCTAAAGCTAGATCAACTGCTTTGGCTTCAGCAGTGAAAATTGATGAATCGTCAGGTATACGTTGCATATTACTATGGTTGTCTGATATAACAGCACAACCAACCTTTGAGTCTTCCTTTGACCCATCAGTATAAATTTGTTGGTAATTCTTATAACGACTTTGAATTTTTCTGAAATCATCTTTTAATATGTGTGGATTTGATTCAGATTTTTCCCGGAATGTAAATCAAAAAGTATTTCTGGTGGTTTCATGCACCAAGCTGGAATATTTGGTGTAAAATGTTTTTCAATATTTTGTGGTTTGATATTGGCAGATTCTAAAAGTGGTGAAATTCTGATGCCAAATGATTTAATAGCTTTAGGTTTTTGTTCATACAAATTAACATAATTTGGTGGGAATGTAACTTCATAAGCAGGATTTGATGGGTTAGCAGCAAGTCTTATAGCATATTGCAAAGAGAGTTTCTCTCTTCGTGAATATAGTGATGGTTCATCTGCTTCCACATAGAGACTAGCAACAGGAGAAGTTCTAAAAGCCCCTAAAGCTAATCTAAGTCCTTGGTTATGTATAGAATCAAGCATTTGAAGATATGATTTTCGTGCAGAGCCATATATGATACAGCCATAGTCTAATTTTGACCGGACTAGAGACCAATACAGCTTTAGAAGTGTAGTTCGGTCTGCACCCCAAGAAGTATGGGAAAGCACTTTTAAAAGATTCAATGCTTTTAAACATTTAGCTTTGAGATATTTAATATGGGGTATAAAACTGAGTTTTCTATCAAATAAAATGCCAAGGAATTTAGATTCCTCAACAACTGGAATAGGTGATCCATATAAATGTAAAACCGGATCATCATGTTGCTTGCGCAACTGACAGAAATGTACACACTGTGTTTTTGATTTGGAAAACTTAAAGCCATTGCTTGTTGCCCAATTTTCAATCTTATTCAAATTTTGTTGTAGTTGACGTTCAATTGTTGCCATGCTTTTCGAGCGATAACAGAAACAGAAGTCGTCAACGTATAATGAGCAATCAGTAAGATTACCTAAACATTTCACAATATCATTAATTTTGATACTAAAAAGTGTTGTAGATAGCACACCCCCTTGAGGTACACCTTGCTCCTGGTCATAATAGTCAAACAGAGAGGAGCCAACTCGGACTTGCATGGCGCGGTCTGCAAGGAAGTTTTCAATGAATGTAGGAAGTCTACCTCTTAATCCTAGTTTGTGGATATCTTTTAAAATGCCATATCTCCACGTGGTATCATAAACTTTCTCCAAATCAAAAAACACAGCAACTACATGTTCCTTTTTAATAAAGGCATCACGTATGAAGGTTTCCAATCTAACTAAATTATCAGTTGTACTGCGGTCAGATCTGAAACCAGACTGAAACCGCGATATATGATTATTGGATTCTAAAAACCAAGTAAGTCTTTTATTTATCATTCTTTCAAGTGTTTTACATAGACAACTTGTTAAAGCTATAGGTCTATAATTATTAGGTTCCGCAGGATCTTTCCCAGGTTTGGGAATTGGGATTATGGTTGCTAAGGTCCAATCTTCTGGAAATTTACCAGTAGTCCAAATGTAATTAAATATATTCAAAAGGGTTTCAAGAGAATTCTCTGGGAGATGTTTAAGCATTTGATAGTGGATCTCGTCAGGACCCGTGGCTGAGTCATGTGATAGTTGAATAGCTTCAACTAATTATAAATCAACATAATTTGGTGGGATAGTAACTTCATGAGCAGGATTTGACGGGTTAGCAGCAAGTCTTATAGCATAAGATACTGTTCAACATTGTGAATATACATCAAACGATAAAAATAATGATTATAGGACGTACAAATTAACCGTTTGCTGCAGGCTAAGAAATTTTCTTAGGTTTTATAATTTGCGCGATATGACGCAACGAATGGAACATCATATTACTGTCTAAACTTCTTGAAATACAGCGGGTGGGCGTCTTACCCGTCTTACTCTACTCAATTTTCAGCCATCAAAGTACGCATGGAAACTGGCTTAAACATTGGTATATGAAGGAGGGTAATTTCTAGATTTTTGTGTCCCAATATCCTCTATTATTTGTGGACAGTATGTAAAAGGAGACCCACGTACACAAGAATAGAATTAGATTCTGTCAAAAGACCAAATCTGTATATCATTCTGGAATGCGTGGCTAAAATCTGTCAATTTTTAGTGAATCGTGTCAATTTTTTTACCTTTGTCACCTCCATATCTCCTAGAAATAACAGTTATGGTACATGAAAATATCTTTAACCCCCCTCCCCCCCCAAGGTATCTAAGATGCATCTTTAGCATGAATTATCGAAAGCATGTAAAAAAAAAGATTTTTTTTTTTTGTGAAATTTGGGCCTTGACCTCTAGTTTTACGTTAGAGTAAGGCAGACAAAAAGGTCCCTCTGTTACTTTGTCTTCATGACACCATATGGTTTGAAGCACATGTGTTTCTACGCTGGCAAAAGGTGTGTTTTTTTTTGCAAATGAAAATTGATTGTAAATTTTAGACTAAGGCATCACTTGTTTGTTAGGTGAAAACACCATAGTTTGGGCAAGACGCCTTTTTTGGTGGGGCAAAACGCCCTTTGTCTCACAGACAGTGGCTGCTACGCCCAGTTCTTAAGAAATTAGTTCTAGAAGCAAATGAAGAAGTATTTTAATGAATCTGTATTCCGTGGCTTAGCCCTATCTTTACGTGTATATAACATAAAATATTAAGTCATCCGCTCTTGAATAGCTTCATAGTTTTTTTAAGAATGTGAATTTAACCCTATAGAAAGAAAATACATATAAGCGAAAATTGGCTTATATTTTGAGGGATTTGGGAAGAAGTCGAATTACTTTTAAGAATTTGGGGAGCAAAGGAAAAATACTTTCAGGGAGCTGAGGAAATTTCTTTCAGCGATCAAGGGAGCACAGACACCCCCCCCCCTGGAGGCCTCTTAGATTTTCAGAGATCGAGAATGAATTGGAGGAACCGACTGCAGAGATAAACTTCCACTAAATGTCGAATGTGGTCAGTTTCCTGGAAGTATTGCTCGTCTACATGTAACTGGAAGTATGACACGTATGATATTGCAGCACAATTTGTCACTGCGCATATAAACGCCCCTAGTCAAAACTCTCTGAATAAGAATAAAGGCTTATTCATAAGGACAGTAAAGAACTCTTCTGGCAAAAGAAACCACAAACAGTTACCTAAAGAAACCACAAACAGTTACCTAATGCTTCACCTAGCGCCTTAGTTGGTACTAGGTTCGGTGTTTATCGTTGAAAGATGCCAACTTTCAGCTAAATTATTACTGAACAAGGTTAGCTTTTAAAAAAAGCTTAGAACCATCGCATGGCGCTTTACAGTTATTAAAGAAGAACTCTTAATAGTGTTTTAATATTGCATTTGCTGAAGCCACTTTTTTCAGTGTTTCACGTGCTTCAAGCTCTGAGTATTTTTTGTTTTAGTTAACGATTTGTACATTGGTGATCCATTGGAAGCAATTTAAAGACAGGAAACATGTATATTTTAGTAAGACTGCACATGAACACACTGAATAATGGTAGAGTTAGACCCCTCCCCAGCAGTATGTATTAGGTCATTCAACCCTATTCCTCAATCGAAGTCAATGCACATATTGCCTAGGGGGCATGTTAAAACTGACCAATCTACATCTAGTTATTTCGTCACATTTAGTCTAAGTATCCAAAGGGCCCATGTTTGATTGGGATTTTAGCTCAGTGGTATAGTCTCTTATAGGCCTTTTCGCTTTTAGAAGCAATCCAGTATCCAAAGGATATTAACATCGCTCACGCAATGGTGGAATTTTGGAAGTAGCTTGGACGATGGGGAGTCTGAGAAAGAACAGTAAAAGACACTGCTGCTGGGGAGGGAACTCCCGATCCATTTCCGCAACTTGCTAATGGAACAGTCCCGAATCGAACACGCGCCCAATGGAAGTTTACTAACGTATATCACCATCGCTGACGCGATGGTGAATAATAATTTTCTGACACAAACTACATAAAAGAATCTAAGAAAAAAAAGCTGCTTTCTACAACATATTCCCATTGTTTGTGGGTTTTCTCTGCTTATTTTCTAATATATTGTCAAAGTGCGGTTAAATACCAAGGTGCTCTGAGTTTTTTTCACCTCGTTGATGAAACAATATGGCGGCTGTGACGTCAGCTCGGCCTTATGAATCAGAAATATTGGCATGATTTTTCGACATCTACTCTTCTTTTGAAATCAGCCTAAAACCTATTCGATTTTTCTGTTTTACTCTACTGGCCCGAGTTGGTAAAAAAACGAGGGCAGGTGTTGTCCGCAACACACGAGTCCCCTACCGATACACCATTTTGACTATTTTTGTTACCATAGCAACCACACTACAATCGATTTTAATTGACAGCAAAAAGACATGCATAATTAGCACATGTTCACAAACCAAGTTTCCTTAGGCTAGCTTTTATCTCGGGATAAATTTGTTTGCACAATACTTTGACTATTTCTTCTACCATAGTAAACACAGTGTTCTTGCGATGGCGATAAAATGACGTTTATAATTAGCATATAGCCACTAAATCACACACCAAGTTTTATGAAGCAAGTTTGAATAGTTT
This sequence comes from Loripinus fragilis, assembly GCA_964019695.1. Lineage (NCBI taxonomy): Eukaryota > Metazoa > Mollusca > Bivalvia > Lucinida > Lucinidae > Loripinus > Loripinus fragilis. The sequence continues at coordinate 33,803,908 of OZ026518.1, forward strand.
TTTTTAGTTTTCTCAGGTTCTAGATTTCAGCAGACAGACAGAGAGAGAGGGTAGACCTATAGTCCCCTCCAGAGTAAACTAGAAAAAGTGTCCATAGGACACGGATGCCCCCGCGTATTGTTTTTATTTCACCTGCAATTAAACATTGGGTATACAATAAGTGAACAGGATACCATTTACATACTACAAACTGAATTTATAGCAACATTATTCTTATAAAACGCATATATTCTTATATAAGCATATACTATATATACTCTTATATAAGCATATATTCCGTTCTTAACAAAACAACTGTAAAGTTTAAAAAGGATTTAGTAAAATTGTAGGAGGATTTGTGCTCACAAGGTATCTAATGTCCATAAGCTTCTGTAGTAATTAAACCCAAAAATGACTAAGTTCAAACTGTGAAAAAAGTGACAAAAAATAATCTGAGGGTTATATCCAAATGTCATGCACATCTTCAGTCCTTGACAAAAACACCAGTAAAGTTTCAAAAGGATTGGGATAAAATTGTAGGAGGAGTTGCGCTCACAAGGTACCTAATGTCCATAAGCTTCTGTAGTAATTTAGCCCAAAAATGACTAAGTTCAAACTGTTAAAAAAGTGACAAAAATTGATCTGAGGGTTATATCCAAATGTCATGCACATCTTCAGTCCTTGACCAAAACAATAGTAAAGTTTCAAAAGGATTGGGATAAAATTGTAGGAGGAGTTGCGCTCACAAGGTACCTTATGGCCATAAGCTTCAGTAGTAGTTGAGCCCAAAATTGACTAAGTTCAAACTGTGAAAAAAGTGACAAAATTTATCTGAGGGTTATATCCAAATGTCATGCACATCTTCAGTCCTTGACAAAAACACCTGTAAAGTTTCAAAAGGATTGGGAAAAAATTGTAGGAGGAGTTGCGCTCACAAAGTACCTACCTAAATGATGGACGAACGGAAGGACGCACGGACATGGGCAACGCTTAATGCCCTTCCGCATTCTACGAATAGCGGGGGCATAACAACGGTAGGAGCATGAATAATTGAGACAACCCGGGTAGCTCAGCAAGTAAAATCACTTAACCATGCTCCAAGGGTTTGCCTGCCAATCCGTCTGTGCTTCTGTTTAAAAACTATTTTGACGGACTTGTTCAGAGAAAGGCATTCCAATGTCAAAACGTTCCGAATGGTCGAATTCAAATAAAGTGGATGGTATTTTGAACCATCGGTGTATTTCAGGTGCCTGTCTACATTTATGAATGTATGTCTGTCACAAACCAACGTTACCCTTGCTCAAGACTTGACTTGTTAAGAATAACAATTTTTTATGTGCTCTGCATAGAACAAGCTTTTCATCTATGAAAGCTGATACTTGTAGAGGTTCTATTACGCCGAATCAGAAACATTTTTCTGGAGAGCAGGCTATAGTCTGCCCTCCAGCGAAACGCCATTGAAATGGCGTTTCACTGGCAGGCCGATTTCGGCCCGACATTTAATGCTGACTTCGTAGCTTTGCGAGTATTCAGGGGACCCTGACCAGTATTGCTAACTATCATATAGTTTTGCAATTTCCACCCCCTCCCCGGAAATTCAAAAAGCTGCTCAATCAGCATTCAGTGCTGGGCTATTAGCAGTCCCCAGCAAAACACCTGGTACCCACATCTTGAAGCAACAAGCTGTATCCGCGTATGCAATCTTTCAACCTTACAGTAAGTGAATGGATGTCCGCTTTTTAAGTCACCTTGTTTAACAGAAAAGTGAATTGTTGGTGCTCCTCTCTCCACAGGCGCTTGAATGTTCTGTGCTCACCCCGCCCCATTCAAAAATTCTTTACACCACCGTTAATTTTTCGATATGGCTCATTTAGCCTAAATATTGTTTTTCTTAAAAAATGTCATTTTTAGTATTTAAACTTCTTGTAAGTGCCATGTTTGTTCCAACATCATTCTTCAAGTTTCGTGTTTGCAATACTATTCCTTTAACTTAGATTTTGCTGTTCTATTTTATTACCTGTGTAGCTTTAGCGAAAGCAGGTCTAGTAGTGGGTCAACTCCGTCCGCAACACTTTAGGAGTACCACGTTTGTGTATACTGTAACTCCATTTTTTCATATCTTTTCATTCAAACTTTGCCTAATGATTTTTCACATATTGAAGATGTGCACCTCCTATTTTTTGAACATTTCATTTTTTTTTTTATTTTCGAGGGGTGTTGAACTTAAGACATTTGTCCTTCTGCAACTCTTTAGAGGTACCAAGTTTGTGGAACTGTAACTCCAAAAGTTTTATTCCCTTTCATTCAAACTTTGCATAATGATTGTTCACACATTGAAGATGTGCACCTTCTATTTTGTAAACAATTCATTTTTTTCAATTTTTGACGGGTGTTGAACTTAGACATTTTTTCCATCAAAAATGCTTAGGGGTGCCTAGTTTATGTAATCTGTAAGTCCAACAGTATTCATTACTTTATATTCAAACTTTGTATAATGATTGTTCACACATTGAAGATCTGCACGTCCTATTTTGTGCACATTCTATTTTTTTCACTTTTTTGACGGGTGGTGAACTTAGAGACATTTTTTCCATCTGTTATGCTTAGGAGGTGCCTAGTTTGTGTAATCTGTAACCCCAACAGTATTCATTACTTTATATTGAAACTTCGTTTAATGATTGTTTACACAGTGAAAATGAGCTACTCCTACTTTGTGCACATTTCATTTTTTTCTCACCTTTTTGACGGGTATTGAACTTAGGTATTTTTCCAACTGTTAAGCTTAGGGGGTGCACCAGCCATTTTTTGCACATTTAATAAATATGTTTTGCTTCTTGTGACGGATGTTGAACTTAGACATTTTTTACCTCCGACATGCTTAGGGGGTGCCTAGTTTGTTTAATCTGTAACCCCAACAGTTTTCATTCTTTTATATTCAAACTTTGCATAATGGTTGTTTACACATTGAAGATTTGCACCGACTATTTTATGCACATTTCATGAACATTTTTATCATTTTGGGGGGTCTTGAACTTAGACATTTTTTCGTTAGAAATGCTTAGATGGTTTCTGATTTGTTATCTGTAACTCCAAGAGTTTTCATTTCTTAATATTCAAACTTTGCTTATAGATTGTTCATACATTGAACATGTGCCTCTCCTTTTTGTGCAGATTTAATAAACATTTTCTTATATTTGGGGCTGTTGCACTTAAGAAATTTTTTCCATCCGAAATGTTCTAAGGGTGTCTTGTTTGTGTAATCTGTAACTTAGTCAGGGCCCTTAGGGACAAAAATAGGTCCCGTGCAAATTGTGTGCCGATTTATGGTGACCTATATCAAAACCTTCAATGGAGTCTTACCTTTAATTTAAAGGTGGTCACCCATCTAAAATCCGCGTCTGAGGCTAGTTATGACGTCATTAATATGGCGACCATAATAAGAAACTGCCCGTTAATAAAAGCTATAGTTTGTGTTGGTATGGTCATATTTATCCAACACGAACGCTTTTTTAACATAATGTCAACTATTTTAGTCATATGATGGTTACATCAATGCTTTACCTGACTTTGACAATGAATTATTCTCGATAACTATATTTTGCATGCAAAATACCGTAGATTTCCTTTAAATACCCAGCTTATCGTGCCACCTTTACACTGATGGCTGAGAATGTTATTGCGCCCCCCTGGGGAATTTTGCAAGCTTATCCTATCTAAAAGAGGATTCCAAGCTGCGTCGTTTAATAGATGTTTGCACTATGTTCACCGGGGCGTTAGTCTCTGGCAGCCTGTTACATATGTAACCATATTAAATTTAGAAAAAAAAAGAAAATTAAAAGTTTGAGCTACAGAAAGAAGGCTATTATTTAAATTACTCATATGGTCTGCATATTGACTACTTTAGCTACATATAAATTCTTTTGGACCAAAATTACAGCTTCCTGTGGTGTTATGTACGTTACTTTTATTAGATTACTCTTTAAACATGAAAATTGTGACCAATATCATTTACTTTTTAGCTGATATGTGCATTTTCCAAAAAGTTTTGATTATTTTGTACTAACAAACTCATTTTGGTTAGAGAAAATCCAAAGTTTGCTTTTATACTTTAAATATAGTGTCTTATACGTGCAATTAAACAACCCAAAGGCTATACCCAATTTTAAGGAGCCGAGTTTGGTAGGCATCATTTAAGTAAAAATATATGAAAACATTTGCTGCTGATGGATATCTTGCATATTTGGGATTGTCTTGCTCATATTATTAAGAATTATAGAATTTGCAGGTTTAACAACAAGATTGAAGCACTTGTTAAAGGTTGTAACATATAATACATGACATATTAAGTGAACAAGAACATTGAGTTGATGTATGAGATGATATTTCAGGATAAAATGAATATATTTCGCATGTTTTCCTAGCTAAAGTAGTCTCCAGCCTCTGGTGCCAAAATCTTAGGCATTGATGATTATTAAGCCCCTGTACCTTTGTTACAGATGTTATGAATATTTGTTTTCAATATTTCCTAATATAAATAATTCTAAAATAAAGATACATCCTAGAGGAACATACGAAATAATCGTTTCACATTTAAACAGTACAATTTAGTAAATGTCCCTTTCTAATGTAAATATTCTAAACCAATCCTTATCCAAGTCATATATACGCTGTAGATTATTATTTCTGCTTCTCTTGTAAAATAATTGTCCTCCTCATCTCATAAAAACCAGAATAATCATCAAACACGATTTTTACTGCAAGCTGAGTAATGACCTGCTCCATCCCAAACTCTTTTAGATATACTCTATCGTATGTACCAATTCAAGGTGCATCGAATAGGAGATGTTTGCACATTGTAAGCATGGGTGTTAGCCTGTAACAGCTTGTTACATATGTTACTTTATCAATTTGAGAATAAGAAAACTGAAAGTTTGAGCTACAGAAAAAAGACATTAAAACTAGCTAATCAATAAATATTCTAATAGTCTGCAAATTACTGGATGACTTTACTACATATGACAGCTGTTTACGGCTACGTGTTGTATTATGTGCTTTAAATGAAATTCATTATAATTTAAAAGTGGTAATTTTGGCTATCGTCATTTAGTTTAACGACTGCTCTGAGTCTGTTTCAAACCGTTTAAGATTATAATGATATTTTACTCTTAATTCAATAGTTCGGCCAAAGGTCATTATCAAGAGAAACATACACTTCAATGTCAACTACAAGATGGTCGAACAGAGACTTTGTAGTTGACATTGAAGTGCATGTTTTTCTTGATAAAGGCCTTGGTCGAAATATTGAATTAAGAGTAAAATTATCGTATGTTTTTATTGATAAAGGCCTTTGGTCGAAATATTGAATTAAGAGTAAAATTATCATATGTTTTTAACATTGTTCCCTATGGAATATAAATGAATATCGTTTTAGATTAGGTTTAACAAAAGTAAGTAATGGTGCAAAGATCAGGAATCGATACAATCAAGTACCACACCTGACGCAGGATACCCATGGGAAAGTGACAAACTCACAGAAGACACCACAAACGAGAGCCAAGAGGTCAGCCCTTTCCCAGCAGGTGACCACAAAGCACATATAAACAGACGCGCACAAAACATAGCAAACACAAGACAGAACAAAAACATAAAAGATCCACAAAAGAAGTACCGCCTTGGAACGGTCAGTAAAATATTTTACTGGAGGGCTTAAACCGGTTTAACGGCGCCAACCTCACCCTTAATTCAGATGTGGATCAAGACACATAGATATTTGGTTTGCATGAAAGACCCCTAACTTATCAATGCATCATCTCCTAAAACATATAAATCAAGATATAACAAGGAGATAAAGCAAGGATAAGGACTCAACAGTAAATTAAACTGAATACTGGAGCAAAAGAAATCCAACAGGTAAACCCCGGTGGGCCCGACAAACAGCCAAAGCATCAGGCCCCTACCATCTCATCAATAGATAAGTCTTTAAGTCGGAACCATCATAGAGTCTGAAGTCCGACCCACCGGCGTGCAATTAAAGAGGAAAGCAAAGTTGCCAACCGTGATTGGGTTGACTACCAAGCATGCAGTCTGTTGCAATACATTAATGTTATAGCCAGTCTTTTTATAATGGGAAATTATTTTAATGAACTGCGCTGAAAAATTATTAAGAGCCAACAATCCTCTTCAACTTATAAACCAAGTCACCATAGAAATCAGGTTCCGAAAGTCCTTGGCGCAAGAGAGATTTAAGTCCAACTTGGAATTTAGAAATCAAATCATAGTATCGTCTGTAAAATTTTGAAAATGTTTTGCGAAGTTTATGATACCGATAGCCTTGTTTAAGAAGTTTCTGAGTTAACAATTTATTGCGAGTGTTGAAGACAGCAACATAGCTAGATGCTCTAGCAAAACGAATGAGTTGAGAGATATAGACTCCATAGGATGTAGAACGAGGAACATCAACATCTAAAAATGGGAAATTGACATTTTCAAAATCAAAGTCGTCACGTTTGTCATAAATTTTGGTAGAAACAATATCATTAGAAATTGACAAATGCAAGTCTAAAAATGCGGCTTCGGTATCAGAGTCATTGGCTTTATTAAGTTGGAGCTCTGAAGGGTATATTTGATTAACCATATTGTCAAAATAAACATTATTAATATTTAAAATATCGTCCAAATATCTGGAAGTAGTGTTAAACGCATCAATAACATCAGCCTGCTTATCATCAGAAAGAGACATCATAAAGTCCCTTTCATAACAAAACGAATAAATCTGCAACCAGGGGAGCACAATTAGTGCCCATAGGAATCCCAACAACTTGTCTATAGAGCTTGGTGCCAAATCGAATAAAAATGTTGTCCAACAAAAAGGTCAGCGCATCGCATACATTTTGACACGACCATGCATGATATTTTTTAGGTTTTTCTGAAGTAAAAAATGCATTTCTGTCACTACATGCAAGGTAAGGAGAGCCTTCTCTCTGGAAGGTACTTTCAATAAGATCAATAAGTTTATCTTTAATTAAATTATGAGGTAAAGTAGTGTAAAGAGTAGAAAAATCATAAGTAGACAAACTGGTCGCATTGAAATCTCTAGCTTTAAGTTTATCTAAAATTTCACCTGAATTTTTAATCGACCAAAATAGGTTTTTACCAGATCTCTCATATACCTTTTCACAATATTTGATAACATGTTTTTTAACAGCTGTAAGACACGAGGTTAACAATTTAGAAAGTTCTGTTGTTGTACAAGAACTAGAATTTGCAATAAATCTTGCTTTATAGGGTTTTTTATGGAGTTTAGGTAACCAGTACAACGTAGGAACTTTGTCTTGATTTTCTTTAGCTTTGACACCAAAATGTAGGGCTGTATGACAACCATGCCCATCAACAATCACCCTTTCACTTAAAGAAGGCTGCAGTTTATAGGCATTAGTGTCAACAAGCTCACGCTTAAGAGTATTAATATAATACAATCGTCAAACAACTACAACATTGTTAGCAGCTTTATCTGCTGGAACCAAAACATAGTTCATATGAAAATCCTTGATACCTCGTTTAAGATGACTAAAAGAAGATTTAGGTTTAGGGGGCAAAAGATGTGTATTAGGAGAGTAAAATGAAATACGAGTATCAATAATTTTAAAAATGTTAATCTTCCATTCCTTCAAAGCATCAGGTTCAACATTTTCCCGTTTGCACCAACGATTACTGAAGTCATTTAAAGAAGCAGCGATCTCTCTTAACAAACCTATACTCAACTGACGAATACAAAAACCAAAGTTTGCTTTTCTACCTTAAATAATTAGTCGTTTATGAGCTAATGCACAACCCTACCCCCAGTTTTGCAGAGGAGCAAATTTTGTTTTCTCTGCTTAAATAAAACACATATAAAACAATTGCGGAGTGTTGATTTTTTACATTTTCTTAAACAGTCTTGCTCATATATCATCAAGTTTCTAAGGTCAGGACACTTATTAAAGATGTCAATGTGGCATTGGTGATGTCACAACCAGGGCTCTGATCGAATTCCATGCACTTTCAGGTGCTGATATTAACTAGTTCAATGTCAGGAAAGAGCAAGAAATCATATTGGCAGGCATTTAGCTATGCTGGAGACTATATCCACGAAGCATTCTTTCACCATGGCTCAGTGCCCTTAGAAAGCACTGTGGCGGATGTACTAGAGTAATATATTTGTAAATTGTCCTGACTTCTTAGCTCTCGTCTGTGGTGTCTAGCTGTGAGTTTGTTACTTTCCCATTGGTATCCTTGGTCAGCTGTGGTACTTGATTGTTTCGATTCCTGATCTTTGCCGTCTTTCTCACTTTGTATTAGCCAGTCACCGATATTGTTCGACTCACTGCGTTGACGTAGTGGATATTTTGGAGAAAAAAAGCTGAATTGCAAAAACTACCACTTCCAAGAGCTGTGTTTCTCGAAGGTGTCAAACGTGCGCAGTACCAGTGCATCATTTGGAAAACCTCATCTGTCATTAATCCTGACAAATCAATGCCTGACAATTATGGTTAGAAGCGAGACTGTGATAAATATTGTCCTATTATGATGACATTGCCCATGTGCGGATCCAGAGGGGGATAGGGGGTCCGGACACCCCCTCCCCCTGGAAAAAACAAGTACGTATATGGGTTTCTAAAGAAATTAGCATTTGGACCCCCCCCCCCCCCAGGAAAAAGCTTGACACCCCCCCCCCCCTGGAAAATAATGGACCCCCTCTGGATCCTTGGTAAAGTATAAGTATAGTTTTCTCAGCAATAAAACCATTGGACCCCCTCTACAAACTGTAAAATAAGCTGAGGACTAAATAAAACTGACAAAAATTCTTGGATCCGCGCATGTTGCCTCCTGCCCCCCCCCCCCCCCCCCCCCCCCCGAAACCCCTCTGCAGCTGATAAAATGTGGTTGCAGCATGTCTGTGTGCGAAACATCTCGGTGTAAGTACAAAGTAAAACATTTATATTGCACTAATTTGAGTTTCCGTGGAGCATAAGAGGACTCATGTAAAATATTGCCAGTGGTCAATATGCTTATGACTTTTGAACAACTATTTTCATGTGGATTCAGATATTTCTTTAGCCGTATCAACAAGAATGCCTTATTGTCCGATTTTGACCTTTGAAGACGAGTCTATATATAAGCATGCGAAAGATAAATCAGATTGTAACAGTTTTCTTTTGGCCATGCTATCGAAGTACAATGGGTAACTTATAGAGGGTTTATCCTTATTTCCATATCATGAACTTACTACTAAGTAGACTCTTCCAACGTTTGATCCTTCAGGGGTCAAAATCGGACAATAATGAGTTTGGTTGATAGTGTATGCAAATTACTTCTATCTTTTCTTTGAGTGTAGGATAAGCAGCTACAGATAAGCCAAAACTCTTGAAGTACAATATTAAAGACATATGGGGCTATTCCAGTGCGCACCTTTCCCGCGTCTGGAAACGGGTAAAGTTGTCTGGGTCCTGTCTTTCGACCATTAAAGGATTCGGATCAACACAGCTTTCCGATACTCTTATGTCATGTCGGTGTTCCGACATTTTCTTGACAAATAAAGTAATTCAAGTGTGTCCGAAATATCTATTGGCATATTATCAGAACTGATCGTCTCAGCTCTAAAGACAGATAATGTAGCTCAGTCCAAGCCAAACGACGTACATAATTATTCTGGTTACGAATACGATAGTGGCCGAGTCTATACTATTTGTACGGTTATTTAGAGCGGCGCACGACCTGTCTTCGTGGCCTAGTGGACCAGGATCGATTCCCAAATGCGCACATATTTTCAGTGTTTTTTTTTTCTTTCTTTTTTAACATTCTAATGCTAAATTGCTTCATATACTAGTAAAATGGCACCATCAAAACGACCGAAATGGTCGTTCCTGAACATTTTATATTTAATTTCGCATGAAACCTATGGGGGTGGGGTTAAATTTGGCCCTCTTGAAAGAGAATCAGTTCGGTAACCCCAGATTTTTTATTCTTTTTTCCTAAAGGTATTATAATAGTCCATGAATTAAAAATATTTTTTTTAAGATTTTCAACATCAGATTTTTTAATACATGATTTATTCTAAAAACAAATTCCAATTTTGGACAAATTGCCAAAATATATCATGCAGTATCTCGTCACAGCATGGGATAACAAATAATAAACTCGCACATTTTCTAAAAGGTTTGAGGTCATGAGCAATAATTTAAGTTAAAAGAAAGAAGCTGTTTGAAGATTACAACCGTTTTAGCTCGATATTTAGGACTAGTATTTTTATTTTATATTTTTAGAAAAATGGTTTTGTTTGTTTGTTTTTGTTGCTTTACGTCCCAAGTCAACAGCTATGGTCATTGCGGGACGGTCAGTTCACTTAACCACACTTTTTCCTGGGCAGGCTTGAGCAAGCGGTTAACCAGTAATTTGTGCACATACTTTCGCTTGTAACTGACAACAACCCTTCTTGAATAAATCAGCAGAAGGAGGAGAATGACCGTAGAAATTACTTCATGATCAATCTCCACGAAAGTATGGTACCGGGCCGGGATCGAACTCGCGACCCCTGGATCTGCAGTCAGACACGCATCTGTAGAGAAAAATGGTCAAATGCTGAAAACTTCCATATGAGATTCTGCATGCATAAAACAAACTGTATGCAAAGTTTTGAACATATTGTAACATGGGAAGTATGTCCTTAATATGTTGTACTAGAAAAAAGGGTTTCGGTCATTTATTTACATTTACTATAAAAGCTTTGACATACACATATCGTCGCTTCAGTGCTATAGTGTTCTAAGTGACATTTCGATCAAAAATGAGTTATGCATACCGTTTGAAAGGAGATCAAATGTTCTATCTACTCGTGAAGTTTTCATTTGCCTATCTCCTCCCAGTAAGCTTAAAATCGCTGTGCTTTTCTGTTCTATCTACAAAAAGACAATTTCGTTCAGTGCTATAGTGTTCTAAGTGATTTTCATCCAATGGCCAATGATGATTATGTCACGTGACTGGGTGACTTCAGTGCCATAGTGTTCTATCTACACAAAGTCACTTTCCTTGGAGAAATTGCTAAAAATTGTAGTTACCTCCCTTACATAAATTTAAATTTCCTAAATCGAAGTGGTTTGTCGCTCTTATGATGAACTGATGGCTATATCGGCTACTTTTAGGTCAAAATAATCTGCTCAGTCAAAATGATAACTCAAATTGAGCCATGGACAAAATAATAAGCGGTAGAAACAGATTACCTCCCTTACACATATTTAAACTGCTTTAATTGAAGTAATTTGTCGATGTAATTACAACTCAATGGTTAAATTTGCTTCTTTAGGTCCAAATAATCAGTTCAATCTAAAATATTATACATCTTGTCCCCATTGACAGAAAAATTAACTGCAGAAACAGATTACCTCCCTTGCATTAATTATAATAGCATGATCCGTGCGGTCTGGTACTGTTATGCCAAATAAATGACTAAATCTGCTACTTTTATGTACAAATAATCATTTCTGCTCAGACTAGTATTTGAATTGACTCCATAAACGGAATAATAAGCTGTATGAGTATATAGAACACTATAGCACTGAACGCAGAAGGCGATTTTTAGGGCATAATGTTCTATCTGCAAACTGTAAAATGCCCGTAAATTCCATATTTCTGTACATATTTCTTCAAAACAAGGTCATTTACACTAAATATATATATTCTAACCCTCTGGTATAATTCAAAGGTCTGTGATAAATAAGGCATCAAAAATCCGGATGCTAAAATTTTCAAACTCATTTTTCTCAAAACTTGTGCAATGGTAGATAGAACACTATAGCACTGAAGCGACGATATGTTCTAGCCGGACTGGCCCTATTCTGCTTCAATCGTTTGAAATAGAAAGACCCAAAGGTCATTGTTCTGAGGTCGTGGTACATCTATATATATATATATATATATATATATATATATATATATATATATATATATATATATATATATATATATATATATATATATATAAGCATAAGAAATTATATTTACACCGTTCATTATCAAAAACACTGTGTGTTTTTCATTCACTCCACTGTCTTTTTATTAGTAAATCGTGACGGCATTTACGTCCCACCCTCGAACTGACTTCACACTATCTGAATATATTTTGTGTGTTACGATTTAAAATAGTTTGTATTCAGTCATGGTAAGGCTGCCAGTTTATTAAAGGATTATTTCCATGCGTTGAAAATGGACAAAACGCATATATATGTGGTATTTACATATTAGGTGTCATTTCAATGACGTCATCTTTTTGTTCTGATGCGAAAACACTATGGGCGACATGTTAATTTTAATTATCAACCTCCTAAGATTAAATTTGGTGCATTTCGACTGAAATTGGCAAACAAAATGCAAGAAAATCCTGATCGACATAGACTACAATGGACATACCGTTTAAATTGCACTGATACAATATACGTTATTTTGATGACGTCATAATGACGTCCAGACGTGAAACCCAGATGGGTGACCAGGTGATTTTCATAAGTTATCCCCTAAAGTTTGATTTGGTATAGGTCACCATAAATCGGCATCTAATTCGCACCTGACTAACTCAAGCAGTTCTACAATAAAAATAGTGTTCACAGATGCCTGACCGTCCCATAAATGGGGCAATTTTGAACATAGTATTTTAGGCATTTTTTTTTACTAGGCTAGTAGGACTCATTTCTATTCTGGGAGATGTAGATCTATATATCATAAGTAGGCTATCCTGCATCCCTTGGAAATTAAGAAAACTTTTGCATATGTTTCATATTTTTGCATTCTGCGATTTTGTCAGCAAAACAGGATTATAAAATAAATGCAATTTTTGTTCTGTAAGTGTTCATGGAATCCATCTGGGGAGAATGGCTATTTCGTTTCATGGAGCTGGGGGCACTAGTTATCATTGAGGGGTCTGGAGCAAGCGCGTAGTTTTGGGGATTTAGGGAGCCCTGCCAAAAAGTAAACAAAAATAACTTAAAAAAACACCTTAAAGGAAAAGCTTCCACTTTGTTTGATTGTAAAATAATCTTTGGCTTCTGGGAGGGGCTGAGGTCAGCTCCAGACCCTCTTTATAAAATTACATGCACAGATGACAATATAGGCCTATACGGCAAATAATATCTGTTTGTTCATTTCAACATATCGTTAGAGGCCTGTGCATTTTAGTATGTTTTGTTTTGGCGGTAATAATATTATTTTCTGCTCAAGAATCAGATGTCGAAATTCGTTCGATTGAATCGATAGGAATCGTATGTCCGCATCAAAGGGTCAGACAGGATTTTCTTATCAATGTATCCAGGGATGAAGCTATAATCTTGTAAAACAAATCAATCAAAAGACTTCCCAATCACAGGTTATCTGCATGGACGAACGTAGAGTACAAAATTGCACAGCTTTACAATTTTGTGACTAGATACAAAAGCAGTATAAATACATATACAACCAGTTTGTATGTAGAATTATTAATTAACTACTCAATATATACATGTAGCACTTATACAGGGCAATGCGTCGGTGTCGTACTGGTGGCGTTTCTACTTTCATATAGTCTATATTTGATTTTACCTCGGACCTATACGGACCTATATGGATTTCACATTGGACAATACAGAAATACATGCAGCTGATTGGTCAAAAACTCGATAACTGCGCGTACTAGCGTGACGTTAATAGGCCGTCAGTTTGCTTTTTTGACGACATCTATCACGTACAACCCTGTAGATGACGTAACGTCGTTTTTTCAACTAATGGACGTTCAAAACCTACGTAAAACTACGAATTTCAGTCCGAACAAGACTTAAGGGAATTCTCATGAGCTGGTGGTAACGTAACGCTGACGCTATATAACTCGACGCTGACGTCACAGAAACCATGTTAACACAATAACTAGTGTGATTGCAGCAAAACAAACGGCTAAAATGAAATTTGCTTGCTTGTTTTGTTGCTTTACGTCCCAAGTCAACAGCTATGGTCATTGCGGGACGGTCAGTTCACCTAATCACACTTTTTCCTGGGCAGGCTTAAACAAGCGGTTAACCAGTAATTTGTGCACATACTTTCGCTTGTAACTGACAACAACCCTTCTTGAATGAATCTGCGGAAGGGAGGAGAATGACCGTAGAAATTATTTCATGATCAATCTCCACGAAAGTATGGGACCGGGCCGGGATCGAACTTGCGACCATAAATGAAATTTGTTTTTTCAATAAAATATATTTTATTGAAAAAACAACAACATTAACTTCATTTATTTTGCTGTTTAAACTTTTCGGATAATCAGAATAATCGATTTTAATAGAGCTGAACCCACATGCTACAGAACTTATTTTCCATACGCCAGTTCTGGCTAACAAAATGGAGCTTTTTGGTACATAGTACTACACGTGATGCCCCTTACATACACCCGAGCCATGATTCAATTCTCGAATTGTGGCGGACTTTCCCGAATGTGTCGGTAGTGTTGAACACAAGATGCACAGGTTTCAATATTTTGTAAATTACTGGGGTAGCACACCTTTAAAGTTGCTTCCGTAAGTTAACACACACTGATGCCTCCATTAAATACGGATTTCTGCTTGAATTTTCAGCTTGGTACAGTAATTTTATTCAAAAACACATGCACTGGGAAACGGATTCTTTTTCTGAGAACTTTCAATTAAATTTGTCATCTTAGTGGAAATTTTGATGTTTTATATTGCTTGAAAACACATTTGCTTGCAGTTAACAAGTTCGAATGAATTACGCCTCTTTAGATAATGGTTACTGTGGCAGTGGCATTGAAAAAGCGCCCATAGTACTCGATAACCGTTTTCAACTACAACATGCCTTTACACAATACATTTTACAATACAATGCAAAATTTTATTGGCAACAGTTAAGCTAAACATTCTAACATATTTACAAAGTAATCAAATGGAAAGTATCTACTAGGAGATATACGTTTTTCTCCATACGTATGCCTACATGACAGGCGCTGGTAGGCCTGCAACCTTTATACAGTCTGATCATCACCTGAAAAGTTTACCGAGTTCCACAGCCAAGGTAACTCTTCAACAAATTAATCATATTTTTATCATTTAAAGCTGCATAGTCTGTAACCTTTGATATTCTAATTTTGGAAATAAAGTTTCTATTTTTCAAGAATACAGTAAAAATACTAAAATTCAGGTAAACATTTAACCATTTTCATAAATTTTAACAAATTATATCTATCAAAACAACAGCATTTATGTTAAAAATCAACTGTCTAGAATTATTTGAGGGACGTAAATAATTCATAACAAGAGAAAAAATCACCTGTTTTTATTAGATAGCAGCTTTCAGCTGTACTGAACATATTTATTGTGAAAACGTAACTTAATTCTATTTTCACAAATGATTTAAAAAGAAAATATTTTTTTCGAAAAATTTTCATAGTTACAGATCTAGTCTCTTTAATGTATAATTATCAAATTTGGTAACAGTATACAGCGAAGTCAATTGTCCATTTAATTCGTAAAAATCAGCAACAATTCATAAACTTCTATGAATTTTCGATATTTCTGGCACAGGGATGGTTTTCAAAAATAAAAAAAAAGGTCAGTAACGAGTGCGACCATCGTTAGAGTTAATCACGGCACGGCAACGATTTCTCATGGACCTAATGTACGGACGAACAATGCTGAGGGGAATGGTGGACTATTCCACTCTTGAAGCAACGCTGCCTGAAGCTGTACATGGTTAGCAGGCTGATCAAGGCGAGCACGTACAGGCCTGTTAAGCTCGTCCCAGTTAAGCTCAATGGGCAAATGATCTGGCGACATGGACGGCAATTCCATAAAATTAACTTGTTGCAGTATTGCCACGCCATTAACTGTATTCATGAACGGTAAAACCACTGATGTAATAATGCCATGTTTGTATTTCAGGGCCCGGAATAACAATGACTCCTTAAAGTTAAGGAAGACTTAAGTTAAGTATTGCCTGGATCGATGCAGTACTTGTGGTCAAAGATATTGTGTTCTACCGAAAAAAATGAAACTATATTGAGTTTAATGAGTTTGAAACGTTATTTTTCGCATCCTGAAAAATCAATACTTGTCTTCCTTAACTCTAAGGGGGCATTGTAATTTCGGGCCCTGGGCATTAAGATTTTCGTTTACAGTCTCAAGCTGTGTTTTTCCATTATGAGAATTTCCACCCAACACCATCACAGAAATACCCCTAAAACAATGGCCCCCACAACACCTGCATCAGTGTAACGTTGTTCGGTACGACGGAAAACAAGCGTTCGCCAAAGAGCATGTTCCAGTGTAAAGTCTGACTCATCAGTAAAGAGAACATGTCGCCACTTAGTGAGTAGCCTGGGTCCAGTCGTCAATATTTTTGCAATTTGTTTCTTATGATAATATTCTAAAAAAAATAAAGCGAATTAATAAAAAGATACCACATCAAAGGTATCGGTTGTCCATTATTGAATTCCATTAATACGAGGGCTGTTCAAATATGAATGCAAGTAGCTTCATACTTTTCTTCACATACATGCTACGACAAAATGTCATACCTTTTTGGAAAGAACTATTTGTTGTCTTTAAAATGGCACCAAACATAAACACGGCCTCCAATCTCGGCCTCCTTCTCCAAAAAGAGCAGAGCGTAAAGTGAGGCGAAGGCCCTTCCGGGAAGCAGGCAGTGGGCAAAACAATGGAACACGGTAAGTTGTGTTGACACATTTTCAATCATAAGTAAATTTTCAGCGCAAAACTCGAAAATCTAAGAATGCTATGCTTCGGGCAATTGTTCAAGCTATCCGTAGAGCATGCTGTTTGCACATTTGAACTTAGTTTGTAAGCGTGAGAGTTTTTCTCCCGTTGCACAGTTGTCCAAGAAACGGTGGTTCCCGCATGGTTTTGCCTTCTAACCAAACGTATAGTAGCGTTTGGACCCTTATTCATACTACCGAGGCCCCTCCACACCCATGTTGTCCCAAAGGCAATTTTTCGAGATATTTCAATGATAATTGAGTGATTTAGAGCCAAATTTCTTTAGGAGCAGGAGGCGAAGGGCAGGAGAAGCAGGCTGGGAGAGGAGAAGCAGGCGGCGATGAAATCAAAATTTGCATTGATTTTGCTTAGTTTTAATAATATACTTATCCAATCGGTCGCTGGACATTTCGGCCCATAACAATTTCGGCCCATGTCAATTTCGGCCCATAACCAAATCGGCCTATACAATTTCGATGTTCGAATCAAACTTTAGCCACTATAGTACGAACTATAGTTCGATTCGAAGTGCGCCACTGTCGTCCGGGTAAGAGTTACACATACACACACAAATATTTTAAGCCGCATCTTAATCATGCGATCGATAAAGCAGCCAACAGGGCAAACATTTAACGCAACTTTGTAGGGACGTAATAGTTGGTAAACATTATTGAGAATAACTCATTTATAAATGAATATTCGGAAGACATTTTGTATATCTTATAAACATTTATTTGCGGAAAAAAAAACATACAGCTGTCAACGTTTTTTGATAGCGAAAATCTCAAAGAAGACTGAATGCGTCACCAGGACAAAATGGGTTTATAAAAATGAGATAAGTAAGTGACAAACCAAATGCTGTTTTTATATAAACGTCAAGAGTCGGCAAGAATGGGTTTATAGGCCCCCATCGGTAAAAAGATGTGTTTAAATATTTAATAATTATGTTGATTTAAGTAAGAGTCTGTCAATTTGGACTATCTATTTATGATTTATAGGCGTAGGAGTCTCGTAGAACGGTCAGTGGGGCGCCCCGATATTCAAATTTCAAGGAACACTTGGTTTGAATTCCTTTTTTTTCTGCGTCTAAGTCTTTCGCACCATCAGTCATTGTTGCTCTTAATCAAAGCTTGACAGGGGGTGGGTATAAAACAGAGGTTCGACCCAGTCTGAGATTTTTGATAATCCTTTTCCCAAGAACTTAGGGAGAAATTCACAAGTATCACTAATCTCTGAGCATTACATGATTCCAATGAGAAAAAAAAGTGAACCACACATTACGTTGGTGGTGGCATTTAAAGCGAAGTAATTTCGATTTATTTAAATGTTTTGAAATATTCATACATGCAAGTTTGATATAGATTGGATAAGTATATTATTAAGAATAAGCAAAATCTATGCAAATTTTGATTTCATCGCCGCCTGCTTCTCCTCTCCCAGCCTGCTTCTCCTGCCCTTCGCCTCCTGCTCCTAAAGAAATTTGGCTCTAAATCACTCAATTATCATTGAAATATCTCGAAAAATTGCATTTGGGACAACATGGGTGTGGAGGGGCCTCGGTAGTATGAATAAGGGTCCAAACGCTACTATACGTTTGGTTAGAAGGCAAAACCATGCGGGAACCACCGTTTCTTGGACAACTGTGCAACGGGAGAAAAACTCTCACGCTTACAAACTAAGTTCAAATGTGCAAACAGCATGCTCTACGGATAGCTTGAACAATTGCCCGAAGCATAGCATTCTTAGATTTTCGAGTTTTGCGCTGAAAATTTACTTATGATTGAAAATGTGTCAACACAACTTACCGTGTTCCATTGTTTTGCCCACTGCCTGCTTCCCGGAAGGGCCTTCGCCTCACTTTACGCTCTGCTCTTTTTGGAGAAGGAGGCCGAGATTGGAGGCCGTGATAAATAAAAACTCATTATATTCTCGAGATAAAGGCCATTCATGTATACTGGCGTTTTTCTGAAGCAAATTGCCATGCACGTTTTGGTACATGTGCGGATATAGTGTCATATCTTTGTAAGTTTAAGACAAAATGGCACGAAATTTTAGATGCAAGTTTAAGGTACATTGACAAAGTTGCTTGCAGCAAAAAGTTTATATAATCCTGTTTCCATCTCGTGTAAACGGGCACGTTTGTGACGTCATAAATTTTATGATAAACGTCATTTTGAGTTATCTACTGGTGATGCAATAATGAACATCGCTGTGTCTTTTCTTTGCGTTGTTTAAAACTTGCTTAATATGTCATAAAACGCTCCGTCCTCTATTTACAGAGTAACCACACTTTACATCATTTTTCAAGCATTTTTCTGCTTCTTAATGACGTGTTGACATTAATTAAAATATGTTCAATCTGTCTAGTCCTCAATACCAGATGAGTAATTTTATTGTAAATAATGCCTATTTTGATAAGACTTAAAGTTTACGTTCAGATTTAGATTAAAACCGTAATGTTATGGCAACAAAATTAAGCATAAGTTCTATAACCCTTCACTTAAGGCAGTTTTGACTTAATAAAAATGCTTTTCAGCGTTGAAAGGTTACCCACTATCCTTCAATAATTTGTAGCTACAACTCAGCATGAGCGATCAACATATTGCCTTTGAGTTAAAACTAGTTTAACTGTTGCTTCGTGCATTTTGTTAGAGAAAAGTTTGACTGAAAACTGAAAGGTGCTGTTTTGTTAACCATTTATTTGCAATCATAAGACTTTAGGGAAAACGATTCGATGTAATTTAACAATAACATGTCGGATTTTCGCAACTTCCACATGAAATATCATACCTTATTTTTTCGGATATTAAGAAAGATAGTGCAAAATTTGTCTTCTGCTGCAGTCGTGATTGGCGCTTGAAGAGTTAATGAATTCATAAATCAATAAGTTAATAACGACATGACATAGCCTCAACATTTTTTATCATGCTTGATTTAAGTATAATAAGTATTATTTAAGTATATGGGGATACTTCATTAAAAATATCAAGAAATTTCACCTACTTATCGAAGAATTATACGCTCGTCTATATCACTGGTATGTTCGAAGCATTGAGTTTGTTAGTATACTAAAGCAACCCTCATTCAAAGGGCGATAACTCAATAAGTATACTGTATTTTGCTTTAGGTTTGGTGCCAGTTTAAAGGTGACATATATATAATCCTTTATAGAAACGTATACCATTTTGTCGTAGCATATTTTTGACGAAAGTTATGAAGCTAATTTCATTCATATTTGAGCAGCTCTCGTATTGACATGCTTAGTTGAGTTGAGCATGAACAAATACGCGATACGATGGCGCAGTGCCGCATTTTGCTTACTGCGTCTAACGGAAATGAACGAACATCGTATTATTCAACTATTCGGTCACTGTATCACCACGTGGTATGAAATAGTCCCAGTCTCTTGTAAACATAAAGGAGATAGGAACCAGTTGGGCATGGCTAGACAGTGACCTAGTAATTGGACAATATATTGTGTTGTGTTCTAAAGCCTCTTCCTCATCTGGATGTGCCAAAACCACTTAATCTTTGAATATGGCCTATATCCCCAATGCTACATATCATTGGTATATATTAATAGTCAGTGTAATATTCTGCTCTTATAACATTAAAGGTGTTCAACCGCGTGAAGCGTTAATAAATGAATTTTAGCGCATATTTCATTTTCTCTGTACAGTTACCGCGAGTGCAAAAGCAAAACAGAGCTATAACATGCCTTTTAAATAAGCTGTCAGCTCATTATTGAATGTTTTGGTACAACGTATATTTACTATTTGATATACTTAGAGGTTTGCTGCAATACATATGATCGAAGATGTGATTTTGACAGAATACATAAAACGAATTTAAGCTCGTCTGAGCCGAATGCTCTGAGATGAGCTAAGGGTATACCAATGACTCCGTCGTCCGTTTGTTGACATTTTCAAACATCTCTGAAATCACTGGAGCAATTTAACTCAATTTCATATGGAAATTCCTTAGGACGGGAAAAAAGCTTGTTCAAATGGTCCTGGTCACATGACCAAGATGGCCGTCACGCCCATATTTGGTAAAACCCCTTTAAAAATCTTCTCCAGAACCAGAAGGCTGATGACATTGGGAGTGGGTATGTAGCATTGGAGATTTAAGGCATACCAAGTTTGTTCAAATAAGGTCCTAATTTGACTTTGATCTACTTAACGTCATGGTCAAATTTGCTTCCTAATGCATTTAAATGGAAATATTTTGAAAAGATGATTTTTGAAAAACGCTGAAGCCAAAGTAATTATAATCACTAGATATGTTTAACCTAATAAGACAATGGCAATAAACCTTGACCTTTTACCCGAGGTCACTGATATTGGACTAAAACCGATTTTCTCAAAAACCAATTGGCCAATTGAACTTAGATTTAATATGAAGGCGTTTTAGGGCGGGTAAATGAAACTTTATGCAAACGGTTTTGGTCACATGACCAAAATGGCCGCTTTATTCATATATGGTAAAAGTAAGTAAGGATGCAAAATCAGGAATCTATGCAATCAAGTACCATACCTGACCCAGGATACCAATGGGAAAGTGACAAACTCACAGTAAGACACCACAAACGAGGGCCAAGAGGTCAGCCCTTTCCCAGCAGGTGATCACAATGCACATATAAACAGACGCGCACAAAGGCATAACAAACGCAAGACAGAAAAAAACATAAAAGATCAACAAAAGAAGTACCGACTTGGAACGGTCAGTAAAATATTTTACTGGTGGGCTTAAACCGGTTTTACAGCGCTAACCTCACCCTTAATTCAGATGTGGATCAAGACACATAGATATTTGGTTTGTATGAAAGACCCCTAACTTATCAATGCATCATCTCCTAGAACATGTAAATCAAGATATAACAAGGAGATAAAGCAAAGATAAGGACTAAACAGTAAATAGAACTGAATACCGGAGCAAAAGAAATCCAACAGGTAAACCCCAGTTGGCCTTTAAAATTTTAAAACGACTTTAAAAATCTTCTCTGAAACCAAAAGGCCTATGAACTTGGGACTTGGTATGCAGCATTGGGGTTGTAGGCCCTACCAAGTTTGCACTAATGATAACTCTGGGTTGACATTGACCTACTTTACAACAAGGTCAAATTTGATTCCAAATGCATTTATATTGGATAAAATCTTCAAAAATTTATTTTATAAATAGCTGTTAAAGCCGAACTCATAATACTTGCAAAGAAATAATTAGTTCAAGGCCGCCCATTTTTGACTGCCACGTATAATCTAAACATCTTTTTCTCAGAAACCACCGGGCTGATTGAGCTCAAACTTCATATGAAGTATCCATTAGATATGACCTTTGTTTTTAGGTCACTTGACCAAAATGGCCACCATGCCCATATATATTAAATACCCTTTTCTGGAACTAAAAGGCCGATGACATTTGGTCTCTGTGTGTACATGTAGCATTGGGTCTTGGGGATGTTGGCCGCTCACAATGTATTAAATAATATGCCTAGGTTGACCTTGACCTTGTTTAACATTATTAAGGAGATCTTCTAACTCGATATTAGATGAGCGCTTCACGACCTCCAGGTCCTCTAGTAATTTAATAATTTTCGTGTCCAAAAAGATAAAAAATTAGCGGAATATTGTAACTTAAGTAACCGTGATCGGTTGTTATTATTGGCCTGGAAACCAGCAAGATGTTAATAGTTACAAAGGGGTACGTGCATTAAGGGGATTATTAGGCACCTTGAGCCAAAAACTGAAAATTGCTTTTCATAAATTTCCTTTGATTGGTTTATCAGAAGAATAAATGAAGTGTAAAACTTTAGGCTTAAAATAGTTAAATTGCCATTTTAACCATATTTAAGGCTTTTAGATACCGATTTATTAAGAATTAGTTATCATAAAAAATCCTTTTAATATGTTGTGTGCCATGATAAATCTCATCATCTGTTAAAATATCTTTTTGTGGTATTTGCTTGCGCTCTATGTTAGTTTCTGCCAACGTCTCGAATTTGCTCAAAAATGGCAAATTTCCTATATTTTCAGCCTATTTTGGCGGGCATTCGTGTTACCATGGTTGCCATGCTAAAAGTCAAACTAATATCAGACTTTTACACTTTGACCATTGATCTAATAAACTAATAAGAGGAATTTGGTGAAAAGCGAATTTCATTTTTTGGCCACATGGGGGGGGGGGGGTGGGGGGGGGGGGGCAAAATAGCCTCTTAATGCACATAGCTCTTTAAATGGTCTACTTTTAAATATAGTAAAAATGACCATATAAGCCATTAAATATGCCTAATTCAGTATTTTGAGGATGTCTTCCAATGGAAAGCCAGCATTCCGACAAGTTTCACCCATGGCATTAAGTTGACCTAGTCATTAGTACAGCGCTTATTGTATTTGGGATTATGTTTCATATGGGACTTACTGAAGCTACCAAATAACTGTCAGATCTACAAAATGATCGATGCTACAAGACTTGGAGCCATTCATTATGTCCATAAAACAATGATACCATCACAATATGAAGATACACAAGGAAACGAGCGCTGCAAAGCGATTCAATAATTTACGGAAATTAATCCTTAACCCTTCTCCTGCAAACAGTTTTTCCTGTCAGCTCTGCTTTTTACGTCTGCTGATTAAACTCAAGTAAAATTTAGACTATATTTTATTATGGACAAACAATATGGATCCAGATCAGACTGCTCCCAGGAGAGCAATCTGGTCTGGGTTCATAGTGTTTAGCAATATAGGCTAGCTAAGATCATAACCAATAAAGATAAACAGACGGCAAAAGCCTCACGAATGTAACAGTTGAAATATAGTTTGTGGCAATTATCTGGCTTCCTAATACGATGGGTCTGTTGTTGTTGATTCATTGTTATTGTTGCTCCCACAGTTTGTGCGTGTGTGTGGAGATCCTTGTGTTGTAATGCAGAAATAAGTGTCATTTACAGGTTTGCAATTTTTTTTTGCTTCAGGAAGAGAAAGTTGGTTGCTTTACTTAAAGCGACTGTTATATTACACCTTACCGAAAAGCACTTATGGATGCGTAACGGACAGTAATGTTCTCTGTCCGTTCGTGTCCGTTGGCATGCGTTTCTTGTCCTTTCCACATGCGGTGAATGCGTTCCGTGTCAGGTGATATCCGTTTTGTCCGGTCCTATTCGTTGGCAAGTTTTGGACATTTCCAAAACTTCGAACGGACGCCACCGGATTAATATGAACTGTAGATGAACGTTACTCATGCGTTCGTATGCGGTTTGTCCGGTTCTCGTGCGGTTTGTCCGATTTTCATGCGTTCGGCGTCCTGTAGGTATCCTGTATATATCCGTTGAGGTCTGTTCGACCTATATTGTGAACGGTCAATACAAAACGGGTAACATGGTTTCCTGGACGAATACCACATGCGCATTCTGTGATCGTTCAACGAACGTTTTGTCTGTATCTTATACGGTACATATTCGTTTTGTCCATTATACATCTGTTACACGTACGTTAGTTGAGCGTTCCTTTTTATCCCCTGACGAAGTCGGAGGGATAAAGTTTTGGCGTTGTCCGTCCGTCCGCACTTTTTGTCTGTCCGGAACCATATTTCAGTACCTATTGGTCAGATTTGATTAATTCTTGGTACAAATGGTAAGTACCATAAACTCTCGATATCCTATAAGTTCGGTTAAAATAGACCCCTTTACACTTGAGTTATTGCCCTTGATTTGTTAATTTCGCAATAACTTAGGCAATTGTTAACATTTTTTGCTGAAATTTTGCATGCAGGCAGAGCAGCAATAGATATGAAACATATCAAACGGGATTTCAGTTTGAAGGCCTTGGTTGGAGTCTGTTGGATGGACTTAGGGGGCGGGGCCGAGGCCAAAATTAATTTTTTTCAGAATATGGTCATGTTGCATATCAAATTAAAGCTGACAATGCTGGCTGTAACAGAGTAGCAAATATTCTGCCCACAGACACACCCTTGACCCAGGGGGTGGGGTCAAAAGGTCAAACTATATATTTTTCTGAAAGTAGTCATGTTGCATATCAAATTAAAGCTGACAACGCTTGCAGCAACATGGTAGCAAATATTTTGCCCACAGACACACCCTCGACCCAGGGGGTGGGGTCAAAAAGTCAAACTATATCTTTTTCTGAAAGTTGCCATGTTGCATATAAAATTAGAGGCAATTGAGCACAGCGCACCATGAAAGCAAATATGCTGTCATTACACATACCAGCGACCCCCGGGTGGGGTCAAAAGGTCATTTTTTTCTAAAAGTGGTCATGTTGCATATCAAATTAAAGTGAAAGTGTAGTCCTAAATGCACGGTAACACTTTGAATTAACACACCCTTGAACCTGTGGGGTTGGGTTTAAAGGTCAGATATTGAAACTGTGCAGATGTAAGTATACTTTTTATTAAACTAAGCACTAAAACATCCTTGACAGGCATTTGATATGATCTGAATGATACTGAAGGTGAACTAAGGGTTAGATAAATGGGATTTATATTTTTTGATTTACATGTTTCTCTCAAATAACCCTTCGTCGGGGGATATAAATTCATCGAATTTGTCTTGTTCGTTACTTCTTTGGTACGTTTGCGCTCCTTACGACTTCGGCGTCGACATTCACCGTCACTGAGACGACCTCCATCACCGGATGAACATTAATTGCATTTTTCTGTCCATTCAGCGTCAGTTACCCTGTTCCGCTAATGTGTGACCACAACATTAGGGTTAAGTCGGGTATATTCGGACAGACAGCTAAATTCCGACAGCGACCTTGAATGTTTCATATTTCAAATGTTGGAATAAAAATAAATTAAGCAAACAGTGAAAATCCTGATAAAACGGCTTATGAGGAGCCGTCTCCTCTGGATCTACACTGTTTGCAAATGTGTGTCTGAATTTACCTGATGTCTGAATTTACCCGACTTTACCCTAATTATATTCTTGCTGTCGTGTGGCTCCAAGTGCTCTGTGGCTTTTCCTTGCAATACCGTCAGGTCTGTTGTCTGTGATTGTGGCATTTCCTGGTCATACTCATTTGCTTTTCTTCCATTTTCAGGTAAAATAGGGCTTAAGGACATATGCTACTAAATATTTCCCATGTTGAAATCTTTTCAATACTTTGCATACAGTTTGTTTTATGCGTGGCCTATCCATTTATGAAATAAAAAGGATATGTCACCGTGCTTATTTAATCTCATATAGAACTTTACAGCATTTGACCAATTTTCTAAAAATATGAAAGAATAACACTAGTCCTAAATGGCGAGCTAAATCTGTTGTAATCTTCAGCCAGCTTCTTTCTTTTAGCTTTAATTATTGCCCATGACATCAAACCATTTAGAAAAATGAGCGAGTTTAGTTGTTATCCCATTCTGTGACAAGATACTGCATGATATTTTTTGGCAATTTGTCGGAAATTGAAATTTGTTTTTAGAATAAATCATATATTAAAAATCTGATGGTGAAAATCTAAAGAATTTATTTTTATTTCCTGGACTATTATAATACCTTTCAGAAAAAAGATAAAAATATGGGGTCACCGAACTAATTCTCTTTCAGGAGGGCCCAATTTAACCCCACCCGCATAGGTTGCATGCGTAATTCAATAAAAAAAATCAGGAATGCCCATTTCGGTCGTTTTGAGGATGCCATTTTACTAGTATATGAAGCAATTTAGCATTAAAATGTTAAAAAGAAAGACAAAACACATTGAAAACATGTGCACACCTCGGGATCAATCTGGGTTCCCTGGCTTTGTAGCCAGACACGCTAACCACTAGGCCACTTTATTAAAATGTCGGAACACCGATATGACATAAGAATATCGGAAAGCAGTGTTGATACGAATCCATAAATGGTCGAAAGACAGGACCCAGACCACTTTATTTGTTTCCAGACGCGGGGAAGGTGCGCATGGGAAATAGCCGCATATGTCTTCAAAGTTTTATGTAGTCTATCTGATGATGGATATCTGATCAACCGATATAAATAATATACAATAGAAAAGTATCGTCCGCAACTTTAGGTGTCGCTTAAAGGGCTTTCTCCTTAGGCATAGGTATTGTTTTCGGCGGTGGTATTGTTTTTAGCACACGTCAGCATGTTGCATATTATAATATGTAGCTAATTGTCCAAAAATAGTTTCTTGTTTATTTGATTTGACGACTTGCTTTCTTCGCAACTTTTTTCAGCCATACCTTGACTTTTTTCTGGGTTGAACCAGTAATAAAACGTGAGGGTAAAGTGTCTTGCTCATATGCGGATCCAGAGGGAGGACAGGGGGCCTGGAGCCCCCCCCCCCCCCCCTGAAACACACACACAAAAATATAGTGTTTCCTATCAATACTGGTCTGGATCCCATAAGAATTAACACAGCCACCAAGCCAGCATTCAATGTTGGGCCATCTTTTGCACGCCAGCGAATTTAATAGCGTTTCGCGTGCGGGCTGATGATGGCCCGTTTTAATGGTATTCTGATCCTCTCCCCTCATCAACTAAAAAAAAAACAACAACAACAAAACGTCAGTGTTGGACCCCCTCTGATATAACTTCTGGATCCGCGCATGTTGCTCATGAACACAACACAGTGCTCCTATTGAGGCTCAAACCAGCGACAATTCGATCTCATATCGAGCAATCTAGCACTGTTCGTGATCCCAAAATATTGTGACTGAAGTGCAAAGCTACCGTTTTCATGAAATAAATAAATAAATAAAATAATATTGGCGCTACTTTATTACATTGTAATTTCACTCCTCCCACTTGCGATATAATAAATTAGAACTTGTGAACATTGATCCAAGATACAAATGTACAACAGCAAATGAAAGTGAACACAATCATAGAAAGAGCCACGTGCGTTAAGGTGCTAATTTGGCAAAAAAGGAAAGTTACTTTTCACCAATTTCTGCTGATAGTGTATTTGAAAAACAACCATGAGAGTCCAAGTGTAAAATGCTGGTATTTATTAAATTTAACGTTGCTATAGTAACAGAAAATGGGCTTAAACTTTTATTTTGGACCACACTTGGTTTTGTTTTTAAGAATAGCTATCAGCAGAGCTAAATACCAAAACAAAGTAAGTAAGGGTGCAAAGATCAGGAATCGATACAATCAAGCACCACACCTGACACAGGATACAAATGGGAAAATGGCAAACTCATAGCTAGACACCACAAACGAGAGCCAAGAGGTCAGCCCTTTCCCAGCAGGTGACCACAAGACACATATAAACAGACGCACACAAAGACAAAGCAAACACAAGACAGAAAAAATCATAAAAGATCCACAAAAGAAGTACCGCCTTGGAATGGTCAGTAAAATATTTTACTGGAGGGCTTAATCCAGTTTCAATATTATGTTCTGTGCATGGATGATTCTTATTATCAGTTAAACATATCTTTTTGGTACATTTCATGATTTGCTTTTGCGCTATGTTAATTTCTCTGTCGAAAGTGTTTCAAAATGGTCACTCCTATTTTGGTGGCCGTTTTTGTTACCATAGCAACGTTAAAAGTCAAATTTATAACCAGACTTTTACACTTGGGTTATTGTTCAAAGAAAGCAATACGAAGAAATTGGTGGAAAGCAACTTTTAATTTTTGGTGTCAGGGGGGGGGTCAAAATAGCCCCTTAATGGGCGTAACTCTTTGACGTATGTACAGTAGCTATCCAAGCATACTTGTTTGATGAGTTGACGATATTTTTCCAAACTATACAAATTCTAGGCTGTACTTCATTTATAGCGACATCTTATTCTTTATTTTGCAATTGACCCTCAAAAATCATATTGACTATTCATTGTCATGACAATGTACAACTTCTACGTGATATTCCGAGATTCTTGATGCTGTTTTATCGTCTAAATTTTACAATCATGTAATGCATACATTGAAATACTGCTTTTGCAAAAGTTTAAGCTGATACCAGAAGCGAAATTAGAAATTACGATTTGCGTGACTTGAAATAATCTGATTATTGTAAGCTTGTCGAAGTATTACCTTGCATTTTAATGATTACTTGGAGAAAAGCTGGTATCAGCTTACAGATCCCTCAAGCGATCATCTGCGTTTCAAGTTGGCTCCTATTTCTTCTTAATGAAAATTTTTGATTATCAAAATTGAACTTTAAGAGAACATTCGTATAGCAATTCAAAGTGCTTATGTTATTAAATATACTTAAAGCCAAAACAAACTTTACACTGTTATCATATATACCATTTCTGGATATTGGTGAGTGGTATTTTAAATGTGTTTAATTCATATTAAACTTCAATCACTTATTCATATGACAGTTGAATTTCATGTTTTACAGTCATAAATGCAACCAAAATCCCCCAAGGAAAGAAGCAAGGGGGCAAAATAAACTTTTCCAAAGTGCATCACTTTTGGATGTGTTACTGTAGCTTTGCGATTGGACATTTTTTAATTTTAAAGAACCAGACTTAAAGACAGGCTATTGAATTGTTGTTTAAAGTTCAAATCAGCCCAGATCGCACTTCGAGTCACACAAACTAGAGTTATGTTTTTACGAACATACCCCCTTTTGTGAACTTTATAGTGCTTTTAATGGAATTTCCCATAAGAAATTGTATGCCATTTTTCTTCCAAACCGATGGGAATTTTTATCAGATTATCTTGTCACATACTCAAGGCAGAAGTCCCAACAAATCGCTGATAAAAAAATCCAAATGTCATCTGAGATAAAGCTTTTAGCAGGGACTAAAGTGTACTATTGTTTTAATTCAAAGGGAGATAATTTCAAAGTGAACCAACTTTAAGATGCTACCAAAAACAAACTATACGTCAGGGACAAAATGTCTTGCAGTATTTTTATTGGGCAATCGATGTCCCTTAAAATGGCGTGTTCAAATGCTAGGTTTACTTGGGATTTTGTTAGGAAATGCTGATTTTGTGCTTTCAATTAAAGCACAGATAACTCGAAAGAAGATTAATTTACCTAAGTTGTTTTTCGTGAATTGGGTTTAGGGCGGGTACCAGCAACGCTTTGCAAAATTGTATTTGGTTAAATCAAAAACAGTTAAGATATATTCATTAGTTCAAAGTGTAAAGTTACTTTTGGCTTTAAGTATATATACAATATGAATGCTTCTTGCAGAACAGTAAACCTATCGTCCTTTTAATTGGACATTGGCAAACAGTGCAAATCCAGATCAGACACCTCGTAAATGTATAACACCATCTAACACCCCTAAAATTGGAAATGGGATTTTCTGTTGATACGGGTGGGCAAGTCCATTCCGCATAAATGGGTTGATTAAGATAGTTTCTATCGCAATTCAGTGTGCTGATATTATTAAAGATAAACAATGAGAGCGCACCGTTACTGACAACCAAGCCGTGTAGCGCAGTCAGTAACCTGTCTGGCAACAGATGCGAATCTGACTGCAGATCCAGGGGTCGCGAGTTCTATCCCGGCCCATTCCTATACTTTCACAGAGATTGATCATGAAATAATTTCTACGGTCATTCCCCTCCCTTCCACTGAATCATTCAAGAAGGGTTGTTGTCAGTTACAAGCGAAAGTATGTGCACGAAGTACTGGTTAAGTGCTTGTTCAAGCTTGCCAAGGAAAAAGTGTGGTTAGATGAACTGACCGTCCTGCCATGGCCATAGCTGTTGACTTGGGACGTAAAGCAACAAAAAAAAACCCAAACAAAGTTCTTAGCAGAATAGAAAAGAAGTGTATGAACACAAAGGGGGTAAAGCTTGTTGAAGCTGAAATTATACAATGATTGACTTCAAGGAGATAGACATGAGGATTTTGCCCGTCTAGCAGAATAGAAAAGAAGCGTATTATTACGAAGGGGTTAAAAAGAGTTGAAGCTAATATTTTACAAGAATTGACTTTAAGGAGGTAGACATGGGGATTTTTCAGGACTAGCAGAAAAGAAAAGAAGCGTATTATTACAAAGGTTGGTAAGAAGAGTTGAAACCAATAATATACAATGACTGACTTCAAGGAGGTAGACATGATGATTTTTTGGGTCAAGCAGAATAGAAGAAAGCGTATTATTACGAAGGGGGTAAAAAGAGTTGAAGCTAATATTCTACAATGCTTGACTTCAAGGAGATAGGCACGAGGATTTTGCGGATATAGCAGAATAAAAAGGAAGAGTATTGTTACAAAGGGGGGTAAAAAGAGTTGAAACTAATATTATACAATGATTGACTTCAAGGAGATAAACATGAGGATTTTACGGGTCTAGCAGAATAGAAAATAAGTGTATTATTAGGAAGGCGGTAAAAAGAGTTGAAACTAATATTTTACAATGATTGGACATGAGGATTTTGCAGGTCTAGTGGAATAGAAAAGAAGCGTATTATTATGAAGGGGGTAAGAAGAGTTGAAACTAACATTTTACAATGATTGACTTCAAGGAGGTAGACATGAGAATTTTTGGGTCTAGCAGAATAGAAAAGAAGCGTATTATAACAAAGGGGGTAAAAAGAGTTGAAACTAATAATATACATTAATTGACTTCAAGCAGGTAGACATAAGGATTTTTCGGGTTGAGCAAAATAGAAAAGCGTATTATTACAAAGAGGGTAAAGCTTGTTGAAGCTAATATTATACAATGATTGACTACAAAGAGGTAGACATGCAGATTTTTTGGTTCAAAAAGGATAGAAAAGAAGTGTATTATTGCAAAGGGGGTAAAAGGACTTGAAACTAATATTAAACAATGATTGACTTCAAGGAGGGTAGACATGGGTATTTTTTGGGTCCAGCAGAATTATAAAGAAGCATATTATTATGAACAGGGGTAAAAAGAGTTGAAACTAATATTATACAATAATTGACTTCAAGGAGGTAGACATGAGCATTTTTTTGGTCTAGCAGAATAGAAAAGAAGCGTATTATGACGAAAGGGGTAAAAAGAGTTGAAGCTAATAATATACAATGATTGACTTCAAGGAGCTAGACATGATGATTTTATGGGTTTAGCAGAATAGAAAAGAAGCGTATTATCACGGAGGGGGGGGGGGGGTAAAAAGAGTAGAAACTAATATTATACAATGATTGACATCAAGGAGGTAGATATGAGGATTTTAGGGTCTAGCAGAATAGCAAAGAAGCATATTACACCAGTAGAATTAAAAGCATTAACTTTCCTTACAACAGTCAATCAATAAAAGTTTATTTTTAGCCATAGTTTTGTTGTTCAAACAATGTCCTGTCATCTAAGAGCAAACATCGAAAGGTTACATTAGTACAAAGCTACCTGGATGAATGACAACTCCTTGAAATAATAACTTTTGATCAGCCTCAAATGAACAGTCACTGTTGTTACCATAGCTATCCAGTTAAAAGTTTCAATGAAATGTAATGAATGGCTCATGAAAAATGCTGAATGATAAAATCATCATCATCATTACATGAGGCACACTGTTTGTTCCTGCATCAATAGACATATACAACATGCGATACATGCACTCACAAATAAATTATTTAACTCATCTATGATTTTCTTAATCATCTATAACTGATGATTATAAAATTACAATTGTCATTTAATGGCCAAAACTTAAGTCACAGTTGAGTATCTAATTGTGTTAGTGAGTATGGTAATCTTCAACCACTGAGATAGACAGAATCAAAGAATCTCAGTGACATATGTTTATAGACATGTCAAATTTGAACTTTGATAAATCTTGAGTGGACAATGCAACCTTCATACCAAAGTTAAAGCTTTTATTTCTGAAGGCTTATTACAAAGGGGGTAAAAAGAGTTGAAACTAATATTATACAATGATTGACTTGAAGGAGGTAGACATAAGGATTTTTCATGTCTAGAAGAATAGAAAAGAAGCGTATTATTACGAAGAGGGTATAAAGGGTTGAAACTAATATTATACAATGATTGACTTCAAGGAAGTATACATGAGGGGTTTTCAGTTATAGCAGAATAGAAAAGAAGTGTATGAACACGAAGGGGATAAAAAGAGTTGAATCTAATATTGTACAATGATTGACTTCAAGGAGATTGACATGCGGATTTTTCGGGTCTAGCAGAATTGAAAAGAAGCGTATTATTATGAAGGAGGTAAAAAGAGTTGTGACTAATATAATACAATGATTGACTTAAAGGAGGTAGATATGGGGCATTTTCGGGTAGATAAATCCATTTAAGTCAATTACTGTTTTGTTATTGGACTTTTGAACTGTAAATGAATCTTTCTGCTTTCACTTTTGTAACTAAAGATTTATTGTTAAAGTCAAGTTCAAACTCTCACAAGTTTAAGCAACTGTGTTTAAAACATTAACGTTGTATTTTGCATTTTGAAATGTATAAAAATTCTCTGAATGCAGAACGTAAATTATAAATTACTTTTTTTTTACATTTTGCTCATTAAAACAAAAAACAAAAAATGGACGAATAAACTGCTGTTAAAATTTACTTAATGTCTTTAATTTACCTGATGGGCAGAAAACCATGTCAATTTCATACTCATCATGCTAGTTTTAGCTTTCTAGAGGGTGATATAAGAAAAGCGTCAAAATGATCAACATCCGGAACGGTTGAGCTGGTTTTCCTTCTGTATCAACATGTAGGCCAGTTTAGATCAGTTTTCAGGTAGACATATAGATTTATGAAGACAGATTGAACCAATCAGGAGACAGTTTTATCTTCAGCCATATAACAAAGAAACATGGCCTCCTGGATAAATCTGCAAAGTATTGGAAAAGAAGATGTGTTTGTGAAACTGTTATGCCTCCGGCTCACATGCAATTCACTTTTTTCCAAAAAAAATTCAAAGTCCTAGGTCAAATACTTTGGTATATTTGTAAAGGTCTTCCCACAAGATATACAGATGTAAAATATCAAGGCTCTAAGAAGTTCAACATAAATTGAAAGCTTTATAGTATAATTTATCTATACTGAACATCAAAAGAAACGCACGCACATTTAAAGAGACTAAGTCTGCAACTATGAACATTTTTCGAAATTTTTTATTTTCTTTTTAAATCATTTGTAAAAGTAGAATTAAGTTAAGTTTTCACATTAAATCTGTTCACTATAGCTGAAAACTGCACGGAAAAGTGAATTATCTTATAAAACAGGTGTGCTTTTCTCTTGTTGGTAATTATTTGCGTCCCTCCAATAATTTTTAGACAGTCAATTTTAACATAAATGCTGTTGTTTTGATACTGGTAATTTGTTAAGATTTACGTAATTGGTAAAATGTATACGTGAATTTTAGTTTTCACTGTGTTCTTGAAAAATAGAAACATTATTTCTAAAATTAAAAGAATCAAAAGTTACAGACTATGCAGCTTTAATTTCGTTTTTTTCTTTCAGCTAATTTACAGATTGGTTCTATTTTAGCAGAAAATATAAGTCACATCTGCCAACATTACAAGCGTAGCTTCTTGCAAAAAGAAGTTATCTCAGTTTATCGTAAATCAGTCATTATAGTTGTTCCAAAAGTTGACTTTCTTGTTTAGTGTAACAAATTATTTGCTAAATGCGGTTCTGGTGTGTGGCTATGAGTTTTACTCTAATCCTCTTCTAACGAACATGACAGTATTTTGAAGTTGAACTTAAGTCAAATTATCTACCTTGCAGTTAAACAGAGAGCATAATTTATCAATACAAGACTGGTTAGTTTAGAAGTGACTGATCTATTTTCCTCTAATTTCTCACGTTCAGACATTAAACTATCACACGCTTTTTAAGATAGAGTAAAACTTTTTTAAGATAGAGTAAAACCTGTGTTAAGCGGTCACTCTCAAAAAGACCACAAATTGGTTTCAAGGCCAATTATCGCTTAATGCATGTCATAAGTATTGCAGAATGCTCCAAGGGGGCATTCTGCAATATCTTGGAGCATTCTGCAATACATTTGACTTTCATTAAGCTACGATTTGTCATTAAGGTCTTTGTTTAGTCTATTTAAGTTGCCGTTTTACACAGGTTTTACTGTACCATCGCAGTGAGAAATGTTGCTATACAGGGATTTTTAAATATCTAAGGTTACGAAAAGGCTTTATGAGGAATACCCTTTAAGTTGTGAATTTTGGTAATAAAATAAGTAGTATGTTTACATACCAAAACAAGTATTCCATATGGGACTTCAATACGATGTCATCAAACGAGGTAGGGGCTGTCTGGTCCTTGTTTTGTTGTGCAGTGCCAAGTGGCTTTTCTAAATTTGCAATCATCACGATGAGGAAGAGAGAGCTGATTTATCACATTAATTGTCTCTGTAATGGCATGTGGCTGTTAGTGTTCTGTGTCTCTACCTCAAAGTACCATGGAATGGTCTGTAGTGTGGCATTTTTCCTTACAATACTCACTTACTTTTTGACTCTGGCATTACAATTTTAGTGAGCACTTGTATAATTTTGAATTTGTTCTTGTAGATTTTCATCCAGTTTCTCAAAAGACAATATATCGTTAACCTGTCTTTCCACCTTTACTATTTAATCAATTCATTGTCGGAACAGTCGATCCTTTATCAGCCTTTTAAAGAACGTTAGTCTTAATTGTTTTATGGCTTTTAATTCTTTTGATGATAAATTAGAAGTAAATTATATATTTGTCATTTTGAAGAATTTTTTATTTGTTACTGAATCAATATAAAAGCTCAAACTTGTATCTCAACCAGAAGGAGGAACAAATGCTGATTTAGGATCAATGCTGCGTTTGACATATACTGTAAATTCGAAAATTTTCGCGAGAATTTTATTTTCGCGAATAGCGTTAAAAGACATATTTTCGACGTAAAAAAAATCGCGACTAGGGTATGATTTACCAATATCAGTCAATGCCAGAGTGATTTCGCAAGGGTTTTATTATCACAAAACTTCGCATATGCGAAGTTTCGCGAAAATAAAGCACTTGCGAAAATTTCCGAATTTACAGTATTCAAAATTGTTATCACAAGTATCTAGCAAATTATCTTATTTCATCGCTTGCTTTAGCAGCAAAATACTCCCGTTATCTTAATTTCCTTGTTTTTCGAATTTTCATGTTTTAATTGAATATTGTTATGACTTTTCGACTTAGGACACTAAGCCTTTTCTTAGATGTCTGTATCCTGCAGTAGACAGATTTTTATGCTATATATTTGAAACTGTTTTTAACCATGCTGTTTGTCTTTTTAAATCTTTTTTCCGCCATTGTTTATTTCTGGTTGTAAGGATGAGTATCCCGTTCTGTTTAGTGCCTTAAAACAGCCTGTCATTTGTTGAATGACGCTGCTCAGCCTTTTTTTTCATTCCCGTTTGATGCTGAATATTTTCCTCTCCCTTTTGGGTTTTCTTGGCTGTCCCATTTTCATAGCATAACTGCAGCTAATTTTGGTGCTGCAGCTCATTTTGGTGCTGCTCCGGGCTACATCGGTTTTTGGTTTATTTGATGCCCTCTTCTCTACAGGCTGATGGTTCTGAGGATTTGGGTTTTACTGGTTACCTTCGTTTTGTTTTCTTCTTCTCTGATTTACCATCACTACTGCTGCGCTTGATTTATCATCTCTTGCAATCTTCCTAGCATTGGTTTGTCTTGACTTCTCTGAATCATTTTACCACTCTGAGATACACGATTAATATAAGTCTCTAGTGCAGTCATTGACAATCGGTTAAAATTTTGAGTTCAGCAAAATGCTTGCTCTTCAAATCAAATTTGATGATAGAGCTGTAGTGTTAATATACACAATTTGCCATATAGCAACACATATATTAACATTTGTCGGCAGCTTGACATGTTGTAAAGAGGCAAAGACAATGTGCATGATACATGATAAGCGTTATTTTCAAAATGGTTTCCCTTCTTTTTTCAGTATCATATTTTGTTGTTACACGTTCGAATTGCAACATGTACCAACAAAATAATTTAAGTTCTATGGATTGCAGATTTTATACACTTTTTTTCACAATCTTCTCAAATATCTTTACTGTTTTAGTGATATCAGCATGGCGAAGTTAGCATGTTTTCATGTAGTTTGGTATATACCTGGGTGTCAATAATAGACTGCAAATTCTTTTTATTGACAGCCTATTGTGTGAGGTTTCAGCATCATGCCATGTTAAATTGGTAATTGCTTGGTTGTAAACCGACCGAGGACATTCACCAACTATCCCTCTTCGGATATATTTAATCCTATTTCTTGCAAGAAATGTAACATTCAACATGCCAGGCATTCTTTATAGTCCTGCTAAACGTTACAGACGTATTACGTCAGATCATACAGTGTACATGTTTTGGAAAATGTCTGTTTCAAGATGTAACATGTCTGGCTCATGGAATTGTTCGAGTATTGTAAAATTAAACTTTTGAGCACAACGTAATAAGTTGTTTTGATTTAAACACATTTCAACATAATGCCGTATTCCTAGGCATTGAATGAACTTGGACGCATTT
The DNA here is from genome assembly GCA_964019695.1 of Loripinus fragilis. NCBI lineage: Eukaryota > Metazoa > Mollusca > Bivalvia > Lucinida > Lucinidae > Loripinus > Loripinus fragilis. The sequence goes on from OZ026518.1 coordinate 33,841,055, forward strand.
ATTTATCTTTATTTAAAGAGGACAGCACATTTAACGATCAACGCTAGTCTACCATGCGTCCCTATAAAACATTTAGATATACTAGTATCACAGTATGTAAACTGAAATAAACATCCTGTACCCGTTCCTCCTAGCTCTCGCCTTATACATATGAATTACAGCACTCGTGCGTAACCAGTTGTCAGAATCGTGATGTGAGAGTTGTTGGTACAGCTGTAATTGCGAGGGCCCACCTATTTAAATTCATTTTTCCATAGATCTTAGTAACTGTTACAGTTACAACCACAACCCATGTAATCATGTACACATGTGATTGCCAATTCCACTAAGACCATGCAAACTGGCATTTAAGCTCGTTTTCGGCACAGAACGGCTCTGATCTTGAGCAAGTCGTTTTTAACAGAGCAAAATGCAAAGGAGGAAACCGTTAAAATCAAGGAATAAAACGGAACAGAGCAAAATGCAAAGGAGGAAACCGTTAAAATCATGGAATAAAACGGAATACAAAAGATAAAATGGTTTTTCGTACCTTGTTCGAATGTGTATTGTCTGTATCGCTAACATATAAATCGAAACGTGTACATGCACCTAAATACACGCATTTTTACGACTACTGGTTACGCACGAGTGCTGTTATTCATGTTTATAAGGCGAGAGCTAGGAGGAACGGGTACAGGATGTTTATTTCAGTTTACACACTGTGAGTATATATGCACAAGTTAAACATATGATAAACACATAGAAAATGTTAAGTATAAATGAGCGTTTAAAACATTTGGTCATGTGATTACAATGTACACCTAGACGTAAAAACTGATAAATGAGCATTAAAATTTAAGAAAATGATTTAAAACTCCATGGTAAAATTTAAAATAATGTGTCTTTTTATTATTGCACAATTTAGTACACTTACTGGCAAACCAAGAAACGTTTTATAACTGATTGCAATTTGTCACGCACATGTGCGTGTACTCCGGGGCTATATGTGATCAACGTCACATACAGAGGCAGTGCTCTCGTCATTGGCAAATGAGTAATAAAATTACCTTCCTTAAGCATTTGGTGTGACTGACCGACAGCACACAGCATGCCTGGCTATCCTTTATGATAAAATGTGCCAGTACATGTACATGTACACGAGGTTTTGGTACTTATTGCATCAGCGAGCAGCGATGGCTCAGGCGAGTCTTCGACAGAGCCATCGCTGCTCGCATGCACGAACTATGGATGTAGATGAATGCTCAGACCAAACTTTAGGCATCTCGCTTTGCTGGATACATCGGCATGGGTGTTAATAGAAGCATTCGCGCATATGCGATAAGTATCATATTTATCGTGTGTTTGCTCAAATAATGCAAACCCAGCTGACGTGTAGAATAATCGTCAGAAAACATGTTAAAAATGAAAGTTTTAACCTGCTGCTGAATTTTGCGGCATTTTCTGGTCATACTCAGTGACATTTTTGGCGCATGGTAACCTATTGTGATCATTGGATGTCCGTCGTGTGTCGTCCGTCGTAAACAATTGCTTTAAAGGGCATCTCCTAAACTACTGGCTGGATTTTGACAAAACTTGGTAGGAATGATCCTTATACGTTTTTTATTAAAATTATTTAAATGGTTCCGATCCTATGCATATCTAGGTCACACAGGCTAAAAATATATGAGCCGTGACATGAGATTTCCAACAATGTGTTATGTGTAACCAGCAAAGCTTCAGATCAGCCTGCCCATACGCGCAGTCTGATCAGAGCCTTTGCTAGTCGTTTGAATATTCAATGAGTGGTAAGCTACTGACTGAACACCATTTGGAGTTTCTATGCTTAAAAAGAGGCTACACAGGCTTATCTGAGTCTAAACTTGTCAAAATGCCATATTGTTGGAAATCACATGCCACGGCTTATATTATTAAGATGAAAACTTTAAAAATCTTCCTCTGAAACTACTAGGCCTAGAGCCTTGATATTTGGTATGTAGCTTCACCAAGTTTGTTCAAATTATACGCCGGGCCAAAATTGCCCGGCCTCTGGTGGTCACATGTTTGCATAGGCTTATATAGGGAAAACATGGAAAAATCGTGTCTGAAACCATTATGCCTAGAGCCTTGATGTTTGGTATGTAGCATGACATAGTGATACTCTACCAAGTTTATTCAAATTATGCCCCTTGGGCTAAAATTGGCCCCACAACAGGTGTCACCAGGGACAAGGCCAGCTTTCAACAGATACCTATACGTAAGCTTTAAACAAAACTCAGGTGAGCGATTTAGGGCCTCTTGGTCCTTTTGTTTTTATGTCACAGAGTCGTTCTTAATACTTTTTAAAAGCCATCATATTTGATTGACTGCATACTCATTAAATCTCACGTGGCCAGGTACACACGAACGGATTGATACTGACAAACATATATGTCCCCAGCCCTTTCTAATAGAGGGGCCGGGCCATACATGCATACTTATTTTCATCTGATGTGAAAACAGAGAACTCGGGGAGTGTGATGCTTACAGAGATTATCTTGTAATGTTAAAAGGTGACAGACATACAAACAATAAATAAAATACGACTAATTCGTTTGTTGACATGAGTAATCGATAAACCGAATGACTTCCAGCTGATTGTCTCGCAGTTCCGTTGTTTGTTCTTAATTGACAAGCCAGTATCTACTTCAGGCTTGCTGAAACGAACGGGTAATTCCAAATTATTTTTCTTATTTATCACTTAAAACAAATGTTGTGGGTACACAAAAGAACCGTCTCGATGAGACTGTTCTTTTGAGCACCACAAACACATGTTGAGACGGATGGATAAGTAAATACTTGCACTTTTATACTCAAAATATTTGCTTATCTGAGACCATGCTTCTTGTGACAGATGCAATTTTTCAGCAGTCATTTGTGTTATATCTTCATTGAGTGATGTATTTTCCTTCACAGATCTTCCGAATTCTACGTCTGAGGAAGCTTGTGTAATTGATTTCTAGCTCTCTGAACGGTTCCATCTATGGTCCCAAAGCTGGCGCAGTTTTCGTTAATATTGAGTAGGCGAGTCGACATACGAGATTAGATCGCATGCAACATGGCACAATCAGTTACGATCAGTTAGTTGTGTCTGTGTTTGACCTACGTCACGAAAAAAAACTGTACTGCGACCACGAAAGAAAAACTCAACTGCGACCACGAAAGAAAAACTACTGCGACAGAAAATGCTGAAAAAGTAAGTGATCAGGAAAATACAAAAATTACATACTGAAGACCAGCGGAAGAGCCACAGACGAACGGCGGTCACTAGACACCAGGAAAGAAGAAATAGTAAGTCAGCTAGCGCTCTCTTCCCCATCAAAATGATTGCAAAAACTAAAAAGGACACAAAGCACTGCACAACAAAACATGGAAAAAACACAGAATCTCCACAATAGGAGCGACAATAAACATCGACTCAACAACAACAAAATGGACAGCAGCCTAAGCAGTGGGGGATGGGGGGGGGGCTTAAATGCATTTTACTGGTACCAAATCTTCGCCCAAGATTCTGATGTTGTTAAAACACAAACATTGTTTAGCTCGCATGGAGGCTTTCTAAATTCCAAGTTGGACTTAAATCTCTCTTGCGCCAAGGACTTTCGGAACCTGATTTCTATGGTGACTTGGTGTATAAGTTGAAGAAGATTGTTGGCTCTAATAATTTTTCAGCGCAGTTCATTAAAATAATTTCCCATTATAAAAAGATTGGCTATAACATTAATGTATTGCAACAGACTGCATGCTTGGTAGTCAACCCAATCACGGTTGCCAACTTTGCTTTCCTCTTTAATTGCACGCCGGTGGGTCGGACTTCAGACTCTATGATGGTTCCGACTTAAAGACTTAATTATTGATGAGATGGTAGGGGCCTGATGCTTTGGCTGTTTGTCGGGCCCACCGGGGTTTACCTGTTGGATTTCTTTTGCTCCGGTATTCAGTTTAATTTACTGTTGAGTCCTTATCCTTGCTTTATCTCCTTGTTATATCTTGATTTATATGTTTTAGGAGATGATGCATTGATAAGTTAGGGGTCTTTCATGCAAACCAAATATTTATGTGTCTTGATCCACATCTGAATTAAGGGTGAGGTTTGCGCCGTTAAACCGGTTTAAGCCCTCCAGTAAAATATTTTACTGACCGTTCCAAGGCGGTACTTCTTTTGTGGATCTTTTATGTTTTTGTTCTGTCTTGTGTTTGCTATGTTTTGTGCGCGTCTGTTTATATGTGCTTTGTGGTCACCTGCTGGGAAAGGGCTGACCTCTTGGCTCTCGTTTGTGGTGTCTTCTGTGAGTTTGTCACTTTCCCATTGGTATCCTGGGTCAGGTGTGGTACTTGATTGTATCGATTCCTGATCTTTGCAACCTTACTTACTTTTCTTACTATTGCAATGTATTATCACAGAGAAACAATCTAATAAAATAAAAAAAAAACAATTTGGTGAAACAAAGACAGGGCTCACCACTCGCAGATATTTAGAGCTAAAGAAAATATGAAGTTGAGCCACGGTGGGCCCAGCCGAAGACAACCATCAGGAACCAACCGAAACCAACCCACGTAAATTACAAGCACATGAAATTTGTACAAAACTGGACGGATTCCACATTTTCATGTATCCTGCGGCTATACCCATTATATCTTTACCTCGTAGTGGCGTCTGCTGATATCTTTTGCAAACAGTTTGGAACCAGATCAGGAGCGATGAAATGTTGGTCTTGATCTGGATCCAAACTGACGACAAAAAACATTAAAAATTTCCCAGGGGGTAAAGAGTTAACCTAAGTGCTACATGCGAAAAAAAATGAAAGTTGCTATCCACATAATTCTATTTCTTCTGACTGGTTTATAAGTACACTTACCCTTTTCTTGAAACAGAACACGCAAATGTATGAAAATAGTAATGTTTGACCATGTTTCAGGCATTATTCACAGAAATTGAACATAGAAAAAAATTAGCTGTGCGAAAAAAAAAGAAAAAGAATTGAGATGTGCTGATATCTAATAGTAGTGGAGTATGACCAGGAAATGCCACAATCACATACATGTACTTCAGACCGACCCACATGGCACCGTGAGGAAGCGGCAAAGACAGATAACAGAAACATGGCATTCATAATGCCACAAAAGTAAAGCTACCTGGGCTCTTTCTTCCCCTGCGAGATGATTGCAAAACTAGAAAGGACACAAAGGACTGCTACACAAATAAAGGACCCATTACAAACCACCACAAACAACAGCAGAACCACCGCCTTGAAAAAGACAACGGCCTAAGCCACTATGGTGTCTAACTGTGAGTTTGTCACTTTCCCATTGGTATCCTGGGTCAGGTGTGGTACTTGATTGTATCGATTCCTGATCTTTGCACCCTTACTTACTTAATGACTTTTACTGGTCAAATCTTCGCCCTAGATTCTGCTGCTGCAAAACGGAAAATAATTTAACTCACATGGAGGCTTCCTAAATTATGCAATGTATCATCAAAGGGAAACAGCCAAATCAATTAACAAACTATGATGAAAAAGGCTCTCAACTCAAAGACTGCCAGAGCTAAAGAAAACCCACAGCTGAGCCACAGTGTGCCCAGCCTTAGACAACTTCTGTCCTGCCAGCCAAGAGTGACAGTGACGTCAAATTTGTTTACAAGGTTATCAGGGTTTTATAATCGCTAGATCACTTGTGTATTAATCCTATCCGCCGGATAGGATTAATACGCAAGCGATCTTTCGATTCGCGTTAGCTCAAGTGAAGTGTACACTATAGTGGTGTACTTAGCAATTGTAAACAAAATGTACGTCACTATCACTCTTGGCTGGCACGACAGTAACCTGTTCAAATTCAATGACGAAACTGATCTAAAACTTCGATTGGTGTGTTGGTACCCGATGCTTGCCTTTTTTGGACCCACAGTGGCTTAACTGGTGGTTTTCTTTAGTTCTATATGTAACTATACTATAGTCAGTATCAAGCAATAAAAGGTGTAAACTTTTATTGCCTCTAAGTATTGTTAGCAATAATTTCACTGAGAAAGAGATGGGTAGCCCCCGAAATTAAAAAACTTGTTTCATGCTCATCTCAAATGAATATAAAATGTATCCTGCTCATAAATCTTAAATGCCAATATTTGTTTCAATTTTCAGCATTTTATATATATTTTATTGGCAACTGAAATTGTATATCATTTGAGTTTAGCATGGAAACTGTTTTATAACAGTTGGACCAGGCTGCTTTATGGTGTCTAGTAGAGTCCTGGCTCTACAGTATTTGCGCTGCCAGAAATACGTAAGGACGTTTGATTGTAATGCTCTTTCTAATATGAATCTTTCTTATTTCCTTGTCGCACCATGTCCACAGATGGTGTCAACTTAAGTCCTGACTCTACTGTATGTGCGCCGTCAGGAATACGTAAGGACGTTTGATTGTGATGCTCTTTCCAATATTAATCTTTCTTATTTCCTTATCGCACCTTGTGCATGGATGGTGTCAAGTTGAGTCCTGACTACTGTATGTGCGCCGCCAGGAATACGTACATTTGTAAGTAAGAACGTTTGATTGTGATGTTCTTTCCAATATGAATCTTTCTGATTTCCTCATCCCACCTTGTGCACGGATGGTGTCAAGTTGAGTCCTGACTACTGTATGTGCGCCGCCAGGAATGCGTAAGTAAAGACGTTTGATTATGATGCTCTTTCCAACATGAAACTTTCTGATTTCCTTATCTCTTGAAAAATAAGCCTATTGCACTTATTTTATAGGAAGACCTTGTGTGGTGCGTGGGAGCAGTGACAATATTATCAATATCGACAGGTCTGTTAATAGCCATAAACCGAGTGTCTTCCGAGCAATAATGATAAGCCAGGCAATTTCGATTCTGTAGACAAATTTCTCGACTCATCACATTCTGATAATAAACCACTGAACCGGACCATAGCTAAACCAACACCAAGTCATGATCCAAATGGCGAAAGTCTTGACCAATATTAGAACTAGCGCAATATGAACCGGGTATCCGCTCTGTATTTCTGGTAAATTTCAAAAAGGTCAAATCTCCAATGCATACAGCTCACATTCACATCAGCACGTAATTTTGCAGTGCAAAAGCACGGGCTGATATGAATCTGAACTATTATCCGGCGCTGAATAATGTTTTTCGTTGCCTCGGCTCCATTCAATCACAGCCAATGCTGATATAACTGGTCGATGTCATTTAGACTCGCAGCTATATTATATAGAGTTAACAAAGAAGCAGTGACTCTATCAGTCTATCCCTTTCTATTAGAGAAGATCGTGTATTTATATTTTCAAAGATGTTATGACCGACAGACCGATTGTGTATTTTTGTTATTAATAACACTAATCTGTATTTGCTTTAAGCGCATTTATGAACTCTTTGAGTCCCAAATAACATTACTGAGGAAAAGCACATGCAACGAAAAGAGTTACAGAAATGAATCCAGAAAAATATTAACATAAAACATGCAAATATTTAAGGACAATTGCTTCTAAATACTTCCTGTGTTAGAATGTGTTTGATAAGTATACCTTGCATACACTATGTTAAATGCATACACTTTCTATTTTGTACTTAGTGAATTCCTTACCGTTAATCCCATATGGGCTTTTACAGCATTTAAACAGTACTCATTTTAGATAACGAGCTAGAAAAATAGTATTCTTATAGCCAACTTCTCTGTTTCATTTATTTCTTATTCCTGTAGACCTCCAACTTCTAGCAAAGTTAGAAAGAGGGCAAAGATCAGGAATAGATACAATCAAGCACCACACCTGACCCAGGATACTAAAGGGAAAGTGACAACGTCACAACAAGACATCAAAAACGAGATACAAGAGTCAGCCCTTTCCCAGCAGGTGACCACAAGGCCTCAAAAACAGACGTGCACGAAAGCATAACAAAACAAGACAGAAATAACACAAATGATCCACAAAAGCACTTTTAGGGAGCGCAGTGGTAGAGTGCTTGACTCAAGACTGAAGGGCCGCGGGTTCGAGCCTCACCGGCGTGACTGCGTTGTGGTCCTTGAGCAAGACACATTTATCCTAGCTTAGTACTGGTTCAACCCAGGAAGACCCGTCCCTATTTAACTGAAAGATTGTTGATGGGGCGTAAAGAATCAAATCAAACAAACAAGCAAAAGCGCTTTCAGACGTGACAAGATACTGCATTACATTTTTTTAACAAAAACTCGAAAAAAGACTTTTTAGACAAATTCAAAGATTTCCCAATATGAAAAGTTCTGGTCTTGAAAATCTCAATATTTGTTTTATTACATGGGCTATCATTTTACCTTTTAGAAAGGAGAAAAAAAACACCTGGGTCACCATTCTGATTATCATTCAGGTGGACAAAATTTAACTCCAGCCCTATAGATTTCATGCAGAATTATAGGAGTGACTATTTCTGGCTCATGCACCTATTGGTCAAATTTTATGCATTCTAGGTAGTAATGATTAGTACCATAGACAATCGCATCCTATAAGTTTCATTAAAATCGTTTCATAAACTCTTCAGTTATTACCCTTGACTTAGATGAATAGGCATTTTTAGTGCAAAGGCAGTTTTCTTGTGTGAAACGAACTTCACGGTTCTCCAAATCTATTATACCTAGCGAACTTCTCACTATGGACCCTGACTGCCCAGTACCTGTGCATTAACAAATTTACACCACTCAGGCGGGGTCAAAGATCAAATTTTACAAAAATTAAGTCCGCTGCCAATATCTTAACCGAAATTGTGCATGCGGACAGAGGAACAGAAGGTATGAAACATATTAAATGGGATTTTAGTTTGAAGGCTTCGATCCAATCCCCTGGGTGGACTTTGGCGTGTAGGGCCTAGCCATTTTTTTTTCTTCAGAAAATGGTCATGTTGCATATAAAATTAATGTGAATAAAACGTACGCAAACATACATGCAAATAGTTTGCCCTTATACACCCTTGACACCTGGTTTGGGTCAAAAGGTCAAAACAGTTTTGTTCTGAAAGTGGGCATGTTGAATATCAAATTAAAGGGAATGAAGCGTACAACATGCTACCGAAGATCGTACCCTTACACACACACACTCGAAACATATTAAATGGGATTTTAGTTTGAAGGCTTCAGTTCAATCCCCTGGTTGGACTTTGGCGTGTAGGCCCTAGTCAAAATCTTTTTCAGAAAATGGTCATGTTGCATATAAAATTAATGTGAATAAAACGTACGCAAACATACATGCAAATAGTTTGCCCTTATACACCCTTGACACCTGGGTTGGGTCAAAAGGTCAAAACAAGTTTTGTTCTGAAAGTGGGCATGTTGCATATCAAATTAAAGGGAATGAAGTGTACAACATGCTACCGAAGATCGTTCCCTTACACACACACTCGACCCCTAGGATGGTGTCAAATGGTTAAAACATTTTTTCTGAAGGTGGTCATGTCACATATCAAAGGACCTCTGACACTTTGATAGGGTATCTGCCTATTTTTCAGATGCTTCCCAAAACTTCCCTTTGCATAAGATATCACTGGTATCCTTTTGAATAGGACGCTTGGTGTATTAGGAACGATTTTAGGTTATAATTAGACAGGCAGATTCCTACGACAAAATAGGAGATGCTACCAAAGGGGTTAGGGGTTGCAAAATTTGACTTCACCAAAACATTTAGAAATCAATTATTTTTTTTACGTGTATGGGTATTATATCATCAATACTTGATTACAAATCACAGTGAAAGTATTTTAAAGTCCAAAAATCATGAGCATTTTAATGATTATTTTTGTTGTTGTTTTTTCTATCTGATTTGTTAAAAATATTTGTAGTGCAACTGTAGTCCATATTCAACTTGGATCACAATGTATTTAGCTGGTGCAATATTATGCAGCAATGTACTATAGCCATTCATTCATGCGTAAAGTGCACCTAGTCAATGACCATGTAGTTTATGTGTATTGGATAGATACAGTATATATGCAAAAAAAATCTACCAACTGAATTTAGTAAAAGGACAATTTTCATAATCTAAAGAAAAATATGCTAAAACGTTGTAATATTTTATGACTAATGGGTTATGAAAAGGAAGCTTACTTGCACTAATTATTTCATTATTCTGGAAATGAAGATTTTCAAGTGAGCACACCAAAAATCCAAATGCTAATGTTCGGGCTCGCCCAGACGTCTCATTTTGGGCTATGGGATATCATTCCCCCCGAGTCCCAACTAGCTTTTCACATATATTATGTAAAATATGACAACACACTTACGTGCAAAAGGATTAGTTGGGACTCGGGGGGAGGGGGGAATGATGTTTCAAAAATATTTTTCTATTTCCTTTATGTATAATACAAAAAGTGACCAGTTTAGCTCCAAATTAAAGCCAAACATTTATGGAAATAGGAAATCAAATGCAAAATCATTAAATAGAGACCAACAGCGAGCTTATATATGAAGATGGAAGCATTTGATAGACTTTAATTTTTATCAAAATAATAGGCAGCGATACACTGTGATTCCCATTACCACCGTCAGAGGTCCTTAAAGAGAATGGAGCATACACGTAAAACAAACTGCAACCACTAAGTTGACCTTTCCTACACCCTGACCTCTGCGTTGGGTTTAAAGGTCAAATATTGAAATTGTGCACTAAGCTATATTTCATTGACTTTAGCATGTTGACACTAAAACAAAGGTCGTGCATACATGTAATTGACATGCTTTAGTTGTGACCTGAATGATACTGTAGGTGGACTTTGTTAATGGAGATATGGTAATCCTAATTTGAAATTTGTGATTTACTCTTTTTTCTAAATGGGATAAAAAATTCGACGAATTTGCCTTGTTCCATATTACTAGTATGAAGTCATTCTAAAATATATTTGTAGGAAAATTTACTTATTCTAAAGCAACAATTCTTATACACAGTATTTAAGAAACTCAATTAACAGAGCAATGGCTAGCCAAGAAACAGAAGTGCATAATTGAATATAGAATTTTTCAAAAGACTGAATTGGTCCAAAACAGCCAATACACGTCATCACCCTCCTCTCTCCCAATCTAAAAATGCTAAAATATCACATGCCACCTCCGTATTCTCAACCAGAATTGAAACAAAGAGATTATGTACAATGAATTATTTCGCCTGATCCATCTATATGTCTTTTGATACTGAAACGATCAGTTCTGATAAAAATCAGTTAATATTTTGGACACATTGATTACTGTGTTTTGTTACGAAAATGTAAGAGCGTCCATCAATAGAGCTTCTGAAAAACTGTATTGATGGGTGTAAGAGTGGTTGCAAACTTTATCAACTACATCCATCAAATACCGACTCAATAACACCGAATCTGCTGTTTGCGAATTGTGTTCTTTCTAAATTTTGGAAGGAATAAAATACAAATCCAGTCTAGACCATGTTTCATACTCTGCCTTAAAATCGATAGAGCTGTCGCTCTTAAAACCAATTACTTTCTAGAAATTCTTTAATGCTTTCAACTCTCACTTATCTAAACATTCAAATGACTTATCCAAGACACAGTGCAGGCAACTTGAACGGTAAAGAACAGCCTACTGTTAAGGCCAAGTAAATGGAATTCTTCGTTGTCATTACAGTGGAGCCCGAACTTAAGATTACAAAAATGTGCACCATATTTGCAGTAAAATGATATTAACTTCATTAAGCAGTCTGGTCTCTCATTGCTTAAAGGTTACGACTAGCCATGGGATATTAAAATGTCAAGTTAAGTCTCTACTGTATTCACAAGACGAGTTATTTAATCCATTGTGCCTTTATGCAGATAGTTTCCCAGGAGGGGGTAAGGGCGTGACGTTGAGCAACACCAATTCAGTAATGTTGTTCATTGCCAAATCTTTATTACAGGGCAGTTTATTATTGTACTGAGCCATCACATGAGATTTTGGTAATTATGGCATAATCAAGCAGCGCAGACACACCAACCCCCCCCCCCCCCCCCGCTGCTGGCATACACAAAAACAGCAACACCAATTCAGTAATGTTGTTCATTGCCAAATCTTTATTACAGGGCAGTTTATTATTGTACTGAGCCATCACATGAGATTTTGGTAATTATGGCATAATCAAGCAGCGCAGACACACCAACCCCCCCCCCCCCCCCCCCCCCCCCCCCCGCTGCTGGCATACACAAAAACAGCAACACCAATTCAGTAATGTTGTTCATTGCCAAATCTTTATTACAGGGCAGTTTATTATTGTACTGAGCCATCACATGAGATTTTGGTAATTATGGCATAATCAAGCAGCGCAGACACACCAAACCCCCCCCCCCCCCCCCCGCTGCTGGCATACACAAAAACAGGATGTAAATAAATACTCAGACCAAAAGAGCTATGTGCTTTAAGCACCTGTTTTGATACTCCACCCCTATGGGACCAAAAAGTAAAAGTTGCTTTTCACCAATTTTGGACAAACTCTGAGGCTTTGAAATACCTATATTTTGAAAATTGGTTATCAGCAAAGCTAAATACCTAAAAAATATTGTGTACTGTGAAAAGTCTAATCATCTATTAAATACATTTGGTATTGGCTTGTGCATTTTGTTGATTTCTCTGTCAAAAGTCTCTATTTGTTACAAATGGTCAGTTTACTAGTTTCAGCCTATTTTGTCTGCCATTTTTGTCACCATAGCAGTGGTCAGATTTAAATTTATGCCAGACTTTTGCATGTGGGCTTTTGTTGTATTTAACCAATGAGAAGAAATTGGTATAAAGCAACTTTTATATTTTTTTTCCTCATTGAAGGTCAAAATATCCCCTTTATGCACGTAGCTCTTTAGACATTTAGCCCCTTCAGATACGTCAGCATGTATGTGAAAAAGAGGCTTGTGCGCAAATGCGATAAGTACCAAAAATCAGAAGTACTTGCCCAAATGTTCAAAGCAAAGATCTCATTCCTTTGCCGCTTAAAGTACTGTACACCTAGATTACTGTACACAAAGTGGTTATTATCACTTCCATGAACCATAAGAATTTGCTTAATCACGGACTGAAAATTTCCACTGATTGGTTGGCAACTCATTGAATGGGAAAATTCTGAAAGTACTTTTACTAATGATTGGTGAAATTATAGTGTGTGACAATTTTATCCTTTAACATAAAACTTCATATGTGTGAATAAACACTGGTTCGTTTTGTTTTGTTTGTTTGTTTTTGTTGCTTTACGTCCCAAGTCAACAGCTATGGTCATTGCGGGACGGTCAGTTCACCTAACCACACTTTTTTCCTGGGCAAGCTTGAACAAGCAGTTAACCAGTAATCGTGCATATACTTTCGCTTGTAACTGACAAGTATTATTTCATGATCAATCTCCACGAAAGTATGGGACCGGGCCGGGATCGAACTCGCGACCCCTGGATCTGCAGTCAGCTTCGCATCTGTAACCAGACACGTTACCGACTGCGCTACGCGGCCAGGTACACTGGTTTGTAAACTATTTTATTCTTAAATGGGTACATTGTAACTACTTAAACTTCAAGTTTGTGATTAAACAATGGTTTGTAAACTGTTCCATTTTTAAATGGGTAATTGCTTAAACTTCATGTTATCAAATATTCATGCATAATACATAATTTTTTTGATAATGCAATAGAATTATTTTTCCATTGAGAATATATAGTAGATTTCAAAGAAATAAACCATTTAATTTATGCTGAGTGTTATGTCTTCGGAGACTTACTAAAATTGCATGAAGCAAGTTTAGCTACATTAAAACCTGTGTAAAACGGCAACTCTCAAAAAGACTGAAATTTGGTTTTTAGGACCAATTACGGTTAATGCAGGTCAAAACTTTTGCAGAATAGGAGCATTCTGCAATACTTTTGACCTTCATTAAGCTGCCATTTGCCATTTAAGATCTTCGTTTTGTCGATTTTTGAGTGACCATATTACACAGATGATACTGTACTTAACAATCAAGCATACAACAAACGATATATGGCTCCATAATTGTATTAAAATAACTTCAACGAAACATTACTCTTAAGCCAGGCTTTCAGATTTATGGTGGGCCCAGGTCGTTGTCTTATGATTACAAAATAGCACCATTACTTTCCAAGGCAGTGGACCCATCCTTTTTAGTTGCGAAAAAATCTCACTTTAATAAAAATAGTCATCTTACAGCGAGTCTACGAACTCCACAAAAACAGAAAGTATATGAAGGTAGTCAATACAAAAAACATGTCTTAAGAAACCACTCAAAAAAAAGAAAAAGATCTCATTTACAAGTGGTAGCGTAATAAAGGTCTAAAAGATTGCAGAATGCTCCCCTTGGAGCATTCTGCAATGCTTTCGACCTGCATTAAGCGATAATTGGTCTTCTGTTTTGGATGGCCGCTTTAGACAGGTTTTACTGTATAATCAGCAGTCGATATACCTATATGCATGCAAGTGTCTGTGTCACTGTGTATAAAGTATGCCACCAAAATGTCAATTTTGGTACGTTTGATAGGACCCATCATTTCAGGAAATGGCAAACCTTTTTTTTTGCTCCATGGGTCACTTCGGCCCACCAATCTTGAAAAAATCTGAAGCCCTGTCAAGATAGTGTACAAAGTTTACAACAATCTCCTCGTGGATAGAGGGCAGAAAAACATCTTATAGCAGTGTCAAGTTACTACAAGAAAGAAGTAATAAAATGATGAATAACAGATAAATCACTTGCTGCCAATGTGTAGAGTATATGACCAGAATTTTATCTGGTAGAAAGTACACTATATTAAGCTGTTAATCTGCTGCATTAAAACTGCCTTGTAAATATATGTTATGTGGACATAGAACAGGCAACTAAAGCTGGCGGGTATAGTGTATTCTATTTTTTCGAGGAGTAGGGCTCATAGTTGCGACAAGATTCCTGTTGGCATTTGGGATATGGTTGAGGCATGTTGATTTAATCAGCAAGTAAAGGGCTCGGTTGTGGGCTATATATCAAACAGAAGTAATTATTACTGTCCATTGCAGAATTAGATTTGTCACGAATGAAAAGAACTACGTCCATCTCCTATAAACAAATTCTCTGAAGCAATTCAAATGTAGCACCTAATAGAGTAGATTCTGACAGGTTTGTAACTACTTTATCGACAAAAGTATACCCAGAGGACCAGAGGAAGTTGTTATTGTCACTTCGGGTATATACATGCTGAATATAGGTTTACAGTAAAACTTGTATAAATAGGCCACTAAAAATAAACAAAATAAATATCTTAATGACAAATGGTAGCTTCATGAAGGTCAAAAGTATTGCAGAATGCTGCAAAAGTTTTGACCTACATTAAGCGATAATTAGTCTTGAAAACAATTTTTTAGTCTTTTTCGAGTGGCCGTTTTACACAGGGTTTACTGTAGAGCAGATTCTGACAGGCTTGTAACTAATGTATTGGCAAAAGTATGCCCCGAGGACCAGAGGACGTTGTGTATATCATTTTGGGTATATGCATGCTGAATTTAGGTTGATTCCTTTTCTTTGCTTTACCTCATTTTTATATCTTGATTTATATGTTCTAGAAGATAATTCATGGATACGCTAGGGATCTTTCATGCAAGACAAACATCTATGTGTCTTGATCTACATCTGAACTAAGGGTGAGGTTTGCGCAGTAAAACTATTTTAAGCCCTCCAGTAAATATATATTTTACTGACCATTTCAAGGCGGTGTTTCTCCTGTAGATCATTTTGTTAATTGTGTTTCATGTTTGTCATGCTTTCTTGTCTGTTCATTGCAGCCATATTGTCACCTGCTGGGAAAGGATTAGGCTCTATTGTGTGCGATGTATAATTGTGTTTTGTCACTTTCCCGTGTGGTGTCTTTGGTCAGTAGTTGTTCTTGTTTGTATCAATTTCTGATCTTTGCCTCCTTACTTACTTTTACTTAATGAGGCGCTGTTTTTCTACCGTTAAAGTACGGCTATTATATATACAATAAGACATATGTAAACCAACCACCCTCAAAAAGACAAAATATTGGTTTTCAAGACCGATTATCTCTTTATAAACGTCAACAGTATTGCAGAATGCTTCCATTGGAGCATTCTGCAATGCTTAAGACCTTCATTAAGCTACCATTTGTCATTAAGACCTTTGTTTTGTCTATTTTAAGTGGTCGTTTTATGCACGGTTCTCTCATTACAGGTTTATTTTCAGATTAATTTAATTACACCCCGTTTTAATAAACAAATGAGGCACATTATGCCATTGGTCTGTATGTCCCTCCATTTATCTATGCTGATAACACTTCATACATTTTTATTCGGATTTATCCCTCACTTATCACAATTAATCCCAATGAAATGTACCAGTAGATGTGTGTGCCATATTTTATATCTTTATTAAGGTAATTTCAAAATTAACCGTTAAAGCACCAATCACAACTGCATCAGCCGGCCAATTTTATGACATATTTTCTAATTTACTAATTAAAAAGCAAAGATACAATTAAAGTAAAGCAAATAGTCATTTTGTTCTGAAAGAGATGACAACCATACTAGTAAGTTACTTTAGCACAAAACCAGGATCCAGTTTTTAAAAACAAACAACAAAACAAAAATACAGACACAACTAGAGCAACAACAACGAAGAATATAAAAGTAAAGTAGATTTTATTGCTACCCTATGGCGATACACTGAATAAGTTAGGAGTTCATCCGTTTTTATGTGGTAATTCTGCTGTTTTTGTGGTAACTAAATAATAGCATCGACTACGACCATCTACCATTTACATAAACCATTCCCAAACACTGTACAAGACTAGCTTAAGCTTGTAGTTCAATCAAAGGACTTTTCTCTAGTTTTGTGCAGTGTTCAGACATGGTTAAGTAAATGGTAGATGGTCGTAGTCGGTGCATTTGTTTAGCAGAGTGCTCTTACGTAAATTGTATACTATACACAGCGACAAAAGTTAAGCACCAGCTGCACCACTAAACTCGAAGCTAAGTTATTCGAAGGAAGGCTATGAGATGTGCATAAACCTCATAATAAATATTATATATGCACCATATAGGGATAAGATAGTGAAACAATCATGCTATTTTGCCAAATTATGTGATGGTGAGTACAACAAAAGCACAATAGGGGTCAACTTATTTTATTGCAACATTGTGCACATAGATAAATGTTGAATTTTTTTTGTGAAAATGGCACAAAATCTTGGTACTTTTGGAAGATTTAAGGACGATAGCAAGAAGTTTTGATAGGTCACGAAAACTTGTGATTTTGAAAAAAAAATGAATATCACATGTATTTTTTGATTTTCATTTAAATATCAATGCAGAGTTTCAAAAAATATAGAATGTCCATGTTGAATAAAATCTCTTCACGGTAGTACGAAAATTTTGTTTCAGCAAAAATATAGGTGGTGCTTAACTGTTGACGTCGTGTAGATATCACCTTGATCTCGTTTACTTATAAGCTCACATGGAGGGAGCTACAAGTCAGCCAATGCGAAAGCCTGTTGTCCGTCGTCCGTATGTCTCTAACTTTTCACAGATTCTCCTGTGCAATACAGCAGTCGCTAACATGAATTTACACCAATTGTTAATGAACTTCAATTGAAACTGTCTAGGCCAACTCGGATGTACGTCGAGCGTCTACTTTGATAACGCGACACTGACATCACATAGCATGACGCGTACGTCACATAAACCATACCAATACAATCACAAGTTCGATTGCAGCGAAACAAATGGTTACAACATTCCACAAGATGCTTTAAATGAGGTTTATGTTTTTGCAATAAAATATCGCAATATAAATAATGGATTTAAATTGAGCTGAACTAACATGCTAAGACTTAATTTCCCTTACGCCACTTCCAGCTAACAAAATACAGCTTTTTTCATACATAATACAACGCCTTACATACATCTGAGACTTGATTCTCGAATTGGGCTGAGAATTATAATTGTCACCACCTGTGATCTTTCTGAAATTTGATAACGTTATTTTGTTGCGTTTTGTTTTTTTGTTGGTATATATAACAAACTTCAGGTTTACATCAGTGACGATGCATTGTACTAGTTTGGAAGCCTCCATGAGAGCTAAACATTTTTTGTGTATAAACAGCAGCAGAACCTATATACTAGGGCGAAGATTTGTAAAATGCATTTAGACCCCCGCTCCCTTCCCCCAGTTGCTTAGGCTGCTGTCCGGTTTAAGATAGTGGTTCTGTTGTTGTTGATTTATTGTTTTATGCACCTCCCGTTGTTTGTGGGGACGGTTCTGTGTTGGTCTTTGTTTTGGTATGCATTACTTTATGTCCTATCTAGTTTGCTGTAAGTCCTGTACCTCTTCCTAACGGTGCCGTCGGTTGGTCTGCAGATTGTGAGTGTGATATTTTCTGATCATACTCAGTTACTTTTTATGCCAATGAACCAAGCCAGACTACACCAGGCCAATCTTAAACGTTGTTAAATTCTAGAAAATTACCAGTTCAGTGTTCATTACCCAGTTAATGGTCGCTGTCTATAACTTGCCTTTTACTTAATTTGATAGTTCGATTTGATGAGACTTTTTAAACTATACATTCATTTATATCCAAAAAACACATTTTTTCAAACTGTCTCTCTCCTTTAAACTATAGATGACACTTTAAGGGTTTAGCGTGTCTCGTCCGTCCCCCGAGACCTTTTTATTAGACGAACACGGCCAGTCGTTATAATTTCAGTATTCCACTTATATAATTTTACATCTTGTGGCTTTGTCTGATGTCTAGCAATTGCCCTTGTTTGTTTTCCCCCATATATAAAGCCTATAGGTAAGAATCAATCACTCAACCACGAACAGCATATGCAAACTAAATACTACCAAATAAGATTGTTTCTAGAGGTGTGATCACTAGTCCAGTCACCTGATTTGAGAAACAACAAATGTCAAGCTCATAAAAAAGTGATATTTAAGCGTTTATTCTGTGAGTAAGAGGAATATATTTTATACAAGTGAGTGCCATTATAATATAAGAATCTATCATGAGTGTGAGGGTAGGATAGAAAATCCGTCCCGAGGATGGCCGTTTGGCATCACGAGGCTTGCCGAGTGATAACAAACGGTGATCCACAGGGACTGATTTTTCTATCATACCCTCACACGAATAATGGATTCTTTTTCTTGCTCACCACTGTATTTATTTATTTCAAAATAAGCTTCCAGAAGTCCCTGTATACGCTAAGATACAATTTCACATGATGACGTTACTTGATGTCCTGGGTAAGATAGCATGGGTAAGATTATAACAATCCACCATGAGTGTCCATGTAGGATAGAGATATCTCATCCGAGGGGTCGGAAGTTACCAGGGACGAGGCTTGCCGAGTCTCTGGTTAAATTACGAACCTGAGGGTGAGATTTTTCTATCCTACAGGTACAGGCTCATGATGGATTGTTTTTTTCTCCCACTTTTTGAAGGTTTTTTTGTCTGAAAATAAAACTCCATAAAAAACTTGAAACTTTTAACTTTCTACTCGTTCACAGGTGTTTTATCGGGCATTGAAATGAGCGTAAACGTAGTTTGCACTTTGTTATTGCCAGGCAATCACGATTGGAGCTTTAGTTAAAGACAAATGCGGATATTTCCAATGCGCACCTTTCCCGCATCTGGAAACGCGTGAAGTTGTCTGAGTCCTGTATTTCGACCATAAACGGATTCGGATCAACACAGCGTTCAGATATTCTAATGTCATATCCGTATTCCGACATTTCCTTAACAAAATATAGTAATTAAAGTGTTCGAAATTTCTATTGACATCTTATCAGAACTGCTCGTCTCAGCACTAAAGACAGATAAATGTAGCTCATTCGAAATCAAACGACGTACACAATTACCCTGGTTACGAATACGATAGTGGCCGAGTCTCTACTATTTGTACGGTTATTTAGAGCGGCGCACGACCTGACCTCGTGGCCTAGTGGTAAGCGTGTCTGGCTACGAAGCTAGAGGACCAGGATTGATTTCCGGATGCACACATATTTGCAGTGTGTTTTTCTTTCTTTTTTAAACGACAGAAATGGTCATTCCTGAACTTGTTATATTGAATAACGCATGAAACTTATGGGGATGGAGTTAAATTTGGCCCTCTTGAAAGAGAATTACTTCGGTGACCCCAGATTTTTATTCTTTTTTCTGAAAGGTATTATAATAGTCCATGAATTAAAAATATTTTTTTTTAAGATTTTCAACATCAGATTTTTTAATACATGATGTATTCTATAAACAAATTCCAATTGTCGACGAATTGCCAAAATATTTCATGCAGTATCTTGTAATAGCATGGGATAACAAATAAACTTGCACATTTTCTAAAATGTTTGAGGTCATTTGCAATAATTTCAGTTAAAAGAAAGAAGCTGGCTGATGACTACAACCATTTTAGCTCGATTTTTAGGACTAGTGTTATCATTTTATATTTTTAGAAAATTGATCAAATGCTGAAAACTTCCATATGAGATTCTGAAAAAATAAGCACGGTGACATATCCTTTTTATTTCATAAATGGATAGCCCATGCATAAAGTAAACTGTATGCAAAGTGTTGAACATATTTCAGCAGGGGAAGTATTTAGTAGCACATGTCCTTAAGTTGCAATATGCATAATAAATTCCTGCTATGCTCCCCATGCCATTAGCGTCACATTGTCTTTATCGTCACGCGGTGCACGTTCGGTGACGTCATTAACGTTATATGACGTCATTTAGTAACACGTATCCTTGCTTGGTACCTTTGAGTTACTAATGCGCGATATATTGTTCCTTTTATTATCCTTTTCGGAATAAAATATTTTACTCTGCCCATGTAAGAAAGCGGCCACGTGGTCATGTAAGACAAATATAATCCATCATTGGTGTCCAGTGGGGACAGAAAGATCCCCACCCGAGGGCCCACCATTCCAGTGGGAAACGAGGCTTACCGAGTTTCCCACTGAATGGTGGACCCGATGGTTGGTATTTTTCTGGATCCACTGAACTCTAATTATCGATTCTTTTTCTCATATACCAATTCTAAATTTTACGACCGTTTGGTACGGTACAGTATAATATCTGTTGGTGACGCCACTGAGGACGATGTTTACAGTCAATGACTCGTGCTGTACAGATCAAATTGAAACAGTAAATAAACAGCACATTAAACAATGAACAAGTGGTAATTTCATCAAAATGGATTTACAAGAAC
Source organism: Loripinus fragilis (assembly GCA_964019695.1). Taxonomy (NCBI): domain Eukaryota; kingdom Metazoa; phylum Mollusca; class Bivalvia; order Lucinida; family Lucinidae; genus Loripinus; species Loripinus fragilis. The sequence continues at coordinate 33,862,254 of OZ026518.1, forward strand.
TAGCTTATCAGTCGCAGTAACTTGAGTAAGTAATTTTGTTGAGGAAAATGTGTTTCCTTTTTACATCGTCAAGGCTCCCCATACCGGTGCATTCAGTCACTCATTGCCCAACACGTCAAATATGTCAATCGCAATGCATTCAGCATGTTCAAAGCATTGAATAAATGTTTTACGTTTACTTTATACCACGTTGAAGGCCGACTTAAATTGCTGAAATTTCAACATTGACATTTTCCTGACTGTCAACAATCAAAGGGATACAGTCATGCGTCAGCGTGTGGGTTATCTCCCATTAGTTACTGGCCGCATGTGGCTTATCTCGTATTAGTTACGATTATCTCACATGGGTAGCGATGAGGGACAGATTTTTCCAACAGCGAGCTAATATAGGGATCACTCAATCTTGTGTGCGTTGGTATGTGAGAAAGAATTTTCTCACATGAGCTGACAGCCTATCTTACATGGTAGAGCAAAAAACTAGCAAAAAGTCGCTTATCTAAGGCGGAAACCCCTCCCCATCTGTAAAATGGAAAACGATAGCATGAATTGTATGGCAAGATGTTGAAGTTTCTTGAATTGCCGGAATTACTTTTTCAAAGAGGGGCAATGGTGTAAAATTTGGCAAAAACTTCATTTTAGAAGGGAAGTTGCGAATTTCTGAAATCCATTTGCAGCAACAGATACACGACATCTGCAAAGAAAGACTGAAAAATGATCATTGAGTTTTATATAATCCGGACCTTACTTTATCATAAAGTCAAAGTCAGAAATGATTGTCTTTAATTTTGGGTGAAAATCAGTATTATATAAAAATAATCCATTTTTTTGTAATCGAACAAGTAAAGTTTTTAAAATTTATAGTTTTTATTTATCTTGTTTCAAATTTGACGCTACATTATTCAACTTACATATATCCTTACTTATAAAACCTGTCAAAATATTTTCTTTATTTGCCTCGAAAACTGACATTTTTATATTCAGGAATATTTTTGGAAATGACTGTTTTGCTATTTTATAGATAACAGGGCATGGTCATATTATGAAAATGAAGTACATATAGTAAACATAGAAAATGGAAACATCATTTATCATGTTCTGTGATAGTATATCAAGTATTGACACACACACTTAAAGAGGGCCAAGTGACCCTAGATTGCTCACCTGAGTCTTTGTTTAAAGCCTCTAATCTTTATGTATCTATTAAAAACTGACCATGCTCTGGTGAACCCTTGGTGGTGCCATTTTTGTCCCCAGAGCTATATCTGGAGCAAATTTAAATATGTCTATCCACTGGGTGATATCAGGGATCTAGACCTAGTGGTTTCAAACCAGGAGATTTTGTACGTTTTAATTTATCAGTCAATGTAAACTCCAGGATGAGGCCATTTTGACCACATAACCACAATTTGAGCAAACTTGGTAGAGTACCCATAGGTGATGTTACATACCAAATATCAAAACTTTGGGGCATTTTGTTTTCTGGCAAAAATATTTTTTAATGTTTTCTCAAAAAACCTATTGATCAAGAAAAAATCTGGCAAATTATAAGTAGCTCAGTTGAAGTAGAACCTCTCCCTACGTGTAAAATAAGATTGTGATATATCAATGGAAAGTTATATAACTCTACACTATGGAACCACTAAAATTACTTTTCGAAACAGGGACAGTGCCTCTTTATTAGGCTTCAAAAAAAGGCACCCTCAATCAAAGAACCATATACAACACCTAAAATAAGCAAAAGTTGGCAGGGTGAAAAGAAAGGCAAGAATGCAAATAATATCAAAATTTTAAAGCATTAGGGTTGTTTATTTAACCAGTTAAGCTATGCATTAAAACAGTTAGGCCTATTTTAATGTAATACATAAGAACGCGGATCTGACAAAAGGGACCTTAAGGAATCCAAATAATTATTACGTAAGAGACATTTGAAAAATACTTAAAATAACATAAAATTACATACCTTGATATTTCCATGAAAATGCTTTTAAACTTTGATACCATCAAAATAAGAAAAGTTTCTGATTATATTTTTTTAAGTTTTCTATAAGCGTTGTTGCCATTTGAACACTTAGATCACGACACCTACAAGTGGGTCATTTTGAATGTCAATAATACGATCTAGAAGATATAAATTCATGTAACTTCATCTGCATTTTCATTAAAATGTGTAAAGACATGAGAACACTTTTTATTTCATACTTAGCAGTGAAATCAATGGATATCAAAAACAAATAAAATGATATCAATCACTAGTGAAATGATATGATATTGATTGATATCAGCCTATATTTTCACTGTAGCGTTTTTTTGATCACCTCTGACTTTTCAATTCACTTAATGCAGCTGACTTCGAAAGTTCAAACGCTTATAACTTTCTTATTTGTGAACAGAAACATCAAGTGTGGGTTGTCATTTTCTTAGTTAGAACATGAGGAACATTTTGGTACCAAAATAATTCAGAGTTGCTGAAATTTTTCGATTTTGAATTTTCAACACCTTTCGCTTCAGTGAGTGAGGCAATGCATGTCACCTATGCTACGCAACGTCATCAACAAATTATGACGTCGCTTATGACGTCACTTGTCTCGTACTTTGGCGCTGAATACATTTCTTTTTATCTGTAAGTCCTGTTGACTGTAGATCATGTAGATTGATCCAGGTATTCTGTCTCAAATACTCCTTTGTCTTCTTTTACATTATTGTGATTCGGCTTGAAGCATAGTTAACAAAATGATTAACTGTAAATTTTCTAAAAGAAGTATAAAATAAAAAGAAAATTTACCTTTTTTTTAGTAAATACCAAATATATTACATCTCGTGAGTTGAAAACATCGAAATTTTCATTCGTGCTGCGCACTCATGAAAATTCTGATATTTTCAACACACTCAATGAAATATATATGGTATTCACCTCAAAAAAGTAAATATCCTCTATATATTTGCTAGATTTTTATGCTGAGCATGCAATAATCAACAAACGAATATAGACCAACACTCGGACGTCATCATACGGTTCAGGCCATTATTGACGTCACATTCCAAACCTGATCACATATGATGTTTCTAACATCCATAATCATCTGTTTCGAAGATAATCACTTCAAATTTTCATAAATGCTCTAAACATGTAATACTTTGCAGATGTAACATTAGCCTGACTTTAATTATCGCGACCATAGGGTACCTTTCATCATATCCTGCCTGGCCCATATATGCAGAATATAAGTACCTGCAGATTTATCCTTTTGACATCATTATTTAGTACCATGATTACATTTATTATAATCTATTGACTACATTTTAAACATATTGTCAGTGCGTACCATTCCAAATCAAGTATGGTCTTTTATCCATCAGCTAATTAAAATGTAGATTTTGCCTTTGGATATTAGTAGCAGCATGGAGTTTGTATATCACCAATTGTCCTCCTAAATCTGTTTTAAAGAGTAACTATGTTAATTCTATAACAAGAACTTGCCATTTAACTTTATGCCTCAACGTTCATATTAGCCTATGGTATGTATTTCAACTGATCAATATAATCTTAGAGTTAAAGGTCAAGGTCAAATTAAGACAAAAGCTGTAATACGACTCATAACATGGACTCCTCTTTCATTTCTACGACACAGACTGTTCATATATGGCACAATGATTTGGTTTCTTATCACCGCTTTGCCATTGGTGTCAAAAGACAAGGTCAAATATACTTACAATCAGTTTATGGCTTGTTACACGAACTCCTCCTTCATTTTTTGATCAATGGTGCTCATACTTAGCACAATTATTGCTTATGGTGTGTAAATTACAAAGTACGTTACATATCACCGCTATGGCTCTGGAGTCAAAGGTTTATTAGAATCTGTCTTACAGTGGCATTTTTAAACAGAGGTGCTTCATATTTTATAGAATAATTGCCAATATGATATTTCAGCCTTATCTTTCAAAATAATTTGAAGCCCGTTGTATGGATTGTAAAACAATATCTCTAACATGTTTTGGTGTGGATGGATCTTATTTTGCACACTGATTGTCTTAGATGTTCTTTTGTCAAATATAGCTTCTGACTGCTGATATGACCTTTGTATCAAAGTGCAAGGTCAAACTGCTTAAAAATCTACATTTTAAACCCTCAAAGTGGTACTAATCATAAATATGTCAATGACTCTCCTAGGTTCTATGCGAGGCAGACCAAATAGTGGATAATGAATTCCCTGAATGGGGTAACAAAGAGGTCCTTAAAGGTTTTTGTTATTTTCTGATAAAATATTCATATTAATCTTAGTGAATCTATATAGGCAGTTAGTCCCCTCTTGGAGCACCCTTAGTCCGGTGAGGTATTGAAATACACTTAGACATGAAATAATCTTTCCCTTAGCAGTTAATCTGCTGATGGCCACTCATAAACCAAAATGTAGACCTTTTAACTCTGCATATACGGCATGTAATGCATTCTATTTTGGAAGAGATGTATAAATGATCATATATGGGCCACTGGCTGTCTATGGTTTTATGATGGCACAATCTCCTCCTAAATTACTAGCTACATTTTAACCAAAATTATCAGGAATGATTCTTATATGACCCGCTTAAAGAAGTGTTCAAATAGTTAAGTCAACTGCATATCTAGGTCACATGGGCTAAAATAGATTTTCAAGATGAAAATCTTCTTGTTTGAAACCACAATGCCCAGAGATTTAATATTTGGTATGTAGCATAACCTAGTAGACCTCCACGAAGTTTGTTCAAATTATAGCCCTGTGGTTTCAATGGCACATTCCATGGAGGTGGCATACTTTACATAGGCATGTGATCACCTGCTAGGAAAGGGCTGATCTCTTGGCTCTCTTGTGCGTGGTGTTTCTTGTATTTTGTCACTGTCCCGTATGGTGTCTCGGGTCAGTTGAGGTACTTGATTGTATTGATTTCTGGGTTTTGCTCTCTGCTTTACTTTTATATTGGAAAAACAAACCAAATTTTCTTGTCTGAAACGACAATGCCTAGTACCTTGATATTTGGTATGCAACATCACGTAGTACGCCTCTACCAATTTTATTCAATTTGGAGCAAGGGACTTTTAAGTGGACCCGCCTGGGAGCTCGCGTGTTCAGTATAGGAATCTATTGGGAAAATCTTCTTGTCTGACACCACAAGGCATAGAACATTGATATTTGTTATGCAGCATCACCTAGTATACCTCTACTTAGTTCGTTTACATAATGGCCCTTGTGCCAAAACTGGCCCTACCCTGAGGTCACATGTTTTACAAAGGCTTATATATGGAACACTTAAAATAGTCTATTCTGAACCACAGAACCTAGAGTCTATATTTGGCATGTAGCATCATCTAGTAGACTTTCTAAGTTTGTTGAAAATTATGACCCTGTGACAGAAAATGAGGCCGCCTCTGGGATCAAGGTTGTATATACAGTTTATATAGAAAACATATTAAAAACATTCTTGTCAGATACTAAAAGGTTTGATATCTGATATGTGGTACTCTACCAAGTTTGTTCAAATTATGGTTCTGTGGTCAGAATGGCATCGCCCTGGAGGCCACAGAATATATGAGGCTGTTATTGTTCTTTGACTCTTCCTCTTGGTGCCGTGGGTTTGTATGCAGTTTGTGCATGTGGTATTTCCTGGCCATACATTCTTTTTTACATTGACTTACATATAGTGAAAACGTAAAAAAATCTTCTTGTCTGAAACCACCAGGTCTAGAGCCCTGATATTTGGTTTGTAGCATCAGCTGGTAGACAACATTTAAATAAGTTCTAATTATGACCCTGAGACTGAGCATGGACCACAAGACAGGGCATCAGGAGCGTGGCCAGTTTCCAATAGATACTTATAGATAAGACATTTAAAACAAAACTCAGGTGAGCGATCCAGGGTCACTTGGTCCTTTTTTATTATTTCGTTACTTGAAATGATATCATAGTACATGATAATTGCTGTTTCCATTTGAATTGTTCTCTATATGTCCGTCATTTTCTTAATATGGCAATGTCCAAATATACAAGTAATAGCAATACATACATTTCACAAAATATACCTGAATATCAGAATGCCGGATTTACAGGTAAAAACGAAAATATACTCGTATATTTTTTTTAATTATACACGACAGAGATATCACTCCAGTCCCTGAGGGGGTGTCTGTGTGCATGAGAGGTCCAGAGAAAATTATTCCATAAATGGTTAGATACATATCTGAGGTGCAAGAAAATCGAGGGTGATTGGCTTGAATCATGGTGCGGTCTGCGAAATCCAAGATGGCCGCCAGCATGGCCGCCAATTTTAGTGAAAATGAGTATACACATTAAATTAGCTGCTACAACATGCATATTGTATGTTTTTGGGCCCAAAATGTTTATTATAGAAGAGAAGAGATCTGATTATATACTGTTATGCCATAAAAGCTTGACTGAACATCATATTTTTACTATAAAGGCCAGAAAAGATACAAAACTTTGTCAAATTTTGAAGAAAAAAAAACGCTAGTCAGTAGTATTTTACCTGGACAGTAGGCCAGAAAAGGCGGATTACATCGCAAATGGTTCAGAGGTTTATTGAGAGGCTAGACGTAAATATAAATATGTTTGCATGCCTTTCCTAAACTTAGTTTTTAAATTTTAAGTGCCTTAAAAGTGGGTGGGGTAAACTGACCGCTTATGCATATTTTCAGATATATGAGAATTAAATATGACTTTATGTGCTTTCTGGTCCTACCATTTATTGAACAGTAAACTAAATCATATTGACCTCCGCTCCGCGTCGGCCAATATGACATTTACTGTTCAATAACACTCCATGTCCACCTCAACATAAGTCAATAATTGTATAATATAAGCTAATTAAGATTTGCTTATGCTTATTTAAATTTTTAAATACAACTGTATATTCTAATTTGTAAACCTAGACTAGTCCGCTCAACCCTTTTGTATGCATGCAGTGCGATCAAGCTATACAACTAGCATTGCTACATGTTATATTTTTTAAACAACCATATTTAATCAGTATGTATGAACACCATTTTATTGCATTAGAAAATATATTTTTTTCTGAATATCTGTTTAATTTGTAATGTGCTTATTTGCCACCGTACATTGGTCAGTCCCAAACTCCTAGAGAATCACAAGTGTAAACAAAAGAAGGTCAAACAGAAATGGCTTGAATTACTCTTAAACAATGATATTGATCCAGAAAACAAGAACCAAAAAATGCCATCATGGAGTGCTTTCAATTCAGTTGTTTCCAAAGAAATACTGAGCCAAAAGATAGTAGGGTTTTTGCCAGTTATTCTTAGTCCTGTGACAGATCATCAAACAGTATACACAGCTCTCAAGAACTTCCAGGACATACCGAACCAACTTTCACAACACATCTTGCAGTAACCTGTGATGAAGGCGTCTACCATATAGCAAGATAGATCACAATGGGCAATGCAGCAGAATTTGAAAACATTGTATTGTTCTTGGGAACATTCCACGTGACAAAATATTCCTTGGATGACTTGGAAAATATTTACGGAATAATGGTGCAGAGAGCATATGGATAGAAAACAGCGTCTTTGTACCAAATGTAGTAAGTCCAGTCTGTACTTGTTGGGACACATTATGTAAGGTCTTTAAAAGGTATGATTTTGTTGTGTGGGACAATGGAAATGTTGCAGAGGTCAGCATTCTTCAAAACACAGGATCCTGAAACTTACAAAGAAGAACTACTGACACTAAAGAGACTTCAGGACAGCATAGCTGAAAAAAGATGCAGACAGAAGTAGATAACTGCTAGAAGAGTTCTATAACAGTTCTGCAAGTATGATCGAGTCATTCCAGAAGTTCAAAAATGAAAGCTGCAACCTAAGCGAAACCTTTCAGTACTGAGACAGGTTCATTGCACTTGTTGCAATATTGAGATATCTGGCGAGAGAAGATCGTAAAAGAGACTGGAATCTTCATTTGCACACAGTACAGTGCATTCTTCCCTTCTTTGCTCTCTTTGATTGTGTGAATTTCTTGCGATGGTGTTCCCTATGCATGGAGGATATGAGGCGTTTACCAGAAACGGCTCCTGGAATCCATCAAGCATTTCTTCATGGTCAATTTATGGTTAATAGGACCCCTGAAAAGTTCAAGGCTGTAGCTGCTGATCAAAGTCTTGAACAAACAATTAATCTGTCACAGAAGAGTAGTGGTGGTATCATTGGTAGTACAAGGAAGACGACTTTGCTGCTGAATGGAAGATGATATACCATGACATGATATCTGTCAACAGTCTCCATCGGGAACTCAGAGGGTCGAGACCATTCTATCATGAGCTGACTGTCAATCACGAATTCAGTGATGCAGAAACTAAGGCAAGAGAATCCAATATAAGAGACATGATAGAATACATAGAGCTATATGAAAACCCATTTCAAATTGCAGAAGAAACAGAGAAACAACACCATAATATCATATCTCAGGAAGTCATGCCAACGGAAGTGAGAGCAGGTATGTTGAGTCAAAAAGCCTTCAATTGTACATTGAATTATCAGACACAATTTACAGGAACAATATCAAAACATGCCAGTCTATCCAAACTGTAAAGCCATCCACAACAACCAGTAAAAAGAAAACAATCAGTGAGGCTGCAGCAGGACACAGAATTCTAGAAATTGCTCAAGCTTGAGGATACAACACAAAAGAATTATTCAGATATGATCTCGTTCCAACATTTTAGCTACCTGTTTGATGAAGATGGTTTAATGAAGAAGATAGTAAAGAGTACACTACGTCATGAAATGGAAAAGTGTTTGACCAGTGATGGATGATATGGTGCCATCCTCTGTTGGAAAAGTATAAGAACAACGTACCTAGTTGATGTTATGACAAATGTCAGAAAGATGAATCAAAGGTTTGCGAACATTTGCTGATTTTTTACTCAAACCTTCTTGAGCATGTTGCTAGCCATATGCAAGAACGAAACAAAAATAGAGCTTGTGTTTGATTCATATAAGGAAGGTTCTGTCAAAGACACAGAGAGAAGTAGGTCAACAATGAAACCTATTGAGATTGGATACACCACTGCCTGTCAACATGGATACATTCTGGGCATCAGTCTCCACTGAGGACAAATTTCAAATGTTTTTGAGAAAAGGCGTGATTGAAAATGCAACAAATGTGTGCTCAGAAGTTGAAATAGTGTTCAGCTGTTTCAGTGCTCAAAATATGTTATTACCATGTCAGTCTCTAACAGAAGGCTGTTTGATGTCATAATCAGAGTTAGACTAACTATAGAAAGGCAGATGTGCGGTTAGTACCACATGCTATTCATGCAACACAGACTGGAGCCAAGAGACTTGTTATTCTATCTGGTGACACAGATGTCATGGTCCTGGCACTTTACTTTAACACGGATCTGAAAACAAATGACCTCCGCGAGCTATGGATGCGTGCTGGTGTGCATGATTCTACACGTTATATCCCTTTGCATCTGATATCTGAAAGGAAACAAGAGTTATGTAGTGTACTCCCAGCAATACACATTCCTACAGGTTTTTACACTGTGAACTGAACTTAGAATTAAATTATCTGCTCTTAAACCACCTCCCGCCCAACTACTCTCTGAATTCGGAAAATCATTGTCTACCCCAAATCAAGATGAAATTATACGCAAAGCTGTGCAATATATTGTACAAGTACTCAAACTCAACAGTACAAGCACTACTATGGATATTCTTAGGTATGAAATATACCACCAGCGTCTGATCTCCATTCCCTACCACCTATAAGTGATGATCTACATTTGCACATTTCGAGATGCCTGTATACACAACCTATACGCAGATGCACTGTCTTCAAAACGTAACAGTAGACCCAACTAACTATGGCTATGAAATCAAGAATGGCTCCCTCCTTCCTATCTACCATCAAAACAATGTCTGGGAGAGTCTTGTACAATATGCAGTTGTAAAAGGTTCTTAACAAAACACTGTGCATGCAGAAGAATTGGTGTCCCTTGCTGCGTTTATTGCACATGTAAAAACATCATCTCAGGTCAATTCTGTATGAGTCCCCATGTGATTGTCTCAATTCCAGTAACATTATAAAGTGCGTATTTATATTGAAGCTGTTTTCAACATAGTTAACAATGCAGTGGAGAGTATATATTTTTCAATGCATGACTATTAATTCTGTTGACATTTTGGATTCCTAGCATATTACTGCGATGCTGGTGCTTAAGTGCCTGTGACAAGGTATTTTGTACATTTGGCAGCCATCTTGGCAGCCATATGCAATATTGTTAAATGAAACATAAAAGGAACTATCTTGCCTATTTTGATTTACATATTAGTGTATGTTTATACTACAAAATGATCTATGGTAGAGACACAATAAATAGGAAGTCACATTTGTCACATACCCGAATGCGTTAATTTTTTGTCCGTTTACCCCACCCACTTTCAGGGTATTTAATAACTCAAAAAACATCAAAGGAGGTGTGAAAAGAAGTACATCATTTGCTAAAATCTCTATATCAATTCCAGAACCAATTTTAAAACAATCTGGTATCTTTGGTTGACCATTTAGGAAAAAAGTATCACCAGGGTTGCTAATTTTCTTAAAAAATTGACCAAATTTTCTCATTTTTATTGCTTCTGTCATAGAAATGTGGTGTTCAGACTAACTAAAATGGCTGAAAAGTATACATTCACAATTCTTTTCTTCAGTAATAAACATTTTGAGTCCGGAAACAAACAATATGCATGTTGTAGCAGCTTATTTAATGTGTATACTCATTTTCGCTAAAATTGGCCGCCATGTTTGCGGCCATCTTAGATTTCTCGGACCGCACCATGATTCAAGCAAATCACCCTCGATTTTCTTGCACCTGAGATATGTCCCTAACCATTAATGGAATAATTTTCACTGGACTTCTCATGCACACAGACACCCCCTCAGGGACTGTATTAATATATGTAATTTGAATAATTCAGCATCAAATTTGAAACAAATTAAATAACAGCTCTAAATTTTAAAACTTTTTCAGCCAGATTACAAAAATTCGTGTTTTAATTTATAAAAAACACCGATTTTCACCCAAAAATCAAGACATAAAAGTTCCGGTTTTGACACCATAATAAAATCAGAGTGGACTTATATAAGACTCAATAATCATTTTTAGTCATTCTTTGCTGGTGTCATGTATCTGTTGCTGCAAATGAATTTCAGAAATTCGCAATTTCACTTCTAAATACGAAGTTTTTGCCAAGTTTTAACACCACTGCCCCTCTTCTCAAAAGTAATTCCGGCGATCCAAGAAACTTCAACATCTTGTCACATCATTCATATAATCATTTTCCACTTTACTGATGGGGAGGGGTTTTAGGTAATTTTTCGCTAGTTTTTGCTCTACCAACATGGGCAAAGGTGGGAGAAAAGATTTTCTATCTCAGGGTAAAATCTCAGATATCCTTATCCCGTGTGCAAGAAATACTTGATCTGCTGATACCAGAAACTGAGATGAAATACTTTTCATTTTTGCGCAATTTGTGGATAAAATGAAGCTCAAAATCTTTGAAATGGTGAGGACTGTAACCTCACAATAGCTGTAAAGCTAAATAAGACAGTAAATGCACAACGACAAATGTGTTGTTTTAGATATTGCATTTTGTGATGACACAGAGACGTTGAAATAAGAAACGGCAGAGAAATAAATCATCCTCTGAGCAATTTACTTTGTTAAAAAACATCGTCAAGCAGAGGTAGAAATTGACGAGACCATGGAGGAATAGGAATATAAGAATCCATCATGAGTGTCAGGGTGGGATAGAAAAATCTGTACCGAGGATCACCGATTTGCATCACGAGGCTTGCCGGGTGATGACAAAAGGTAATCGCGAGGGACAGAATGATCTATCCTATCCTCACACGAATATTGCATTCTTTTTCTTGCTCATCATTAAATACCGCATTTTATATTGGAAAAAATGAAAAAGGCTTCAAGAACATCCTGAATTCGCTGAGATGCAACGTGGTGACATCATTTTATCATTACAATGACGTCACAGAACGACGGGCGACTGACGTGCGGCTTTCCATTTATTATCTTTCCCACAGGCCGGTACGGGTATATGAGATAGAATTATCTCAATCCCAATCTGGTGTGCCAGAAACAGATTGGTTACACCTTTACGCCGAAACATGGATGGTAGCAGCATAATTGACCACTCATGAACCTAGCTCTGACTCAACTCTGGTAACCCATGAATTAGAATTTAAACAAACACAGCAGAGCAGTCAGATGGACCGTCCTCAAGTCAATTTAATGCAGCAAATTGTAAATGGGGAGACAATCAATCTTAAATCCTCATATAATACAAACCACTCCAAGTATGAACATGAATTGGGTTAAAAACTCTTCTGCAACAAGGCATAACAGAACCTATATTTTATGGTGATTTAGTCTATAAATTCAAACGAATTGTTGGAAAAACTTAATTTTAGTGATCAATTCAAAAAGATAGTAAAACGTTATATAAGGGTTGGATATAATTTGGATATCATGCGACAGTCTGCATGCCTAGTTTTAAACCCAATCACGGTTTATAGCTATGGTTTCCTCTTCAATTGTACGACAGTGGGTCAGGCCTCAGACTCTATGACAGCTCTGACGTAAAGCTTTAATCGGTGGGTTGTTGCCTGATGCTTATCTGTAGCTGGACCCACCGTGGCTCAACTTGAGGTTTTCTTTAGCTCTGACTATCTGTGAGTCATGAGCCCTTTTCTTTGTTTCATCATGGAGTGTTAATTTGATTAGAGTGTTTTCCATGATGATACATTGCATTAGTTAGATGGCCTCCATGCGAGCTGAACATTTCTTGTACTTCAACAACAGCAGAATCTAGGGCGAAGATTTGGTACCAGTAAAATGCATTTAAGCCCCCCGGTGGCTTAGGCTGCTGTCCGTTCTAAGGCGGTGGTTCTGTTGTTGTTGACTTTTTGTTTATTGTTACTCCCATTATGGGAGTCTGTAATTGTTCTATGTTTTGTTGTACGTTACTTTATGTCCATTTTAGTATTGCAATCATCTTGATGGGGAAGAGAGAGCTGATTGCTTTGCTTAATTTGTCTTCCTGGTGTTTCGTGATGGTTGAGCGGCTCTTCTTCGCGGTGCCACGGGGTAGAATGCAGTTTGTGATTGTGGTATTTCCTGATCATACTCATTTACTATTTTTGCCCAACAACAGTTGCTTAGCCTTGCAAAAATGATGCCCCAGTCACCGCTCTCACCCCATGTTAATACATTGCCCCATCTCCAGTTCCCAGTGCAGCAAGGTATGATCGATGTGGACAACCCAACTAAAACACTTCTAAAGGATGTTATAGACAAGTGATTGGAGGGTAATGAATGAGGTGGATCCGCCCAAGAAGACACATTAGATAAATTTAATGACAATCTGAGTTCCACAAATGTCTTGTGAATTTGAATGACCACTATTTCTTTTACATTCAAACCGCATACTTCGGCTACAAACTTACTCCTCATTAATCAAAAACATATCCGATTAAATCCAAAGAGTTTCTAGCTCCTGTGTTGTTCGAAGATAATAAATGATTTTTTCTGCAATAAAATGTTTGGCTTTTGTAGATCATTTATGTTATTTCTGTATTGTTTTGTTATGCTTTCATGCACGTCTGTTTGTTGATGCCTTGTGGTCACCTGCTGGGAAAGGGCTTACCTCTTGGCTCTCCTTTGTGATGTCTAATTGTGACGTTGTCACTTTCCCATTTGTATCCTGGGTCAAGTGTGGTGCTTGATCCTGATCACCAAGGCACATATAATCTGACGCGCACAAAGACATAGCAAACATAAGAAAAAAAACCCCCACATAATCCACAAAAGAAGTACCGCCTTGGACGGTCAGTAAAATATTTTACTGGAGGGCTTAAACCGGTTTCACGGTGCCAAGCTTACCCTTAATTCAGATGTGGATTACGACACATAGATATTTGGTTTGCATGAAATACCCCTAACTTATCAATGCATCATCTTCTAGAACATTTGATCAAGATATAACAACTCTTAAATAGCAATGAGGCATCCATGGAATTACATATTGGACCCAGTTCAAGCAATAAACAATAATGAGATACCCTGGTGACCACCATGATTTACTGGTTTTTAGCCCCTGAAGGTGGGTAGGTACCTTACATGGGAGAAACATTTCATTGAAAAAAAAATATCAAAATGCAAGATCCTTTTTTCTAAGCCACAGCTGTAATCTAAATCAACAAACGCAGTGAGCTGTTGTTACAAAAAATGCAGCAAATATATTTCCGTCTAATAAATAAGATTTCTTTCCTGTATGTTTATTATTGAACAAACAAAAAACACTTTACAACTTAAATATAGTACTGAGCTTCCACCTACCTTTTGAACCAATCACTGCCTTTTTTACAATTTCAGGTTTGTGGCCAAATAAAATCTCCGTTATCCAGAACTTATGTTAAAAGGGAAGGTACACATTATTTGGATTCAACCCCCATTCCTTTCTATGGGATAAAATGCAGATATGGTCATTACTTAGAAACATAAGAAAACTGGTCTGTGCGTATACCTTGGATTCGACCCCCATTCCTTTCAAGAGACATAATTTCAAAGGGATAAAATGTAAATATGGTCATTACTAAGATACTTTTGAAAACTGGTCTATGTGTATTCTTTATTTTGGCTCTGAGCCTAGTAGCTTCGGACATCAGGTAAATTTAGACATACATTTGTAAACAGTGGAAATCCAGATAAGACGGCTCCTTATTAGCCATCTCATCTGGATTTTCACTGAATGCTTAGTTAAATTATTTTTATGCCAATAATTAAAACATAAAACAAACAAGGTCGCTATGCAAATTAAGCTGATCGTCCGAATTCACCCGATTTACCCTAATGTGTTTGCAAAACATGCTCTAATATGAGCAAGCTCCCGACAAAACAAAACGAAATGTGCACACAGCAACGACACAGATTAGCCTGGGCATGCACACAGTATGTTTGCTTACTATACAGAAAGAATATTCTATTAAAAATTGATAAAAAATAAAAAATACCAATCCAATCGATAAGAGTGGGCAATTTGGATTAAGAAACTTTCCTCTGGGTCTATTTTCATAATAAAAAGCACATACATTTCTAGTTGATTTAACACTAATTGATATTACAGCACATAAAATAATTTGAGTATGACATGAACATGCGCGGATCCAGAAAATTCCGTCGGGGGGGGGGGGGGAGGGGTGGCGGGAGGGTCCTGAAAATTTTATTTCTGTCATCAGCGTATTTCACATATGATCAATTGCTTTTCGAGGGGGTCCGTATCAGCATTTACCTCCGATTTTCCAGGGGATGAGGGTCCAGACCCCCTGTCCTCGCTCTGGGTTTGCCAATGTGGTAAAACATGCCATACTTGTGTGCAAACAACATAGTTGTAAACCAGAATGCCGTTGCTATTGACTTAATAGTCTTAATAGTGTAGATAGTGACTAACCACACCAACATTTTCAAGATTCGAACTTGTCTTGATAGCTTGGCAAGTTTTTTATGGGGCCAATGCAATAGATGACGGCTGGGATCACAAGCATGCATCTTAGGCAGGGATGTGGACACGCAACAGCTTATTTCTTTCCTTGTTCATGAGGCCGGATTTGCACAGGTTTAGGTAAACAAAAATTTTCATCGTAAAATTGTAAATATTTTCGTACCCATCAATTTTAACATATGTTTTGGGTGCTCAAAAGAACCGTCTCATTGAGACGGTTCTTTTGAGTACCCACAATATATGTTTTGGTTGAGAAATGAGAAAAATTATTTTCAAGTACGCACTCTTATCAGGGGGCCTGTTAAGTATATGATATTTATTTCAGGGAAACAAGGGAGCAAACGTCAAATATTGAGAAAAACGATGTTGAGGAACATGGAACATGCGATATTTATTTTTTGGGAACATGGCTGGGAACAAAGCCAACACGGTCCCTTTCATTGCTAATTAAATAATACATTGAACAACAAAGGTACAATGTAAAACTGCAACATAGGGAGCATATCATATCGTTTCCTTTTAGAATAGCCCTATGAGAATAGAAAATAATTCTGAAGGCATTAAATTGAGAATACGCCAAGATTAAACTATGCCAATATGTCAATATTTTAAATCGTTAAATTCTGATGCTGCGAATTTTAAGTGTTTTACAGTAATTATTTGAAACAACAGCTTATTGCTTCAGACAGAATGTGTCGAAATAATTAATTATGTGGCTACCAAATAGACTTATAATCTCGTTATGGTGAAAATCATTCCACCACCGACTATAACAATACTATGCAATTGAAATTAAACCTGGGTTTACCTGTTGCATTTCTTTGCTTCGGTATTCAGTTTTATTTACTGTTGAGTCCTATCTTTGCTTTATCTCCTTTTTATATTTTGATTTATATGGTCTAGATGATGCATTGATAAGTTAGTGGTATTTCATGCAAACCAAGTTTCAATGTGTCTTGATCCACATCTGAATTAAGGGTGAGGTTGGCGCGCCGTGAAACCGGTTTAAGCCCTCCAGTAAAATATTTTACTAACCGTTCCAAGGCGGTACTTCTTTTGCGGATCTTTTATGTTTTTTTCTGTCTTGTGTTTGTTATGCCTTTGGGCGCGTCCGTTTATTTGTGCCTTGTGGTCACCTACTAGAAAAGGGCTGACCTCTTGGCTCTCGTTTGTGGTGTCTAACTGTGAGTTTGTCACTTTTCCATTGGTATCCTGGATCAGGTGTGGTACTTGATTGTATCAATTGCTGATCTTTGCACCCTTACTTATTTATATTAACCTGACATATTTGTCATTACATGTTTATACCAACTGTCGAAAAAAATACTGTTAAATGTAAATAGATGGTCCTACACTTTGGCGTGGCAATGTCCCTTACAAAAGGTAATATTATATAGCAATGGTGCCTTTATATAGTGCCTTTTTATGACAGTGATATTTATACAAGCAGCCTTATATGGTATAATGAATTACGAATTATGCTGTCTTGTCTGATCCGTGCAGCCTTGTGATCACCTGTTGGGAAAGGAGTGGCCTCTTGGCTCTCGTGTGTGTTGTGTTTTCTTGTGTTATTGTCACTTTCCCTTATATTGGATCTTAGGTCAGGTGTAGTACTTGATAGTATCGATTCCTGACCTTTGCCTCCCTCTACATTTTTACAAAAGTTTGATAATATGATAATGAGTCGTTCACATAGAGAAAATGTATAGGCAACACACTGTTCATTAAATACATAAAGTGTTTTGCGAAGAATTCGAGGGTGCTAATTCATCGCAAAAATTAAATCCATTCTTGGGAAGAAGCGTGTGCTTTATGCATGTACTTGTAAACAAGTTGTTTGCCCTGCCTTTTACCTTTTGGTCTTGTCTTGGTCTCAAAGAAAAGAAAATAATCAATAGCTGTTTCCGAGGGATTTATCTTGTAATCCAATTTAATGAAGTGAGAGTCTATTCTATGGTATTGCACATGGTAAAATGACATTTCAGAGACTTTAGATAAAAGAGCAGGGATAAATATCCAGACAATTACAGGGTCCTTACTGAATATTGCTTAACTAAACGAGTTTTAGACGTTTTATATTGCACTATAAGAAGTAATAGTTATACCATGGGTTGTCCGCCTGTACGTGGATTATCTTACGTACAGGTGGACAAACATGGTATAATTAACTTATACCACCTACATCAGTGTAGACCTTGCACATCACGAGATATTTCGTGCTAAAGTTGGTAAGGGTGGTATAAAGCTAAATCCCGCGCTCATATATAGAGAATGGATCAGATACCCAGCAGAAAACAGTTGCACAGCCTAGTTTCATGAAAAGGACAGTTTTATATAAGAATCAATGCAATAAATTGACACTTTTTATCAGTATCATGTTCATAAAAGGACACTATATAAGACCCGTTGCCATATAAAGGCACTTTATATAAGACTCATTGTCATATAATGACACTTTATATAAGACTAAGTGTCGTACAATAGCACTTTAAATAAGACTCTTTGTCATTTAATGGCACTTATATAAGAGTTATTGTCATAGAATGGTACAATATATAAGACTCATTGTCATATTGAGGAACTTTATATAAGACTCATTGTCATATAAAGGCACTTTATATATGACTCATTGTCATATAATGACACTTTATATTAGACCCATTGTACATTTAATGACGTTTTATATAGACTCTTTGTCATTTAACGACGCTTTACATTCGCCTCATAGTCGTATAATGGTACTTTATATAAGACTCACTGTCGTGTAATGAGACTAATACGAGTTATTGTCATAGAAGGGAACTTATATTGGATTCATTGTTATAAAATAACACTTTATATTTGAGCCATTGCAATACAATTACATTTTGTTAAATAGTCATTGTTATATAATGGCATTTTACATAAGATGCATCGACATATAATATACTCAACTACAAGAGAAACCCATCAGTTACTTTTTGGGGCAATTATGGAAAAATAATTACGAAATGAAAATATATTTTATACCATATTCTTCAGCAATCAATTATGCATCAAAATATTGAATAATGTAACGGTTTAAGTTTTACCCGTTCATGCTGTACGCCAAGATATAGACAAGGGGTCATTTCTAAAAATGACAAGTTTCAGACATTTGGTTTTCACTTGAGTTCTCGTCTAAATCCGTCCACTTCGTCCAATAACCGGTATGCCCCTCGCTGACGAGGCCATCGAGTGTGTGAAGAAGCCAAAACAAACATCGATTGTTAAGTAAACTCGGATCTCAATCCGATAGAGCAGCTGTGGGATGAGCTCTCACGATGCATCTGGGATTGTTCAGTGTAACCTCGGAATCTTCGACAGCTTCACGTTGCTCTCCATTAAGAATTGGCGCGGATTCCCAAGAATGTTGTACGACGTTGTCTGCTTTGATTTCGACCTCGTTATGATGCAGTTATTGCTGCAGGAGAGTCATGCCCGTTTTGACGAATTAAATTCAGGTGAACTGAATTGGACAAGGTCGAAATATTCATTCTCAAGTGAAAAATGTGTCATTTTTGAAAATGACCCCTTGTCTATACACTGGAGTGCAGCATAAACGGATTAAAGCAAAACTGTTACATTATTCAATGAATTGATACAGAACTGGTTGTTAAGGAATATGGCATATATATATTTTCACTTCTTCATTCTATTTTCCATAATTGCCCCGATAAGTGACTGATTGGTTTCTTTTGTAGTTGAGTATATATAATGACCCTTTATACTAGTATAATAGACTTTTTCATATACCCGTGTTTTCCATAGGAGTCATTATTGGATATAAGGACCTTTTTGTATAATACTATATAAAAACAAGTTGTGGTATTGTCAGTAAAATAGCGTTTTGCATAAGAGACATTGACGCTAGAAAACCTGAGTGTGCGAACAACCAAGGCGCTCAGTCCAATACTTTGTGTATGCGAGCAGTGAAGACTGGCGAGACTGTATATATGCGCAGTATTATCAGAACATTCGCTGCTCGAACCAATGTCTTATGTTCTGACTCATATCATTAAATCTTGAAAATTATCTGAAGAATACAGATTTTAACGAAATAAATTCTTCGACTGGAAATATGACAGAAAATTGTTATAATTACTACAGTTCCATTATTATCTGATTCAGCGATTCCGATTGATTTGTGAGCAAATTTCCGCATAGCTGGGGTAAACCAAGTCATGCATTGTTCCTCATAAATGTGATACTAAATGTACATCGGTATAAAGTCAGCGGCATGTCCTTCAAAACGAAGATATAATATAGGACTGCTTCTAAAGGAGTAGCCCGTCCTTGGCACATATTGCTCGCAGTTTAGGCTACTAGAAAAATTTCCCTATGAAAACAAATACGAAGGACCTAGATCAGACTGCTCCTAAAGGGGCAGTCTTGTCTTGGCCCATAATGTTAGCAATATCAGCCACCAGGGTAATATAAAAACAACAGCCAAAAATCTAATGCCAATTGCTTTGTAAAACGGTAAAGTTGTTTCGACGAGTATATTAATAACCCTTACCCTGTGCTAGTATTTTTGTACAGAAGCACGATCCTCTTATTACGTTTGTTGCTTGTATGCAATTCAGTGCACTCCATCCTAATTTTACTAGGAAGCAAGTAATATGAGCCATAACCAGACTGCACCTAAGGGGTAGTCTTGTTGTGATCCATAATGTTCTCAGTTTAAATCAGTTTCAGTTTTATCATGGAAGCAAATAATATTGGCCTTGATCTGACCTCACATAATGGGCCAGTCTGGTCTCGGTCAATAGTATTAGCAATATCGCCCATCAGGGTTAAGAACAGAACATAATTCAGTCCAACAATCGCCATGACTAAAGGTAAAGGGCTAACAGTGAAATGTTATCAAATATGTACAGCAACAGGTACTTGGTTAAGAAAGTGTGGTCCATTTATTACGTCGGTTATATGCATTTAAAGGCCAACATTGAGGCTCAGCATGACGGCTTTTAGCACCTATCAGTTATAATTGTTATACCAATACCTTCACATTGATACCATCTGATGTTGATAAGAATTAGACCAACATGTACACAGAGCTGTGTTTGGAATGACCAAATAAAAAGACTGATAAGCTACCCACAGAAATTCATATGAAGCAGTTGTTGGTGGATTCTGTGACAGACCAGTGACTGACAAATGCCCTATTTAAGTTTTAAAAAAATGTACAATACAAGATTGTAAAAATATTACCAGCGGCTTCGAGCTGTACCAACCTGATTTCAACCGAGATGCAAATGATTTAAAATCGTATTTTAATAAGCACCGAAAAAAGACACATTTGGTCAGCCTGAACACCCATCGTGTGCAATCAGAGTGTTTGCTGCCTGAATCAATGAACCATGCGTTTTTTAAAAGTAGACAGCGAAAATGATCAGATTGGGCTGATACAGAGGCTGTGATTAATAGAGTGAAACCTGACCAGACTGTTGGACTGACTCATAGATCAATTTGAGTCTCACTATATGCTCAAGCATTTTTGTTTGATTTATAGCTTAGTTCACCATTGTTCACCGTAAGTGCTGAAAAAAGTATTTAGGCAAGGTACCGTTCATGAATGTACGTGTGCATGTACATGTATGCGACAGTAACACTGAATAATTTGCCCAAGACTTAAAATGCTTGTTTTATCTTTTAAATTTTGACAATAAATTTTAGAAATGAAATAGGCAAAGATACACATCAGTCTGTGCATCCGCACCGTTGGTTCTGTACATGCAACTAATAAAATACTGAGAATGAATTGAGCTATACCTGGCAGACAAGTGTTCTCGCAAAGTTTAAAGCGCTCAGCTCAGGACCTTTCAGTGGATTTGTCGGGCATGAGAGATACACAAATTTACCCCTTTTCCTACCAGTCAGACACTTTTAGATTGCTCCCTTGGGATCAGTCTGATCTGGGTTCAAAGTGATTGCTACCACGAAAGTATGGGACCGGGCCGGGATCGAACTTGCAACCCCTGGAACTGCTGTCAGACACACATCTGTAGTCAGACACGCCACGTTACCGACTGCGCTACGCAACCCAGTCTACCTTAGTGTCAACCATTTTGGATCCAGATCAGCTCCAACACAATGTTGGGTTTGATACGGGTCCAAACGGTTTGGAAATGCTATCAGCACATGCAAAACATACCCGTTTGTAAGGAAAAAGGTAAATAGTTTATGTATTGTCTGCATTCATATAAACAGTTTGTGATTGTTTGGATTACACATGCGTAGAATGCATGCACACCAATCTAGTGGGGTTAGAGGCCGCCTATATTTGGTCCTCATTGGGCAGCAAAGACATTGGCGAAACTACATTGACGGCGGGCTTGTTTTAGTCTTTGCTGTTTGCATATATATGTGATAATATATAAATATCTGGCTCATTTATATGTGAAATATGAGGCCACAAAAACATAGTTAGCTTGGGGCTCTAATAATCAAATGCCTATGCAAAAATGTTCCATAAAATGGAGTTTATTATGAAAAGTAACATCGAGTTCAACTCTGATTTCTGAGTAAAAGAGATGATACAGAAGTTGAAATTTCAAGTTCAGGATTTGTCATGTGTAAGATCAATCGTTGTCTCATAATTTCTAATTTCATGACTTCTGAACTTGAAAGTCCGATGATTTTTTTATCTTGTATTTCAAACTCTCACTACAAAGTATCGGCATCTAAACGTAAAAATTAAGTTTTTCCCCTTGCATTTCAATTTCTAAACTCAAAATGTTGACTTTCTTTTTCAATATTTTGATTGAAACCAAATTTTTAACAACTGAACAATACATTGAATTGCTTACTTTTGACCGTATGTAATGTATGCGCAACATCGCCATCCAAAATAAAACATATGCATTACATGACAAAAATCAACAAAATAACCTCTGCAGCAAACCAAAATTAGCCTGTACGTAGAATGACATAAACTAGCAGTTTCATGTCTTTGCTGCATGCTCAGCTGGTAGCTAATACTCATTGGTTTCCCTATATGGACAGTGAACCGGGCACACCGAATTGATGACCAGGTGGCTGATCAGAGTCTCCAATCTATTAATCATGAATATTAATCATTTGGTGTTATTTTTCACTGAAAGATTAGATAACATAGAACATGTGTAATAAGCCTTCACAGTAAACAGTTGGAGGTAAGACAGTGGGCAGCCAATAATTATCATTAATTAGTGACCACTGTTACAATTATGGAGCAAAGGTGTGTTTCCCTGGGGAAGCAATGTTTGCCTTTAAAGGCCAACATTGAGGCTCACCATGACAGCTTTTAGCACCTATCAGTTATAATTGTTATATCAATACCTTCACATTGATACCATCTGATGATGATAAGATTAGACCAACATGTACATAGAGCTGTGTTTGGAATGAACAAATAAAATGACTGATAAGCTAACCAGAGAAAGTCATGTGAAGCAATTGTTGGTGGATTCTACAACCTATGCTTTGCTTTTCATTTGACAGACCAGTGACTGACAACTGCCCTATTTTAGTTTTAAAAAAAATGTACAAGATTGAAAAAATATTACCAGCGGCTTCGAGCTGTACCCACCTGATTTCAACCGAGATGAAAGTGATTTAAAAGCATATTAATTTAATGAGCACCAAAAAAAGACACATTCAGTCAGCCTGAACACCCATCGTGTAAAATCATAGTGTTTGCTTCCTGAATCAACGAACCATGGGTTTTTTAAACGTTTGAGATACCGTTGAGTAGGCAGCAAAAATGATCAGACTGGGCTGATTCAGAGGCTGTGATTAACAGAGTGAAACATGACCAGACTGTTGGACTGACTCTTAGATCAATTCGAGTCTCACTATATGCTCAAGTATTTTTGTTTGATTCATAGCTAAGTTCACCGTTAGTGCTGAAAAAAGTATTTAGTCAAGGTGCCGCTCATGCATGTACGTGTACATGTATGCGACAGCAACACATTTTGATAATTTGCCCAAGACTTAAAATGCTTGTTTTATCTTTCAAATTTTGACAATAAATTTCAGAAACAACAGTCATCTCATGAGAAAATGTTGTTTGAAATCTGCTAATGACGAAGATGCACATCAGTCTATGCATCCGGTGCGCACCGTTGGTTTTGTACATGCAACTAATAAGAATATTGAGAATGAATTGAGACATGCCTGGCCAAGACGCTCCAAAGACAAGTGTTCTCCTAAAGTGCTCAGCTCAGGACCTTTCAGTGGATTTGTTGGGCATGCGAGATACACAAATTTACCCCTTTGTCCACCAGTCAGACACTTTTGCTTCGTCCATTTTGTCTGAATATGTTTTTAGGTATCAAATATTGCAAAAGACCTAGATAAGATTGCTCCCTTAGGATCAGTCTGATCTGGGTTCAAAGTGATTGCTTCCATGATCATGATAAATTTTTGGCTAGTCTGGATTACACTTGAATATCTGCAGCAGACATTAAAAGCATTTAGGACAAAACAATTCGGCTGAAAAGGGGTTAACTCGTAACAATTTGGCTTAAAAGGGGGTAACTCGTTGCATGCTGGGTAATTTTTCATACTTTTGTTTTCGTCTGCTGACTTTTTAAAAGAATTCCTCCACGAAAGTATGGGACCGGCTGGGATCGAACTCGTGCCCCTGGAACTGCTGTCAGACACACATCTGTAGTCAGACATGCCGCGTTATCGACTGCGCTGCGCGGCCCAGTCTACCTTAGTGTCAACCATTTTGGATCCAGATCAGCTCTGACCCAATATCCAAACGGTTTGGAAATGCTATCAGCACATGCAAAACATCCCGGTTGTAAGGAAAAAGTTAAATAGTATATATATTGTCTGAGAACAGCTTGTGATTTCTTGGATTACACATGCGTAGAATGCATGCACACCAATCTAGTGGGATTAGAGGCCGCCTATATTTTGTCTTCAATGGGCAGCAAGGGAGGGCAGTGGCTCAGTGGTAGAGTGCATGACACGAGACAGAAGCACCGCGGGTTCGAGCCTCACCGGCATCACTGCGTTGTGGTCCTTGAGCAAGACACATTTATCCTAGCTTAGTACTGGAACAAACCAGGAAGACCCA
Source organism: Loripinus fragilis (assembly GCA_964019695.1). Taxonomy (NCBI): domain Eukaryota; kingdom Metazoa; phylum Mollusca; class Bivalvia; order Lucinida; family Lucinidae; genus Loripinus; species Loripinus fragilis. The sequence goes on from OZ026518.1 coordinate 33,886,925, forward strand.
TCCCTATATAACTGAAATATTGTTGATGGGACGTAAAGAATCAAATCAAACAAAATCAATGGGAAGCAAAGACATTGGTGAAACTACATAGATGGCAGGCTTGTCTTGGCTTTTGCTATTCGCATATATATGTGATAATTTATAAATATCAGGCTCATTTATATGAGAAATGTGAGGCCACAAAAACATAGTTAGCTTGTGGTTCTAATAATCAAATGGCAACGCAGAAATATTTCATAAAATGGAGTTTATTATGAAAAGTAACATCGAGTTCAACTCTCTGAATTCTGAGTAAAAGAGATGATACAGAAGTTGAATTTTAAGTTTAGGATTTGTCATGTGTAAGATCAATCGTTGTCTCATAATTTCGAATCTCATGACTACTGAACTTGAAAGTCCGATGATTTTTTATCTTTTATTTCGAACCCTCATTACAAAGTATCGGCCTCTAAACGCATAAAATTTGTTTTTTACCACTGTTCGTTCCCCTTGCATTTCAATTTCTAAACTCAAAATGTTGACTTTCTATTTCAATATTTTGATTGAAACCAAACTTTTTAACTATTGAACAATACATTGAAATGCTTACTTTTGACCGTATATAATATATGCGCAATATCACAAACCAAAATAAAAAAAATGCATTACATGACAAAAATCAACAAAATAACCTCTACAGCTAACCAAAATCAGCCTGTGCATAGAATCATAGAAACTAGCAGTTTCATGTCTTTGCTGCGTGCTCAGTTGGTAGCTAATAATCATTGGTTTCCCTATATGGACAGTGAACCGGGCATACCCAATAGATGTTCAGGTGGCTGATCAGAGTCCCCAATCTATTAATCATGAATATTAATCATTTTGGTCTTATTTTTCACTGAAAGATAAGATAACACAGTACTTACATGTGTAATATGCCTTCACAGTAAACAGTTGGAGGTAAGACAGTGGGCAGCCAATAATTATCATTAATTAGTGACCACTGTTACAATTATGGAGCAAAGATGTGTTTCCCTGGGGCAGCAATGTTGGCCTTTAAGTGCCTTCATCATGGGAGCAAACAAACAATGTGAGCCATGGTTAGGCTACCCCTAAGGTAGTTGACTGATCCCGGCCCATCCTCTCCGCACTAGAGGCCTCTACACTAATTTTACCACGGCAGCAAACAATGGTAACCTTGATCAGATTCTCCTAATGGGTAGTCTGGTCTTGGCCAATATTGTTTGCAATTTCCGATAATCAACCAGGGTAAAAAAGGATATTTGTAAGTTATCTGTTGACAATAACAACCAGTTTCCCGCCACAATACCAGAATAACTCAATAGTTTTCTCATAAAGATAGACTGACACATAGGTCCATTGGGCCAGGTGCTTAATAATTGTATAATTTAATATTGTATTATATCATGTATGCACATGTCACTATAATTAACTCATTACTTACTTACTTTCTAATAAGGGAATTGTACTTATAGATCGAAGTTCAGACCTGCTTGCACATACACGTAGCACCAGTTACTCTAGATCGTTTCTGTGTATACTCGCATAATATGGATACAATTGAACACAAGGGAAAATTCACCATAGTCAAAATTTGGTCCTGAACGCGAGAAACCCTGTTTTCGGGGGTATGCGAACAACAAAGACGATTTCAAAACTTTCTCCAAGCGACTTTTCACTGTTCTATCTAGTCTCTATAGCTGAGCAGACTGGTTTTGTTATGACCTGATTGGAAACCTCGAAGACAGGTTTTGTCGCGTCGAGGCCCAAACTGTAAATGAATTGCACCGACAATGTGGTGCATGCAAAATAGCCGTGTGATGACGTCGCATACTTAAATGAGCCAGTTATTGAGATTTTGGTACTTATCATCGTATTTATATGCTTAAAATGGATCCTTTAGTTACAATGTATCTATTGGGCAGTGCTAAATCTCCCATTCATAACGCTGCAAAAATAGCATGTTCGAGTTTAAATACGTTTACTTTACAGTGAATTATCGCTATCTCCGCCAGAAAACTTTTAGATTATTGTTAATATGTCCTCCTACACATTGCGTTAATTGCGATAAATCGCGATTAACCCTTAAAGCGCCAAGACAAAAATCATCTGAAAATATCGTCTGCTGAAGTCGTATGCTGCAAATAATTGCCTAACATTACTGACGAATATAAGCATAGAAGCAAACAGTGTAGAACCAGATCAAACTGCTCCTATAGGAGCAGTCTGAGATGAGTTCACACTGTTTGCCATAGAGGCTTCTTAAACATTTCAGCAGATGAGTAAAGCAGACGACTTTTGTTGCGATTGGCGCTTTAAGGGTCAAAATGATTCTGAATTATCACATGGGTTAACCCATATAATTGATATGTATACTAGTATACATATGCGGTCGGTATGTACATATTGATTTCTTTTAGACGCCATTGCTGTTGTTGTATATCGCGATAAAGTTGACTGATCGAGAGCTGTTTGTTGGTGGTACAGTTTGTGGTGGTCGATTAAGCGTCTGCTTCTTTGATTGTGATCAATAAAAGACCGATTCCTCCCTTAAACCACGAGTGTACTTTTTAGGATTAATCCTGAATTCAGGATTTTGAGTTTGACTTTCCAACTCGCAAAGATTGTAATACATGTAGCTTCTTTGATTTATTTCCAGTCTGTTTAAAGGAATTTGACCGTCTAAACTCGTTTTTTGTATTAAGTATAGGAACTTTTAAGATTTAAATTTACTCAAGCTTTGGATTTTGGAAATTTTGAACTTTCACCCAAGGATTTTCTGGATGAATCTTCTGGCACTGACGTCTACTGACAAATTAAGAAGCAATGACAACTTTTACAACATGTATTATTTAACTAATAAGTCACTGTATCGCCACGTGGTATGCAATGCCCCGTTATCATGAAAAGGGGTACGTGCATTAAGAGGCTATTTTGGCCCCCCTATGAAGTCAAAAAATAAAAATTGCTCTTCACAAGTTTCTTTGTATTAAATTATTAGAACAATAGCCAAAGTGTAAAAGTCTGGCATTGATTCGACTTTTACGGTTGCTATGGTAACAAAAATGGCCGCTAAAATAGGCTGAAAATAGGAGAAAGGCCATTTTGGAAAAATTTGAGACATGTAACAGAGGAATTAATATAGAGCACAAGCAAGTACCAAAAATATATTTTAACAGATTATGAGAATTATCATGGCACACAGTATATTAAAAGTTTTTTTTGGTATTTGCTTGTGCTGATATCTAATTCTTAAAAAATCGGTCTCCAAAAGCCTCAAATTTGGCCTAAAATGGCAATTTCTCCATTTTAAGCCTATTTTGTCGGCCATTTAGGTTACCATAGCAACCGGTAAAATTAAAGTAAATGCCAGAATTTTACACTGGGCTATTCTTCTAATAAACCAACAAGATGAAATTGGTGAAAAGCAACTTTCAGTTTTTGGGTCTAGAGGGGGCCAAAATAGCCCCTTAATGCACGTACCCCTTTAACAGAGATAGGAACCAGTTGGGAGCGTGGCTAGACAGTGACCTTATAGTGATATAATAATACATTGTATATAGAGTGGCCGCTTTCAACAAACTCAAGGAACTCTTAACCCTTAAAGCGGAGCAGACGACACATTTATTGACATCTTTCTTAATTTTCAAAAAAAAAATAAGGCATGATATTTCATGAGAATTGTCTGCCAGCAGACAATTCTCGTGAAACATCATGCCTTATTTATTATTTTTGAAAAAGCAGCAAAATTTGAAACTGTCGTCTGCTGCAAATTGTAGGTGGCGTTTTAAGGGTTAACTCTAGCTCAGTTCTAAATTTTATCCCTCAAATAAAAAAGATCAATGTTTTATTATCGATTTAAATATCCTAGCTTAGAACTGGTTTAACCCAGGAAGACCCGTCCCTGTTTAACTGAAAAATTGTTGATGGGACGCAAAGAATCAAATCAAACAAACAAACAAATTATTGATTTAAAAAACTGAGCCACCTCAGGAATAAACCATCACAAGTAACATGTGCGCCCAGAAAACATCCAGATCAGCACAGCCATCAAAATACCCTGATCAGAGTTATCCGGCTGTGCGCTCTATGGGTTACTAAGGACCTGTGTTACTTCAGACGGATAGCGTAGACTCAGATCAGACTGATCTGAGTCTTCACTGTACGCATATACCATTGAGTTGGTTCTGACATGTTATGGCTCAAACCAATGTACCTGCACATGTATTTTAAAAACAATGTTAATTAATACTAGTTCCCAGATGTTGCATACACAATCACTTTCTGATGAGTCTTGCTTTAATCTTGACAAACATGTCGATATGGGCCTCATCATGAGAAAACCTGATCTTGTTCCCTGTAAACAACGACTGCACATACTGACCGGGATGTCTTGTCAGCGCTATACTGCCCGCTTTCTGGTAAAGGCCCATATTAAAGCATTACTATTGGGCCCCGTCAGTAGTAATGGGCGGCACTCTGGGCCAATTTTTTTTAAGCCTGAAAAGAACTTAGAATTTTTCAGGCAAAAAAAATGGCCCATAGATGCCGCCCCTGGTAAGCTTGAGTGACTAGCTGTAAATAACTTAGTTTATTTTAGGGGTATTTTGGTTGGGCCTATGATTGTGATAGTTTCCTGGTCATATTCACTGGTTGGGCTGTGATTATGATAGTTTCCTGGGCTGTTGGGAAATAACTTAGCCACTTTTGAGGGGAATAAAGGTCCTGCTGTGGTGATATATAAAATAACTTAGTTAAATTCAGCTTTGAAGATAACTTAGTCATTTTAGGGGGGTATAGTATGTGGTGATATATGGTGTGTGTAATAGTCAAGGCTACTAAGTACCATGCGTCTTAGAGTCTCTTGGTCAATTAAGACCTCAACTCCTAGAGGCATCACTCTGTAGCATTAACTAGTGTATATTATTTAGCAAGTTTAGTGGTATTCTTTCTAGGGAAGTGGTAGCCCTGAAAAGGGCTGTTTGTTGATTGTCTTGGTGATTTTTAGCATTTCCTCTTAGTAATTCTAATTTTCTTAGTTGCTTTTCCAACTCCTATGTTTTGACTGGTGTCTTGATCATTTGTCGTAATGTCAAGTCTAATGGGAATCTGGATGGATGGCATCTCTAAAGGTTGCTGCTGTGCACGTTGCTGAGACAATTCTTCTAATTCTTCACTCTAGATCTTAACTCATTTAGTTCTTTGAGTAAGACTTCAATGACTTGAGTCTTTGACTGTTGTTTTTGCAGCATCTGTTGAACAGGTTGAGGCATATACGCTGAGGGTGTTTGCGGCGTATAATACTGTTGTGTCGTATCGCTAGCAAATGTCTCATTCACTGCTGATAGCAAAAGGTCAGGATTGTTGATCATATCATCTATTGTCAGTGATGGCTCCATGATTATGAATGGTGAAAGTGTAGTGTGTTCAAGCCTTTTATACTTGTCAAGCGGATTGACCTAGTTTAAAGTTCCCGCGTTTCAAGAAATCAAGTCAACTCTGATTGGGTGAAAATAAATGAACTGACCAATCAGTGTATTGTTGCTCTCTCTAGCGTAGGAGTTCAATGTAGGTCAATCCCTTTGAAAACTTTAAAGCTCGTTTCGAAACTCAAATTTGTATTCTGTTTTTGTGTTACACAACAACAACACAATGGCTTGCAATTTGGATTCGCGTTTGGAGCATTTGGAGGAGCAGGGCAAGACTATGGTTGATGCTACTAGAAAGTTACTGGAGACAGTGAATGCTGTGAAGATTACGGGTGAAGTTCTATTACAAATGATTGAGAATCATCAAAAGATGTTGGAGATGAGTCGAAGGGACGAAAATTTGATTAATGATGCGAAAATGGAAGTGAAGGTGGAGACTATCAGTGACGAGGAGGAAGATTGGGGGGATAATTCTTCCCCCACACCTCATCCTTCTGAGGATTGGGATGTGGAGGCAGACCATCCACCCTTCTACATCCCAGTGAAAAGAACTATAACTGTAGAGCAGTGGGCTGTGCGGTGCCCTGCCTGTGGTGGCCGCCCCAGTAGATGCCCCTGCTCCTAAATTTTTGCCTCTGTGGTAATATAACCACCAAACCGGCCCTTTTCAGGGCCACCCATTTCTTCAAGAAAGAATAACTTAATATGTTGCACTTAGTTTTGTATGTAAGGCTATGCCTAAGATATGTGTGATTGTAGTATTTCCTAACCATGTTCACAGTAATGGGGTGATTATGGCGTGATCTTTAAATGGACCAATCAGATTAAAGTTGCTCTCTCTAGCGGAGGAGTAGAATATAGGTCAATCCACTTATCCAACGTACTTTGTGCCTCTCTAAAAAAAATGAAGTTCTTTGAAAAATTCAGTTTGACAAAGTTGTGTGCTGCTTTGCAGCGAAAAGATTGGAAAGAGGTGGAGAGACAGCAAAATAAGTTGGGATTAGAGCAATTTCTTGCTCGTAGAGGGATTGGTTCCAGAAAACCTGTAGCCATTGTTCAACCTATTTTAAAATCTTCTAAGTAAGAAATATTTTGTTACTTAGGAGACTTTAAAAAACAAACAGTCCTTTTCAGGGCTACTCAATTAGTTTCGTTAAAGAATAACCTCAAAATAAAAAACTAACACAATTTCAACACCGTAATTTTATTTACAACTTACACTATCTTAAAAACAGAACCGATCGTCACTATAAATCCTTTAAGTCCAGTCTTTAATGAATATGCACTATAGAGTCACTGTCTGGTTCATCATGAGAAATCACTTTATCCCAGTTCTCCGCCACCATCTCTGTACAGGATCGAGGTGAGTGAGAGTCTGATTTACAAATGAAACAATATGGCTTCTTCCCTGTCTTTGTACGGATAGCTGTCTTCTTTGAACAAGTGTCCAAGCGTCTTCTTTTAGGACTGATATCAGATATATCTGGTTCATGAGCCTTTCGTTTCCTTGAAGGCTTCACTATAGATACTGAAGACTCAGTCTGTTGCTTCTCTGTAGATATAGAAGACTGTTGAGATGTAAAATCCTCTTCTCTCTTAGGACAATTTGGAGCCCAATGATCTGCAAGTCCACAGATAAAACATTGTCCATATGCAGGCTTCTTCTTATCGGTAGACATCTGTTGTTCTCTTAATTTCTTAGCCTCTGTACAATCTCCAATCCAATGTCCCGTATCATGACAATGGTGACATTCTCCATAAGGTGGCCTCAACTTGTCTTGTTGTCTCAAACTATCTTCTAACGGTTGCATCAAAGCTTGTTCCTCTTGAGATAAAAGTTTCTTCAATGATACACAATGATAGTAGATGCTCTTCTTATCATAGACTTTAGCCATCCTTGGATCTCTACTGTTTGCCATCTTTACTCTTTGAAAGTCAGAAGTGAAATGATTCTCTCTCACTGGTGTCCACCTATTTATAGTCCAGATATAGTGTTGTCTCTTCTATGATTGTAGAGAAATTCAATCACACTAGGATTGTCAGCGACACATCTTTTCCAATTCTCAAATGTAATCAGTGTCTCTTTTTCCATCAAATAACTGATACTGATCCACCAAAGTTTCTTGAAATCTTCAAAAATTTCAGGATTATTGAGTTTCTGTTGAATCTCTTCCAAAGTGATCTCATCATGAGAAAATAAGATGTAAATGCAGAACAATAATCTTCTATAAGGTCTGAACTTCAATATCTTGGAAAGTGGAATTTCCAAATATTTCTTCTCTCTTGCTTCTTCTATGATGTTGAACTCAGATATGATGATTCTTTTTATATCGTGATCAAGCTATCTATGTTTGAAATGAGATCTTCATAATCCATATATTCTTCTTCTGAGGCTTGTTGAATTTCTTTCAATACTGCTTCGATGTGAGAAATCACACTTTCGCTGTTTGCCACATAAGTTACCCAATCCATATAGGTGACAGGAGTGTCATCAATGATTCTCAACATCTCTTGAGCATTACATTGGTCCAAAATCTGAATGTATCAAATGTCTCAAATCGGTTTAACCAGTTCTTGATTCCTGCTCTCGTTTTCAAAAACTCGGCACTGGATGGTTCTAATGATAAGATGTGGTCTAAAGTTATTTTGTAGACATCAAAATGTAAAATTTGATCTAAGCACACAGGTAGACTTTTGGTGATCGTATACATATTCAGTTATTCAGCAGATAATCAGATTCACGACTTGGAAACTTCAAAATAATTTGTGGTTCTATCTGTCTTGGAGTATAATGTCCAATGGCAACGTTATATGAATCTGGTCTGTTTATATACTTAATCAGTTCACTGGTTATAAAGTGGTTAATCCCTGCAGCTGTTAAAGATGCCACAGATAAAGATACATCTTGAGTATTCCATGCAGACAATAACCATTGGACCTGATGCTTAGGACTTTCTTCCTTTAAGTACAAACATCCATAAAACTTATTACTGTCATAGATAATTCCATTCAAAAAATACTTGATATCTGTGTCACAAGTACGAATAGAGTAAAGTTTATCCATTGTCAAATTCTTCATTCTAACAACCCAAACACGAGCTTTATCAATACTGTGAAATTTGGAGTAATGTATCTTGAGCATCTCCGTATGAAATTTTAAGCGCATCTCGCCAGGAAGATTTAGTAATTTATCCATGCTTAGAAGTAGTTGGCCTAGTTCTTGGTGATAGATGTGCTGAGATTTAGTCTCTAAAGCATTTGACAAGCGTCTCAACCGAATTTTAAACCATCCTTCTTGAATTTGCTTCCTGAATCCTAACCCTTTAGCTGAATTGTACATCAAATAAGTCCATATCATGTGTTGTATTTCTGTCGGTAGTTGATATGCCATAACTGATTTGCTCTCTTTATGTGTTACCTGCAGATGAATTATTACTAATGTGATAAGATAGCAATTGTTCTAAGCTTTTATAGGGTGCAAAAATTTTGAAAATCGGTCCAGGCAAACTCAAGTTATTGGGAAAATATGATTTTACTTTTGAAATCCGGTTCTTGCTTTTTCATGCCAATAAATTATCTCCCTTGAATAAGAAAATTTTAATGGTAAAAAAATATGTGAAATTTTGTCAAATTTGTAATATCTCGGGTATTTTTTATACGATTGACTTCAAATTTTTACCATAAGATAGCTCTTATATTCAAGTTGTCGATTTTACATACTATAAAGGCATGATAACTAATATGGGATAGTGTATGCAAATTTGAGACACCATTTCAAACTTATTTTGTTATAGGATTACTTTATATATGAATCGCAAATATTTGCTTATTAAGTCAGTAGAGATATATACTGACCACTGGTACTCTATAGTCCGCCGAGGCCCGTAGAGAAGCTTTGTGCTTCAGAAACTGTTGAATATGCATTTAAAAAGGTAGAGCAGCTTTGGCTGTTTAAGGGCACCAACCTTCGGGTTGGAGTGGCTCCGCCTCAAATTCTCTGGTCCATAGAGACATGCAGGAATTTGACTTGTATTTGAGACAGTTTCAATCGCCAGGGATTCCGAGGTTAGGATAGTACTGGGGGAGTAATGGTGCTGTTTATACAGTGCCTGATACTTCTTGCAATTTTCAAAAACTGTAGTCTCGCCTGCACTTAAGGCCTAGCTAAAAATATGTAGTCTCGCCTTCACTTTAGGCCTAGCAAAAAAACATGTAGTCTCACCTGACACTTTAGGTCTAACAAGATAAATGTGATCTAGCCTGCCAGCTTAGACCTAGCTAGAAATATGTAGTCTCGCCTGACACATTGTGAAAAAAATCAGGTACTGAGTCTCAGCTGTGAAATTTCAACTGTTGATTTCAGAAAAAATCTGGGTTTTTCCAGTATAAATTGAGCTCACATTCCCATTGCAGCCTCATTTCACTACTAAACTTCGAACAGTCAAGATGGTTAAACGACAGAGAGATAATACCCCACCCACTTCTGATGATGAAGAGTCTAAACCGAAATTGGTGGATTATTCAGACACAGAGAGCTCAGATGATGAAGATGATATTAGACCACCACCAAGGAAAAGAAGAGCTATGACTATGTATTCAGACGATGAAGATGATGAAGATTTGACTTCTTATTTCACTATCAAGGCAGTCAACGAGAAGAAGTCAAGATTATTTCGAGCTCAAGGGAAAGAATTTCAACTCAACATCAAGACTTTCCCTGACAATGTTTCGCCATATCAGTTCATATCAAGATTGTTTGATCGGCTGGTTGAAGACATCAAAGAAAGATGCCAGATGGAGTCCAATGACAAGATGCGGATGACTATTCTTCATCCTGGATTGAAACTGGGTGTCTTTGTGACATGGAGAGATGTCTCAGCTATGACTGGAGAAGCTGTGTTAGAGGAGATTATGAAAGTGCTCCAGTCCAATGAGGATTTTCACATCAATGACGGACAGATGACCATTCAAGTCACAGTGGTGAGACTTCCAGTAGGCAGCGGACGTAAACCATTACATGCTGGTCTCTACTTTGAGTCAGAAAATATGAGAAAGAATAAACAGAGTATTATACAGATCAATAATACCAAAGATGTCATGTGTATGGCCAGAGCTGTGGTGGTGGGGAAATGTAATGCAGATAAAGATGACTCAGAGTCTTGGAAGAAGAGTTGGGAACAGCTTCGTAAATCTGACAAATCTATGCAGACTAGAGAAGCCATGAAGTTATTGGATCAAGTGAAGATTCCTCATACTAAGCCTTGTGGTATTGAGGAATACAAGAAGATTCAATTAGTACTTGCTCCCAAGTACTTGATTAAAGTCCATTCTCAGTATCCTAAAGATGGGCTGATATTTCCACTTAAGTTCAAGAAGAAGCCTGAGACGAGAGTTATCCATATCTACTTTAATGGAGTTGATCACTATGATGCGATTACCAAGGTGACAAGATTTCTTGGTGCCAGCTATTACTGCGAGTATTGTGATGTTGGATATAACCACAGAGGTGCCCATAGATGTGCTGATGGATGTGAAGATTGCTATAGTGACATTCCTTGTATTCCTGGACAAAAGATACGTTGTATGGACTGTAAAAGGACTTTTCGTAGTAGAGACTGTTTTGCTAAGCATATGGCAATGAAATCTAAGCAGCAAAAATCTATTTGTCAACTTGTGTATAATTGTGGTAAATGTAATTTTAGGATTGTGGGCACAAAGAAAAATCATGTATGCCCAGGACAGAGAAAATGTAGGAATTGTAAAGAAATTGTTGGACCCAAATATCAATGCTATATTCAAAGTTATGAATGTAAATCTGAGATGACTGAAAATGAAGGAGAAGAAGAGGTTTCTCAACCTAAGAAATCTCGTTTCATCTTCTTTGATTTCGAGTCAAATCAAGAAACAGGTACACATCAGGTGAATTTCTGTGTTGCTCATAAAGCTTGTGATGATTGCATGGATTTGCCCATAAATATTTTGTCAAACTTGTTCAACACAAACAAGTCTGAGAGAATTTATCTTTGAAGGCATAGACACTTTACCACAATTTTGCAATTGGATTTTAGGAGATGAGAATAAAGGAGTGACATGTATTGCACATAATTTTGGAGGATATGATGGTCAGTTCATCTTACACTATATCTTAGAATATGGTACAGTGAAACCTAAAGTGATCATGAATGGAAATACTATCTAAGAATGAAAGTAGGACGTGTCACATCCCTTGATTCTTATCAGTTTTTGCATATGAGACTGGCTAATTTCCCAGATACTTTTGGCTTGACAGAGATGAAGAAAGGTTACTTTCCTCATCTTGCAAATACACTGGCAAACCAAAAGTATGTGGGACCTTACTTTCCTGTGGACATGTATAATCCTGGTCAGATGTCTGTCAAGGATCGTGAGGTATTTTTAGCTTGGCATAAAGGGAAAATTGAGAGTGGTGCTATATTTGACTTCAGACAGGAGATGGAAGAATACTGTCGTAGCGATGTTGATATTCTAAGACGAGGATGTGCTTGTTTCAGACGAGAATTGATCAACATTAGTGGACTCGATCCTTTGTCTGAAGCTTGCACTATCGCTCAAGCTTGTTCAAACGTATGGAGAAAGAATCATATACCTAAAAACAGTATTGCCATCACCCCACCTGAAGGGTATCCTAATCAAAAGAACTACTCTATCAAAGCTGTAAGATGGATTCAAAGTGAAGCTAAGGAACGTGGTATTGAAATCAAACATGCATTGAATGGTGGTGAACAAAGAATCAGTGGGCATTATGTGGATGGCTACCATGAAGAATCTCGAACCGTATTTGAATTCTATGGATGTTACTGGCATGGGTGTCCTACTCATTTTCCAGACAGAAACAGAGTTCAACATCATCAGTGTTTGACCATGCATCAGTTGTATATTTTGACCATTGGCAAGAAAGAAGAGTTACGAAAAGCAGGATATCAGGTGGTGGAACTTTGGGAATGTGACTATGACAAGAGATACAAGGAAGATCCAGACTTTAGAACTTTGGTGGACTCAGAATTTACAAACTTAGACCCTTTGAGGCCAAGAGATGCTTTATTTGGTGGAAGGACTAACTCGACCAAACTCTATCAGGAAATCGATGAATCCTCCAATGAAGAAATCAAGTACATCGATGTGTGTTCACTCTATCCAACTATTTGCAAGTACGGACAGTTTCCACTTGGTCATCCTACCATCTATTCTCAAGAGAACATTGATAAAGACAACATCAGACAGAACTGTGGATTGATCAAGTGTAAAGTGCTACCACCCACCAATTTGTACCATCCTGTACTTCCACAGAAATGCAGTCAAAAATTGATGTTTCCATTGTGTAGAAGTTGTGCAGAAAAGACAGATCCTCATATGAGTTGTACTCATTTACAAGAAGAAGATAGAAGTTTTACAGGGACTTGGGTCGCTATCGAATTGTTTGCTGCATTGGACAGAGGGTACAAGTTATTGGATGTGTATGAAGTCTTGCATTTCTCAGAGACAACTCAGTATGACAGAGAATCTGGAGAAGAAGGGATCTTTGCTGGCTATATCGATACTTTTCTGAGAATCAAACAAGAACCAAGTGGATATCCTGATTGGTGCATGACTGAGCAAGATAAGATCAAGTTCAAGCAAGATTATTTTGAAGCTGAAGGAATCAGATTGGAGAATGTTGAGAAGAATAAAGGAATGAGAGCTATTGCCAAGATCATGTTAAACAGTCTCTGGGGAAAATTGGCACAGAGAGAGAATATGACCAAAACAGAATATATCTCAGAACCTTCCAAGTTCTTTGATCTGGTGACGAATCCAAACAAGATTGTCAAGAATGTGGACATTTGCAGAGAAAATCTTCTACTGGTCAACTGGGACGATACAGAATCTACTGTGGAGCTGCATGCTTGCAGTAATGTGATTGTCGCAGCCTTTGTCACTGCTCAAGCCAGATTGAAGCTCTATGGAACATTGGAAAAACTGAATGAACGTGTACTCTACTTTGATACAGACTCTATCATTTATCATCACAAACCCCATTTATGGAACCCTACTATTGTCAACAATAGACTTGGAGAATGGACAGATGAAGTGCCCAATGCTAGAATTGTGAAATTTGTAGGCATGGGGCCAAAGAACTATGGCTATGAATTTGTAGACAAAGATGGAAAGAGGAAATCAACATGTAAAGTGAAAGGACTCACTCTGGATTACAATACATCTCAAGTCATTCACTTTGATCGTATGCTCAACTGGGTGAAGGGAGAATCTAAAGACTTCAGAGAAACTGTCAACTACCATCGGATCAGAAAACATAAAGACAAGACTGTGGGTACTGAATTGCAATCCAAGACTTATCGGTTCACTTATACTAAGCGTGTCATTGTTGGAGATGGATATACTGTTCCTTACGGATATTTGGCATAGAGTAGTTCTGATGATCATGTATTATTTCTAATAAACATGTACTGAGGTGTCCGCCATATAATTTATAAACTCCATTATTGAATTTCCATCATAACACAATTTTCCATCACAACACAATTTTCACGTCCTGCCTCTCTCTCCTCTCCGGCACGTCTATTCTAGTATTACTATAGACGTGCCACGGAGAGCGGGAGAGTGGTACTGAGCTGTGTCTGATAAACATGTATTGTACAGTTTTTTGATATATTAAACTGTTTTTTTTTTTAAATTATGTATTAAACTGTTGGTTCATGTTCATTAAAATTTGAGTATAAATAAAGTTGTGTTTGTTATTTTTTCACAGTTAGACATGGCCCTTTCTACACACCAGTTGGACTCAAATCAAGATATTGGAAGTTTGTTTTTTAAACACCCTTCTAATATTTTTATTTCTGGTCCAAGTGGATCGGGTAAAACTGAATTTGTTAAAAAGATGATTGAGTTTAAAGAAGATTTATTTGATATTTTACCCTAACGTATTGTTTGGTGTTACAAGGAATGGCAAAAATCTTATAATATCTTACAAGAACGTGAGGGGTCAAACATCAAATTTATTCAAGGTATTCCTGATGATGAAGATGAGATTGTCACCGATCCCAGTGCAACCCACTTGGTGATTTTTGATGACATGTTAGGAGATAAAGATGAAGAAAAAATTAAGTTATGGTTTACAAGAAAAGGACATCATAGAAATGCAAGTGTGGTGTACATAACACTAAATTTATTTCAACAAAGTAAATCTTCTCGCACCATCAGTTTGAATGCTCATTATTTAGTTTTATTTCAAAGTCCAAGAGATAAGATGCAAATTAAAGTATTGGCCAATCAACTTCAAGCTCCCCATATGATTCATGCGTTTAATGATGCCACATCTATACCTCACGGATACTTATTGGTCGATTTGAAACCAAATACACCTGATTATCTCAGATTCAGAACACAAATTTTTCAAAACTGGTTTGCAAAATCAGTTCAACAAGGACCTGTTGTCTATTTTCCAGGAGTATAAAAAGGTGTGTTTGAGTTTAAATCCATCATTTGTGTCAAAATGGCTCAACGAACATCAGCTAATCTGATACGTGCTCTGTATAATTTAAGCAGAGAACATGATAGTCATAAAAGAAAATCACTCTTAAATGCTGGTTTAATTGTAATGATCAAATGGTTTTCTTTGGCAGCTCAAAAAATTGTTCAGGGTAAGATGAAATTACCTAAACAAACTCAAAAATTTATGAATAGACATCAGGATGATGTTCGAAAATTAGCAAGTGCAATTGTTGACCCTGAAGTCAAACGCAGTATCATTTAAAACCTGGAGGTGGTGGATTCTTTGGTGGTGTGATCATTCGAAGTCTGATTCGATGGGATGGAAATAAGTTGATGAGAAAATTTAACAAGAAAACTAAAAAACCTAAGAAAAAATCAGTGAAAAAACCTAGAAAACAGAAAAAAAGAAAGGTTGATGATCGTTTTGTAACAAAACGTAAAAGTAAAAGTCCTGCCTATGGCAAAATTTAGGTCTTGATTCACCAAACACAAATGCAAGACGATCGTCCATAAATTTAGCAAGATTTACTCCTTGAGAGCACAAGATTTGTTAAAAAGACATGGATTTGGTGCTACCATGCACATGTTAAATCCAAACAAATATCGATCGCCACCTCATTCTGAACGTCGACGACTTCATTTTTAAAAAAACTATAAAAGGACTGTACATCAAATGTTTGTACACACTCATAAACATGGCTGTAACAACAACACGAAAATTGCAAAATAAAATGAGAAAAAAATCTCTGATTAAAACTTATGGAACATTTTTAGAAGGATTGACTCATTTATCCAATAAATGTTGTAAGAAAATGATTCAAGAATCTCCTAAAGAAGTCATTGATTGTGTAGGGGAATGTTGCATCAATCTTATAAAAGGCAATGTACGTCTGACAAATGCTCAAAAGAATCAGTTACGAGCTAGAAAGCAACATATACGTTTACTGAGTTCTAAGCAAGTTCCACTTGACACAAAAAAGAAAATTATTAATCAAAAAGGTGGAGCCTTGTTAGGATTATTGTTAAAACCTTTAATTGCTCCTATCATAGGTTCTGTCTTGGGTGAAATTATCAAAAAATAAAATATGGATGGTCGTAAAATGGCTATTGTGCCATTTAAACTTTGGGAAGACATGAAACGATGGAAAGAGGAACAAATTCAAAAGCCTAGACTGCCTCCCAATCCTAATGTATCTGCCACAGCCAGTCTTCAAAGAGACTTATCTTCTGTCATGGCCAATGAAGATTTGTCTGAAGCTGAAAAATCTCATTTGTATGGCCAGACCTTGCACAAATTTAAAACGGCTCATCAAAAAGCTTTAAAAGAAACATCTCTTTTTTCACCATCTGACCCTAGTTCTTCCAAAATGAATCAATTGGTCATAGATAGTGTGCCTTCCACTATGAAACGTAAAGCTCAGCTTTTAGTTTCACTTCTAAAAAATAACCCAAATGTGTCCTGGGAAGATGATGGTACAGTCAAACTTTATGGCAAATCTATTCCAGGGTCTAATATTATTGATTTGGTCAATGATGTCATCAGACATTGTAAAGGCAGTGAACCTACAGGTTGGCAAGCTTTTGCAGAAGGTTTAAGAGACATGAATATTCCCCAAGATGTGATTGGAAATAGGGAAAGGTGGGACTGGATGCATCGTGCTCCAGAAACTCCTGAAACGGATTATATTACTCCCAAACAAAAACGCACTATCAGAAAAACAGCAAGTCGTATTCCCGTTCCTGTCAGGTCTGCAAAGAGTTTGGGTGTTATGAAACGTATCAAAGACCATTTTTCATCCCCTGCACTTTTATCGGCCACCAAAAAACGTATAAAAGAAGAGTTTTCTTCTCCATGGCTCAGTTACAATGAAGCTTGAACAGTTGTATTACAATCCTAAAAGTCCTGCTGCGTATGCAGGTGAACAAGCTTTGTACAAACTTGCTAAACAAGCATCCAAAAAAGTAAAACTTCAAGATGTTAGAGACTGGTTAAGAAAACAACAAACTTATACTTTACATAAACCTATCCGTAAAAAGTTTTTGCGACGCAAAACGGTAGTGGCTGGAATTGATACTCAGTGGCAAGCAGATTTGGCAGACTTATCAAAATGATCAAAGTCCAATGACAAACATAGATATTTACTTTGCATCATAGATGTCTTTTCAAAATATGCATGGGTGGTACCTATTAAAGATAAAACTGGAAAAAACTTTAGTAATTGCTTTCAAATCTGTGTTAAAAAGTGGACGATGTCCAAAAAGTTTGCAAACAGATAAAGGAACTGAATTCAAAAATAAAGAATTTCAAAATTTCTTGAAAACTAAGAAGATTCATTTCTTCCCTACTGAA
The DNA here is from genome assembly GCA_964019695.1 of Loripinus fragilis. NCBI lineage: Eukaryota > Metazoa > Mollusca > Bivalvia > Lucinida > Lucinidae > Loripinus > Loripinus fragilis. The sequence goes on from OZ026518.1 coordinate 33,904,232, forward strand.
AATCCTGAAACCAAAGCCAGTATTGTCGAACGTTTCCAAAGAACTTTGAAAACTCGCATGTGGAAATATTTTACTCATCATCGCACTTTGAGATATGTAGACATTCTTCCAAAATTAGTACATGATTACAATCACGCTTATCATCGAAGTATTAAATGTGCACCTGTGTCTGTGACTCTAAAAAATGAACCACAGGTGTCAGAAAACTTATATGGCAAATCGAATTCTAAAAAAGTCAAACCAAAATTCAAAGTGGGTGATTTTGTGCGTATCAATAAAACAAAACGCACATTTGATAAAGGTTATTTACCAAGCTGGACGCAAGAATTATTTCAAATTTTAGCAGTGGTCAAAACTCAAACTCCTATCACCTATAAAATAAAAGATCTTGAGGGTGAAGTGGTCAAAGGTACCTTTTATTCACACGAGTTACAACGTGTAGAGAAAGAGCAAATTTACAAAATTGATTCTGTTTTAGATCACAGAAAACGTAAAATAGGAAAAAAGTGGGTGAAAGAAATTAAAGTTCACTGGAAAGGTTACCCTTCAAAATTTGACAGTTGGATTTTAGAATCTGATCTTGTATTAAAGCATGAAAATGGATCTCAGAGGATCATTTGTACGTGGTGACACTGCTTCAGTACAATCTGCAGAAGGTCGTGATCGAATTGTTAAAAATCGGTTCACTTTTTTTGCTCAGATCATTGTTGTTTACATGATCATTATCACATCATTAGTTCAAATCAGTCTGAGAAGTCCAGATAAAGAATTGTGGCTAATTTTACTCAGTAGTTCTATTGGTTACATACTACCATCCACAGGTTTAAAATTTAGAAAACAAACTAATCCAATTTCTGCTGACGAAACAGATTCGCCCAAACTCAAACCATGAACAACTTTTATTTGACACTCTTGAGTGATAGTTCACTCAGTAATTTTTCAAAAAATACGCAATGTGACTTTAAAGTGAAATTAGATCATTCAATACAAATTGAAAAAGATAATTGGGAAGTAGGTTTGGTAGAAGTCATAACTCCAACTGAAGTAAATAATATCACAAAAGAAAACAATTATGTGATCATAAGATTTACTGATAGAAAAATGTGTGAAGACATTGATAACTGTACAAAGTATGTATCATAATGTAGACCAAAAAATCTATATCCAAAATTGTTATTATGCTTCTCCACGCCACTTAGTTGAAGAAATTCAAAAAAGAATCAATTTTCGATATGGACTGACACTGAAAAATAGCAATGCTACCATTTCAATCACTTATGGTGAAAACAGTGCTCGAGTCAAACTTGATGTTCAAGATCCTACGAAAGTCAAAATTATTTTTCCAAAGGCAATTGCAGAAATATTAGGTGTAGATAGAAATTATTTTGATAAACCATTAGGAAATGAAAAATACATTTTCAGATATGGTGTGGATTTGAATACAAAAATTCACCAACTTTACATTTACTCTGATTTAGCAAGCTATACATTTATTGGTGATGTTACTGCACCTATTTTGAGAGTGTTGCCATTTGAAAGTAAAAGAGAAAACAATCATTTACATCAAGAATTTGTCAATGTACACTATGTTCCAGTGGCAAAATCTTTCATGATCAGGTGCACATTAGTATAAAAGGTGATACAGGTGAAAATGTGCCATTTATCCCTGGGAAAACGTTAGTGAAACTACATTTTCGACAGAAAGAATAATGTTGAAACAATCGAGAAGCATTATGTCTCTTCAATCTGGGAAAGGAGACTTTCCCGTGTACAGAGGCATTTCAAGACAATATGGCAATGGTTTAGGATCCATTTTTAAAGCTGCATTGAGAACAGTGATTCCAATTTTAAAACCTGTCGCAAAAGCAAGTTTAAAAAGCGTGAAAAAAGTAGCTAAAGATCAAGGGGTTCAAGCTCTAAAAGACATTGTGGGTGGTGAAAATGTTAAAAAAAAGTTTTAAAACAAAGAGGAAAAACAGCTTTGAAATCTATTGGTCAGTCTACTATAAATCAGTTGGCTATAAATTCAACTCAAAAACGCAAAAAGCCTCAGTCTCAATCTAGACACCGAACTGTTAAGAGGGGTTTTAAAAGCAGAGCAAAAAAGTTTAATCCTATTAAACGTCTGGTATTTGAAAAAGATATATTTGACGAAAAATGATGCAACAAGGTTCTTGCGATTGCACTAAAACGGAATTGGATATGGAATCCATTCCACCCACCATGACAACCATGCAAGGCACTCAGTGGAATGATTATCATCCCATCGCTTCTCTCGATAGTCATCATGCACCCATTGAATTTCTAATTCCACCTCACACCGAGTTTTACACTGATTTATCTCAAGCCTATCTGTATATCAAATTCAGAATCTTACAGCAAACGGGTGAAGATCTTGAAACTGATGCAAAAGTATTTCCAATTAACAACTTTTTTCACAGTATGTTCAGTGGCATCGATTTGTATATCAACAATAAATTGATCACGAATAATTCAGACACGTATCCATACAGAGCATACCTTGAAAATTTGTTTTCTTATGGTTCTGATGTCAAAGATAATCAACTGAAAGCAGCAAAATTTTGGTCTGAGGATGAAGCAGGAGCTTTTGAAGATATAACAAATGCATCTATCACTGATCGTGGCAAACGCGTAGCAAAAAGCAAATCAGTGGAGCTTCAGGGTAAATTACATTTGGATCTTGCTATGCAGGAAAAATATTTACCTAATGGCTTAGAATTCAAACTTAGACTCAATGGATCATCTCCTCAGTTTTGTTTGATAAGTGATAATTCTCCTGCAAAAATCAAAATTGATACTGCTATCTTGAGAGTACGAAATATACAGCGTCTACCAGCCATTAGCAATGAACTGAATCAAACTATTGCTCATCACAATGCTAAATTTCCGATCAGAAGAGTTGAAGTCAAAACTTTTACAATCAGTAGTGGCACAAGATCTAAAATTGAAGACCATCTTCTCACTGGTCAACTTCCAAAACGAGTTTTTATTGGCTTAGTATTAAATGAGGCATTTAATGGGACTTTGGAAACTAATCCTTTCTTTTTCCAACATTTCAACCTAAGTAAAATGGATGTCACTTGTGATGGACATAGTGTCTATGGAAAACCATTTGAACCTAGATTTGGAAATGATAAGTATCTCAGGTCTTTCCTATCAGTTTACCAAGCATTGGCAAGTCAGAATCAGGTCCAAAATTGTAACATTGATTATGAAGATTACAAAGGAGGTTACTGCTTTTGGGGATATGATTTGACACCAGATCAAGCAGCCGATCAGTCTCATTTGCACCCTATAAAAATTGGGAACCTCAGATTGGAGCTTCAGTTTGCAACATCACCCGACAAGACGATCAACGTGCTTGTGTATGCAGAGTTTGACAACCTGATAGAAATCAACGGACTTAGAGAAGTTACCACAGATTACTAAAGATGAATGCAGGATACTTCATTGAACAGGACTTGATGTACCAAACAGATGCATACAGTGCAACAGTCCAGCCATCAGATGAGAAGAGTACCTTACAGAAAGAAGTAGAAGACAATGAGGATATTGATTGTCTTATGAAGACTCTTCTAAAACAAGCTATATTGACTTGTCTAAAGATGGCAGTTGGAGACTGTGCGAAGCATGAATGTCATGGATGCAAAATGAACCACCCAAGTCAGAAATACCACGATATCTGTCTATGGACTTCTCCAAGAGAATGGATTAAAGATTATGGATGTCATGATCCAGCCTTAGAGGGCCTAAACATCTACGATGTGATGAAAGACTTTGACGATAGAATCTGGAACTATCTGTATGGCGACAGCTTGCGACACCCTATGGACTTTACAACAGGGATCAATCACCTGACGCCAGAAGAAAATCAAGAAGCCTATAAAAACTGGCAGTACTTCAAGAAAAATCAAAGTGACTTAACAGAACAGTGGAAGACGTACTGGGGCAAGAAACTCATAGAATCCTATGAAGAAAAGGAAACTGAAGAAAACGAGAAGAACCCAGAAACAGAATAAAAATGAACACTGATGAACTAATCAAAGTCATAAACAATATACCTGTGAAAGGAGAAGTATGTGCCAAGGATTTACTACCAGAGAAGAAACCACTGGATATGAAGGCTTACATTGTAAATACAGATATATCCACAGATCCAGGAGAACATTGGTTGGCTGTCTACTTCAGAAGAGATCAAGTTATCTACTTCGATTTATATGGAAGACCACCAGAAGAGCAATATGTTCTACCATTTATTGAAAGAAACTCTACAAGATGGATCCATAACAAAGAATGTTTACAGAGTCCATGGAGCAAAGTATGTGGAATTTGGTGTATCTACATCATTCACCAGCTCAACAAAGGACTAGATCTAAACACAGCCATTCATCAAGAACTATATGGAACTGGAGAAGATTTATACCAGAATGACAGAGATATCGAGATGTGGTTCATCTATAACTATGCCAGAGTCATCCTATCCCAGAATGGAATGAGACGCATGGCTCCTCCTGACTTTTTATTCAAACACAGAATACAGACTTGTAAATGTCATAATTATTCACATCACCTTTCAAAGAAGTATCCTAAGTATAATATGTTGTAAATATGTTAAGGGAAATTATTGTAAACAATGAACAGAGGGACGGCCCTAACCCTCTGTCATTGTAATCAGTTATAGTTAGCGGGGCAATAAAGGTATAGAAATGTTCACCAGTCTTTGTTGTTCTTTTCAAAAATCAGTAGTAGTAAGCTTGAGACGGCTAGCTAAACACTAGTTAACGCTACAGAGTGATGCCTCTAGGAGTTGAGGTCTTAATTGACCAAGAGACTCTAAGACGCATGGTACTTAGTAGCCTTGACTATTACACACACCATATATCACCACATACTATACCCCCCTAAAATGACTAAGTTATCTTCAAAGCTGAATTTAACTAAGTTATTTTATATATAACCACAGCAGGACCTTTATTCCCCTCAAAAGTGACTAAGTTATTTCCCAACAGCCCAGGAAACTATCATAATCACAGCCCAACCAGTGAATATGACCAGGAAACTATCACAATCATAGGCCCAACCAAAATACCCCTAAAATAAACTAAGTTATTCACAGCTAGTCACTCAAGCTTACCAGGGGCGGCATCTATGGGCCAATTTTTTTGCCTGAAAAATTCTAAGTTCTTTTCAGGCTTAAAAAAAATTGGCCCAGAGTGCCGCCCATTACTACTCCCGTCTTTGGCCAAAAATGAAAAAAAAAACTCTTTCTTTGAACACCTTCATTTGATAAATATTTTTTAGTGTTTTATTCTATTGTAATTTATCTTTGGCATTTATACTTGTACATGTACATGAAGTGGCCCTCCGAATCGACATAAGTCACAGGCTAAGTCACACGTATGTAGCCTGGGTCCACTCGTCAATTTTTTGCCTATATTTTCTTATGCTAATATTCTAAAAAAATAAGATAATAAAAAGATAACGCATTAACGTTATGGTATCGGCAGTCCGTTATTAATTTCGGTAGATTATTGACCAAGAAAAGAAAAAAAAATCGATCAGACTGGAGCCCAGGCTACACGTAAGAGATACATGTATCGAACGAGCATAGAATACAACAATGTACACCAGTGGGTCCAAGTGGTAAATGGTTATCAGTCGAAGTCATGGGCGGATCCAGAGAGGGGGTACAGGCGGTCCGAAACCCCTAGAAAATTACAAGTGGCTATAGGTTTCTTTAGGGTCCAATTAGTTCTCGAGGGAGGTTCGTACGGCCCTCTTTGAAATACGTTGATGACTATAAAAAACATTGTCCCCACCCAAACCCACCTCCTGACGAAAATTTCTGGATCCGCTCTAAAGGGCCGAAATAATCATTGCTATAAACAACTATTTTTGTACACGTACATTAGTGACTAGGCAGTAAAAGTGTACTTTGGCAAAACAGTGAAGATCCAAATTTAATGCCGCATAATGCAAAACAATTTAGAGAAACAAAAATACAATTTAATCTGAAAATTATAACCTTTGATACCACGGTGTATACAATGGACCATCCAAAGTTTTTTTTTAATCGAACCAGAAGGAAGACTCCATTAGTACATAAAGGGTTTACCAGCCAATCCTTATAATGGACAGAATGATGGAAGGTTTTATGCAGCATCAATAGGTTAACCTGTAACCCGATCCATGACAATATAAAATATTACAACTTTAAACTTAGACTGGTCCCAGTCTCGAATGTCATTTTCCCCCAAGTAAAACTGATATTATCTCTTAAGGCCCTGTCACACTATAACGTTTTAGCCAACGTATGCCGACGTATGAAATATATATCTAGTACGCTGGCATACGCTGAAATCTAATTAAAAAATCAGAGGAAGCCTCTCTCTGAACTTATGCAAAGCGTTCGCGAAACGAGCATAGAACGTATGTCTAACTTATGAGTAACTTATTCAGAACTTATTCCCGACGTAACATAACTTATACTTGTATCAGCGTATAAAAGCGTATGCCCAGCGTGTCAATAGCGTCCTTAAAACTTATGCACAACGAACGTCTAACGTATGCTGAATTGTACATATAACGTACGTTAACGTATGCATAACTTACATGTAGCGTACTTCTAACTTATGTCAAACGTATAAAACAGTACAACATTTTGGGACCATTTTGTCATATGGCAACGTATACCAACGTACTGTAGCGTGTTCGTAACGTATTGATAACGTACCTCTAACTTATTCAGCGTCCACCAACGTACTTGGTGAAATTTCATACGTTGGTGCTAATGTACCTCAACGTATGCATAACTTACCCGTTGCGTACATCTACATGTAACTTATGCCGAACGTATAAGCAATACGTCGGCATACGCTGAAGATTTTTTATGCAAGCACAAAATTTTGGGATCTTTTCGCCGTATGACAACGTATACCAACGTACAGTAGCGTATTCGTAACGTGTTTAAAACTTATCTCTAACGTATTCAGCGTACACCAACGTACTTGCTTAATTTCTCATACGTCCGAATACGCTGTTGCTAACGTATGCATAACTTACCTGCGGCGTACGTCTAGCGTATGCCTAGCGTATAGAAACAGTACGTTCGCATACGCTGTCATTTTTTATGGATGCACAAAATGTTGGACCTCTTGGCCGTATGTCAACGTATACCACCGTACTATAGCGTATTAGTAACGTGTTTGAAACTTATTTCTAACGTACTCAGCGTATACCAACGTACTTGCTGAATTTTTCATACGTCGGCATACGTTGGTGCTATACGTCGTAGTGTGACAGGGCCTTTAGACATAGATAGCAATTTATAAACTTTACTTGTAGTAGTTCTGGGCTTGGACATTAGACTAAATCGGACAATCAGAGGGGATTGAATTTTTATAAGATGCTTTTTTCATAGCTAAATATACTCATAATTATATGCATTTAGTTGGCTGATGCCAGTCTACTTTAAACTAATCATCATTTAACAGAGACATTTCTATACTGAAATAAAAACAGGTACTTACCGTCTTAGAATTACATTTGTCTAATCCTTTATTCACACATGTATTCCTGAATAATCCCAGAAAAGTATATAGTTTATATAAATCCAAACCGTAATCCTGAGTTACTATTACTGCTTGCATATGATGAAGCGAATATCTTGTACTCTGAACCAATTAATCATATCCTGCAAGTATATACAAAGGTTTAGATTTGAGCGTAAAATTGTAAATATTTTCTTACCAATCAGTTTTAGCATATGTTATGGATGCTGAAAAGAACCGTTATTGAGACGGTTCTTTTGAGTACCAACAACATGTGTTTTGATCGAGAAATAAGAGAATTAATTTCTTAGTGCGCACTCTTTACAAAAGGCCTGATATAAAAGTAAATTTACTATGAATTTTATCTCACTCAGAAAACAAATTAATATACATGTTTATAATAGACTCTACGTGTACTAGAAACCTTTGTCAAACAGTCAAGACCCAGATGAAAAGCCTCAGAACGCGGCATTTCATCAGGGCCTGTACTGTTTGCTGAGCTAAAAACACTGAAGTACAATATATCCTAAATTGAAAACAAAATTTAATCTGTGACACCTTGATATGTTAAATGACTAATCCCGGGATTATAAAACTTTTTTTCATGCTCATCTCGTCTGATCATGAAATTTATTCTGCTCATAGATGTTAAAATGCCAACAAATTGTTGGCATTTTAATCTTTATAAGCAGGATAAATACAGCATATGAGAGTTTGAAAACAACAAATGTATATAGTTTTTCCGCTTTTTAGTTCTTATAAGCAGTTGAAATTGCATGCTCAATTGAGTCGAGCATGAAAAACGTTTTATAACCTAGGGGTCAGACTCATTGTATCAAAAGGATGGAAGAATTCACCAGTAATGAAATGAAAGAATGGTCACTATGAAGCTAGCACGATCCTGCTCCATACTCGTCGTATTAGTGTTTTTCAATTTCCAAAACAATGTTATAGATATAACCTTGAATTGCAATTGTACATGTAAGAGTCTTATGTATAATTTGAAACAAACTAAAATCTGATGAATATCTAGTTCAAATGTATTCCTCCCGCTCTATTTGCATTCATTTCTAGAAGTTCTTGGTATAAATAGTCAACATGGAGAAAACTTGCCATGAACCACGGCATGATATTTCCAGCAATGTGGTATGGCTCAGACCAACCTGCGCATACGAATATTCTATTAGTGTTAAGCTACTGACTCAACACAATTTGGAGTTTCTCAGCTTAAAAGGAGGCTGCACAGGTCCGTCTATTCCTACACTTATCAAAATGCCACATTGTTGGAAATCACATGTCGTGGCTCATATTATTATTTACTTGACAATGTACATGTTGGTAGTTGTTGTAACATTGCAACAGTTTGCACGTCTATGCGTAAATCATGGATCTTTCTATATAACTAGGATGATTCTAACAGGTACACGTATCTAAAAGACATGTGGATATTTTAAAATGATCAAATTTTAAAAATAAAACATGTTCCATTAAATACACAAGCGTCACCACTATGAATGCAATAGTCCCTTTTTGTAAGATCCGCTTTCCCATTCTCCCTTCAGAGGTGTTCCTCTTTTAATGAAAAAAAAATAGGGGAATAGAAATCTCCCGTTCACCCATCATAGGGTTTCCTCACAATATACATTCTTATAGATATCAAGACACATTTGGAACCTTTACATACATTTATTCGTACCTCATGTAGTCTTCAACAAGTTCAACAAACGCATATTTCACTGATTAATTTTCCCATTGTTTTCATATTTTCAATTTCCAAGGACATGCCTTAATCCCAATTTCTTTATTCCTGAACTTTGGTTGAACAGAATTAATATTCCATACCATGAGTTGACATTGACGTATTGAAGTAATCCTTTAGTTTCTCTGTAATCTTAGGAGAGAAAATTATGACATTGAAGGAGGTTTATTTGATTACAACTATAACAGAATAGCGATAAATCCATAGTCAGTTTGCATCCCTTAGATAGCAACACTAATACACGCTGTTGATGGTGGTCTTCAATTGAGCAAGAACATGAGAATTTGGTGCTTATCTACAATGGTAAATGTATACGTCGATTTGCTGGTATTTACGCGTATTGTCGGTACTTCATAGACCGGAAGTGGAAGATATTTGTGTTCATCCAGATAGGTACTCGAATCTATTCCTAAATGCTTACATAAATCGCCATGTGCATGCCGAAAACTTAAAAATGATCCAATTCTATAGTCCTTTAGGCATATGGCATGTTTTTCTATATAGTATTAACACCAATATCTGCCACTTCCGGTCTATGAAGTACCGGCAATACGCGTAAATACCAGCAAATCGACGTATACCTTTACCAGTGTGTTATCGAATTGTCGAGCAGCGAAGGCTTAGACGAGTCTGCGCAGATGCGCAGACTCGCCAGAGCCTTTACTGCTAGCATACACAAAGTATGGATGTAGATGAAGAAATTGCGATCAATAGTCACGTTGGATAAGCCAGTATTTGTATTTAAATGAGTCTTTTGCGAATAGATGTATGGGGCCTGGACATGTAAATATTTTCCATAGACCAATATTACAGCTTTTAAGTAATCTGTGGTCCTCACAATAAATCACAATGAGGCTGCCTTAGAATTACAGATTGAACCTAGTTCAATCAATAAGCAGAATGAGATACCCCAGTGACCACCATGTTTTACCACTCTTTGGCCCCTGAACTTGAGGTGGGCGCCCTACATGGCCGGAAAAAAATATTGAAAAACATATCAAAATGCAATTCCGTTTTTCTAAGCCACACCATTAAACTAAATTAACAAAAGCAGCGAGATTTTGTTTCAAAAAGTGCAGCAAATATATACCCGTCTAAAACATATGATTTCTTTCCCATATGTTTATTATTGACCAATCAAGAAACACTTTACAACTTAAATATTGTGCTGAGCTTCCTTCCAACTTTTGAGCCAATCACTGCCCTTTTTTACAATTACAGGTCTGTGACCTATGATCTCACAGAACTAGTCACAAATTTAAGCGAGACTTTTATTTTCGCGAATAGCGTTAAAAGACATATTTGCCACATTAAAAATTCGCGATTAGGGCATGGTTTGCCTATATCAATAAACGATAGCGTGATTTTGCCATTTCGCAAGGGTTTTATTCTCAAAATTAACTTTACAAAAAAAAAAACCCCAAAAAAACAAGAGTAAACGCTATATCTATTAGGGTGTCAAACAGTTTGGATCCAGTTCAGCACCGACGTCCTGTCTAAGCTGTTTGCAAATATTATCAGCAGATGACAAAAGTCACCGCTATCAAGTAAAGGAAAGAGTAAAAGAGTAACTTTATGCATTTCGACAAATACCAAAATCTCATGAATTGATCCAATCTGGGGGTCCATTTAGCTCATAACGCAATAAATCCATAATCATACTGGCTCTGATAAATATTCAATTTAAACTTGGACAGATTTCAGAGGGAACTTTTTAACGCTGATCTAGCTTGGCTGGACTTGGCATTGCTTAGTTGCCATGATTTCAAGTTTGGCATTCGTAATATTTTAACTCTTTGACTTTATATAGATCCGCGTTTGTTATTTATTGTTATTTATGAATAGTTATTATGGCTCGGCCAATACTGTTTGGAACGAAGCATGGAGCGTAGCACGTTATTGACTATGAACACAGCACCAAGTGTACACTTAGCAAAATTTCTAATTGGTCACTTTTTAAACTCATTATTTCTGACAAAGCACTAAGTAACATTGTAATAAATTCTTGCCTAATTATGTGCAGTTTAATGGGTAAAATTAAAACTTTTTCACCAGACCTATCTATCATGATGGTTTCCAGAATAAATCCTAGCTGTGTATCATTTGCGTTGCCACATATTCGTGATTATTATTTAGAGTAGGCTGTGCATTTTATACACATACTTTTTGTCTACGATGAAGAATTGAAGTGGGGCATACAGGGCTATTCACTTTGTTTACTTGCCAACCGACTAAAGTTGCAACTGCAGCCGTTCGGGTGTAAACGTGCGCGCACATCTATTACGTTAGAACGATAGTAGAAACTTTAGCCTGCCTGACTTTGAACCAAGAGGACAATGGTCGATTCCCGGGTGGGCACCTATTTTTCAGAATGTCTTTTTTTCTTCCTTTTTAGCGTTTGAATGCTGAATTGCTTCATACTAGAAAAATGATATGATAAAAATGACATAAATTTTCATTCCTGAAGGCTTTATACAGAACAGAAATTTTATTTGGACTTAAGCATTACAAGCTCATCGTCACAACAATACATAATAAACAAAACATATATTTTACGCATGCATTTAAAGTGTTATTAATTTGATAAGTGTAGTTCGAGAGTGAAGCAAATTTAGGCATTTTTGTCCCTATTTTGCTGCAAACTCATGTCAGTACATCCAATGTGAGAATGTCTACAAAACAATACCACCACAGTCGTTGCATCCTCGCCATTTGTATGCTTCTGTATATCACAGAGGAGCATACTGCAATAAGGGCAAAACCAGGCCGGACTCATTAAAAGCAACATCGGTCCAGGGTTCGCACTCTTTGCGTCTCACCAAAAACTATATATTTTGAGCGCACATTTCGAAAAAGTGAACTCCCGGTCCGGTGTTCTCTGTTTATATCGAATTATGCGCGAACTCTGTGGTAAAATAAATCATGCAATATCTTATCACGGCTTAGGATAACACATAAATTTGCACATTTTAGAAGTAGTCCATTCGGGGTCACCATGCAACACTCTAAGGACCCTATGGGAGTGGTATAATATTGTTCACTGGACCCCCCCCTGTTTAAGACTCAAGATGTTAACATTCGATATCTTGGGTCCTACCCGCCATTTTTGATGGTTTTCAAGATGACCACCGTGAAAAAGGCAAAATTCTTATAAAGTGTAATATCTACTCCTACTGTAGTGCCAGCCAGGAGTGACAGTGACCTCATGTTTTGTTTACAAAGTTATCAGGGACTTAGAATCGATAGATCACGTGTGTATTAATCCTATCCGCAGGATAGGATTAATACACAAGTGATCTATCGATCCGCATTAGCTCAAGAGGGGTGTCCAAGTTAATGTTTAACTTAACAATTGTAAACAAAACACGACGTCACTGTCACTCTTGGTTGGCACGACAGTACCATCAGTTATGCTTACTAATATGAGCAAATCATCTTTTACTTAGACCCTCAACTTCATTTCTGATATTACAAGCTTAATGTGTGGTCTTAACATAGTGCATTATGCCGCCACTTTAAAATATATTTTTTGCTTATTTTCGTTAATTTTCAGAAAAAGGTTTCAATGGTTCTTTTGATGAAACAATTCAAAGTTTCATGTTTGGGTCATTATGTATTTTTGAGATAAATTTACTGCCAGCAGTATCTGTTCATATAATATCACAGCAAAGGTGGCTGTCATAAATGACAAATGAGTCCAAAACAGCCAAATGGCTGTAATAAGTTATCTTGCTAATTTTTGAACAATAACAGTTTTAATAAGATAATGATCAAATAATGACAATGAAATATCTGATTGGTACATGATGTATACGGTGTTATATTCACAATGTCATTTCAGTCCACATAACCAGAATCGTACATTGATCACAAAGTTATCATCTTCATTATATTGGATAGGCTGCATACAAGGTTACACAGACTTATTGTCTTGAGCAATAATTAAGATTAAAAGAAAGAAGCTGACTGAAGATTACAACTACTTAAGCTTGGTATTTAGGACTTAGGTTATTCTTTCATTTATTCAGAAAATTGGTCAAATGCTGAAAACTTCCATATAATATGAAATTATGAAAAACTGAGCAGGGTGGCATATCCTCTTTATTGCATAAATTGACAGTCCTTGCATAAAACAAACCGTATGCAAAATATTGAACCAGTTTCAATGTGGGAAGTATTTAGTAGCATGTGTCCTTAATGTTGCCCCAACGGTACACGTTCTCGCATTATTCATAAAAGTACGACCGGACTATGAACTCAAGCCAGGCCAGGTTTTAAACTCTATCGATTTCGGGAGAGAAGGCTCTGTTTACTCTGATTTCTATTATTTGCAGATGTAACCTAAATATTGACTGTCTAATGATTAATTATTTCTACTGTAATGCAGCATAAGCTAGCCACATGTCTGCTATTACCTCTCTGGAATTTTCGGTTTGCAAGCCATGCACAATATGTATCAATCGGAACTGCATCGGCCAATTCCGTGGAATCAGACCTCGGATGTACATAGAGGATCAACTTTGATAACGTGACGCTGACGTTACATAAGGTGACACTGACATTACAGAAACCATGCCGATGACTGCAGAAAAAAAGGTAATACATGAAGTTTATGTGTTTTTTTTTTTCAATAAAATATCGCAGGTAGATTGAAGATACCACAAGGTATAATTGCATTAAGATATGATAGTAAGCCTCATGATAAGCAAACACAAAACTCTACTGAAAACTCAAAATGAAACTCAATTCATTCAATTTCCGAGTTTCAGGTATCCAAAAAAAGCTGTTCTTTCAGCTGTTATTGAATACCATGCTTCTTTTCCAAAGCATATCATTCCACATGGCAATGCCATGCAAAATGAACATCCATATATTAAAACTGATCCAGTTGTATTAAATAAAATCAGAAATGAAGTAAAGCACAGAACTCCATGATGCACTGACTAACCATGATGACTCAGTATAATACCCAAGAGACTTTTAGCAGTTCCAGAATATGAAATAAAATACAAAGAAAATGCTAACTCAACACAATGCAAATATTTTACCAACCTTGTGGTACTAAATAACCAAACTCGTGGTATTATTATATACCTTGCGGTACCCTATGCTACCTTGTGCACCTTGCGGTATTTAGAACGACCCTTCTGAGATGCAGGAGGTTTTATGAAGTGGGGGTGGGGCATGCCTCAGGAGTAACCTTTGAATCTGCCAGTTAAAATGTGGTGTCTTCTTGCAATACTTTATAGCAACATCTATCATATTCCCATCTGTCCCGTCCCCATAAAGTTTTGATGAAATCCGTTTAATAGCTAGGGATTACTCGCTACTTACGCCGTCAATCGAGCAAAAAATCATCCAAGCATATCATACAAGCGAGATGTACCACTACCTTTAGATAGTTCCATTTCAAAAGATTGTTGCGGAATTTATCTATCATGCAAATTTGGTCAAAATTCACCCTCTGGTTCAGAAGATATTGTGTCAAAAAGGCTGATAATTACAGTTCTTATAAGATGGTGACCTTGAAAATTAGGCCATGGTAACCAAAATCTAAATAAATCCTTAACCTCCCCCCGTACAATGTATTTATGTATTTTGTTACAATTCACCTAGTTCTACAGAAGACAGTACATGCGGAAAAGGTTGATTTTTACAGCTTTAATAGGATGGTGATTTTGAAAATCCGGTCAATGTCTGCAAAATCTAAACAACTATTTATTATGCCACAATTAAACATTAATGCATTGGATTAGCATTACTTGCCAATAATGTGCATTGAATTAGCATTATCATGACTGGATTTTGAAAAAGTAATGAATTGAATTTGCATTATTTTAGAAAGTAATGCATTGAATTAAGCATTACTTTCATTCATGTGGAACTGAATCATACAAAACTGTGTTACTGTAATACCCCGGCATCCAATTAAGGTTACCTTGCACCCACAGGACAATTTTTCATGGGTGCCAAATTGTTAATTGGGGCCCCCCTGGATGCGAAACAAATTTGTCCTCTAAAAAATTTTGGTATGGGCTATGTGAAAATGCATGGTTTCCATGGCAACTCATAGCGGATTTGAGAATGGTGGTATGCCTACAAAATTCCACATATCTCAGCTGTTACTTATCTTACACTACTATATCTAAAATCAAATTAAAGCTTAGACATAGGCCTATTATCCCCTAGTTGCATATGCAAATTATCTTATTTGCATATTCATAAATATATATGAAAACATAAAACATGTGATTCACCAAGGGGGGTATACGTACAATATCAATAATATCTCAGCTGCTTTTAGACATAGATTACTAAAATTTGTACTAAATTAAAGCTAAGACATAGGCCTTTTATTTTTTGGTCAAATATGAAAGTTATCTTATTTGTATAATTTGCGTATTCATGAATATTTATAAAAACGCTAAAAATTAAGGGAAAATCACTAAAAACATAAATAGGCTGATTTCATCCCAATATTGTCATTGTTGCATGTTTTAAAAGCATCAGTGTTACAATTTGAAAAGTCCGTTTTTCCAGTGGTCCTATATGCATATTATCTCATTTGCATATTCACATATATACAGGAAAACTGTCAAAAATGAGGGAAAATCACATAAAAATTTAAGCCTAGGAGAGGGATTGAGGTACGATCTATCATGCACTCCTAGGACATTTCAAATTCATGCCAAATTTTCAGTGGGACCCTATGAATGCGAAACGATGTTCTCATCAAAAAACATTTTGGTATGGGCTATGTGAAAATGCATGGTTTCCATGACAACCATGTATATGATTCTAGAGAATGGGAGGTAGCCTACAAGTTCAATCATATTTATGCTTCTACTTATCCTAGAGCACTAAAATTGGTGTCAAACTAAAGCTTAGACACGTGTGGTCAGATATATAAATAATCTAATTTGCATGTTCATGAATATAAATGAAACTTTAGAAATGAGAGACAAAATCTTAGAAAAATTACTTTCACATTGGTATCCTGGGTCAGGTGTGGTACTTGATTGTATCGATTCCTGATCTTTTCCCTATTTCGTACTTTGCGAAAGCATTCATTATTTATCACTTGTTCATACCCAGTTCATCTCGAATAGATTCAAGACTGATATAAGACAGGGAATACAAGCTTACCAATTAGAATGCTCGAATCAGACACGCTGCGTCGACGGTAATCACATTTAACTATTTGCATGCTGGGTAAATTTTCATGGTTATGTTTCGTCTGTTTTTGTTTTGTTTTAATTGACTTTTTCAAAAAAAAAATTAAAGCAATGTAATCTGTGTGTCAACCACTTTGGATCAATATCAGGCCCGATGACACAGGTCAGGCCTGATATGGATCCAAACTGTTTGCAAGTGTTAACATCAGACGATAACTGACGTCACTAGCAGGAAAAAGAGTTAAGTTTTTCAGAATTATGTAGAAGATTAGTACAAAGAATGTCTAGGACAATTTTATTGATTCGTATTAAATTACAGGGTCTTAATAAAAGTCTATGCTGTGGAATTATTCAGATTTCTCGAAGATTGAAAGCACAGAGAGAGAGAGAGAGAGAGAGAGAGAGAGAGAGAGACAGAGAGAGAGAGAGAGAGAGAGAGAGAGAGAGAAAACAATAGCCTACCTTATAAACATAGCATCGTATGTGATTCGCATAGATCTTTGATTCCGTTATAGAACAAACGAAAATCTATGTTTAAACCATAAGGTTCACGTGCTGTTTGAACATAGGTTTTAACGTATAATAACTAGTCTTATTGCATAAAATCCGTGCCGCATGCTTTTTTTTTTATACAAGCGGGACTTAATGTCTAAATAATATTTGTCTGAATCAAAATTGACGTTTGAATGAGGGCTTTGCGCATCTGCGATAACCCTTTACCTCATAGAGACGCCTTTTAACACTTTTTCAAACATAGCAGTCCCAGGTTAATGCGTGAAAAACCATGTTTGGTCCCTGTATTACTTTCTATTGACGTTGCTGTCTGTAAGGTATTCCCAGTGTCATTCTGAGTGCTAAAGAATCTTTTGGTCCTCTAGCTGTTTGTTGGTGTGCGTGCCAAATAATCATTTATGATTTGCTTGTGTTTATATTCGATGCTGTTGGGATACAATATTGACCAAACTGATGATCCAGTGATACAAGAATGCAGAACTGGCCATCAGCTTCCAGACATTTCTCCCTATCTGTAATAATTATAATTGAGCCGTGGCATGTGATTTCCAGCAATGTGGCATTTTGACAAGAGTAGACTCGGACGAGCCTCTGCAGCCTCCTGTTAAGCTTAGAAACTCCAAATGGTGTTCAGTCAGTAGCTTAACAATCATAGAATACTCAAGCGACTAGCAAAGGCTCTGATCAGACTGCGCGTATGCGCAGGCTGATCTGAGGCTTTGCTGATCGCACATACCACATTGTTGGAAATCTCATGCACTGGCTCAATTATATTAGTAATAAATACACAATTATTACACACAGATATTGATTTTTGTTTGTTTGTTTGATTTGTTTCTTTACGTCCACTCAACAATCTTTCAGTTATGCGGGACGGTTCTTCCTGGGTTTAACCAGCACTAAGCTAGGATAAATGTGTCTTGCTCAAGGACCACAACGCAGTGACGCCGGTGAGGCTCGAACCCGCTACCCTTCGGTCTCGAGTCAAGCACTCTACCACTGAGCCACTGCGCTCCCTACACAGATATTGATGCAAGGCACCGAAGTGGCTGAGACCTTTATGGAGAATGCATGTCCGTGCTATCTATACGGCATAATTGTTGCATTATGCATTATTGCCCATTATGTTATGGCACAGTTAATGAGGCGACCCGATATTGAACCTGTTTTGCGGTTGGCGATAAACCTACAGTATGTTCTATTACAATTTGGAGAAAAAAGAGAACAGTGCCAGTGACGGTCTGCCACCCAACAACCTAAAGTTGGAAATACGGTCGTCCCACTGATAATGGTAGGAATTTTCATTCTGCTTAAATGGGGTTACTGTCATATATTGGTTAAAATAGTGATAGAGTATACCTACAAAGTTATTATACCCGCTTTTTCGTAAGAAAAATAGGGTATATTAATTTCGTACCAAAGTCGGTCCGTCGTCCGTCCGTGCGTCTGTCTGTCTGTCCGTCCGTCCGTCACGTTTCTTGTAATTGTATCTTCTCCTTAACCGTTGGACGTAGCAATTTCAAACTTTGTAGGTGGATAGATCATATGATGTAGATGGTACTGGGTGACATTTCGTGTGACCTTGACCCCAAGGTCAAGGTCAAAGGTCAAATAGTGTATTTCCTTGTAAATGCATCTCCTCATAAACTTTTCGAAGTAGCAACTTCAAATTTTGCCTGTGCATAGGTCACATGATGTCAAGGGTACTGGGCGCGTTTCGTGTGACCTTGACTCCAAGGTCAAGGTCAAAGGTCAAATAATGTATTTTCTTGAAAACGCATCTCCTCATAATGTTTTGGAAGTAACAACTTCAAATTTTGCCTGTGCATAGGTCACATGATGTTGAGGGTACTAGGCAACACTTCATGTGATCTTGACCTTGGGGTCAAGGACAAATACCCCAAGGTCAAATAATGTAGTTTCTTGTAAATGATTCTTCTCCTGAACCATTGGACATAGCAACTTCAAAGTTTACAGGTGCATAGGTCACATGATGTGGATGGTACTGGGCAACATTTTGTGTGACCTTGACTCCAAGGTCAAGGTCATATAATTTACTTTCTTGTTAATCCATCTTCTCTTAAACTGTTGGACGTAGCAACTTCAAATTTGGCAGGTGCATAGGTCATATGATTTGGAGGGCACTGGACAACTTTTGTGTGACCTTAACAACTAGGTCAAGGTCATATAATGTATTTTCTTGTAAATACATTTCTTCCTTAACCATTGGACATATCAACTTCAAACTTCACAGGTGCATTGGTCACGTTATGTAGAAGGTACTGAGCTACATTTTGTGTGACCTTGACCCCAAGGTAAATGTTATAGGTAAAAAAAGCGGGTATTTGCGATGGTGTACCATCGACTGCTGCTCTAGTTGTCCTTGATTCTATCAAATATATGCATGTATCTTGTCATTGTTTCTAAAAATATGCTTAATTTATGATGTAACAAGATTTTCAACATTTTTTAAAACTTTATTTCTAATCAAATTATCCCTGCTTATATTGTTTTATGTTCTGAATCATGCAAACAGTAATTTCATAAAATAATGTGCATATAACAGGATGAGCTCAGTTGGCAGTTGATATACGCTGTACAGTGTATTTAGCACATTTTATAAGAACATAAATATTAGTAAGAAGGCCAAAGTTTGCGGTTAACATATTTCTAGACAATTCTCCTGTTTCCAGTTTGCATATGACATCAGTTTCTAGGTTAATAGTATTCCAATTACTTATTTGTTAACCAGAAGAGATCTCGGTAACACAATTACCTCGCTTTTTTATGATCCAAATGCAAACTATCGTCAAACGAATTGTTTGAGAGACTTTTTATCCCTAAGTTTGTGAGCCAACGTTCTTGTCTTTTTGTAACGCATTATTATTTTCCTCCTTAAGAAGGTAACAAAATATATCAATCTGGTAAACACTACATCAGTTAAATACTGTTTAAACAGTTTCATATCTTAGACTTTCTTACTCAACATGAATTGTGAAAATATTTGAAATATGGGGAAACTTATTTAAGAACCAACTGGCTGTAATGTGTACGACCCTTGGTGAACGTAGATCAGAGGGAATGTTTGGGAAGCAAATTGGACGGACAGATGGACGCACATAGTGGTAAGACATTGTTGATATGCATACTTCACCAAATTATTCGTATTAGTTTATTATAAAAAAAGCCCAAGTGTGAAAATCTGGTAATAATTTGACTCTTACCGTTGCTATGGTAACAAAAATGGCCTCCAAAAGAGATGAATTTAGGAAAGTGACCATTTTGGAGCAAATTTGAGACATTTGACACAGAAATCAACATAAAGCAAAAGCAACTACCCAAATATATTTTAACAGATGGTGTGAATTTTCACGGCACACAAGATATGAAGTGTTTTTTTTATTAAAGCCTTAAAGTGTATGTTCATGGTTTTGAACATTTCACTTAAATAAAAAAAAATATTTCATAATGTCCTTATTTATTTTTCATAGAGAATCCCCTAATCTTAGTTAATTATGGCAGTGTTCATTGCCTTAATTCAAACATCTGGTGGCTGCCATAGTACAGTAATGGACATTAAAAGATGCACATTAACCTCTATTTCAGGTCAGCTAAATGACTCATCGAATCACCTTGCTAGTGGTTACATACGTTGCTTCATTTCAATATTGGATAATTAATATTCTGTTTAATAACAATTATCATTCAGATTAATGCAAATTAGAATGTTACGACTATTAAAAAAAAGTATTTTATTTTTCAAAATGTTTCAGTTGATTTTGCTGTCTTATTGTACCCAAAATGATGAAAGTTGTTACAAATATGTCATCTGCTATAGTAATAGTTAGTGATTTGAGGGTTGAATTTTAGAAATAATTATCAAACCTTGGCCCATGTATCAAAATATAGTCATCAATGTACACACCGCTTAAAATATTACTTTGAAACATTGTTATTTTTTGTCATTATCAAGGATTTAAGACTTTGGTCTGGTAGTGTGTAAGCAGGACATAGTGATTCCAGTCCACTTGTTCGGAGCTCATTGACCAGCAAATGGCCAAACCCCCAGTGCCCACTGAAAGTAATTAATTACAGGCTAATTGGAGGGATTTCACACACATTAAATGAATGAGTATTCCCACCATACTGTAAGCTCTATAATAAATGCATTTCATTAAAAGTGTGAATTTTCCCTTTAAATTTGGTCCAAATGGCAATTTCTCTATTTAAGCCTAACTTTGTCGACCATTTTTTGTTACTATAGCAACGGTAAAAGATAAATCAATTCCAGAATATTACCCTTTGGTAATTCTTCAAATAAACCAATCAGATGATACTGGTGAAAAGCGACTTTCAGTTTTTGGCTCCACAGGGGGCCAATTAGCCCCTTAATGCACGATGATCAAACTGTACTATGTGGTTCAAGACTTATTTGCATTTTCAATAACTGGTAGCGGACGGACAGACGAACTCACTCAATACTGGTCTTGAAATTTATGCATAAAGTGATGAATTCAACCACCTACAAGTGAACCAAAGTGTCCGTACAACAATAAAAATATTTTTGTTGCTGTTCGTGGTAGTTAGCAGTACTAGGCGAGTGGCTTCATTGTTTTATGTTTTTTTGTGGTGTCTAACTTTGAGTTTGTTACTTTCCCATTGGTATCCTGGGTCAGGTGTGGTACTTGATTGTATCGATTCCTCATCTTTGCACCCTCACTTACTTTATGTGATATTAGTATACAATTACAGCCTTCATGTTTGGTTGCCTTAAGTTTTTGGAATTTAGCACTTGTGGTTTCTGTGCTCTTTATGGGATAAATGGGTGCTCCATTCGCCTTTAAATGTACCTATGATTAAGTATTGGTCTATGTCTGTTATGCTGTTGCAGAAAAATGCATCTTTGTGCGGACTATTTTGTCACAGACTCCCCAGCCAACTCCCCAGGTAACTTATGATGCCAGTGGGATTTCAGCTTGATTTGTTTTGACTGTCCCTCAAAGACCTGGGAATGCAGAGAAAACGAGATTATCAAGGTAAGTTGTTCTTTTTGAAGCCGAATAACAGATCTTGTCACTCACAGGCAGAAAAATATTCAAGCAGTGTCCCCAAAAATATGCAGAGACTGGAAATATGACTTCTAAATGAAGTTGAATTGGACCGATTAATTGTGCACCGAACCCATGCGGCAAGAAGCTCTAGAGATCTGACGAACATAGGTAAAATAGTATGCAAAATTTGATCCAAACATACCATGCGGTTCAAGAGTTATGAGCATTTTCACTAACTGACCACAACCAACTGACATGATGCTCAACAAATCCTCGTCCATCAAAAAAGCTATTACACATGTCAGTGGTTAGATAATGTTGACATGCATTTGTATGCAAAGTTTGATCAAAATATTCTATGTGGTTCAAAAGGTATGGACATTTTCACTAACTGGCCACGAACAAACGGATTGCCTCACATAGTGATTATAGTGCAGACCCAAGGGTCGTCCAATCAACTCAGCGCCATTGTTGTTCGCTCTCTGGATTTATTTTATTTTTTATTTATTTTTTTTCTCCATTTATTTATACAATATTTATAGAGGGTGACACAATTAGTTTTGAAAGCTAGTCTATTATAGTTTCAAAGATGCATAGTAATGAGGCAATTCTATTCTTCGTATAAACAGGTACAGCATGACTATTCACTGCCATGCGCATATGCAGTAATCTGTGGTAGGTTCAATATAAATGTAAACTGAGACTACCTGCACGCCCAAAATCAAGGTAATCTCGCCAGAGTTTGTTTACAACGATTCTCATCTATCTTGGGAACATCAATACCTTGTGGATCTTTGAAATATAACTATTTATTTACACATAAAGCATAAAATCGAGGTTTATATTAAAATAAGTAGTGATATCATGTTATATCACACATACATATAAAATACATACATATAAAATACATGTACTAGGGCATATAAAACAGTTTTACACAGCAAGATTAAAAAGGCACATTGGTGTTCTCTTAAAACGTTGGAATACCACATCCTAAAACGATGGCATGGTACTCCAAGCCATAATAGATGTTAAAACATCCATTACACACAAGAGGATCAATTGAAGGAACTGGCGATCTATCACATGCTGGCTTAGATTATATTAAGAAATAGAAGAATATCACAGTCCTCAAGCAGAGTATTCTTCCTAACAGCTGTATGAGCCAACACTATTATACTTCAAGAAAACTCCTCTGTGGACTACTTCCCATCTTTGAAGAACGGTGTGCCTGCAGTAGAGGGGAGAAATAATGTGTATCGGAGGAATCATCAGTTGTACAAATGATATAAAACTTTTAGATCACATTTTCCTGCTATATTTAGCAAACCGGCATAACGTTTCTAGAAAAGTATTTTGATTTTGAACTTCTAACTTCCTGGGGAAATGAGTTCCCGAGTTTGGGCAGCAAAACAAACGATTATAAATGAAGTTTGTGTTTTTTTCCCAATAAAATAGCGCCGTGGTTATTCGCTGCCTCCAATGGGCCTCGACGTTCGGTGTTTGTGAAGCAAAATTTCACTTTTCTAGTTAGCCTCTGCAGCTAAGCAGGCTTGATTGATCCAATGAAGCCTGCTTAGCTACATAGATAAGCTAGAATATAAAAATGTGTCATGTGGCAAGTTTAGCTATTATATCATCAAGAGAGCGAACAACCATGGCGCTGATTACACTGTTATGTGTGAATATGCATGTTGATATGTGCATTTTCTTTCATGTGTGTAGTAAATCAGAACTGCATCGGCAAATTCCGCGAAATTCCGTGGAATCCATCGAGGATCTACTTTGATAATGCGGGTGATAACGTGGCGCTGACGTTATATAACGTGACGCTGATGTCACAGAAACTATCTTAACACATAAACAAGTGCGAATGCAGCATAACAAACGTTTTTAACTGAAGTTCATGTTGTTGTTTTTTCAATAAAATATCGCTATATAGCGATATTTTATTGAAAAATATATAAACTTCATTATATCGATATTTTATTGAAAAATACATAAACTTCATTTATTCTGCTGATTAAACTTTTTCGGGTAATCAGACAAGTGGATTTTACTCGGGCTGAACTCGCATGCAAAAAAGCTAATTTCCCTTTCGCCTTTTCGGCTATCAGAATAGAGCGTTTTCGTATATACATGTAGTACTACGCTTAATGTGTTATTCGTACCCCGAGGCTTGATTCGATTCTCGAATTTTGCCGGACTTTCCCGAATGGTGTGTAGTAAACTGTTTCTCGAGTGTGGTTCATTATACAAGCGTGAATGTAGGAAGCTTACAGACTGGTATTTGATGATATAGCTGTCAGCAATCGTTAGCTATAATCATACAGTGACAGTATTCCAGGCATTTACCATGACCGTGATTGACAGCTTGGCATACAAGTACTCTAAAGAGACATAAGCACCGGACTTGTTGAGAGTAACAATGCAAAATCCTTTCACAAGTGCCTTTTTAGTTAGAAACCCGATTAATACGCCATAAAAAAACTTATACTGGGGTAAAGACGTATACATCTTAACTTTTTAGCTCACATCAGTCTTAAGCGCGTGGTGAGCTTTTGTGATCGTTGGTCGTCAACAATTACTTTAAATGATATCACCTCCTTCAGTATTTGATGGAGTTTGATCAAACTTGACAGGAATGATCCTTATATGACCCTCTTTGTTCAAATGGTTCCAGTCCGTTACAAAACTAGGTCAAATGAGCTAAACATAGATTTTCGGAATTAAAACTTTAAAAATCTTCTTTTCTGAAACCGCAAGGTCTAGAGCTTTGATATTTATGTATGTATCATCACCTAGTAGACGCCTACCAAGTCTGTTCACATTATGGCCTTGGGGTCAAACAGTGCCATGCCCAGGGGACACATGTTTTACATAGGCGTATACAGGGAAAACAAAACATCCTCTTGTCTAAAACCACAAAGCATAGAGCCTTGATATTTGGCATGTATCATAATCAGGTGGCCCTCTACAGAGTTTGTTCAAATATGACCATTGGACTTAAACGGCTCATGCCCGGGGATTACATGTTTTAGAAAGGCTTATGCGCGGGCTGTTCAAATATGAATGCAAGTAGCTTCATAACTTTCTTCACATATATGCTACGATAAAATTTTATACCTTTCTGGAAAGAACTATTTGTCGCCTTTAAAATAGCACCAAACATAAAGAAACACTCACTATATTGCTCGAGTTACAGACGCTTATATAAAGGTCATTCCTGTATACTGAAGCTTTTCTTGAGCAAATTGCCATACAAGTTTTGGACCATGTGCGGATATAGTGTCATATCTTTGGTAGTTTGAGACAAAATGGCACCACATTTTAGATGCAAGTTTAGGTACATTGACAAAGTCGCTGGCAAGAAAAAGTTTATAAAATCCTGTTTCAATCTCCAGTAAACAGGCAGGTTTGTGACGTCATTAATTCTAAGATAAACGTCATTTTTAGTTATTTACTGGTGATGCAATAATGAACATCGCTGTGTCTTTTTCTTTGCTTTTTGCTTTAAACATGCGTAATATGACATGAGGAAGTTTTCAAAACGCTCCGTCATCTATTTGCAGAGCTATAGCATTTTATATCATTTTCAAGCATTTTTCTGCTTCTTAATTACTTGTTTAAATTAATCAAAATATGTCAATCTGTCTAGTCCTTAAGTCCAGGTGAGTATTTTTTTTTGTAAATTATGCCTATATTGGTCAAACTTAAAGTGTACGTTCCAATTTAGATTATATCCGCAATGTTATGGCCACAAGATTAAGCCCCTACACTCAAGGCAGTTTTGACTTAATAAAAATGCTTTTCAGCGCTTAAAAATTATCCACCACCCTTCAATGATTTGTAGCAACAACTCAGTATGAGCAAACAACATATTGTCTTTGAGTTAAAACTAATTTAAATGTTGCTTCGTGCATTTTGTTAGAGAAAAGGTTGACTGAAAACTAAAAGGTGGATTTTGTTTACCATTTACTTGCAAATATAAGGTGACTTAAGTGAAAACGATTCATTGTAATTTAACAAAAACATTTCGGATTTTCACAACCTTCACAGAATCATTATATAAGTACATGGGGATATTTCCTTAAAAAATCAAGAAAGGGGTACGTGCATTAATAGGCTATTTTGGACCCTATGAGGTCAAAAAATAAAAGTTGCTCTTCACAAGTTTCTTCTTATTAGTTTATTACAACAAAAGCCAAAGTGTAAAAGTCTGGTATTGATTCGACTTTTACGGTTGCCATGGTGACAAAAATGGCCGCCAAAATAGTATGAAAATAGGAAAATGACCATTTTGGAGCAAGTTGGAGACATGTAACGGAGGAATTAATATAGAGCACAAGCAAATACCAAAAAAATATTTTAAAAGATGATGAGAATTATCACGGCACACAATATATTAAAAGTTTTTTTGGTATTTGCTTGTGCTGATATCTAATTCTTAAAAAATCGGTCTCCAAATTCCTCAAATTTGACCTAAAATGGCAATTTCTCTATTTTAAGCCTATTTTGTCGGCCATTTTGGTTACCATAGCAACCGGCAAAAGTAAAATAAATGCCAGAATTTTACACTTGGGCTATTCTTCTAATAAACCAATAAGATGAAATTGGTGAAAAGCAACTTTCAGTTTTTGGCTCTAGAGGGGGGCAAATTAGCCCCATAATGCACGTACCCCTTTCACCGATGTATCGAAGAATTATACGCTCGTCTATATCACTGGTATGTTTCAAGCATTTAGTTTGTTAGTATATGAAAGTGACCCTCATTCAAAGGGCTATAACTCGATAAGTATACAGTATGTTTCTTTAGATCTGGTGCCAGTTTAAAAGTGACATATAATCCTTTATAGAAACGTATACCATTTTGTCGTAGCATATATGTGACGCAAGTTATGAAGCTACTTGCATTCATATATGAACAGCCCTCTTTTAGGGAAAACCATCAGGCATAGAGTCTTGATACTAGTATTTGGTATGTAGTATCTGCTAATAGCCCTATATAAAGTTTGTTCAAATTATGGCCCTGTGGTAAAACAACCCCCCCCCCCCCCATCTGTTTTATTTAGGGTTATATACAGAAGACATTCAAAATCTACTTGTCTGAAAACACAGTGCATAAATCATTGATGGTACTTTGCCAAGTTTGTTCAAATCATGGTTCTGTGGCCGAAAATCTTCTTGTCTGAAACAACTAGGCCTAGAGCCTTGGTCTTTGGTACGAGTATGTCGCATCATCTAGTGGCCCTTTTTAAATTTGTTCAAATAATGACCCTAGGGCCCCAAAATGGCCACACCCGGTGGTCACCATGGGCGTGACTAGTGTTCAATAGATACCTGTATATTAGGAGCTAGTGGGTGGGTAGTGTTTGCCCCTATTCGTCCACATTGTGCATTATGGCAGTATCTGAGTATTTTCTTCCTACGTTAGTCGAAAATGAACATTATCCATTTAAAACCGTAGGGTAGAGACATTAAAGCGTTTTAAAGTTTGAGAATATTCTCTTTAAACATACATCGATGGTACCTGTGACTCCATTAGGTACATTAATGCATTCAAGCGGTATAAGGGGTTAAACGAAACCTCATGAAAAATAATCATGCTAAACTCCACTGAGAATGAAAATAATGCTCATAAATGTTAAAATGTCAACAATTGTTGGCATTTTATCATTAATTAGCATGATAAATAGAACATATGAGATACGTATTTTTTTGTATTTTAGTTTGCAATTTGGCTAATTTAGTCCCATCTGAAGCCAAAAACTGAATTTTTTTTTCACGAATTTCTGCCGTATGGTTTATTAGAAGAATGACCAAAGTGTTAAAGTCTTGTATTCATTCAACTTTAACCGTAGCTATGGTAACAGAAAATGACGGCCATAATAGACTTAAAATAGAGAAATAGCCATTTTGGACCAAATTTTAGCCTTGATTTAAAAAAGAAATAGCTGTCAGCACAGCTAAATACAAAAAAAAAACCTTTAAATATGTTGTGTGCCTTGATAATTCTTATCGTCTGTTAAAATATCTTTTTGGTATTTGCTTGTGCTCTGTGTTAATTTCTCTGTCAAAAGTTCTAATTTGCTCCAAAATGGTCATTTGTCTACTTTCAGCGTATTTTGATGACCATTTTAGTTACTATAGCAACGGTAAAAGTAAAATAAATACCTAACTGTTACACTGACTTGGGCTATTGTTCTAATATAGCAATAAGAAGAAATTGATGCGAACAACTTTTATTTTTTGGTCTCATAGAGAGGCCAAATTGCCCCTTAATGCACGTAGCTCTTCCATGCTCAATTGAGTTGAGCATTAAAAAGTTTTATAACCTCTGGGCAGAATCAAACCTTTAAAGTAAAAAATACAGCAAGGATCAGGAACCGATACAATCAAGGACCACACCTGTGCCAAGATATCAAATGAGCCGCAACATGAGATGTCCAACAATGTGATACGCACAGTCTGATCATAGCCTTTGCTAGTCGCTTGAATATTCTATGAATATTACGCTACTGACTGAACATCATTTTGAGTTTCTAAGCTTAAAAGGAGGCTGCACAGGCTCGTCTGAGTCTACACTTGTCAAAATACCACATTGTTGAAATTCACCTGTCCTAGGATACCAAATTCAAACTAGACTCACTGCTCACTGCACTCCATCTGTTTGATACAGCACAGGTAGGAGAATAAAGGGTTTAATTGTTCATGTGAGTTCCAACAATGTGGCACTTTGACAAGTGTAGAATCAGACGAGCCTGTGTAGCCTCTTTTTAAGCTTAGAAACTCCAAATGGTGTTCAGTCAGTAGCTTAACAGTCAGAGAATATTCAAGCGACTAGCAAAGGCTCTGATCAGACTGCGAGTATATGACATTGTTGGAAATCTCATGTCACGGCTCAATTTAGTTCTTATCTGGTGATACTTGCATTGGGTTCATAAGCTTTGTCACTGGGTCCAGCTATAACAACGCTTTGTTAGTCATCAACTTATTTTACAACTTATTTTACAAAGGGCAGAGGGGGTCCAATTGGTTCTTGATGGGGTCCGTACCAGTTTTCTTAAGACAACCCAGCCCAGTATACAGTAAAAGCGGACCATTATCTAAGGAAACCTTTAGCTTTGTAATTATACAGGGAGGGGTCCGGACCCCCAGTCCCCATATGGATCCGCGAATGGGGTTTCTATAGGGTTTAAATTTAAAAGTTTTTGTTTTATAAGGAATTTGTCTAAGTTTGAGACTGAATTCGCAAAAATAATCTAAGCTATGCTAGGTCTGTACTGTTTGCTAATGTCTTAGTTTAGGAGGTTAGTGCATAAAATTGAGCCGCGGCATGAGATTTCCAACAATGTGGCATTTTGACAAGTGTAGATTCCGACGAGCCTGTACAGCCCGTTTTAAAGCTTTGGAACTCCAAATGATGTGCAGTCAGTAGCGTAACAGTCATAGAATATTCAAGCGACTAGCAAAGGCGCTGATCAGACTGCGCGTATGCGCAGGCTGGTCTGAGCCATTGCTGGTCGCACATAACACATTGTTGGAAATCTCATGCGCGGCTCAAATATGATAATGTTTTAACGTCCTTTTACCGTCCGTCGCATTTCCACAGATTGCTAAGGGACTTTTTCCCGCAACCACTTATTGGATGCTTTTTGCACTATGCAGTGCATTTAAGTTTCGATTGATTCTGGATCATTTTTCTGCTGAGTCTGATAAAAACTTACTTGTGCAAACAGAGTATATACAGACCACCCGTCGTCTGATCAGGATCATTTCTTTTAACCAACTAGTCTGTAAATCTCCACCATGAAATAAAAGTACAGAATTTTATCAACTGAAAATCAGATATGGGTATTTTGAATGCTAGTGCTATCATGATGATCATCAGGGCAGGAGTTGATCGCATTAAGAACATCGCACCTGATGATCACAGACATGGCTTATATTTACCAATAATTGGAACGTGATTTTCTGAAGCTAATATCGGCATACATTCATCTGCTCTTAAACGACTCAAACATGTCTTTAATCTTCGCAGGCTGTGACACCAGAAAACAACCATTCGATTAGTACATGCCGTCGGTGAGGTTGGCTGACAGCTCGCAATTACTGGCAACTGCTTATCGGTGGCCTACTTCGATTGTTAAAAAGTCAGCATTCATTCTCGGGCCACCATCGATCCACCAGCGAAACGCCATTTGAATGGCGTTTCTCTGGTGGGCCGA
Organism: Loripinus fragilis; assembly: GCA_964019695.1. Taxonomy (NCBI): domain Eukaryota; kingdom Metazoa; phylum Mollusca; class Bivalvia; order Lucinida; family Lucinidae; genus Loripinus; species Loripinus fragilis. Next base: position 33,934,529 of record OZ026518.1, read on the forward strand.
TGTTGGCCCGCTTTTACAGGTATTTGCTTACAGGGTAGCTTCCGGTTAAAATAGGAACTTTTCGATCGACAACTGCGAACTGATAGCTGATTCCCGATTCGAGCTTTTGAATGTCTGCACTTGTAGCATTTCGGAGCTAATTATTACGTTCAGCTTTTGCAAGTCAATTACTGTCCACAAAAAGTAGGGATATTGGGACATAAAACAGCATAAAAAATTAAAATCCTAATTTGTTGCATAAATAATTTTGTATTTCATAGAGTTTCCTGCTTAATTTGAGGGCTGAAAATTGGGTATTGTGACCTTCAGGGTGTGCCAAAACAACTAGGGGTCAAGACCCAAATTTCACAAAAAGGTATCAATGTTTTTGGCATGCTTTCGATAATGCATGCTAAAGGTGCATTATGGATATATTTGTTTTTTAAGATTTTTTCGCGTACGATAATTTTTATTTCTAGGAGATAGGGCGGTGACAAAAATGTAAAAAATGACACAATTCACTAAAATTTGACAGATTTTAGCCTCATATTCCTGAAATAGAGGACAAAGAGATCAAAACAATTTCTGAACATAAAAATATTGAATAACGGATAATTTCTTGCTAAAAAACATAGCCATTGCATTATCCGTTACCATGATATCCACGTGTGAAAAACGAAAGGCTATCCCTGGTCTAAATATGGTTGTCTCAGAAACACGTGACCAGATTAATCCTTGAAAATTTTATTGATGACTTTGCTAATTAATACTAGCTGTTTCAGGTTTATGACATTCGTTTGGTAAATGTTATGATTTTAAATATTCGAATATCCCCTACTTTTTGTGATCAGTATATATCCACACAAAGGGTTGAATGCAAACATCTAGTGTCCCCAATTAGGGTTGATTGTAAACATCTAGTGTAACTACTAAGTTAAAAAAAAACATATGTCACGCAGCCCCACCAACTTCATAAAATTTATCTATCATGACCTTAATGATTTCGTGTGTGAACAGGCACGTCTGAGTCTTCATTTCTCGCACCATATCTCCTGAATAAAATGTTATATGAAATGCCCTCGATTTGTGGCATTTCATCGGGGTCTTGATGTTTGCAAAAGTTACCAGCATTATGATATTTTCGTAAAATTCTAGCAAGTATAAAGGATTAAATAAAAATCAATTTTTAAAAGATTTTCCCAATAATTTTTATAAAGACATTTCATACTTGCCATAAAGTGGGTCAATGCTTAGGGTGGGGTTCTCATTTTTTCTTGATATGTAGGCTTCGATCCAGAATCTACTGTTTACCCCCCCCCCCTAAAAAAAATATATCAGAAATTTAGGCTTACCAAAAAAAAAAAAAAAAAAAAAAAAACTATTCGAAATTTAGCGACCCCAAAAAATATTCCAATTCTGTACCTTGACCTTAACCAGTCTTAAAATATATAGAAATGACCCCCCCCCCCCCCCACACACACAAATAGCCCAGTTTTGTAATATCCATATCTGAAAACCCCCAAAATACTGAAATTCAAAATTTTGAACCCCAGAAAATGGTCAGAGCCTTCATATATATGAAAATGTTAGAGTACCACCTCTGGAGGTCAATTTCAACCTAAGATAATCACTTTTGCAAACTTGGTAGGGTCTGCATACTCAATAGTAGATATTTGAAAAAAAACACACAGATGTCTGATGAACGGACGGACGATTGAGGTATTTAATATACTAATAGCTCACATGTGAGCCTCTGGGTAGAGTGTTACAGCCAGTGAAATGTCCCAAGCTCAGGTTTCATCATCCAGTGTAATGTCCTACCTAGGGTTGATTGTCAACTTCTAGTGTACTGTGTAGTGTCAACACCTTATACCCCTATTCCACACAGGCCCCGAATCCCACGAATTGACAAATATTTGGATTCGTGGCTGAATCGTACTCAGTTCGTGATGGTCTTAACTGATTCGCATAGTCAGTAGTGAGTTCTTGCAATTTGTAGGTCTATCGGGAATTCGGCTCAAAAGTTTTGAACTGTTCAAAATTTTGGCCACGAATTCCCCGATTCGAAAAATCGTGCGTGATTCGTACCAAATTCCTAAGGCTTTCTTGGATATCGTAACTGAATCGTAATCGATTCGGGGGCGTTTTTTGCATTGTTTTGGGCATTCGTAGCTACTCTTAGCTCATTCGTGGAGAATCGGGAGATTAAGCCAAGCAATAAAACCAAGAAAGAGATAGCAGAAGGATTTTCCCTAAGGTTAATTACCCCGTCTCGCGCATGTGAGCAGTCCGAGAAGTTGAAACAGATTTGGCAGATTCTTGAGCACAATCAGGATCAGTCAGTAGCTCCTGGCTGGCGATTTTGCCAGAGGCGAACTGCCATATTTTTCCCAGTCAAAGAGTCTGGGTCAGGGCCTCTCGACTTTAACGTAGTTGTTTTCTTCTAGCTATATAAGAGCATTTTCAACACTCAAGTTGCAGGATCATTTCTACTGCTGCTTTACGAGGAACATTCATTTTGGAACTGATGCCCCGAAGCATGTATGGGCCTTTTTTTTTTATAGCTATCGTGAGAGAAAATCTCGCAAATCGTGTCGAATCGTCGCGGATTTCTGTTAGCTCGTGCCCAATTCGTGCTGCATTCCGCATATTCTTAACTGATTCGTGCAGCATGTTCTAATGTTATTTTCTAATCGTAATGAATTCTTGCACGATTCCAGTCGAATTGAGCCGATTCCCCCGAATATTCGTAACGACATCGTATCTGAATCGGGAATGACTCGTAGCTCATCACGAATGGAGAAAAAAATTAATGAAACCTCACGAATCCCCCCTGAATAAGAAAAAAATCAATTCGTGGCGATTCGGGCGATTCGTAGCCTGTGTGGAATAGGGGTATTATGCCCCTATTCCACACAGGTCCCGAATCCCACGAATTGACAAATATTTGGATTCGTGGCTGAATCGCACTCAGTTCGTAAAGATTATATCTGAATCGCATAGTCCGTAGTGAGTTCTTGCAATTCGTAGGTCTATCGGGAATTCAGCTCAAAAGTTTTGAACTGTTCAAAACTTTGGCCACGAATTCCCTGATTCGAAAAATCGTGCGTGATTCGTACCAAATTCCTAAGGCATTCTTGGACATCGTAACTGAATCGTAATCGATTCGGAGGCGTTTTGGGGCCTTCGTAGCTACTCTTAGCACATTCGTGGGGAATCGGGAGATTATGCTAAGCAATAAAACCAAGGAAGAGATAGTAGAAGGGTTTTCCCTAAGATTAATTACCCCGTCACGCGCATGTGAGCAGTCCTAGAAGTTGAAACAGATTTGGCAGATTCTTGAGCACAATCTCGATCAGTCAGTAGCTCCTGGCTGGTAATTTTGCCAATGGCGAACTGCCATATTTTTCCAAGTCAAAGAGTCTTGGTCAGGGCCTCTCGCCTTTAACGCAGTTGTTTTCTTCTAGCTATTTAACAAGCCGTTTTCAACACTCAAGTTGCAGAATCAATTCTACTGCTGCTTGACGAGGAACCAGGGCTGGACCCAGAGGGTTTGCTAACGGGGGGGGGGGGGCACTTGGAGCCGAAGGCTACTTGAAGTCGAAGGCTTGAAGCGAGCGGCGCAAGCCGTGAGCGGGGGAGAGTTTGAGAGGGGGTGAACCCCCCCCCCCCCCCCCCCCCCCCGCTAAATGGAGGGGGGTCCGGGAGAGCTCCCCCGGTAATTTTTGTAAAATCTGTGTCTCTGAGAATGCATTTTAAGCCATTTTGAAGCCCTTTTTTCCATGTCCTATAACCTCAATTTCAAGTAAGGTTAGACACTCAAACCCCAGGGGGGTATTCTGATATTTTCATACGTACGTAGGCTTGGGCTAATTTTTTGGGGTTCAAAATTTTGAATTTCGATATTTTTTGGGGTTTTCAGAAAAATGAATATTTTATATATATATATGAGGATTTTGTGGATATTTTTTGGGGGTCATCACAAAATTGGGCTATATTTAGGGGTCATTTCTATGCAATTTAGGGTCTTTTCTTAAGGTCAAGATACAGAATTTGGGATATTTTTGGGGTGGCTAAAATTTCGAATATTTTTAAGATCCTTGAAATTCCTGATATTTATTTGGGGTGAACGGTAGATGCTTGGCCCGAGCCTACGTATGAAGAAAAAATGAGAGTACCTCCCCCCTGGGACTCAAACACCTTGTTCCTAACTATTATTTTGCATTTCTTGTCGTCTTCTTAGAACTTTGGTAAGGTTCCTATGTGGGGGGCACAGCAGTTGCAATGCAAGTCTGAGTCAGTCCAGTGTTCAGAAAAACAGCAGAGCTCTCTTAATTTCTCTGAGCCTGGTCGGAGGAGGGGGCACAGCTATTACTTATTAGCTTTGCGACTATTAGACTACATGAGATTTGCAATGGAAGCATCGACAGAATGGAAGAGGGGGGCACACACTCCAGCCCCACAGCCTTGGAACTGTGGATAAGTGCCCCCCCCCCCTCCCCACAACACACCCCAAATTTCCGGGATTTTTGTTTGGGACTTGGAGGGGCACAAAAGTGTTTTACCCTCCGCGACCAGACTACAGGAGATTTAAAATCCCATCATTTACAAGCCCGGGTCACACTCACAGCCCCAGCCCCCCCCCCTTAGGTCCGGCACTGGGAACATTCATTTTGGAACTGATGCCCCGAAGCATGTATGGGCCTTTTTTTTATAACTATCGTGAGAGAAAATCTCGCGAATCGTCGCGGATTTCTGTTAATTCGTGTCCCATTCGTTCTCCATTCGGCATATTCTTAACTGATTCGTAATTGATTCCTTAACTTTCGTGCAGCATGTTCTGATGTTATTTTGCTAATCGTAATGAATTCTTGCGCGATTCCAGCCGAATTGAGCCGATTCCCCCGAATATTCGTAACGACATCGTATCTGAATCGGGACTGACTCGTAGAACATCACGATTGGAGAAAAAAATTAATGAAACCTCACGAATCCCCCCGAATCCAACAAAATCAATTCGTGGCGATTCGGGCGATTCGTGGCCTGTGTGGAATAGGGGTATTAGGTAGCATGAACCCCTAGCCTATAGGGTAGAGTGTAAACACCGTGAGTAATATCTCCATGCATAGGGTCTCAGACCCAGTATACTGAGCAAAAGAATTGGGGTAGAGCAACAATCAGTGTAATGTCCCCACCAACTCTTGCCCAAAGTTAATAATAATCAAGTAATTAAGTATCCTCTGCACATTTTAAATCATATCTCAATTATATTATCCACAAAAAACATTTGAAGTAAGTGCTTTAAAACAAAACATTAAGTTATCAGTGTATTAGGTTCCAAATTTAATATATTGTATCGTCACTTTTGCTGGCTGTCAATAGCGAATTCGCTGCTGACAGCTGGCTGTCAATAGCCAATTCGCTGCTGACGGTCGGCTGTCAATAGCGATCGTCTTTTATGAAACGAGCTATCAACTATATGCTCACAGGCAGCAGTATACTCAGCAGGTCATGCAATCATCAAAGTGCAAATGCGAGACAACCTACACGAGACATTTTAGGCGCATGACTGTATTCTTTTGGAAAACGAAAGTTGAATTGTTGATCATGTTGAGGCATTTAGGAAAATTTTAAATTTTGAAAATTAATTTCAACGATTACAGTAGTAATAATATTTTAAAGATTTATTCAATGCTTTGAACATGTTGAATGCGTTGCCATTGACATTTTGATGTGTTGGCAATAAGTGACTGTCTGCACTCGGAACGGGGAGTCTATTAGACTAAAGCCTCGTTTATATGCACAATTTGCACCCTGGTGCAAATTTACTCCTGGGTGCAAAATTGCACCCGGGAGTAAATTTGCACCCCCTTATGTAGCGTTCATATGTCAATAAATTGTGTTCATATGTTGTTGGATTTGCTCTTTAAACATATCACAAATGTTTCAGTTTTACATTAAGGAGAAATTCGATGTGTTAAGAATGTTTCGATTATTATTCAATTAAAGATACCGTCGTGTGAGAAAAATGCAACTCCATTTGGTTTTATTTGCTTTATTTATTTATACAATATTTAAAGAGGATAATGTACCAGTCATTTGTATCCACGGCCCCCACCTACGGGGATAGCCGGGGTTAGGTGCTAGACAATTACCTTTTGATTGTCCCCGCAGTGCCGGGGAAGTGTGGGGGTATAATATTGGGACACTTACCCTGCTGGGATTTTCTGTTGTGTAGGGTGGGGCAAAGAGCAGGGTTGTTATCATCAGCTTTTCCCCACAGGGTGGGCTTATAACAGGGCTCTGGAAAGTGAAAACCCATTATCCCCGCCCATCCCCATAGGTGGGGGAGCAGAGGATACAAATGACTGGTGCATAAATGGCACTTATAGAAGCTGTTGCAGCAGTACTAACTAAATATATGACTATCTGGCCAAGAGAGGTGTACGAACGAAGTGCTTGAGACTTATACATGTACTGATGATCCATGGCTTCCGAATGTCACGGGCTCTGCGACAAACTGCGCAAATAGCTGCAACGGAATGCGCGTGTGCGTTAAGCTGCTGGTGACAGTTTGACTTAGGACTGCGCAGAGCTGGACAATTGAGAACCTCTTCGTATAATAGCAAAATAAACGTCTTGTGAATGCGTGAAACGGGTTTTACGTCCATGGTAAACATGTAGGGGTCTTTCATGCAAACCAAATATCTATGTGTCTTGATCCACATCTGAATTAAGGGTGAGGTTGGCGCGCCGTTAAACCGGTTTAAGCCCTCCAGTAAATATTTTTATGACCGTTCCAAGGCGGTACTTCTTTTGCGGATCTTTAATGTTTTTGTTCTGTCTTGTGTTTGCTATGTCTTTGTGCGCGTCTGTTTAATTGTACTTATTGGTCACCTGCTGGGAAAGGGCTGACCTCTTGGCTCTCGTTTGTGGTGTCTATCTGTGAGTTTGTCACTTTCCCATTGGTATCCTGGGTCGGTTGTGGTACTTGATTGTATCAATTCCTGATCTTTGCACCCTTACTTATTTTGTCTTCTCTTCTAAATCTCTGTTAAGTTTCGGAAGGGAAATGGCTCAAACGAGGTTATCAATGGCTACAAGAGGTTTGGGTGCCAAAATGGGGGGGGGGGGGTAAGATAGAGGGTAACATATTTTAATTATTGCTATGTCTGAACATCACGTTGATTACATGAATCGTAAAGGTTGTCACTCCGTTATTATGCAGGGGGACCTTTTCACCAATGTGTACATCAGATAGCATGGACTCGTGCATGGCGCCAGGGTTCAGGCAAACTATGATTTCTATTGCTGAGGTTAGGAAGAGATATTATTCGGAAATAGAATCGTGCAAATCGAAGCCGTTAGACCAGAAATTTCAGTTGTTCTGCGTGGCAACCCGGCATAGACGATGAAGTAGTGAATACAGAGCGAAGCATTGCCTTAAATTTGATAAAAGGATTATTTATATAGTTTATTTTCATACACATGAACATGTTCATATAGAAAAGATGGGTAATTTATCAAAATCTAAGATCAAATTGTACATATGTGATAACAAATTGCGTTCATGTGCGCAATTTGCACCCCGGTGCAAATCTGCACCGGGTGCTAATTTGCTCCACCGAATTTGCACCACCTACAAAGGTGGAGCAAATTAGCACCGGGTGCAGATTTGCACCGGGGTGCATTTTCATAAAGCACCGTTTACATGACCAAAATACACCCCAGGTGCAAATTTACACCCCGGGTGTATATTTGCACCGGGGTGTATATTGTGCATATGAACGAGGCTTTAAGAAACTCAACAAACTAACCTACTGTTGCTGATAAGGTATTTTTGTTTATCCATTTTGACATTCTCGCGAGACCTGACGATAACTCATCTTGATCTCTCGCATTTCGCCCTTTGCATCATGGGTAACTAGCGATATTTGGCTAGTCCCGTTCAATTTTCGCACTGCTGTAGCGACCGAATTTATTGTTAAAAATAGCAAAAAAAATAAATTTTTGACAGTTTATCATTTCTCTATTAGTCAATATTTTCTGGATATAAAGCCCCGAGTCATGCAAGCAGTGATTGCATAAAAATATTTAAATAAAAATGGCGGTTCAATCCCAGTGTGCACCGAGCGAAAGGCGACAGGTTTGTTCGTGCTAGCGGACTTCCTGTGCGACAATGTCCATTTTGATGAAAAAACATTTGTTACTTGTTTATAGTGCTGTTTAATCGGTATTTCAAGTTGTGATATTTTGGCGGACAAAAAGTTGACCTTTGTTCAGTGTAAACATCAACTCAGTGACGTCACCAACAAATATTATACAGAACGTCGCTAAATGTAAAAGTGTTATGTGAGTAAACATTGAATCACTGTTCAGTGGTTCCAGTCAAATCCCAACCCTCAGGTCCACCGTCCAGTGGGAAACTCGGCAAGCCGCGTTTCCCACTTAAACGGTGGGCCCTCAGATTGGGATTTTCCTGTCCCCACTGAACACCGAAGATGGATTCAAATTATCGGGTATGCAATAATGTATCACCAATTGAATCAGCACCCTATTGAATGCGGAAATGCAAACGTCCACAGGGGAACAGAAGTAAGAAAGGTGACAAAGATCAGGAATCGATACAACCAAGTACCACACCTGACCCAGGATACCACATGAATCATTTTTGACAGAGAATCTGTTTGCTGCATGTTCAGAAATCATAGAATCTGGTGTGGATTCCATGGAAACAAAATGAGCTGTGACATGAGATTTCCAACAATATGGTATGTGCGACCAGCAAAGACTCAGACCAGCCTGCGCATACGCGCAGTTTGATCAGAGCCTTTGCTAGTCGCTTGAATATTATATGGATATTAGGCTACTTGGGGAACAGCATTTGGAGATTCTAAGTTTACAAGGAGGCTGCACAGGTGCATCTTAGTCTACACATGTCAAAATGCCACATTGTTGGAAATCACATGCCATGGCTCAAATACTGAGACACAGAGGAAATTCCTATCTCTATTATTGCTTTATCCATCAATAAATTCCAAGGTTCTGTCTGTTTCGTCTTCTGTTTTACAGAGGCAGTCAATATTTGTGTCTTAAATCAATTTAGCCTTGTCAAGAGTAACAAGTCAATGAACGAAGATGCCATCGACTACGACATGCAGAATTTGTTTATACTTCCTTATAGGGGCCTGCACACGAGAACAAAGATTGACACTTATCGTATATGCTCATACGCATCCAATAAATGAGCCGCGACACGTGATTTCTAACAATGTGGCATTTTGACAAGTGTAGACTCAGACGAGCCTGTGTAGAGTCCTTTTACACTTAGAAACTCCAAATGATGTTCACTCAGTAGCTTAACACTTATAGGAAATTCAAGCGACCACCAAAGGATCTCATCAGACTGAGCGTATGTGCAGGCTGAACTGAAGCTTTGCTGGTCGCACATACCACATTGTTGGAAATTTCATGTCGCGGCTCAAATGCATATGCTGACGTATTATCCCGTGTAGTGTCTAAAGTTTGATCTGAGTCTCCATTTATATCCATACTTTGTGTAGGCTGTTGCGTGTCTGCTCAATTCAATAAGTGCAAGCATCTCATGTACTGGCCATAAGTATCAAGGAAATGCGGCTAATTTTGTTTTTGTGGTCAACGCACCGGATAGGCGGCAATCGAAAAGTTAACGTCAATGCTATCGACGAACGTAGATAAAAATAGGTAGAACAAGTGTTTTCGATTGCCATTTATCGCCCGACTGGCGACAAATGACAGTCGAAAACACTGTTTCTAGCGATTTTTGATCCGTGTTCGTCGATTGTTAAGAGCGCTTTCGATTGCCGCCTATCCGGTGTGGTCAATCTTTTTGGTGCCTCTCGCATATATGCGTGTTGATACTTTTTTACTTATATTCGCAGCTATCGACATTGAGCTTGGTCTGAGCCTATTACTTTTGGCGTGTTAACGAGGACAAAATTCTATAATGGCACCAAAATGTAAGTGAGTATGATCAGGAAAAAACTACAAGCACACACTGCAGACCAACCCAAGGCACCGTGAGGAAGAGACACAGAACACTAGGAAGGCAATTACAGCAAAGCAACCAGCTCTCTCTCTTCCTCGTCAAGATGATTGCAAAACTAGAAAGGACAATAAGTAATGCTTAACAAAAGCAAATACCAAACACAGAACCCCCACAAACAATGGGAGAAGCAAAAAACAAAAAAGTTTACCCCCGCTGTTTTACACTGCTATTCTACAAGAAGCGATAGGGTCCTATGCAATAAATTTAAGTGAATGTCAGGGTCAGACTTCTCAGTTTTGGTTTTTAGTAAATTGGGTTATATGCAATTGTTCTACAGACAAAAATTTGATCATAGCCAAATTAAGCCTGGTGCTATAGATGCCTACTAATATTATCAACCAGGCGCAGTGTCAATTGTAGCGCCCCTCACGTGCTTGGCTCCGGCTAAAGTAGCATTCTGTTTTCAGCCATGTTAAGTAACATGTCAAGAAATGCCATTCCTACGCATAGTCTGTTCTTGTCTGATAATCTTGATTTCAATAGACATGAACATAACATTATTTTGCGACCTTGGTGCGAGAAAACCTGTCCTCGGGTTTTGGGAACATCAAAGACGCAGACCAGCCTGCGCAGCCTGATCAGCGCCTTTGTTATTCCCTTATTGGAATGTATTACATCTAAACTTCCTACAAGCGAAATTTCAATAGTCTAGCTAGTCTCTGTAGCTGAGTAGGCTGGTTTAGGTATGACCTGGTCGGACACCCCGAAGACAGGGTTTCTCTCTCGCGAAGAGGCCCTTTTATCAAGCGGTATGTAAGGCATTTCTAAAGGTATTCCTTTTCGATGGTGTTGATGTCTCTTACACTCTCTCCAGCAGTCCGAGGTAGTATAAATGAGTCATCCTATATCAGAAAACATTTAATAATTTACAAATTTATCACAGGAACCACCCCGTGCAAAAGTGAATGTAATGTTCCAACCCAAGTACGTGAAGACAAGTGAAACATGGGTCAGGGTATTGATATAATTCATTCATTGATAATCTCCTGGATTAAGCATTAATAAAATTCTGGTTTATGTATTGAAAAATACCTGGGTTGGGGTATGGAAAAAATCCATTGATACAATCCTAGGTTATGTATTGATAAAACCCTAGGTCATGTATTGAGAAAATTCATTAATGCACTCCTGGGTTAGTATTGATAATGTCCTGGGATAAGGTATTGATAAAACCATTGATACAATCCTAGGTTAGGAATTGATAAAATCTTGGGTTATGTACATGTATTGATAAATTCTTGGGATAGGGTTTTGATAAATTCAGTGATGCCTATTCTAGATCAGGTATTGATAGTTTCCTGGGTCATGTACATGTATTGATAAACATCTGGGTTAGGGCATTAAAATGATTTCTTGGATACAATCATGAGTTATGAATTGAATAAGTCCTGGCAAAGGGAATCGATGAAATGCATTGAGAAAATCTTGGGTTAGGATATTGAAAAAAAATCTTTGTTTATTAAATAATAAAGTCCTGAGTTTAGTATTTGTAAAACCCTGGGTTGGGTATTGAGTAAATTCTGGGACAGGTATAATATGGATTGAATCCTGGGATAGGTATTAATTAAAATCTGTGAAAGGTATAATATTGATTAAATTCTGGGATAGGTGGTGATTAAATACTGGTATTGGTATTTATGAAATAAAAAAAAAACAAAAACAACAACAACAACAAAAACAGACCCCATTTCTCAATGTATCAAAAATGAATGACCATAGAGATTGTCTGGTTCATACTCAAGACGCCTTATTTATCCATGAAACATCGCACTGAGACGTTTGCAAGTAGCACCATCACGTATGTTTGAGTAGAAGATATTCTCGTTTTTGGGTGAAAATAAAAATCAACAACTGTTGTTATATATAAGAAATTCTAAGTAATACCTTCTGTATGAAATCACGATTTCAAATGGGCCGCAACGTGAGAAAACCTGTCTTCGGGGGTTTGCGAACAACACAGGCGCAGACCAGCCTGCGCATCCGCGCAGACTGATCAGCGCTTTTGTTATTCGTTTTATGAAAAGTATCATATGTAAACTTAATACAGGTGAAATTTCAATTTTCTAGCTAGTCTCTGTAGCTGAGGAGACTTGTTTGAAACTCGCTTCGTCGGAGCCCCCGAAGACAGGTTTTGTCGCGACGAGGCCCAAATGATAAAAATGACAGTTTAATGAGCTCGATCATGAAGATATTCACGTTATGAATGCAATTGAAACCTCTCAAGATAAGCTGGCAGTAAGATAAAATTGGCAGCTTGTTTTACCACCCAGGTGCACTAGTGCGGGGTCCAAGCATACCAAAATTTGGTCTCGTAGTACTCAGCGTATAACAGCAGATTTTTGGTAAAAATGATTATATAATAGGATATATTTAATAAATTTGCATGTTGCCAAGGTTAAATCAAGGGCAGTAACTCGCTAGGCGGCTTCAAAGTATGACGTCACAAATATCAAAATTGCAGAAATTTATTTTGAAAGCCTCATTTCAACTTAAATTTCTCAGAAACTTTTGTATATTTTCAAATGAAGTTAATGCATTTCTAGAATAAAATTATGTAGAGTTATTTTGACAGTATTTAAAAGATCGATACACTTATCTACGGTGGATTAATATGGTCTAGAAAAGGTATGGGTGAATAACATTTTTGTACATTTTGTCAAAGGGGGTGTATCGAATATTTTATTTTCTTTATTAGTGATTGGAACAAAATAATTTTTACACATATTATAGTCTATTATATGCGCACTTAGCATGCAGAAAATCTTTTTAAAATAATTTGTTATTATTACATAATATGGCAAAGAATATAATAGGTTTATTTCACGAAAAATGCTCAGTTAAGTTACAATAAGAGACAAAAAAATCTGTTAAATGTTTCTGGGGATCACTATGTCAGTAATAATGTTTCATGAAATCAGTACTAATGCTATGGAAGCACCAACATGCAATATTCATGCGATATTCATAACTATATGTTGTAACTAATAATTAGAAGATCATAAAATAATTTGTTTCGAATAAAATGATTGTGTTATACTTGAAAGAAATGGTATGTACGGTGTTTCCACTGTATAAGCTTTTATCCTGCAATTTGAAAGCTCCCTTAACTTCTAATTCTGTTTCTGATACACATTCTATTGGTTGGTTTGATAATAATCTATCAAGTTTGTTCTGATTTGTGAAGTGTTGATAACACTGCCTGTGCCATTTAGGTTTCCTCTTGGGCAATGATTGCAATATCTGCTCTATATTATTAGATCCTTAATCACGTGGATCATTTTCTAGCCTCCGCTTACAGACTATTTCACACGACATTAACCTTTGAAAGTTCCCCTCCCAAAGCTATCTACACTTTCACTTTTGTGACAGAATAAACAAAGTTCAGAACTATACTGTTCATACCTCCTCTTCTTGACAGGAGAAAAATCTATCTCTGGTTCTACACCATGTGATGCTTCCATGGCAGCTTGTCAATGCTAAATAACTAATTTTAAGTGACAGTGAATTTAAAAATACCTGTTTATTCTTAAGTAACGTTGCCTTACGCTTCAACTCAATTTTATACCTTAAAGACGTTTTCAAAATTTTCAAATTATGCAGGAATGCAAATATCAAAGCTAAGGCCCGATAATTCTGATAGAAAAGAGGTACTTTCCTCCTTTAAAAAGAGTATATTATAATATTAACCAGTATTTCATACAAACGTTTATCTAACGTTTAATATGCCAATTAGGCTTAGTAAGATAAGAAATTAATTCTAAATATAGAGTTAATTCCAATAGAAATTATCAAAAAAGCAGACTAGTTGAGGGACTATCCTCTTACCACGAGCTTGCTTTGAACCAACTCTATTGCAAATTATTCTATGATATTCAACTAGATTCAGCTAATCCTACACCTAGCCTGATCGTTCATCTAGTGCCATTTAACTCCCATGCAATCTGTACACCTTCAGGAGGCACTAGACCCCTGTCGTCTTGGCTCGGCTTTCCGGCGCAGGTACACTCTGTCAATTCAGATGCTGCACATTGGAATTATTACTTGATTGTATCAATTCCTGATCTTTGTCACCTATCTTACAAATTATAATAGGGTTACTCAAGGCTCATTTGGGAGACTGATAAACTTATTGCATTACAGCTGACACTGGTTCCCATGCTGAATTTAACAGCAGTGGTGTTCACCAGTGTACTTGTTATTGCAGGAAAACCACTTTATAATGTTGCTTGTGTGATTATCGTATACCAACAAAGTGTTTCAGTACGTGTAACTAAGAAGTGGCAATTAAAAATAAATCATGACTAGTGTGAAAGAGTAATGATTACGATAATTAGGTAAATAAAAAAGAAATAAAAAAACAATCATGTGTATTGTATCTCAAAAATAAATAAGTATGACCAGGAAATGCCACAAAATTTACACACTGCAGCCCAATCCAAGACACCGTGAGGAAGAGACACAGAGCACCAAAGACAAGAAACAGTGCTAGCAAGATGACAATTAAAGTAAAGCAACCAGCTATTCTTCCTCGGCCAGATGATTGTGAAAATGAAAGCTCACTTAGTAATGCATAGCAAGGACCAATCACAACACCCACCTACCCAAACAATGTCAGCACAAAAAACAGTGAATCGACAACAATAGAACCATCGCCTTAGAACAGACAGAAGCCAAACCCACTACATATTATGTATTTTACAGGCGCCTAATCTTCGCACTAGAAACACAAATATTGTTTAGTTCGCATGTATGTTCCTTAGCCTATGCAATGCATCATCACAGAGAAATAAAAATAAAATGGCTAATGACCCATAGATAGTCAGAGCAAGCGAAAAAAACTCAAGTTGAGCCACTGTGGGCCCAGCCAAAGACAGACATCAGGCACCAATCCCTCGATGAAAGTTTTATGTCAGTTTCTTCATTGAGTCTGAGGCCTGACCCACTGCCATGCAATTAAAGAGGAAACCATACAAAACCAGTATAGGTATACATATACTACCAAGCTTGCAGACAGTCGCATGATATCCATGCGATGTATGTCACAATGACAATGTTCTTATTCAAAGGGAATTTCAAGTCCTATTAGTAATTATCTTGATCAAACGTAAATTCCTTTGTAATTACTAATTTATTTTTACCATTCTGTTTCTTCTTCCGATTCTACCAAAACCTTCATTGTTTGCATCAAAACAAGTAGGACGTCCAGATGCTTTAAGCGACTTAGTACGATTTCCCGACCCAAACTCTCATAAAAAACTGAATTAAAAATGTAATAAGGTTTGATCATAAGATATAGAAATCGACGTGCAAATTTCTTAGTTCTTATATAGTTCACGTTTGCTACAAGGACGCGGTCTCTTACCCATATTGTATGATAAAATGTTAAATAAGAAGACATTTTAGCAGATAACCAGTTGAATTAAGGGGATTTGAATGACAGTTATTTAAATGAATGGCTATGTTGCTGCTAATGAAAATATAGCAAACATCTTTAAAAAACTTCACAGAAAACGATTTAGATAGACATGTTTTTTTTTATAAAATTTTGCTTTAAAACTCCATTCAAAGGATCAGTAATATACAAATGTTTATACATAGTCATAAGTCGCAAATGAAAGTGGTTGGCTAACATCTTTTCATACGACTATTTTAATAGTAGTCACACGGCACTATCAAATTACATATACATCATGGATATTCACTTTATGTATTGTGTGAAAGGCAAGAAACCTTACCGATTGTCATCAATCAGATACTATGACATACCTTCATACAGGAAATAAAAGCATCATTTTTTACGTATTGGTTATGCGAATTCGACGAACAAATGAGAGCCACTGTAACATAATATGATCAAAATTAGGGCCTTGTCTTATTATGTCCCCTGCTTTCTTATACCCCATTTTGAGGATTGGCAACATAGCAAATTATATCAAGCAGGCACATGTTTTTAATAATAAATAAAACACATGAGTACTGCGAAACCATATTTTGGCATATTTGGACCTTGCAAATTATTATTTGTTGTTGATGCCAACAGTGACCTTAAATTAATCATTCTTTTAATTATTGTTTGTATTAATTGTACTGCTACAATGTAATATTACAATCGAATCATCCTGCAAAGAATTATCTTAAGAAAAATACAATCATAGTAGTTTGAAACAAAATAAATGTATGTTTTACGATCTTCTGATTATTATAAGTTTCAACAATTAATAATGAATATGGCTAAATTTGAGTATTTTTACTGTGTTCTTGAAAAATAAAAAAAATTATTTTTAAAATTAGAAGATCAAAAGTTACAGACTATGCAGCTTTAACACATCTATCATGAGTGTGAGGATGGGATAGGGAAAATCCGTCCTGAGGATCACCGTTTGGCACCACGAGGCTTGCCAAGTGATGACAAACGGTGATCGCAAGGAACGGTTTTTACCATAACATCCTCAGACAATGTTTTTCTTGTTCGCCATTAATATCTAATTTCCAAATTTAGTTCGACATATGTTGGCACACTGACCCGTCAAACTTCTATTTATTAAAGTTCAAATGTGATAACATTTGAGATCCCAAAATAGTAAGGGCATGCATTGGAAGAAATCGCCAAAATATGTGAGCTTTAATTTCTGGTAATTGAAGAAGAGACGACCGACCGTATTTGTCTTTTAAGTATAATCAGCGTAAAATACATTTCTGATGTAAATTATGTTTGCTTGATGGCTTAATTTAACCCCTCATTGGTAAAGATTACGTGTTTAACCAATCCGAACAAAACCACTTCCAAAAATGAACAAGTCCATGTAATAATGTACATTATCCCACTTGCGGAAAGTCTGTCTTCAAAAGTATATACACAGCTATTCAGTCAGGTGAATTGTCTCTTGTGTGGTATGAGCCTTCATCAATAACCATACTTTGTGTCTGCGAGCAGTGAAGGCTCTGGCGAGACTGTGCAGATGCGCAGTCTCGCCAGAGCCTACACTGCTCACAAAAGAACCAAATGTCCATTTCCTTGTCCTATATATTCTCTTCCGATTTGACCAATGATTGTAGCATTTTTACTGACAGCCTCCGCTTGGCACAAGATAGCTATCAATCTACTATATTTGCATGTAATTATTTACCGAAAAATTAGATTGATAAGAGGAAATGAGCATTGACAGGAATCAATGGTCTGCGGACATACTGCTATCAAGGATCAGGGATAAGATTATTTAAGCTGAACCACAAAAAATCGGTATTTGACTTCACTACAGCTGGTGAGAGGGACTGTGTGGCGGCGATAGAACGTCTTTCTGTCCTATTTGGGACCATGGATTCCATTATGGAACTTTTGAACCATTAAGAGGGTCATTGATGAAACCAAATGGCCGAAACTAGCTAGTCAAGCCCAGACAACTGGCCCACTCTACACTTTCAGTTCTTTGGTGTGTTCTTTATCCTTTAAATAACATATTTAACATGTTTAATAGCTGGCTAACTTCGAGTGGGCCCTCGCAATTACAGCTGTACCAACAACTCTCACATCACGATTACCGACAACTGGTTACGCACGAGTGCTGTTATTCATAATGTATAAGGCGAGAGCTAGGAGTAACGGGTACAGGATGTTTATTTCAGTTTACATACTGTGATGGTGATCTTGCGGATCTGCACATGCGCATTAACAATGTGAAAGGAGTCTATTAAGTCATGAACTTTCGATCCCAGTATAAATACGTACTGCTACATTTGTAAATACGTGACAACAATCCTATAGGATTGTTGTCATGTAGTTACCTAGTACACATGTACTGCTTCCTGGCCATGCAGCCGCTGAACTTACTTAACTGTCACGAAAAAGACAACCAATAATGTTTGTATTGCCCTAGGCGCACTCAATATATACGTACATGTATAGAACAGCCAATGGATGATGTTTATATATTCAAATTGTAGTGTGTTGCTTCTTTTAAGCAAAATAAGATTTGTCACGCACGCACAACAGTTAAGTCAATTACAGAGGAGAAAAGTAAGATTATGGCGTTGAAACACGCAATGAAATATCTAAAAGCTCTTTCAGGAGCGAACTTAGAATGGATTTGTTGATCAAAAATAGAAAATTCAAATGGTTTTGGTGCTAGATGTAAACTACGAAATGTTCTATAATCAATCGTTGCAATTGTGGGCACATCTCGACAAGCGTCTCAGAAATACGTAACTAGGACAGCTTAGCTAGCCTGAATGGTATCTCAATAGTATCATATCAATCGGCCCCAATGCAGCCACTTTGCCTCAAAACATTATCATCTTTATTCCTTAAAGCGCCAATGGTATCTCAATAGAATCATATCAATCGGCCCCAATGCAGCCACTTTGCCTCAAATCATTATCATCTTTATTCCTTAAA
The DNA here is from genome assembly GCA_964019695.1 of Loripinus fragilis. Classification (NCBI taxonomy): domain Eukaryota; kingdom Metazoa; phylum Mollusca; class Bivalvia; order Lucinida; family Lucinidae; genus Loripinus; species Loripinus fragilis. Next base: position 33,952,987 of record OZ026518.1, read on the forward strand.
GCGCCAATGGTATCTCAATAGAATCATATCAATCGGCCCCAATGCAGCCACTTTGCCTCAAATCATTATCATCTTTATTCCTTATAGCGCCAATGGTATCTCAATAGAATCATATCAATCGGCCTAAATGCAGCCACTTTGCCTCAAAACATTATCATCTTTATTCCTTAAAGCGCCAATGGTATCTCAATAGAATCATATCAATCGGCCCCAATGCAGCCACTTTGCCTCAAATCATTATCATCTTTATTCCTTAAAGCGCCAATGGTATCACAATAGAATCATATCAATCGGCCCCAATGCAGCCACTTTGCCTCAAAACATTATCATCTTTATTCCTTAAAGCGCCAATGGTATCTCAATAGAATCATATCAATCGGCCCCAATGCAGCCACTTTGCCTCAAAACATTATCATCTTTATTCCTTAAAGCGCCAATGGTATCTCAATAGAATCATATCAATCGGCCCCAATGCAGCCACTTTGCCTCAAATCATTATCATCTTTATTCCTTAAAGCGCCAATGGTATCTCAATAGAATCATATCAATCGGCCCCAATGCAGCCACTTTGCCTCAAATCATTATCATCTTTATTCCTTAAAGCGCCAATGGTATCTCAATAGAATCATATCAATCGGCCCCAATGCAGCCACTTTGCCTCAAAACATTATCATCTTTATTCCTTAAAGCGCCAATGGTATCTCAATAGAATCATATCAATCGGCCCCAATGCAGCCACTTTGCCTCAAAACATTATCATCTTTATTCCTTAAAGCGCCAATGGTATCTCAATAGAATCATATCAATCGGCCCCAATGCAGCCACTTTGCCTCAAAACATTATCATCTTTATTCCTTAAAGCGCCAATGGTATCTCAATAGAATCATATCAATCGGCCCCAATGCAGCCACTTTGCCTCAAATCATTATCATCTTTATTCCTTAAAGCGCCAATGGTATCTCAATAGAATCATATCAATCGGCCCCAATGCAGCCACTTTGCCTCAAATCATTATCATCTTTATTCCTTAAAGCGCCAATGGTATCTCAATAGAATCATATCAATCGGCTCCAATGCAGCCACTTTGCCTCAAAACATTATCATCTTTATATCGCAACAAAAGTCGTCTGCTTTTCTCGTCTGCTGAAATATTTAAGATGCCCCTTTGGCAAACAGTGTGGACCCAGATCAGGCTGCTCCTATAAGAGCAGTCTGTTCTGGATTCACGTTGTTTGCTTCTATACTTAATTCGTCGGTAATGTTAGGCAATTATTTGCAGCAGACGACTTCAGCAGACGACATTTTAGATGCATTTGTTTTCTTGGCGCTTTGAGGGTTAAAATGACCCATTCAAGCTACATGGCCTCAAACTAATTGTCGCTGAACCGGTTGGGTGATGCACAGACTTAAACTTAAGATCAGTTTCTGATAAACAACCATGTACTTTGAATACCTGCCACATCCACCACTCCCACCCTTCGATGGGATTATTTAGATAACACGTTATCACCTTTATGTGCATATAAATAATTGAGCTCTGGCGTGTGATTTCCGACAATGTGGCATTTTGACATGTGTAGACTCAGACGAGCCTTTGCAGCCGCCTTTTAAGCTTAGACACCCAAAATGATGTTTGGTCAGTAGCTGAATATTCATAGAATATTCAAATGACTAGCAAAGGCTCTGATCATACTGCGCGTATGCGCAGGCTGATCTTAGGCTCTGCTCGTCCCGCATACCACATTGTTGGAAATCTCATGTCGCGGCTCATATACATTACACGCGTGCATTACGAGTGCTACCACTTTGCCTATAAGCTAATATTGTTTTGTTTTGTTTGTTTATTTGATTTGATTCTTTACGTCCACTCAAAAATCTTTCAGTTATGCGGGACGGGTTTTCCTGGGTTGAACCAGTACTAAGCTAGGATAAATGTGTCTTGCTCAAGGACCACAACGCAGTGACGCCGGTGAGGCTCGAACCCGCGGCCCTTCGTTCTCGAGTCAAGCACTCTACCACTGAGCCACTGCACTCCCAAGCTAATATTGTAAACAGGTCTATTTTCGCCCTCGACGGCTCATGTGCATATAGCAATTCAAGAATCATTTACAACAGCTTAATAATAGAAATCAATATTTCTTGGAATTTGTTAACTTATATACCATTACCTGCTGACGAGGATCATCATAGATCCAACGATGGGGAACGACAACGACGTCTGCATTATTTTGCGGGTATAATGTACTTCTAAAGTACCCTGTAAATGGAGATATATTGCCTTAAGCAGCGCCCAGTAGACGTTTCCGAGCCATGCCCAAAATTCATTTAAAAGTCACCTGATAATGTATAGCTGACCAATGCAAGGGCGACTTAGCACTTGGCATTTTCCCACAAACAGAAACGCACGTGTTCAATGTCCCACAATAAATCTTAGGTTTACCTTACAGTAAGTGTGTTTACCTCTATGCATGCTGGGTAATTTTAATGCCTTTTGTCGTCTGTTGATTTTGTCGACTGCCGACGTTCTGGGGCCAAACTGTTTGCATAGGTTATCAGAAGACGATAAAAGTCGCCTCTTGCATTGTAAGAATTTCTCCCTAAGAATCATGCAGGTCCAGTAGAAAAGCTGATAAGTGACTTTTTAAGAATGCCCCAAAAAGTCACATAGCCAAAGGGAAACTGTTTTTGTCATGCCGTTACCATGGCAACGGCCAGGTAAAGATTTTGCCTCTGCAAGCATGTTTTCTAGTTTTAAAAAAATGAAAAAATGCACTTTTTGAAGACAATACAGCCTATCTATCTTCGAAAGTCTAATTTAAGCTGTATGAAAATAACCAATAAGGTGTTAACTTTCAATATCACAATTGAAAAGAAAAAAAAAACTTGCAGAATATGTTTCTATGGCAACGAAAAGGGGCTATCTCCAACATATTTTTGTAGCTTAAATTGACAAATTTCTATCCAGATTATCTTTTTACAGCAAAGGTGGAATTGAAAGTGTCAGCACAAGGAATTTACACTAAGGCTTCGTGTCTTAAATGAAAAAATAAAAAAAGGTCAAAATGTTTCTATATCCGGTATCCATGGCAACCAAAGTAGCAACACAATAGCAAAATTGAAAAACACACACCTTAATCGCATGGAGGCCATCTAACTAATGCAATGTATCATCATGGAAAACACTCATATCAAATTAACACTCCATGGCAAAATAAATTTCATATCACGAAAGTCAGTCTGAATAGTGTCAATTTCACATTTCTCCTAAGGCAAATCATATTTTTGAAATATTTCTTTGCAATAGAGTAAATCATTTTTCCTGTTGTCATGATTACTCTAATCTGGAGTTTTTAAAACTATTATTTTTTTGTATAACAGATGTGGATTAAATAAAATATCATGAACATTATTCATATTACGTCATGCTGGAAGGAGATAATTTGCTTTGAATATGCCCTTTTCATTGAATATGCCTTTTTTGTGAAATCGCTGATGGTATGGATGTTTTGGTTGCCATGGTAACATAAATTGGGATAATTCATATGTAAATTTGATTTTGGTGTTGATAATCAGGTGCTGGTTACATAATATGTGCATACATAATCAATTTGATCCTTTGTTTAAAGGAGATATTTTGCTGTGAATATGCTCTTTTTTGCGAAATCACTGAGTATCTGATGGTTTGGTTGCCATGGTAACCTATATTTAAATAATTGCATTGTTTTATTTTTTGTTTTTGTTAAACAGACTATGACGTGCCAGAATGTGTATACATTATGCACATTTCTGTTTGCAGAAGCGCGATAATTTACTTTGAAATTACAGTAGTTTGTAAAATCTCTAACGGTCAGGTAGTTCCCTTGCCATGGAAACAAAAATTATAAACATTTTGAGTTTTTTTTTATTCGTGGCAATTGTCAATCAGACATGGGCTATTTAGGCACTATATCTATCGTTCATATACACCTTTGCTGCAAAGAGATTTTTAAATTTGAAAATGGTCAATTTTTAGTGTTCTGAAAATTGGTTTCCATGGTGACACGTTTGTTGCTAGGCAACACAATACAGATGGCATATTTCATTTTTCACTTAAATTTTGAATATACTAATGTGGTCCTCTAAACAGAGCTAGTAGTAAATGTCATCAAAATAAATTTCATATAACAAAAGCCAGTCTGAAAAGTATCAATTTCACATTTTTCCTTGGTCAACTCTCCGCCAATCTCCAAGAAATCTTAATATCCGATTTCCATGGCAATCACTGTCAGAAAAAGAGAATACTTTAATCATATGACGTCGCGTTTGGGAGTGAAATAACGCCATGCAATAAAATCTGTAAACCACTAGTGGTTTATCGATTTTCGGGAAACGTTATGACGTCCATAACAACGTTGCGTACATAATGACAAAAGTATCATGTTTTTACGACAGAAATGAGATTTATCATATGATAAATAGAATCTACCATTCGTGCTCTTGTATTATTGAATGTATTAAACTCGTTGCGAAAAAGAGATAAAATGCTCGGCAAGCCTCGCATTTTATTTCTTTTTCCCAACTTGTTTAATAAATTCAATAAAACATGAGCACTCATGTAAGATCCTCTATGTTTTGTGAAAGTGATAAAATGGAGGTAAAGTTATGATCTCTGTGACTAGTCACTTATCACCATCTGCATGATTCTTAGGGAGAATGCTAATTAAAACCTCCCAAATAACTATCCATATTGATTTATTTTTTTGCATCACGCAGTAAGATGATTTTAGGTTTGATGCTTTAATTTTTCATACGCTAGTGGTTCATTTATCAATGCCAAAAAGCGAATTGTTATTCTGATTCTGATATGCGACTGAGAGCTTAACTCTTTGGCTGCTGATGTCGTCTGCTGGTGTCGTCTGCTGATAAAATGTAACCTGTACAAACAGCTTGAACTTGGATGTGACCCGAAAAAGCGTAGGACTTAACCCGATCTAAACGGTTTGACAAACTGATGATGATATTCATAAAAGAATTTTAGGAGAAGGGGGATGGTCCAAAAAGAAAATCAGTAGACGACTAAAAGCATGCCCAATTACATGTACCAAGCATATAGAGTTAAAACATGCTTACATTGTAACATGTAAGCGTAAGGTAACACAAACGAGGCGGCAGCTAAGCTGCCACCCTTTTTGTGTTAACTTACACTTACTTCTAAAACAACTTGAAGCAAAAGATTCTCGAGTGATATATATATATTAAACATTTCTACCATTTTTGTTGTAATTACTCTTCGAATCAATACAGTCGAACAATACGTAGATTTAGAAGAAGTTGAAACGGTAACAGTGGCAGTTCAGCTGTCACACATTTTGGTATAAAGCTACACTTATTTTTACAGAGAGCATACAACGTATATTTTTATTATGGGAAATCAGCACAAAAAATACACGAATACGCAAAAAAGATCGGATCTCTTTGACTGAAAAATCGAATAAACGAGATTCAGTGGACAGCCACGTTTATCATCAATTGCATAAAAAAAACTTTGGCTTTAAAATTACAGAACCCACATTTAATTACAAGTTGTGACTATTATCAAAATTTGAGTAGTACGCGTATATATACTTTCTCACAGAATAGTAAATAAATATTTTATTAGGAAAGTAGTGAACCAATTAATGGCGGGTGCCAATAGGGACCTCATATCCCGCCAAAATGACGATTCCCCTGTGCTACAAATACAATATTCGTAATGAACTAATCGTTGGTATCCGTTGAAATAGAGCCTGTGCGTGTCAATATCAGTTTGTAGCGAAAAAAACAAAATAAATGTACTTTAGCAGTACGTTCAAGACTTCAACATAGTCACGCCTACCAAACGGTCAGATGCTCAACCGCTGGTTGAGCGAGAAAAACAATTCGAGTGTCTTCCGGTTGAGATTTTGAGGAGCTAAAAAGGTAAACAAATGTTGCATGTTCTGTATATTTTAATTAATATTTCTTGTCCTAGGAAGAGAACAAAAAATCGGAGAATGTCATGCAACCTCTTACGGGTCCCTACGTTTATGGTGTAAATAGGATGTCAGAGAATTTTCTCCTTTTGTCAGATTTTCTTTTTGCGTGAGGAAGGTGTATATGTACCAGAAGCAGATATAAACGTGTCGAAATTCGCGTTGTCAAAAATGATGTGCTCGACGGTGATATATACAGGCCTGATCAAGAGTGAGATCGACTACTGGAATTCAGATGGTTGTTTTCATTGAGCTTGTCAAATATGCGAAAAATCTTGGTGGAAATTCCCGGAATAAATCTGGTTGAGCATCAGTTAATAAAAAATGATAAGAAATTTAATAGCATCATTTGTCGTTTTTTTGCACCCCATAGTCAAGATAACGCATTCAGTCTGTTACATGGGCCCATTCCGACTTACTTTTCCCAAACTTTGCGCTACAAATTCTTAAATTCTTGAAAAAATGCTGAATAGCAAACATTGCACGAATATAAAATCATATGAATGATTATATGCGACCGAAATGCGGTTATAAACAATTTTGAGGTTTGCTTTCGTCAAGAAATACCCCTCTTTCAGATTTTCCTCACGGCCTGACGCCTGCGGAAAATCGCACGGCCAAACGATCGTACGAATGATGTGAAACAGGCTATGTCTTTGTGCGCGTCTGTTTATATGTGCTTTGTGGTCACTTGCTGGGAAAGGGCTGATCTCTTGGTTCTCGTTTGTGGTGTCTACTGTGAGTTTGTCACTTTCCCATTGGTATCCTGGGTCAGGTGTGGTACTTGATTGTATCGATTCCTGATCTTTGCACCCTTACTTACTTTTAGCACTTTTACAGGCAAATATGTCTGTCAAACAGTTGTGACCCGAGACCAATATTGTTGCTCTAAAGAGCATGAAAATGTCGCCTGATTCAGTCGTCTATTGCATGCATTTGCTAACATTTACTGATGTTAATACAGGCAAACAGTGTGGACCCAGGTTATGCTGCTTCTGCATGAGCAATCTAATCTGGGTTCACAGTTAAATTGTTCTGAACTTTCCGCGAAGGTTTACACAACGTTTCGAACGAGCGGTTCAACAGACGAAGTCGAAATTAATTTTCAAGTTGGTCGCGATGGCGACCATATTAGAGGCTGTGACGTCACATTAAAAAACCTGAACCTAACCGATTATCTGACGGTTCACGCCAAGTTTAAGCTCAATCGGGCAATCGGGGAGTTTCGCAGGATTTGAAATTGTATTTGCCATGCTGATGTCATAAATTTCACAAATCCGAATGTGGCTTCGATGTTTTAAAACATTTTAAGTTCAACACAACTGAGCATGGCATATCATCTCCTTATAGGCAAAGACTAAATAAATACTGCAAGAAAGAATAAATTAAATATTATATTGATCCTGCTAGATAATGTTAAACTGCCAACAATTGTTGGGTATATAGGGTATATAGGAGCAGGATTAATTTCATGTTCACTTGAGTAGAGCATGTATTGAGTTTTCTTGCACGCCAGATTGGGATTTCCGCTGTTTTCACATACCCCGTACCAACCCATGGGGAAGATAACAAACGAACAGCCACACGTCGGCCGCACGCTGGCTGCACGTCGCACCATGACGAAATGACTTCACGTCGCATCAGGGCGTATTTAGGTTTTTCTGTCAGCCTGTTTCATGTTTTTCTAATATAAATGAGGTATTTAGTTGTAAACAAGAAAAATAATCCATTATTTGTGTGAGGATCGGATAGAAAAATCCGTCCCTCGTGATCACCGTTTAGCCTCGGGATGCCGATTGGTTATCCTCAGGACGGATTTTCTATCCCACCCTCACACTCATGATGTATTCTTATTTTATAACCGTCGGACCTGAACAAAGCCCATTATGAAGTCAGTTTGCACAGCAGCTCGGGGGAAGAATTCCAAAAGGCAAACAGTTTAACACACCGACGGACAGCTGGAGTCATGAGGACCTTCTGTATATCTAATACTATAAATTCGTACCTACTATTTTTTCCCTAACAGTTGTTACAGAAGACGTGATTACCAGCATGCTGTAGCGCTTTTATACAGGATTCCTGTTTTGTGAGTTTCCTGTTGTTTGCATCATTAAGGACACGATATTTGTCGGTGCCAATATTAATCGGTCAATTGCACTTCGATAATCAGTCACGAAGCTGTTTGCAGCTGTAAATTCAGCAAAAACTAAGTGAGTTTGACTAGGAAATGCCACAATCACACACTGCAGACCAACCCACGACACCGTGAGGAAGAGGCACAGAACACAGACAGCCACAACACAATCGAATTAAAACAACCAATTCTCCCTTCCTCAGCAGGGTGGTTGCTAAACTAGAAAGGGCAACACTTACCACATAACAAAATAATGACCGAAGACAAAAACTTTGGTCATATGCTTATAATGCGTCTCAATTTAGCCAGTCTATTCGTTAATGATACATGCGTCCACCATTTAACCATTGTCATGTTGAGCCTGATGATATATCCTGTTTTGAAAACACTGTAGATCCAGATCAGCTGTCGTCTGACGAAGCTATCTGCTCAGCATCCACACTGTTTTTGATCACTCCATTGAATTCATTGTTATTAATGGAATTATAAAACTGATCTGGCATTTCAAAAGATGTAAATATAGTATGCTAATTTATTCAGCAGGCTTCGAGGTTAGTATAATTAAGTTCATTCTCAGACTCAAAATAAAGCGCAATGATTGGCTGCTTGCGGACACGTGTCTGCAAGCAGCCAATCCTTGCGCTTTACTTTCAGTCTGAGACTGTACCCAAGTTTTATAACCTCGAGGCCAGGACGAGGGCTAAAAGTGAAGCATAGGTGTCCTGTGAGGTTCCATCTGAACCCTCTTCTTCAAGTCTTCAAGCAGATAGAAAATAGTACCCGAATCTCACAAACACTCAAATAGGCTAGTATTATACTGTACATAAATCTAAATCAATAAGAACGATTTTGTATTAATTTCAATTGCAAACTATTAATTCGTATTGAGCGGTTCCACTAAATCGCCATTTATCACGCTCTGTCATTGAATTGTCGGAACATGCCTCTATAAGCAAATATATAATTATATGAGTACAAGCCATATTGCGAGAAATGGTTATTTTTTTGTCTCCGTTTCAGTTAAAGTAACGCTTAAAACTGGTACCAAAATTATATATGTTATTTTAAATTCCTGTGATCATGGTGATTGAAGGATTATCAGAGCCGTCTTCAGCAGTGCATTTTATACGCGCTGCCAGCTCAATGTTAAGGTACCCATTGTCGCAGAATCTTTGAAAAGCTGTTACCAATACATTACTTGCAATACTTCATTGTATGATTAAAATAATAAAACTGTCTGGGAAAACTTTGATCAGCTAAGACATAAATTATGTCAGATTTTAGTGGTACTTCTAAAAAACAGACGAGACATAATTGAGCCGCGACATGGGATTTCCAACAATGTGGTTTGTGCGACCAGCAAAGGCTCAGACTAGCCCGCGCATACGCGCATACTGATCAGAGCCTTTGCTAGTCGCTTGAATATTCTATGTTTTTTAAGCTACTGACTGTGCATCATTTGGAGTTTCTAAGCTTAAAAGGAGGCTGCACAGGCTCGTCTGAGTTTACACTTGTCAAAATGCCACATTGTTGGAAATCACATGTCACGGCTCAATTTTTTCTTCTAAAAAGTCATTCGTGGTCTTGAGCAGGTAAGAATAAAAACAGCGTGCAAGCTACAACCATGGTATTTCAAACTTAAAATGGGCCGCCTCGTCATGAGAAAACCTGTCTTTGGGGTGTCCGACAAAGCGAGTATCAAACCAGTCTCCTCAGCTACAGAGACTAGCTATAAAAATTTAAATTTCACCTGCAGCAAGTTGACATATAGCTCTTTTCAAAAAGCGAATAACAAAGGCGCTGATCAGACTGCGCAGATGCGCAGGCTGGTCTGCGCCTGTGTTGTTCGCAAACCCCCGAAGACAGGTTTTCTCGCGTCGAGGCCCAAATTTACAAATGTAAATCTAGGCACCCAACAGCAAAAACATTGATTAAGCTGCATAGGTAGATCTACAATTTAGATAATTCAAAAAACGTTGGTAAAATAGGAGTAGCTGGGTTATTGTACATGTGATATTGTCCCGTGAATGTGTAAGAGGTATCCCATATATGGAGTGTATGAGAATGTGTCGGGAAAAGTCTGACGATTTTCTTCAAAGAAGAAAGGGAAAATCACCAGGGCAAGCAACAATCACGGATCACAGCCACCTTAGGCATGAGAATAAGCAACACACTGGTGAAAATAATATGTCCAGTTTGCCAATGACTCTCTATATTGCTATGAATGCCTATTTACAGAATAACTTTACACGTACAGTAGAGCCTGACACATAAGTGCATCTGATTCAAACCCTGGAGGTGCACAACACTGTGGAAGAATAATAGTACCTTGTAAATACAAGGGCGGAGCAGGAAATTCCGTCAGAGGGGGTCCTGAGGTGTTTTATTTTATTTTATATTTTGTCTTTTTGAGTCAAACGTATTTCACATAGGGTCGTATGAACCTCCCTCGGCGGAGATCCAAACCAGTATTTCTAAGGAAACATATAGAGGCTTGTGACTTTCCAGCTGTTCGGACCCTCTGTCCTCCCTCTAAATCCGCCCTTGCAATATGCACCTCAAATGCAAGTTATGTGTACAGAGGGTATTAACTTTACTTCTGACAACACAAGCATGATAATGCGGTAGATTCATTGCCCAGTGTTGGTCAACTTTACTTCTGACACTGTAAGGCGGTAGTTCTGTTATGGTTGATTCATTATTTATTGTTGGTCAACTTTACTTCTGACACTGTAAGGCGGTAGTTCTGTTATGGTTGATTCATTATTTATTGTTGGTCAACTTTATGTCTGACACCATATGCGGGGGTAGTTCTGTTATGGTTGATTCATTGTCTATTGTTGGTCAACTTTACTTCTGACACCATAAGGCGGTAGGTCTGTTATGGTTGATTCATTGTTTTCACTTCTGACACCATAAGGCGGTAGTTCTGTTATGTTGATTCATTGTCTTTTGTTGGTCAACTTTATTTCTGATAACATACGGCGGTAGTTCTGTTATGTTGATTCATTGTCTATTGTTGGTCAACTTTATTTCTGACACCATACGGCGGTAGTTCTGTTATGTTGATTCATTGTCTATTGTTGGTCAACTTTATTTCTGATAACATAAGGCGGTAGTTCTGTTATGTTGATTCATTGTCTATTGCTGGTCAACTTTATTTCTGATACCATAAGGCGGTAGTTCTGTTATGTCTGATTCGTTGTCTATTGTTGGTCAACTTTATTTCTGATAACATAAGGCGGTAGTTCTGTTATGTTGATTCATTGTCTATTGTTGGTCAACTTTATTTCTGATACCATAAGGCGGTAGTTCTGTTATGTCTGATTCGTTGTCTATTGTTGGTCAACTTTATTTCTGATAACATAAGGCGGTAGTTCTGTTATGTTGATTCATTGTCTATTGTTGGTCAATTTTATTTCTGATACCATAAGGCGGTAGTTCTGTTATGTCTGATTCGTTGTCTATTGTTGGTCAACTTTATTTCTGATAACATAAGGCGGTAGTTCTGTTATGTTGATTCATTGTCTATTGTTGGTCAACTTTATTTCTGATACCATAAGGCGGTAGTTCTGTTATGTCTGATTCGTTGTCTATTGTTGGTCAACTTTATTTCTGATAATATAAGGCGATAGTTCTGTTATGTTGATTCATTGTCTATTGCTGGTCAATTTTACTTCTGACACCATAGGCGGTAGTTCTGTTATATGTATGGCTGATTCATTGTCTATTGTTGCTCCATTTGTTTGTTAGGCTCTGTGTTTGGTCCTTATTTTGTTATGCAGTACTTAGTGTCCTTTCTAGTGTTGCAGTCGAGAGAGGTTGGTTGCATAACTTAAATTGTCTTCCTGCTGTCTTGTGACTGTTAGTGTTATGTGGCCTTTCCTCACGGTTCCGTGGGTTGGTCTGCAGTGTGTGACTGTGGTTTTTCCTGATCTTACCCACTTAAATTTTTTCCACTGTATCGATTTGTACCATTACCTCAAGAACTGGGTCACTTAATCCTGCTGTTCTTGTCATCGTTTCATAAACTTTCATTCGCCATTTATGTATCAGATCTGGCCACGACGTTTGCTTTGTTTTGATCTGATGAAACGGATTACCTCTTAACCTACGGTGACATCTTTTGTCGTCAGCTGATAATCTTTGCAAACAGTTTGTACCCAGACCAGGCCCGACATAACGTCGGGCCTGATCTGGATCCAAACTGTTTGACACTCGAATTATATTCCTGTGTTTTTTTTTTGAAAAAGTTAAATATCACAAAAATCAGCAAGCGAGAAGAAATCATTAGCGATTTCTCGGCATGCAAAGTGTTAACGCAATTATCCTATTATTGTATCCAATTTACATAAGTGAATTAATTAGACAAAATAGTCTAGACTTATCGATTTGAACAACAGGTTCTCAATATTTATTCCGCATTTTGCTGTCTTCAAATTTCTAACAGCTACAGAAAATAAGTCTATTTTGTTCATGGGCCAGTACATGCGATTCTAGTACTTATCGCACATGCGCAAAATCACCCAATAAACGCACATACTTACATTAACAGCGGAGCTGGTGGTCTAATTATTTGGTCCAGGTTATTATCTAAATCAATACAGTAAAACCTAAAGTGGCCACTAAAAAAATAGAAGACCAAAAATTTGTTTTCAAGACCGATTATCGCTTAATGCGTGTCACGAGTATTGCAGAATGAGCATTCTGCAATACTTTCGACCTTCATTAAGCTACCTTTTGTCATTCAGATCTTTGTTTTGTCTATTTTTGAGTGGCCGCTTAAGACAAGTTTTACTGTACTTTGTGTATGCGATCAGTGTAGGCTCTGACGAGTCTGGAGCCAATTACAGTAAACACTGTCTAAAACGGCCACTCATAAATAGACAAAACAAAGGTCTTAACGACAAATGGTAGCTTAATGGACGTCGAAAGTATTGCAGAATGCTCTCTTGGTGCATTCTGCAATACTATTGACATGCATTAAGCGATAATCGGTCTTGAAAGCCATTTTTTGTCTTTTTTGAGTGGTCGCTTAAGACTGGTTTTACTGTAATCTGAGGACTCGCCAACTGGATTGCAGTTTTTTCTCAATCCATCTGGTAGAAGAAAAGCATTGGTACCAGGTGAAAGTATAACTATATAGAGCTTAAATCAGGGTAGATGCCAGAAACAGAAGTGGTGCAGATTTTTCCAGGCAACATTTCGATACCCCGACCACTGATAATGTATTGTAGTATAAATGTGTGAATATTTACCACAATTTCAATATATATGAGAGTATATTTATACTCTGGACTTCAATGAGTTAAACCACGTAATCAATAGTAGAATTCTGTCAAAAATTAAGTTAAACTACATTTCCTGTGGCAATTGGTGTTCCCCCCCCCCCCCATTTTTATATATTTTTTTAATTTGTAATATGGGCTACTTAATACCATTTTAGACCTTTGTGTTTCAACCTCACGAAAAATTGTAAGAATGAGAACTGGCAGTTACATCATATATAGAGGATCCTACATGAGTGCTCATGTTTTATTGATTTTATTAAACGAGTTGGGGAAAGAGATAAAATGCGAGGCTTGCCGAGAATTTTATCTCTTTTCCCCAACAAGTTTAATAAATTCAATAATACAAGAGCACGAATGTTAGATTCTATCTATCATATGACATTAAGATTATTCTGCCGTAAAACGTTATAATTTTGTCATCATGTCCGCAACGTTGTTATCAGGTAGGGATCACACGGAATTCCGCGGCTAGCCTTTGTCGCGGAAGTCCGCGACTTTGCAACGAGTACCTACTTTTCCGTTTTCCCCAACTTATCTTAAGTGCTTGAAAACCAAAAGTTTCCTGGAATGTGTGCCGGTAACCAATCTTCTGATGACGTAAGATAAAGTTTACAGCCAGGTGATTTTGAAGCGAAGAGAAGGAAAACATGTGGTCAGAAGGAGCTGGAGACGCTGGTAAAGATGACAATATATTGCTGTTAAAATTCAATTTTTTCTAACAGGACAATAACGATTGCATAAAATACTGCCTTTAGCTTCAACTTAACTTCGAGTTGTTCATGTTACTCGGCATTTATATGGAGTTACTCGGTATCAAAAACTTGCGATTTTCTTAGTTTTGAAACGAGAGTCACGGATATCCGTGACCTTGAAGTTTTCGATTGTAGCGGTTTCCCGTCACCTTGAACAATTTTGTAAAGGCTATGGATATCCGTGACTTTGATTTTTGGCAGGGAGCGGTTGTTGAGTTCAGGATGTGTACAGGTACATGATCTTACAACTTACAATAATCGAATACTCGAGCATAGGTTACATAGACAACTCGGATTTCTTATTCGAGTCTGCGTTTCAAATTATGCACATGCATAGAGACTTATCAACTTACAATGGTGATCAGACCCATACTTAAACAATCGTACCAATTGCATATGCGAGCAGCGAAGGAGCATACATGTATTATTAAAAAGCATTTCGTCTGAGCCTTCGCTTCTCGCATTTACATACACACAGCAAGAGCAAAGCCTGATGATGCAGGTTCAGACCGATATCTAGGCGTCTTTCTCCCCACCCTTAACCCGTAGATATAAGAATTGAGCCAGTGCATGAGATTTCCAACAATGTGGTATGTGCAATCAGCAAAGCCTCAGATCAGCCTGCGCATACGCACAGTCTGATCAGAGCCTTTGCTTGTCGCTTGAATATTCTATGAGTGTTAAGCTGCTGACTGAACATCATTTGGAGTTTCTAAGCTTAAAAAAAGGCTGCACAGGCTTGTCTGAGTCTACCCTTGTCAAAATGCCACATTGTTGGAAATCACGTGTCACGGCTCAATTAATACTTTTCTCGAATAAGTTCTAAACACAGTGCGAATGTGTGTTACAAGTATAGGCTTTCGCAATAAACTGCCGGTGAGCCTTCGGATGCTCCTGGACATAAAACCACACAAAACATAAACCCACTCGGCCAGAACTGGTTATAGCCAAGGAACACGACCACAACCATTAAACAACAACAACAACAACAAACAATCGGCGTGGTGTATTCGACTTATACCAAGGGGTCCCGAGTTTGATCCTCTTCTCCACGTGAGTGTTACAGTATCGGATGAGACTTTAAGCTGTGGCCCTGCGCTTCTGGTCATACTAAAGTTACACACAACAATAAACACTCTCAGCTAAGTACTATACCGGTACAGCTACGGAGCAGCCATAAGAAAAACTTCCGTGTTGTAGTGATTAAGTCGATCGCCTTGTACAAAACGGCAATGTACTGGCACAAACACGGAACAAACACAACAAAAGCTTGGTTTCCGAGGGGGGGGGGGGGGGTACTCTCATGTTTTCTTCATACTTAGGCCCGGCCCCAGCATCTACCGTTCACCCCAAAAATGTCACTAATTTCAGGCACCCAAAATAATATTTGAAAAATAAAATAAATATCCCCCATGCTGTACATTGAGCTTAAGTAAAGACCATGATATGCATAGAAACGACCCCTAAATATAGTCCAATTTTGTGATGACTCCTCAAAATATCCAACAAATCTTCATACCCAAAAATCATTTTTCTGAAAATCACAAAAATAATGAAATTCAAAACTTGGACGCAAAAAATGACCCGAGCCTACGTGTATATGAAAATATCAATGAACCCCCTACTGGGGACGGCTCTGTTTTTGAAATTTTCTACCCTTGGTTGATGGAATCTTGAACTGGAAATGTATTTTACAGTATGGGTTTAAAGGGAGCGCAGTGGCTCAGTCAGTAGAGTGCTTGACTCGAGACCGAGGGTTCGAGCCTCACCAGCGTCACTGCCTTGTGTCCTTAAGCAAGAACATTTATCCTAGCTTAGTACTGGTTCAACCCAGGAAGACCCGTCCCTTCATAACTGAAATATTGTTGATGGGATGTAAAGAATCAAATCAAACAGAAAACAAACAAAAGTATGGGTTTAAAAGCTGTACACATGTATATTTTTCTATATGATTGTCTGCACTAAGAAGACAATTTCCACTGCGTTGTCCACACTGATTACATTAGATGGCATAGCTGAAGTTAAACAGCCCAGTTTATTAAGCAGTCTAAGGGAAAATGGGCATAGTCAAGCATGAAAACTAATGCTACTGCGAATATCAGAATAAGTTTAAGCTCAATGTATGATGTCTGTTAAACAGACATGCATGATCGAATGCCTTTTATATACTCGACAAATTAGACCATTTTTAATTCCCTCAACGCAACCGACTTCCAAATCACTGAAGTGCTGTGTACCCTGGATTTTGGCTATAAAAAGTTGAAGGCCTATGATATTAGAGATCAACATTTTATTGAGAACCTTAAAATCACATGACCTAGTTGGCCGTCGTGCTAACATAGCGTAAAAACCCTATAAAGATATTCTTCAGAACCGGATGGGACTTTGTATATTGTATTTGGGATATGGGTCCAAAAATTGTTCAAAATAATGATGAATATAGCTTGGTTGAATTTGGCCTTCTTTGTGATAATGTCAAATTTCTTTCCTAATACATTATATGAAATTTATCTTGATGTGTTTGTTATTGGTGAAGTGTAAAAGAAATCGATTATGACCAGGAAATACCACTACCACACACTGCAGACCAACCCATGGCACCGTGAGGAAGAGCCACAGAACATATAAAATGGCAAGACATGGATGAGACAATAAAAACAAAATCTTTCTCTTCAAGATGATTGGAACACGGGAAAGGACACACAGTAACGCATACCAAAACAAAGTTAAACACAGAGGGCCAAACACACACACAAACAGTGGGGAGTACATAAACAATTGATCAACAACAACATAACCATCTTGGACTTGTCCATAACGAATGGCACAGTAGACGGATGGCTGAGAATGAGTTTGCTTCCCCCTCTTGGGAGTTTTGCAGACATATCCTGTCTTGTAGAGAATTAAAAGCCGAGTCTTTTAAGAAATGTTTGCACTCTATGCATTGGGGCGTTAGTCTGTAAGAGCCTGTAACATACGTTACTTTATCAAATTAAGAAAAGGTAAATTGTAAGTTTGGGCTACAAATTAAAGACATTAAATATTTATTTTTAAAAGTCATTCATATAGTCTGCATACTGGATATCTTAACTACGTATGACAGGCATTTGAACAAAATTGCGGCTTCCTAAGGTGTCATTTGCGTTACATAAATCAGATAACCCATTAAAATTTGCAAGTGTGGCTAACATCATTTACATTCACAATCTGTGTGTTTTGCAAAATGTTTTAACAATGTCAGGCTAGCTTATGCAATTAGCTAACAGAAAAATTAAAGTATTTTTCCCTATCTTAAATATATTTTTTTTGAATTAGCAATTAAACAACCCTACCCAGTTTTAAGGTGAAAATTTGGTATTAAAACTAGAGTAAAAATAGTTAAAAATATTTGCAGTCGATGATTATCTTTCATTGTTTGAAGTTTATTTGCTTTTTGAAAAGACTCATAAATCTGCAGGTTTGTTGCAAAATGTCTAATATCAGAGGCTGTAACATATGTTACCTGATGTAATAAATGGGCAAGCTCATTGTCTTTACGTAAGATATGCCTAAAATGTTTTAATCTCCTTGAGGAAATTTTGCAGACACATTCCTGCTAGAAGTACAACTCAAGCTGCATTGAATAAAGAATGTTTGTTCTCTATTAGTTTGGGCGTTAGTCTGAAACAGCCTGTTACATGCGTTACTATATCAAATAAAGAAAATGTAATTTGAAAGTTTGGTCTAAAATTGTGAAAATACTTGCATGTTTAGGGACTTTAGGCTGGCTCGTATGATAAAGACTTATAGATCTGCAAGCTGTCACAAGTTTTAAAGATCAGAGAGCGTTACATATGATACATGGCATAACGAGTGAGCAAGTGTCTTTACTTAAGAGATACTATTTCTGAAAGAATGAATATATTTTACCTGTTTCCCTATAAATCTATTATCATTGGTGCCTGAACCTAAGAAATTATATTCAGTGCATGTTATCAAACCTATAGATATTTGTTACACATGTTATAAATAAACTTACTTTCATATATTTCTTAATATGTAAAATGCTAAAACATATAGGGACACAAACAGAGAAAACTGCTTCACATTTGAGCAGGGCAGTTTATAAATATTCAAAATCAATCATCATTTGAGCCTACTTCATACACAACATCCATCATTGTGTCTGCTTCAGTGTCATCATTATCATCGTAATAAGTAAAATCATCAAACAGTATTTTGACTTTAAAGCTAAGTAAGGGCCTGCTCCATCCCAATCCTCTTTGGATGTGCAGACATATTACATCTTATATAACCATTCAAGGTGCATTGAATAAAAACTGTTTTCACTCTGTAAGTTGGGCCGTTAACCTCCAACAGCTTGTTACAATTGTTACTATATCAATTTGAGAATAAGAAAGAGCTACGTGCGTTAAAGGGCAAATTTGGCCTCCTCTGGAGCCAAAAACTGAAAGTTGTGTTTCATAAATTTCATGATATTGGTTTGTTAGAAGAAAAACCAAAGTGTAATATCCAGGCTTTATTTTACTTTTACCGTTGCTATGGTAACAAAAAAAGGCGGACGAATTAGGCTAAAAATAGAGAAATTGCCATTTTGTGCCCAATTTAAGGCTTTTGGAGACCGATTTTTTAAGAATTAGGTATCAGCACAAGCGAATACCAAACAAACCTTTTAATACATTGTGTGCTGTAATAATCCTCACCATCTGATAAAATATCTATTTGGTATTTGCTTGTGCTCTATATTAATTCCTCTGTTACATGTCATATATTTGCTCCAAAATGGCCATTTTCCTATTTTCAGCCTATTTTTGCAGACCATTCTTGTTACCATAGCAACCGTACTTGTCGAATCAATACCAGACTTTTACACTTTGGCTATTGTTCTAATAAACTAATTAGAAGAAACTTGTGAAAAGCAACTTCTATTTTTTGACTTCATAGGGGGGGGGGGGGGGTGCAAAATAGCCTCTTAATGGACGTATCCATTTGAATGTTTGAGCTACAGAAAGAAGACATTCAAATTATCTAATAAATTGACATTTTTATAGTCTGCATACTGGATGTCTTTACTACATATGGAAGCTGCTTAGCATTAATACGACTAACTGTGGTGTTATGTGCGTTACGTGAACCTAATTATAATTTAAAAGACATAATTGTGGCTATCGTCATTTAGTTAAACAACTACTATATCTTGGTTTAAAACTGTTTTATTAGATTTTACAAACATATACTCAATTGATGAATAGGAAAAACCAAGTTTGCTTTTCTATTTTAAATATATTGTCTTATACACAGCCCTACTCCCGGTTTTACCGAGAAGCAAATTGTGTTATTACCGTTTAAGTTAAACACATGAAAGAAGGCAAAGATCTGGAATCGATACAATCAAGTACCACACCTGGCCCAGCATACCAATAAGAAAGTAACAATCTCACAATAAGACATCACAAACGAGAGCCAAGAGGTCAGCCCTTTCCTTGTAGGTAACCACAAGGCATCAATAAACAGACGCGCACGAAAGCATAACAAACACATGACAGAAATAACATGAATGATCCACAAAAGAAGTACCACCTTGGAACGGTCAATAAAAATATTTTACTCGAGGGCTTAAACCAGCGTGTGGATATTTTACATTTTCTTAGTCTGTCTTGCTCATATATCTGCAAGCTGTCATCACGTTTCTAAGATCAGGACATTTAATGTGTACTTATAAGTCTTTGGTGCCAAAACACTAGAAATTATAATCCTTTCAGATTATCAAGCCCATGGACTATTGTTACAGATGCTATCAATGACGTTTTGGACACAATTCTTAATACTGTGTATATAATGCTAAATATAGAGCCACAAATAGAAAAGATAGTTTTACACTTATACAAGCGAATACAATAAATGAAATGGTCCAAACTAATTCTCATCGATTTAACACTCATGTTAAACGTTTGTCGTTGTCCGGGTCTGTGGTAATAATTATTATCACCCGCCTCCTTGCAACTAGTAGAATCATCACACAATATTTCAATAATTTACTGTATTGCAATTTTACCACCAGTCGACTCAAAATTGATGATTCATTATCAACTTTCTAATGTTGCCATTCATGGCTTGGAACATTCGGAAACTGATATGAATTCCTAATAGTTGGCTCTTTTTGAATATGTGTTTCAAGTGACACTCTGCAAGTAGGAGAAAGACTAAAGCTTTACAAGGAGGAAAACTATGCCATTAAAAGCAATGAGTACCTGGGATGATGTACCTTGATATTTCTGAAAAAAAAGAATCATATCTTAACTGGTTAACTCTTATAAATGTAGCCTTTCCATACATGCAACAAACATATTTTCATCTAATAATGTCTCTGCACTTATTATCTTTCCCCAGGCATTCAAAAACTTATTTAAAGCCTTAGTACTTCTAAGGTGCTGAAAAGGAGGTAACTCTTTCCCTTCAGATAAACGAGCTAGATGTATCACAGCAGGTAAAGCAATGAAATGCAGGATGAACAGGGCGTAAATAAGACCCTTTCACCTCAAAGATTTACTTGGTTTCTAAGATTAGAGCGCTTATTCAAGGATGTAACATATATAACTGGTCGTAATAAATGAGCAAGGGCATTGTCGTGACTTCTTTTTTGATAATACAGTCAGAGGCAAGTGTTTTCAATTTCAGTGTTTTCAATGGATCATGCAATGGGGTAACAACTTGTTTACTCTGTATAAATCTTCCATAAGGCAAAATATAGAACTACTGGTTTTTCATTCTACACATAGTCCACTTTCCTTCTTTGAATGCAACAGCTGATGATATGGCTGCAAAAACTGAGAAATCAAAGGTTTTACATTCTTTTAAGGCTTGCTTCAATGTACTGACAACAAACAACAACCAGTAGCAAGCATAATTGATAGCAAAGTCCAACTTCATGTTCTTTCCAATATACCAGATGATTTTCAAGGTGTAACGGAAATTGTTTCTGACTGTCTGCCAAAACCATCAAGAGTCAACATTGTAACTAAAGAAAACGTATTAAGTTCTTTAGGCGCAGCAAAATACTTTTGATCTAAGGCCTGATTACTTAAGCACCAAAGGACTGGAAAGGTTCCATGGCAAATGATGCAAAGAAAAAGCAGCCAATCAAATTTCTGTTTGACCAATGTCAGAAATCTTAAAGTATTCTTAGAGGTACACGGTAGAGACATAGCTTTTGCAAAATAAGAGCATGGTTATCATTTGACTTGCACGGATGCAGAGGCAATTGCAGTAAGATTGCTATTGCCACTTCACAGGAAGAGACATATACCAGAGTCTTACTCCATTGTATGCATATATGTGAAATGGCATTAAACCCATATTTAATCAGGTGTTTGATCCCATGACACTGACATGCTGTTTCTGCTTTTGAAGAATGCTAAGGATTCAAGTTATAGCTGAGTCAATTTATTTGAC
The DNA here is from genome assembly GCA_964019695.1 of Loripinus fragilis. NCBI lineage: Eukaryota > Metazoa > Mollusca > Bivalvia > Lucinida > Lucinidae > Loripinus > Loripinus fragilis. The sequence continues at coordinate 33,974,606 of OZ026518.1, forward strand.
AGGCCACACATACAAAGAAAATTAATTCCTTTGATAGCAAAAGATGAGTATTACACGAAATGCTTATAAGTGATGTTTGTCACAATTACCAATTTTAAACGATAATCTTAATTAATGTAACACATATAACACCATAGGAAGCTGTATATTTGTTTAAAAAAACCAGCATGTGTATCAAAGGTATTCAGCATGCAAACTACACGAATAATTCAAACAAATAGATAGTTTTATGTCTTCTTTCTGTTTCTAAGACTTTCAATTCATTTATTCTAAAATTGATATGGTAACATACCTAACATACTGTTCCAGGTTAACCCCCTGGTTAATAGAGTACGAACATCTCTTATTTGATTTAGCTTGAATTGTTCTTTAAGGTAAGTATATCTGCACAATTCCCATAGGGGTGAAGTGGATAAAGATCGTACTCAGTTTGCAGTCCTAATACAATGCCATGATTCTACTGGTTGTGACGAAATGGGTGATTATTTTGCCATAGAAGCAGACACAATGATAGACATTGTGAGGTTGACTTGAATAAAGATTGTTTTTGAACATTTATACTTAATAGGAATATTTGTTAAATAGTGTCATTTAAATGTGAACTATTATTTTCTATTTTATGTCTATATATTTTAGTATTATAGACATAAGGAAATATGTGATAAAAAAAGATTATAAATACATGTAACATCTGTAACACAAGTCCATGGGCTTGTAATCAGCAATGACAATAATTACTAAGACTAAGGCACCAGAGGCTATAGATTAATAGGAAAACACGTGAAAAATAGTATTTTTTCTGAAATATCATCTCTTACTTCCAAGACAATTTCCTTGCTCATTCATTATGCCATGTAACATACGTTACATGCTTTGATAAGTACTCTGATCCTAATGTCAAACTTGCAAATCTAAGATTCTTTATTGCATTAGCATGACAGTCCCAAAAATGTAAGATATCCACCAGTGTCAAATATTTTCATATAATTTTCTTCAATAATAGATATCAAAATCGGATACTTAAAGTTTGGGGTAGAGTTGTTTAATAGCTCATATAAAACAATTTATTTGAGATAGAAAAGCAAACATTTGTTTCTTTCTATTAGTCGAATGAGTATTTTAGCTAACTAAGATTAAAACACTTGAAGAAATGCACAAATCGATTATAAAATTAAATGATGTTAGTCACGATTTCAATTTTCAAAGGAAAATTTAATCTATGTAACGCATATAGCACCATTTGAAGCTGTTATTTTGTTTAAAATGCTGCTTTCATGTAGCTTAGGCATCCAGCTTGCAAACTTCATAAGAAATTAGAATAAATAGATAGCTTAATGCATTCTTTCTGTAGCTCAAACTTTCATTTTGCTTATTTCCTTAGTTTGTTACAGTAACATATGTAACAGGCTGTCAGAGACTAACGCCCTGGTGCACAGAGTGCAAACATCTCGTAAAAGATGCAGATTGATATTTTCTTCAAGATAGGATTTAGCTTGAAGTCTAATGATTCTGATTTTGAAATAGTAAATTTCCCATTTCTTGATGGAGATGTTCCTCGCTCACCTTCCTATTGTGTATATATTTCGCAACTTATTCCTTTTGCGAGAGTGTGTTCTAATATTGATGATTTCAACAACAGAACCCTATTTATGACTGCTAAGTTATCAATACAAGATATCATAAAATTCGAAAAGCATTTTCTAAACTCTACCACAGACACTCAGAGTTAATGGTTAAATACAACATTGGGTTAAAAGCTCTTCTGCAACAGGGCATATCAGTACCTATATTTTATGGGGATTTAGTTTATAAATTCAAAATAATTGTTAGAAACCCTAATTTTCGTGATCAATTCAAAAAGATTATCAAACGTTATAAAAAAAAAGATGGATATAACTTGGATATCATGCGACAGTCTGCATGCCTGGTTGCAAACCCAATCACGGGTTTTAGCTGTGGCTTCCTCTTCAATTGCACGACGGTGGGTCAGGCCTCAGACTCAATGACGTCTCTGACGTAAAGCTTTAATCGGTGGGTTGGTGCCTGATGCTTGGCTGTAGCTGGGCCCACCGTGGCTCAACTTGAGGTTTTCTTTAGCTCTGACTATCTGAGAGTCGTGAGCCCTTTTCTCTTTTTCGTCATAGTGCGTTAATTTGAGTGCTTGTCTCTTCGATGATGCATTGTATTAGTTAAGTATCCTCCATGCGAGTTTAACATTTTTGTGCTTCAACAACAGCAGAATCTAGGGCGACGATTTTGTGCCAGTAAAATGCATTTAAGCCCCCCCCCTCCCCCAGTGGCTTTGGCTGATGTCCGTTCTAAGGCGGTGGTTCTGTTGTAGTTGATCCATTGTTGATTGTTACTGCCATTGTGAGATTCTGTAATTGTTCTATGTTTTGTTGTGCGTTACTTTGTGTACATTCCAGTTTTGCAATCATCTCGATGGGGAAGAGAAAGCTGGTTGCTTTGCTTTGTTCGTCTTCCTGGTGTCTCGTGTTTGTTGTGTGGCTCTTTCTCATGATGCCACGAGTTTAACTGCAGTTTGTGATTGTTGTATTTCCTAATGATACTCACTTACTGTTTTTGTTTTAGAACGGATTTCAGCCTAAGCTATGGGGAACTTAAATGCACTTAATAGCCGCCAATTCTTCACCCTAGATTTTTTTGTTGTTAAAACGCAAAACTGTTTAGCTCGCATTTAGGCTTCCCAACTAATGCAATATATCACCACAGAGAAACTAAGATTGTTTTTCTACGAAAAAATGTCTCCCCCTTTTTGGACTCAAAAATCACAAAAATGTGTTACGAGAGGAATAATTTGAAAATACACATGTAAGAGTTATGGTTCTTGTGAATTACACATCATCTGAATGCACATTGCAAATGTATGAAGTTTCCTTGAAACACCTCTAACGGTTATCAAGTTATAGAGCAGACACGAAACAGCATTACAAAAGATCAAAGGGAAATAACTCCAAAAATATCTAAAACAGAGTTATGGTTCTTGTGCATGACACATTGTCTTATTGTACCCTAGAAATGTATGAAGTTTCAATCAAATAGCTTTAACAGTGTTCAACTTACAGAGCGGACAAAAATTGCAATTAGTTATGTTACAAGGGGAATAATTTGAAGAATAAACATGCAAGAGTTATGGTTTTGTGCATGACACGTTGTCTGAATGTGCTTTACAAATATATGACGTTTCGTTGAAATATCTCCAACCAACGGTTACCAAGTTATAGAGGGGACACGAAATAGCATTGCAAATGATCAAAGGGAAATAACTCCAAAACATCCAAAGCAGAGTTATCGTTCTTGTACATGACGCATTGTCTCATTGTGCTCTAGAAGTGTATGAAGTTTCAACCAAATAGTTTTAACAGTGTTCAACTTACAGAGTGGACAAAATGCCCTTATTTATGTTACAAGGGGAATAATTTGATAAATAAACGTGCAAGATTTATGATTCTTGTGCATGACACGTCGTCTGAATGTGCTTTACAAATGTATGAAATGTCATTGAAATATCTTTAACGGTAATCAAGTTATAGAGCGGACAGGGTTTTGACACAGACAGACAGACAGACAGACAGACAGACAGACGCAAAGGGAAAAACAATATATCACCAGACCCATCCAGGGGGGCATAATAACACATTAAAATGAAACAAAGAAAAGGGCTCATTTCTCACCGATTTATAAGCTAAAGCAAACCTCAAGGTGAGCTAAGGTTGACGACGATACAACAAATATCATGCGTGCACAAACTTTAAATGGTAGATATTTACAAAGGATGTCATGAAATTCCGTGACCCTTATAAAGTACAAACAGTAACTGCTCCCCAATGAGATATATTTAGCGTTTTTTAAAGTCACGGAAAACCGCTACCTTCCAAAAGATTCAATGTCACGGAAATCCGCGACAAAGGCTAGCCGCGGAATTCCGTGTGATCCCTACCTGTATCGTTTCCCATAAATCTATGAACCACTAGGGGTTTATCGATTTTATTGCATGGCGTTATTTCACTCCCAGACGCGACGTCATATGATAAAACTGCATTATATAATGCTATGGCCTTGTATATCAAAAACCCCACCCACTAAGGGATGCAGGTTTCTGTATGCGAATATATTATCATTATACATTGTTTTATAGTTGTAAACTTAGTATGAATCCCAGATTCCTCTAACTGGAAAAATAAGGTCTGCAGCTGACACTCTTTATTACAGTTGGTTTTTATGCACATCTGAATACATGTAGTTTGAACATTTAGCATTTAGAAATAAGGTTCTTTTTGTTATTTATGTTTCATGTATGTCTTTGATATGCTGTCTTGTCTGTTCCTTGCTGTCTTGTGATAACCTGTTGGGAAAGGGCTGACCTCTTGGCTCTCTTGTGTGTCATGTTTTCTTTTGTTTCTGTCACTTTCCCATATGGTGCCCCGGGTTAAGTGTGGTTGTATCGATTCCTGATCTTTGCATTCTTCTTTACTTTCATTGTTCTGCTCTTGTTTTGTATTAGCATGATAGTATAATTAAGCATTCAATCTAGTTGCCTGCAAAACAAATACTCTTCATACGAGGGGCGTTTGGAAAGTTCTTAGCATGGCATCATAACTCCACAATGCGTTGATAAAATGTTATCAAATAATACATTTTGGAAACTAGAATTCAAGGGCTTCTTGATGGTTAAATTTTTGTTGAAAAAGGAGTCGGCGTACACGTGCAGCGCATGCTCAAAATGAGTAGGGTTTATACACTGGCTGTAATTTTAAGCAAAATATTTGTAAAAAACGAAGGAAAATTGGGGACCTTATTTACGATAACGGTTTGACAAATAAACGATTTGGTGCCAACTTTATTTTTATAAAAATATAATATGCGATCATTGCTTGCACGACTTACACCTTTACATTCGAAAAATGTTGACTAATAGAGAAATGGTAAACTTCAAAAATGGAACTTTTTTCGATTTTTGTTTATACTTAAAATATAAATTGTGTCATTACAAGAGCACGAAAAATTCCTATTGAGTATATGTTTTGCTTTATTTGTAGCTAGCAATGCATAAAAATCATTTCTTCGCTCAAAAAGTGTGGCTTCTTTATTTCTGTATTCAAGTAAATTTACCTAATAACACAACCCCTACTTTTCAAGAAGTGGTTGGGGTAACTTAACCCCTCACATTTTGTCGATGGCTTAAGAACTGCTATGGTATCGCGTTAACCATAACAGAATTGATTGATTTCCACTCTCAAGGTATTTTTACTTTTTTGGTTGCCACTGTTTTCAATTGAAATGAACCAGAACGTCAACTCATGGCTTAACTTACTCTGCCCATGGGAAGATTATAAGAGTTATCTTCACTTTGTTCTGGTTTACAAAATTTCTTCAGGTTTCAATACAAAGTACATAAAGAGTACTTGACAAAAATACCAACGCACAGCATTTTTAAACTACTGTAGGTTATATATTTTCAAAATATGTGCATTGTGACCTGCAATTTTTAGCAGAAAAAAATAGCGCATGGCTTTGCTTTCTAGACGGTTTTGGTATTGCTGTTCCAGTAATTAGTTATTAGAAACATCTAGCTCGGTCACCCATTGTAAAATAACTGTACCAGATTGTGGCCTACCAAACGGTACACAATTATCTAATTTCATGAACTATTGTTTATGTTCTGCGAACTTTTCAAAAGGTAAACTGTTATTTTTTTTCCACTGAAATGTTGTCTTTTCCAGTATACAAACAGTACATCTATTCACAATAATATTTGTCGTGCCTGTATTATAATATCCTCATGAAATCTAGATAAAAGACCATGCTAAGAACTTTCCAAATGCCCCTCGTTTTGATATATTTAGAAACGGCTTTTTGTACAAAATGGAAATGGCCGAATTGGCACCAAATAGTGTGAACATCCACCTTGAGTAAAACATTAACTTGTACACATCACTTGAGCTAACGCGAATCGATAGGTCACTTGTGTATTAATTCTATTCTGTGGAAAGGATTAATACACAAGTGATCTATCGATTAAAAGTCTTGATAACTTTGTGATTAAAACATGACGTCACTTTCACTCTTGGCTTTCTGTCAGGACAGTACGTGTACAGACTTCAAATTTCAAGCTAGCAAGTGAAGCGATACGTTAAATTCAGAGCAAATCCATGTATGTTTAACAAAACTGGAAATTGTTTGTTTGAGAAACCTTACCTTGCAAGTGGATACTTCTTATGTTACAAACCTAGTATAACTTGACTTTTCGCTTTCTGGAAAGGCGGCGCCTCATGAATGCGTAATTAGGACTAGTCTACTTTAGGCATAGGTAAAAGCTAAAAAGGAGGCGTGGTTTTATTCAAAAATAACTGTATCATATTGTGCCACAACCTCAGTCATTATTTAGTCCTTAAAACGCCAACAAAATAACTGCATCTGAAAATGTCTATTTAACATAAGCAGGGAGGCAAACATTGTGGACCCAGATCAGACTGCTCCTACAGGAGCAGTCTGATCTGGGTTCACACTGTTTATCTGTGAGGCTTCAAATAGTCTAATGGACAACAAAAACATACATTTTGTGATTATGCGCTATAAGGGTTAATAAATGTGAGTTCAGAGTGTATACGGTTAGGATTTTCATGAAATGCACGCACGTTTGCGCGGCTCATAAAGCTTATTAACTCTTTACCAAATTATAAATAAAACCTGATTTCCCTTCCTTAGCAGATGAAATAGCCGAAACACACCCAGATATGAATATTAAAGTTGCTGCCTTTACAGTAAGCGAAAAGTCAAGTAATACAGCTGGTAGATTGCTTTGTGCACCGTAACATAAGTCGACAAGTACAAACTTGCTTCAAAATGCAGCAAAAATGATGCACGGCTCTACTCGCTTTTTATAAACCAAATTTCACTACTTTTTCTTTCACTTTGTTTCAGTTAACCATTTCAGCAATTAGTTTTCGCTAATTTTGCATTACCTGTTGGTTGTCAGCATAAACATTGTCAATATATGAAAACCCTTTAAGCAGAAAACCCTGATGCGCCGTGCTATGCTTTCATCCACGTCTGTTTGTTGATGCCTTGTGGTCACCTGCTGGGAAAGGGCTGACCTCTTGGCTGAAGTTTGTGATGTCAACTTGTGACGGTGCACTTTCCCATCGGTATTCTGGGTCAGGCATGGTGCTTGATTGTATCGATTCCTGATCTTTGCTGTCTTTCTTACTTTTAATAAGCATCATTCATTTATTATATCATGTAAATATAATTTAACATTGGCTGTTTACGATCACACGAAGACTGTTCAAATATGAATGCAAGTAGCCTCTGAATCATATCTTTCTTCACATATATGCTACGACAAAATGTCATACGTTTCTGGAAAGGATTATTTGTCGCCTTGAAAATGGCACCAAACATAAAGAAACACTCACTATATTGTTCGAGTTACAGACGCTTATATAACAGCCATTCTGTATACTGAAGTTTTTCGGAAGCAAATTGCAATACACATTTTGGTACATGTGTGGATCTAGTGTTATATCTTTGTAAGTTTGAGACAAAATGGCACCAAATTTTAGAAGCAAGTTTAAGGTATACTGACGTAAACTAAAAACGCCTCACTCATTATCACCGATTTTTTAGCGATGATATACAAAATGACCAGCCACGTACTGCTTCTTTATGTAGAGGTTGGGCGATGTTTGAGAATGACTTGAATTTGATATGCAGATGGCTTGTTATTCTTATGACGTCATACAGACTCAACGTACACATGTCGGCATTATGCCAGTTTGTGCCGTTAATGTTTTGCTAAACAATGAACACATTTTGGATCATTTTTTTTTTCAAACAGTTGTGCTTGCGAGTAAAAAAATTATGAAATTATGACGTCATATTAAAGACAAAAAATGTAAGGTCCGTTTACAAAACTTGCAAAAATTCTCGTTTTGCTTTAAGTAATGGAAAAAATGATAAGGGGGTACATTGGGTAATGTACACAGAATATGCCCACATAAAATTACGTTATTTAAGATGAGTTGTAACGCCCAATGGCCAGTCGTAGGTCTACGTTAACGTCATCCAAAACGGCCGTCTGGAACACGCACCAGATTGCTTTCCGCAGCAATCGTCGCTGGGTTGAAGACTTAAGACTTTTGCAAATGATTCGTAACAATACTATAACCCACTTTGCAAAGTCATGACGTTTAAGTTTTACTGAAATGCATGATGAAACGGTGGGTGGGGTAAGTTATTTCGATCAGCAGACGTATACAAACATTGTCTGAACATTATAAACGCATTTTTGGTAAAGGAGAGACTGCTTTATAATGGTATAACACTTTTTTTTTCTTGTCAACGGATTGTGTTTGGAAACAAAGCAAATGTGGCTGAAATATTGTGTGACACGAAACTGGTGACCAATGTCTCAAACCGAGGTCGTTTTCTCAGCATTAAATATTCTTTCAGCAATTTTGTTTTCATGAGATACGCTTGACTGATAAGATGTTTTAATGCACTAAAATTCATAACTTTAGTCTGATCAGTCTAAGAGATATTCACTTTTTTTTTAGATGAGGCGTTTTTTCTTGACGTCAGTATACATTAACAAAGTTGCTTGCAGGAAAACGTTTATATAATCTGTTTCATTTTCGAGTTAACAGGCACCTTTGTGACGCCATAAATTTCATGATAAATCTCATTTTGAGTTATCTACTGGTGATGCAAAAATGAACATCGCTGTGTCTTTTTCTTTGCGTTTTGCTTAAAACATGCTTAATATATCATAAGCGATTTTTCATAACGCTCCGTCCTCTATTTACAGAGTTATCACATTTTATATCATTTTTTAAGCATTTCTCCCTCTTAATGCCGTATTTACATTAATCAAAATATATTCAATCTGTCTAGTCCTCAAGACCAAGTGAGTAATTTTATTGTAAATAATGCCTATTTTGGAAAACTTAAAGTAACGTTCAACTTTAGATTAAGACAACAAAATTAAGTATAAGTTCTATAACCCCTTGACTTGAGGCATTTTTGACTTAATAAAAATGCTTTTTCAGCGTTTAAAAATTACCCACTATCCTTCAATGACCTGTAGCAGCAACTCAGTATGAGCGATCAACATATTGTCCTTGAGTTAAAACTGGTTTAAATTTTGCTTCCTACATTTTGTTAGAGAAACGTTTGACTGAAAAATGAAAGGTGGTGTTCAGTTTATCATTTATTTGCAAATATAAGGAGACTTTAGTGAAAACGATTCCATGTTATTTAACAAAAACATGTCGGATTTTTACAAATTTCACAGAATCATTAAATAAGTATATCGGGATACTTACTTTAAAATTTCAAGAAAATTTCACCGATTTATCGAAGAATCATACGCTCGTCTATATCACTCGTATATTTTCGAAGCATTGCGTTTCTTAGAATACTAATGTGACCCTCATTCAAAGTGCTTTAACTCGATAAGTATACTATATATTTCTGTCTGGTGCCAGTTTAAAGGTGACAAATAGTCCTTTATAGAAACGTATACCATTTTGTCGTAGCATATATGTGAAGAAAGTTAAGAAGCTACTTGTATTCATATTTGAACAGCGCTCGTACGACCATTTGCATACACAGTCCATCTTTGTACAGTCTCGGCACCTATAATGAGGGCTCGCTTTTTTGCTCACTAGATAATATCTTTTACATGAAACGGGTTACTTATGTATGATAGACGACATGTCGGAAATGTTCCAGCTTCGAGGGAAGCTATGACAAGGTGAAATGAAAAGTTTTTACTCTATACCAGTAAATCAGGCCGATATATTGGATATGTTAACCATTTTCCCGCCAGTCACACAATTGTCGTTTGCGCTAGCATCTGCTTATGTTCTTGGGTAGCCTATATTGCAAACAATATGGACCCAGATCAGACTGCTCCCTTGAGAGCAGTCTGATCAGGGTTCATAGTGTTTGCTTGCATGATATAACCTAGTCTGAAGTGCACTTCAGTTTATGCAGCCGGCTTAAACAGAAGACGACGTTTTCAGAACAAATAAAATGGCGGGACCTCACTGACGAAGAATATAGACTAAACGGTAAGAAAAAGCACGCGCCATAAGAATATGACGACAGTCTCCAGGAGCAGAGATCTATTGACAAAAGTGAACAAGGTGTATATGAGAAACACAGGTTCCCAGAGTATATGCAATTCACAGCACAGCTATATCGAACTATTATTTATTTTCAAAGTAAGTCAAAGGCCAAGGTCATATACAATGTACATGTATTATGAAGATGTTTACAGGTCTGCAATCAATATATACTATCTAAAATATCAAGGGTCTGTGTCTAGCAGTTCAGACAGGTATGACCCACTTTTTATTCATATATTTGCAAAGTAGGTACGTGTAGGAACCGGCATGATGTAGTGGATATCCACTCATCATGTACCCAGGGATCCCAGGTCTCCAGTCTGACGGATGAGACTTTAGACCGTAGCATATAACCTTAGCTGTTGGTGGGACGTTTTACACAAAACCCAACAACAACAACAACAAAAATAGGTCAAAAGTCAATGTCGTACTTTAGGTATGTTTATAAAGTCTTCACACTTGTCAAGGTATGCACATTAACTCAAAGGTTTCTTGCCTGAAACAGGATGCCAGTCAAACATCTCTCTCTCTCTCTCTCTCTCTCTCTCTCTCTCTCTCTCTCTCTCTCATTTATACACATATTATATATTGTGTTTATTCCAATAACACTTGTTGTATTAAACATCATACCACCTTTCGGGAGGTGACTTCTATAAGCTTACGCTTACTGTCAAATCCCTTTCATTCAACTGCTTTGTTATATTATTTGTGCTTTGCTCATTGTATAAAAGAGAATGAATAAAATATGTATAAAACAAAGGTATGCACATATGGAGTGTCAAGTCTAAAGGTTCTGTAGTTCAAGAGTTATAGCCATTGTAAAACTTTGGTTCTATTTTTTTTAAAAGAAGGCCAAAGATCAAGATAAAATGTCATATAGTTTGACGTATTTGAATAAGGTCAGGCAACAAGGTAAACACAAAATGAGTCAATCGATGTGAAATATATCGGATCAGTAGGTTTGGTAGATAAAAAGATATGACCAATGTTAAAGTTTTTACTACAATTCATCTTATTTCAAAAGTAGGTTGCAGGTCAGGGTCGAAGCCATGTATTTAAGTTTAATTTGAAAAGCTGTCTCCACAAGGTATATTTACATATCATATCAGAGCTCGAGGTTCGTTAGTTCAAAAATGTATTGCCAACGTTAAAATTATAGCACGTACACAAAAAACAATCCGGATGATATAAAAAGTAGAGGTTTTAAACAGTAAAAGCTGTGTAAAACGGTCACTCAAAAATAGACAAAACAAAGATCTTAATGACAAATAGTCGAACGTATTGCAGAATACTCCCCTTGGGTCATTCTGCAATACTTTTGACCTGCATTAGGCGATAATCGGTATTGAAACCAATTTTCGGTCATTTTGAGGGTGGCCGTTTTACACAGGTTTTACTGTACGCAATTGAATAGACCAAACGTCAGTGGACTAGACCAAAGACTGGCCGTGGTTGACACTTTTCTCAAACGTTAAATTATTCTCAAGTTAGATTCCACTGGTTTAGGCTATGTCACACCGGGTAGGCGGCAATCGAAAACGCCAATACTATCGAGGAACGTAGATCAAAAATCAAAAGAAACAGTGTTTTCGATTGCCATTTGTCGCCACCCTGGCGACAAATGGTAATCGAAAACACGGTTTCTATCGATTTTTGATTCGCGTTCGTCGATTGTTGATAACGTTTTCGATTGCCGCCTACCCGGTGTGATGTCGTATCATCACATTTGTTTATCTGTTCCTACGCTTTGAACAAGGAGTAATTCACCCTATAACCACTTTAATTGTTGTGGTATCTGTCTTATCATTGAAAACATGTCTGAATGTCTGTTTTATTTCCCAGTTTAATATACACAGAAGCCAGTTATTAAGATAAGTTGACTGAAAATCAATTTGTCCTTCTTCAACAAAATAAGGCCACGGATAATATCACTGTAAACGTGATACATTTAACTTGGAACAAAAGTACATTACTCCAGATGCTGTCAGTCTGTGGAACTAGATCACAGAAACTAAATGAACCTGACATGTGATTAACAACAATGTGGCATTTTGACAAGTGTAGACTCAGACAAGCCTGTGCAGCCTCCTTTTAAGCTTAGAAACTCAAAATGATGTTGGGTCTGTAGTTCAACACTCATAGAATATTCAAGCGACGAGCAAAGGCTCTGATCAGATTGCGCGTATGCGCAGGCTGATCTGAGGCTTTGCTGGTCGCACATACCACATTGTTGGACCTCTCATGTCATGGCTCAAATGTAGAGGGTCTTATCGTTAAGGCTGAAAAATGAAATGATGTTAGGCCGATTTAAACCGTAAGCCGCGCTTCCTGTCAAAATAGCGATTCTTCTACAACCAAAAAGTACATACAAAAAACAAAAACAAAACAGAAAAAAAACAACAACATACAAACTATACTATTTTCCTACGGATTAGTATCAGATATACGGATTGATCTTAAAGAGACTAAGTCTGCAACTATGAACATTTTTCGAAATATTTCATTTTCTTTTTAAATCATTTGTAAAAGTAGAATTGAGTTATGTTTTCATCATAAATCTGTTTATTATAGCTGAAAACTGCACGGAAAAGTGAATTATCTTATAAAAACAGGTGTGTTTTTCTCTTGTTGGTAATTATTTGCGTCCCTCCAATAATTATAGATAGGTAATTTTAACATAAATGCTGTTGTTTTGATACTAATAATTTGTTAAGATTTACGAAATTGGTAAAATGTATACCTAAATTTTAGTTTTTTTACTGTGTTCTTGAAAAATAGAAACATTATAGTCTAGCGTTAAAATGCAAATAAGAGGTCTATTCTTAACTTCTAACAAAGAAAACAAACACAGTTTGCATGTTGGCGCGCTTTAATGTGAGCAAATGAGCAGCGTGACATGGAAGGACGTTGTAGACCTTGATGAGATCTATTTAAAGAAGTGCTTGTAAAAGCCCTGCCAGTAACACAGCTTACTTAACCCTTAGATCTTCTCATTGCCGAAGTACCTGCCGTCCAACCCACATGACACCAAACTTTCTATTTTTTGTTTGGCGAAAACTTGCTGTGATTTTAAACAGTGCAGTATACCACATAGCAATGACGACGTGCAAATCAACACGGCAAGATCTCTTGCTCGAATCTATACAAAATTTTGTGTGTTGCTCACATCTGTGAAGCCGCCTTAGAACTGATTTTTCACAACACTTCGTTCACAAATACCTGATTATTCTCAGTCCGTGCATGACGACTGAGTAATAATATACTGCACAACCTTTGTTAATGCTAGTACCGACTAGACAAATATTCTGCTCTATTCGATGAAACGAGCAGAATGTTAATGCTAGAACACACGTTTGTGGGCACTTTTGCGGCATGAAGGGCAACAGTGCCTTAGTAACTTAGGGACATGTCCTCTTTCAGTTTTTGCCTGTTGCCCAAACCAAAGATCATTATTAAGGTCAATAAATGAGGTCAAAGGTCAATAGGTGCAAAATGATGTATAACGCATTAAACACAGTACAAAAACATCAAAGACACTGGCATTTTGCTGCAAATAATTTCAAATAACTGAAATACTGATATCTAGTTAGATAAATCATTGAAATTTTATCATCTGCGATCACAAACACAGCTGTCTGTTCGTCTGTATGTATGTACAGGTACTGCATAGTGCCTGTATTGGTTATATACAATTGTGATAGTTATCCTTTTTCGCAAAAACACATAATAAAAGTCTTTGTAATTCAATCTAACATTTTTTGAATGAAATATAAAGCTGTCTTAGAAATGCAATACTGTGCACTGACCAGTCTGCGCTTGATGCGATGTATTTATTGACATCGGCTGCGCATCTGATGTGATTAACACCGAGCACCAAATGCATCTTTGACACAAAGAAAACGAAACTAATTACACTTTTTGTGTGACTTCCTGTGACATCACAAATACAGCTTGATCAATTAAAATCAGCCAATATCGTCTTTTTATGAAAAGTAAGGAAGAAGGCAAAGACCAGGAATCGATACAATCAAGTACCACACCTGACCCAGGACACCGAATAGGAAAGTGACAAAAACACAAGACACCATCACGTTCAAGAGAGCCAAGAGGTCAGCTCTTTCCCAATAGGTGACCACAAGGTTGCAACAAATATACATTTAGTATTGGCAAAGACAAACAAAAATAACAAATAATGAAAAAGACCCACAAAAGAAACACCGCCTTGGAACGGTAAGTGAGAAAATTGCTTGAGGGCTTAAACTAGTTTTACGTTACCAACCTCGTCATTAATTATGCAGTCGATTAGGACACATAGTTGTTTGGTTGCATGGAAGGCCCCATTCTTATCCACGAATCATCTCCTGAATACTTGAGCAAAATAAATCCAACAATTAAACCCTGGAGGAACCGACAACAGACGCAACAGCAGGCCCCAACAATCTCATCTATAGATACGTCTTTAAGTCTGAACCTTCATAGTCTGAGGTCCGAACCACAAAAGCAAGATTATATATTTCTTATTTGAAACGACCTGCAACAGGCAGGTGCCTGCAGCTCGTTTGATGAACAGATGTGCATCATTTGTCAACATTGGTTAAAAGCAAGCAGGTGTCTGCTCTTGGCGAAGATAGGTGTGACAAGCTGCTACAAGCAGCATTTGACCGATGGGAGTGCTGTGGCTACGGCAACATAGATGTAATTGACATATAAGATTGGTAGACCTCAAACACCTTAATTGCGCAGGAAAAGAGGGTTAAATATCACAGACCTTGTTTTTCAAGTTTCATGTCTGCATTCCACATAGCTAGGTAAAACTAAGAGGCATACTGATACTTCAGAAGAGACGTCCACTTCTTGTGATTCTAGGCCGTCTAGGCGATCATTACCACCTCTAGATAAATCACTCTTCATCTTTGCTTCCACACTTCAAGGGAGGACTTTAACCCAATACTGACATTACCTAGGTCACAATAGATTATGTCA
Organism: Loripinus fragilis; assembly: GCA_964019695.1. Classification (NCBI taxonomy): domain Eukaryota; kingdom Metazoa; phylum Mollusca; class Bivalvia; order Lucinida; family Lucinidae; genus Loripinus; species Loripinus fragilis. The sequence continues at coordinate 33,989,743 of OZ026518.1, forward strand.
TAGTCTTAATTTGATTTACAGATGCTGGTTAAGCCTTCCAGTAAAATATTTTACTGAACGTTCCAAGGCGGTACTTCTTTAGTGGATCTTTTATGTTTTTTTTTGTCTTGTGTTTATTATGCCTTTGGGTGCGTCTGTTTATTTGTGCCGTGTGGTCACCTGCTGGGAAAGGGCTGACCTCTTGGCTCTCGTTTGTGGTGTATAACTGTGAGTTTGTCACTTTCCCATTGGTATCCTGGGTCAGGTGTGGTACTTGATTGTATTGATTCCTGATCTTTGCACCGTTACTTACGTAGGCTAGCAACAATATATGATTTATGCTGTAGAAGATTGCCTGTACCATCCTACATGTAAAAAACGTTTCTATAGGCATTTTGGAAAACATAGAGAATCAGGAGATGTTCCGCCCCACAAATTAGGTCTCCAGAAAATTGCTTTTGAACTTAGGCTTTGCTTTGAAAATATAGAAATTTATACATTGCAAGCATTATGGGAGTGTTACACTGATTTTCTCCTTGCTATGGGGAAGCATCTGGGTCATTACGAAAAAATCAAACCTCAAATACCAGGGAAATTACAGTTTGTTCCACAATTGAATCCACGTGAACCACTTTGAATTTTCCCTTGAAATCAGCCAGCGAAATAGTCTAACTTCTAGAGAAACGAGTAGATGAACCATCAGGAAGCCAAGAATCTAAGTCGGATCTGAATAAAACTACCGCGCATATTCCAGAGTCTGAGTATATGTTATATAAATGTATCATGTAGCCAAGAATTTACGCAAGATATCAGTATCCGACAGGTTTAGGATTTGGGCAGCTAACAAATGTAACAGTAGTCTGCAAAATACTTGACCCATCAATCGGACCACAAATATTGACCAAATGCGAGTGTTTTTGTTTATTAAGGGAAAAGACCCAAGTAGGCTTCCTTCTACATCTGGTGCATTTAACTCCACATAAAACGAGCCCATCATCAGACAACTATATGGTTGAATGCTACAGTTCCATCTCCAGAGCACATTGGTCTGGAAACTTGTGCATGGTTGCGAGACCCCTATAGCAACCAATTGAAACCAAAGGTGTTGCTGTAAGAACCTATACCTAAAGTATGTACACAGTTGTTGCAATGCAGCCGCAAAGTGTATGCAACAAGACGGTTCAAATGTAGATCTAATCCTAGTAATATCAATTTCTTGCGGCTGTGGTTCTATTACATGTGGCAATCCACTGAATGTTGTGGAAGAGTCAGATAATGAGGATGAGTTGTAAAGAAGGACACTTATTAATAAGTTACTATTATAAGAGATGAAAGATATCAGTTTTCAATTGTATATCTATAAATGACATTCGAGATATTTTACGGTCAGTTTCCGGTTAAAACTATATATGTGAAAGTTGCATAGGGTGCTTTTAAAATAGGGACCTGGTCACACATGCACCTTGTGACCTTTGACCCCGATGATACGTACATTTCAAATGAGGGCATTAGCCTCTAAAATAAGAAAAGGTCATTTTAAAACTGGTTGCTGTTTAAAAGCCCAGGTTTGTTTTATCTCATAAAAATGTAAACATAAATTCGTAATAACACTTAGTAAATGCTTCTGAAATTGCACTTGGTGACCCTTGACCCTCATAATGACCTTTTATGAGGTCATAAGAATTGAAACAAATGATATACCAATTAAAATAAAGTCACTGATATCGATCAGACAAGGTACAACGAATTCCGTCAATGTCAATCCAAATCATTATATTATATGTATTAAACCACGAATTTTATATACACTTAGTGACCTTTTGACCCCTTTGTGACCTTGTGTAGGGTCAGTATGCTTTGTATATTGGACGCATTTATTCAAGGAATGTTGGCTGAGTGCAATAAACCAATTTGCCTTTTATTTTGCGAAATAAATATAAATGCAAAATTTGCAAATTTAACTCACCACAATATAATGCACTTGATGACCTTTGACCCCCTATTGTGACCTTATTTGGGGTTTCTTATTTGGGCAACAGGGCAAAATCAGTTCAGGAATGTTTGCTTATATTGATAAGCCAAGTGGCACCTTATGCCCCAAAAGTGCCCACACTTCGAAAAAAATATCTTTGAGAACACCTGTCTATTAGTTCTGAAATCAAAAGCATGAATCGAGACGCACTTTATCAACACACATTGTACCTTAAAAACAAAATTTAAAATGATTTTTGTTTGTTTGTTCTATTCTGCTCTTACAGTCACGGGAAGTGTACAACATATGAAACCTGTGCACACTTGCGCGGATCCAGAAAGTTTTGTCAGAGTGGGTCCAAATTTGATAATTGTTTTAGTTGATGAGGGGATAGAGGGTCCAGATACCGCTATAAGTGGGCCATACTCAGCCCGCCAGCCAAACGCCATTCAAATGGCATTTCGCTGGAAGGCCGATGGTGGCCAAACATTAAATGCTGGCTCGGTAGCTTTGTGATTTTCAGGGGATCCGGACCAGTATTGCAAAGAAATTCTATATTTTTTAAGATTTTCAGGGGGGGGGGGGGGTTCTGGTCCCCCCTCTGGATCCGTCCATGCGCAATTGCAAAGGTTTCAAGTTTTGCACAGTATAGACTGGTAAACCTATGTCGTAATTCCATTGTATGTGTATTTTCTAATGCATGCCAAACTGTTTATCGGGACCCCAGGAATGCGGAAAAAGTTGTCCTAAAAAAATAACATGTTTGGGTTATGTGAAAATTCATGGTTTCCATGGCAACCCATAATGTAATTTTCAGAAATCGGGGTGTACCTACAAAATCAATCATATTTCAAGTGTTGCTTATCCTAGACGACTAAATTTGTCATCAAAGTAAAGCTTAGACATAGATCCTTTCCCCCATGGTCAATTATGCAAACTCTCTTTTTTGGTAGAGTTTGCATATTCATGAATATTGATAAAACAAAACAATTAAGAGAAAACTTGTGTAGGGTTGGTGCTCGAGAAGGGTAGGGTGACGAAACGATTTACAGTTAGAAGTATGAAAGAAAACCCTGTATGTGTCAAATCGGGTGAATAAAGTACCATAACCTAGTCAACAACGTATCTCTACTCTTATCGAGCACGGACTCTACCTACAAAATTACCTATATCTCAGCTGTGTATTGTCCTATGCAACCATACGTGGTACCAAATTAATGCTATGACGTGGTAACTTTGGTGTAATTAACATATATGCAAGCATTCTAATTTGCATATTCATTAACATTAATGAAGACATAGGAAATAAGATGAAAAAACAATATAGAAAAATGAAAGGGGTCTACCAACAAAATTAGCTAAATCTGGGCTGCTAAGTATTTAATACCACCAAACATGGTACCAGGTTATTATTAAGATATAACGGTGTTTATTTAATTTATGTTTAGTAGTATAAAATTAGCAACTGATATATACGTTTATCTTGAAGGTACATTCAAATTCATTTGTATTCGATTTTTCTTATTTTTCTTAAGTTTCCATTTGCGTGTATGAATATTTAAATTAGATAATTTGCCTATCGAACCTTAGATTGAAAGAACATTGACTAGGCTTTGATTAGGTACCAAGGTTCGAAGTTTATGATAATAGTAAGCTGAGATATGAGTAGTTTTGTGGATACATTCCATTAATTTTTCTATAATTTTCTCTCACGTTTTCATTAATATTCATGCATATGATAATTAGATAATTTAGATATCTTATCAGTAGGTAAAAGTATAGTATCTATGCTTTAACCCTCAAAGCTTCAATTGCAACAATAGTCGTCTGCTTTCACCGTCTGCTGAAATGTTTAAGAAGCCTCTATGACAAACAGTGTGGACCCAGAACAAACTGCTCCTAGAGGAGCAGTTTGATCTGGGTACACCCTGTTTGCTTCAATACTTGAATTCGTCAGTAATGTTAGACATTTTTTTGAAGCAGACGACTTCAGCAGACGTCATTTTTCAGATGTATTTTTTCTATGGGCTTTAACGGCTAATTTGGTTTGGTTTAAACAATATTTATTCAGATAATTTGCATGTAGACAAATTTAAACAATGTTAATATATTCAGGATCTGACAGTAAGCTTTAAGCTTGTATGTAAGCCATTTCCTGACACAAAATGTATATACAACATATGTGAATAGTATAGAAACATTACAAAGAATAATCAACTAGCGCTACAGGTAGAATATGTGAAGAAAACAAATGAAAAAGATATTTATTTAAGGAAAACAAGAAAGAGAGAGGGAGAGGGCGATGAGAGGCAGATGGAGAGTTATTAACTGCATATTTAATTGCACAACATTAGTTGAAAATCGTAAGAGTGGGTGCAAGAGAGTCTTTTTAATATTTGAAATGGGAAAGATAGAGTTATGAAAGTTGAAAGGAAGAAGGAAAAAAGTATGTTGACCGCATTCCTTCAGTACACTTTGGAAGATAGACAAGGTTTAATGAGACTAAACATCATAGCTCAGGCCTGGACAAGTATAATACATTGGTTTACAAGTATATAGTCTAGTGGGCCTAATGTTCAAATCTTTTTGACTTTATTATAAAATCTTGGACTTTAAGAAATAGTGATACATTTTCATCATTTGTAAACTCCGGTTTGCCGCAAAGGAGCTCATGCGTAGTGTGGTTTCTAAGGACATCACCCAGATACCTTTCACGTACTGCTGTTAATTGAGGACAAATATAGAAGAAATGGTATGCACTCTCAAAACCACCACATGAGCAAGACAGGCTAGGTATTATATTTTTACGATAGAGATCGGCATTTAGTGAGCTACATTGCATACGTAATCTTGCATGGAGAATTTGCCCTTTTCTTGAACCAGCTGAGTAATACTTAGGGGGTGCACGATTCCTTGTTTCTCTGTTGAGTTGGTATTTGAAAGACGCCACAGAGCTTGCATCTTTTATTTCCTGTGCTAAGTTACACATTCTCTAATTGTTGAGGGATAAAACGAGTTATAAAACAAATTTGTATTAGTATGAATAGTGGGAATATCGCTTGAATTCCTAAGTCTATAAGGATTACCATCCTGAACAAGAGGGGGTAGAAATTCCTGCATGTTATTCGGTGTAAGGTTATTTATGATTTTATAAAATATCACGAGCTTATGTTTGGTGCGACGTTCTTGCAATGAATCCCATCCTAGATCAGCCAGAAGTTTTCAAGGCTACAGAGCTTGGTGCCTCCTGTGATTATTCTAGCTGCCTCGTGATGGATAGAATCAAGCTGTCTTTTTGCTTCATTGGAACAGTTGTCCAAAACTGAGTCACTATACTCAAGCAATGGACGTATGAATGCGAAGTACATTTTTTCTAGTGTTTGTATATTGACCTTAAACTTGAGAGCTCTCATAAGATGTCATCTTGACCATGCTGTATTGGTCACTCTTTGGATGTGATCTGACCAGTTACATGTATTAGAGAAAGTAAGTCCTAAATGTCTGTGAGAGGTGGTTTCGTTCAAGATAACATTGTTCATTTCTAGTGGAGGATGGACAATCGGGAGCTGTCTGCGAGATATAAGAAGAGAAGTCGTTTTTGTTGGATTAAAGTCTACTAGCCAATCATTGGCCCAGACATTGATAGTATCAAGATCAGAATTAAGAATAAAAGCTGCAGTTTGTGGGTCGTCAATGATAATGTATATACTTGTGTCGTCTGCAAAAAGACGTATTGATGATCGAATGTTATTTACAATATCATTAATGTAAATAAAAAAAACAAGGGACCAAGAATGGAGGCCTGGGGAACTCCTGCTAAAACGTCGGCCCAATTAGATTCTACCCCATTCAGAACAACGCGCTGTCTGCGGTTTGAGAGATAACTTTGGAACGATTGGAGAAGAGAGCCAGAAATACCCATGCAGGCTAGTTTATGTAATAGACCTTTGTGCCATACTCTGTCAAAAGCCTTGCTGATGTCACAGAAAACAACACGCACTTCTTTACCACTGTCAACTGCTTCTAAAAATGAGTGATATGTGTGTAATAACTGGAAAGTAGTTGAATCACCTTGGATGAATCCGGACTGAAAGGGGGTGAGAAGACTATTTTCACTAATGTAGTTGAAAATATGTTTGTGCACACACCTTTCCATGACTTTCCCCAATTGGCTTTGAAGGAACCGATTTATCTTCTTTTTTGTGGATAGCGGTGACATTGGCGTCTTTCCAATTTGAGGGGAAATAACCTTGTAGTAATGAGCGATTAAATACCGTTGCTAAAGGCTTAGATAGCACGGACGCGCCTTCCTTCAGTAAGCGAGGACTTATAAGGTTGGGGCCACATGCCTTAGTTACATTTAAATTATCTAAAACATCTTTTACTTCTTGTTCTGATATAGTTATGAAGTTGAGCTCATTATTAGTATTCGTGCGTGGAGGCAACGTTTTATTTATATCATTAACAACAGACTGTGAACTGAAATATTCGTTTAACATATTAGCCTTATCAGCATTATTCTCAGCAAATTTATTGTCGAGCTTCAATGTTGGTATTGTATGAGATGTTTTACTTACACCGAGTATTTGTTTGGACGTTTTCCAAAATAATTTAGAGTTGACATTTTCTTTAGATAAGATATCTTCAAGCTTGTCGAAGTAATTCGTTTTTGACAATCTAATTTCATTGACGACTTTATTTCTCAGGGCCTTAAATTTTTCCCAAATTGACTGATTGGATGTTTTTTTGAATTTCCTGAAAGCGCGTTTTCGTTTTCGGATGAGGTTTTTAATATGGCAAGTTATCCATGGTGGCTCGTCAGGCCTTATTGTAACTATTTTGCTTGGAACGGAATTTTCACAAGCAACATCTAGGGCTTCTTGTATACATACTACATTATCATCGATATTTTCTGTAACTAGCTTTTCCTCGAGATTAACTGATATCAATTTTTCACGAAATTGGATAAAATCAGCTCGTTCATAGTTACACATTTTGCGCTTAAACGATTTAGTTGACAGGCGCAGAAATTTGAGTAAAACAAGTATTGGACAGTGGAATCGGATTTGGTCTGGTATAAATGAATCAGCTACACAACTCATCAAAATATTTGAACTATTGCGTACGAGAATCAAGTCTATAAGGGATGATGAATTTTCTGTGAAGTGCGAGTCTTCATTTATCAGTTGTTCTAAGTTGTAATTTTGAATTAAATCTTTTATTTTATTGTTTCCATTGGTTCTCATATTAATATTAAAATCTCCAGTTATAACAATATCTGGTATGTTTGTGTTTTTGCTCTGTCAATGCTTTCGCTTAAAATAGTAAAGTAATCTGCTGTGCTGTTTGGTGGTCTGTAAAACCCACCAATCAATATTTTCTTAGATCTCACACATATCTCTAACCAGACGGCTTCCAGGTTGTTAATTTCCAGATCGTTTCAACGTTTACATACGAGAGACTGTCTGACGTAAATGATAACTCCCCCGCCAGGACGACCGATCCTGTCTGTACTGAACGGTGGATGAAACGCTTCAATTAGTAATTTATCATTTGCTGTTACAGGTTTCAGCCAACTTTCAGAGAAGACAAGAACATCGTATGCCAAAGATTCACATTTAATCAAATCGAGTTTAGGAAGTATGCTCTGGATATTGAGATGCATGATACTAAGATGATTCGCCAAAGCACTGAAAGAGTTAACACTATTCGAAACGCTAAGATCAGCAAGGCTAGTGACAGAATCTGGACCAGGGTTTAGATGAACGTCTCCGCTTAGAAGAATAAGATCCACAGTCCAGGAGAGAACAACGCTTGTTATAAGTAGAGAAATGCATATAGCGGAGAAAATTGAGTTATCATTTTGTCTTGGACTCATTCGTTTATATGGACATTTCATGTTTCTGTAAGCTTCGTTACTTGCCTGTAGAGCTATGATGATACTGAGACATGTGAGGTCATATAGGAAGGCATAACTGCAGCTCGACAGAATTAAGAGAATCAGTATGTAGAATTTGTTTTACTCGAGCTTATTTTTGGTACCAAGATGCATCGACTGCGTCACAGCGAGGTTGCCACCGAGGCTGGCTAAATCACGCGTGCATTCCATTAATGCTACATGCTAAAATATGCAACAAAATAAGAACAAACCTCGCCAGGAACAACGCCGTGATACAGCCAAATGACACCGTGTACAACGAGTGGATCCTGTATGACCTCAGACCATATGTCTTCACAATTGATTGTTTGAAGGAAACGGTCAACCGAGAGAAGAGTAGAGATAAGATGAAGTGGAGAGCAAACATATCAAAAATAATAACAAAACAGCTTCAAAATCGTCCTTCTGTGGGGACGCTGGTATAGATACAATTTACACAGAGACCATGGTTAATAATGGATACAGGTACGTTTAGGGGTATCGTGCGAAAAGGTGTCTCATCGATTTCAAAATTTTGGAGCAAAAACGGCCCTTCAAGGCTTTGATCTGTTCAACATCAGAGAGGGTAGTCGGATCATGTTTATGTCCAGTACACACAGTCCGACAATGGACCATGTAAGTTCAGTATTATGGTATAGCACCCTTCGGTCGACGCCGCTTCAAAGCTTGAACAACATAGCGAAGAAACCTGTTTTCATGGATCACCAAATATGATTGAATATTGTGTAATAAGCGTCATTGCTTTGCAGCGCATATCAATTAATAAAACTATGTGCTAATGTTGTCAAAATACGTCTAAAACATGTTTCTTGCGACGATGTTCGTTTATGTACATGAAACATTTAAGTATAACAAAAAATACCAAGTTTGGATGATAGCAATCTTAGTTTCGAGTATGAGCGTATATTATTTAGCGTTTCCCTCTCTAGCGACTTTTATACACGTCATCTGCTGAAAAATGAACGTTGAAAACAGCTTGGACCAATGTCAGAACCGACACGGCACCGGCCCTGATCAGGATCCAAGTCGTTTTGTACTACAACAATGTTCCAGAAAGAATGTTTGATGAAGTTAATTTTCAAAAACAAAACAAAAAAAAAAACAGTCGACAAACAGAAGCTAATGCATAAAAACTGTCAAGCTTCAACTAAAAGTGAGTATATCTGTATTTCATGTATGAACTATAAATCTTCTCATCATAAAGAATCGAGACGATAGCCGACTCGACAAACTATAATCTTGAAACGGCTTATAACGACCCTCAACCTCGAGCAATTCGGGCAAGCCATATTGGTATTATATTACCTGTGATATGAAACTGTTTTGCCCTAGGCATGTCACGAGGAAATTGGCCTTGGTAGGCACAACATGCATGATGGAAAAATCGATAAAACATTGTCGAGAGCAAATGGCATTGACGCGGATCAGCTTGTGCAAGCGCACAGACTGGTCTGCACCATTGTTTTTCGCGGGTTATCTCTTGACTTGGTGAGAGTTGAGACATTAGTAGGTTAGATCCAGATGAAAAATCGAAGCTACGGGCGGACTGTATAAAGGAAGATTAGATGTGCTTATAGCAATACCATTCACTTATGAGACACGACATGAAATTTTGGCTAATTTGGTACCGTGTTGGTGCTCTAGGGCAATAGGCAACTGAAATGTAATAGATCTTGTAGGCACACACCCTATTTTTTTATGATTTTTCTCTAACATAATGACGTTATTTTTGAGGGCAATCAATGTCTTATTTTTGCATTCATTATGATATCAGGAGATCCTTTAAACAATTAGGTCTCCATCAGAATTTTTCCTAGGGGTTAAATGTAGGTCTTACATGTACTACCCCAGGGGTAATAATTTTTCCAATGGTTTTGCCTTCAGTTTTTTAGTTTTCATTAACATTCATTTGTATACAAATGAGATAATTTTCATAAAGGACCACTGGATAAAAGTACATATAACACCAATGATATACAAATATGCAACAGTGATGGTTTTGGGCTGAAATACATTTATTTTATGTTTTTATGATATTTTGTCAATTTTTAATGTTTTCATTAATATTCATAAATATGCAAATTATACAAAAAAGATAAAAGGGATAAAAGGCCTGTGTCTAAGTTTTACTTTACATGCTTTGCTTTTCATTATGCTGCATTTCATCTGTGTTTTTGCTTTTTGCCAAAGTACCCATTTATGGGTTTGCAATACACAAGGGTTTTAGTGATTTTTATTATGGAACTTGTTTTTGAGAGTGGCTGTTCTCGTTTTATCGTCAGGGTTTCGTGTTAACGTCCTGGGTTTGTTGTATGTTTTAACAAAAAGCAGGCTGACCAAAGTCAAACGTTAAGTCGTTTCTCTTAAGACAACACAGTTCTAATATTGTTTCTGCCAAACGCATTTTGAGTTTAATGTGGTTATTGGCAAAATCATAGCATGAAATACAATGCGTACAGCAATATGATACTTGAACAGACATTAGCTCGGTAGACTTGAAGCCAAATGCTTAATCAATTGCTTTATTAAACTGTTGGTTGGTTTTCTAATCGTATGCACCTGGGAAAGAGCAGAACAGGTGCTTGTCTGCAACTGCCAATATGAACGTTCTTAAACCCTTCGCCTGTTGCGAAACAATGCATATAGAAGTGTCGTCTGTCAAAGCTGTCTGCTGCATCTAATTGCTAACAGTACAGACTAATTTAAGCTAGGAAACAAACAGAGGGGACCCTGATCAGATTGCTACTAGAGATCCACATGCTAGTTTCAGCATTCAGACAAACAGTGTGAACCCTGATCAGACTGCTCCTGATTGAGCAGTCTGATCTAGCTCATACTGCTAGATACGCAGACCTGTTTACTGCTGTGTTTTGTGCGTATTTCACAATCAATGCTTTGGTGCTTCAAACAAACGCTGGCAAAACTACGCACAGGACAAAAGCCCGATTTTCAATAATTTTCATCCGTTTTGGCCCATTTCAAGATGTTTTTCATCTATATACTTAAGGTAAGAGTTAAATGTCATGTCAAAGCATGAGATAATGGTACTTATCGCATATGTGCAAAAGCCTCCTTCAAACGCACATGCTGACATATCTAGAAAAGCTAGAGGTCCACATTTTAGTCTATGTCTTCATCCACATCCTTTGTGTACGGTAGCAGCGAAAGCTTAGCCGAGAGTGAGAACAGTGAGAATAGATAATCCTACTTATTTGTGATCAGACTTAAAACTTGGAAATTGTCTTTGACGATTTCTTACGACCTATATATCTGTCTTGGTATTGAGACATATATTCCAGGCATATTTGAGCCGCGACATGTGATTTCCAACATTGTGTCATTTTACGAGTGTATACTCAGACGATCCTGTGCAGCCACCTTTTTAATGGGGGTGCAGTGGCTCAGTGGTAGAGTGCTTGACACGAAACAGAAAGGCCGCGGGTTCGAGCCTCACCGGCGTCACTGCGTTGTGTCCTTGAGCAGGAACATTAATCCGAGCTTAGTACTGGTTCGACCCAGGAAGACCCGTCTCTATATAACTGAAAGATTGTTGATGGGACGTAAAGAATCGAATCAAATGAAACAAAAGAAGCCTCCTTTTAAGCTTACAAACTCCAAATGATGTTAGGTCAGTAGCTTAACAGTCATAGAATATTTAAACGACTAGTAATGGCTCTGATCAGACTGCGCCTATGCGCAGGCTGATCTGAGGCTTTGCTTGTCACACATACCCATTGGTTGGAAATATCATGTCACGGCTCGTTTTATTTACTTTAGAAATGTCAGGATGGCGACCTGACATAAGAGATTTAATTTAAAAACGCTGTATTGATCCGAATTCTAAAATGGTTGAAAGACAGGGGAGGTAAACATTCTCAACTAATTTCTGAGTTATCCCACGCGGGAGGGATGCGCATTGGAATAAGCCGCATATGTTTATAAAGTCTAAACAGTATTGCACGACCTACAGATGGGCACAAATATAAAATTGCCAAATTCTTAAAGCGGTGTTTCTGGTAATGTTTGTACTTTAATCTTGTTTTTAGAGCAGAAAACACACAATGCCTCTCTTTCACATTGCAGATTGGTTAACTGCAAAGTATTTTGTTTTAATGAGAGAAAACACAACTCACCATTTGGAGGTATACTCAAGGTTAATATATCAGAAGAGCCACTAGCCCCAGCACAGCACCACCCTCAAGTCTGACAGTACATTTGGGATTATTGGGGCGGTCTCAGTGATACAGCAAGAAAGAAAACTCATAAAAATCTGGGTCGAAATGCATAACTTCAACTGCTTTTTATCACCAATGACGATTTCAATCTCGGCGCAGATGAAAAAGAGTTTAACATAAAAATGTTGTATCTAAGATCCACGTTCACCACTGGTCGTGCACATTATGGTCAGTTCATTTGAATTTCAGACCATAACTAAAATTTAAAAATTCTTGAAATTCAAAATGTTATTGTTTTACTCATGTGCGACAAGTATGATTTTCTCATGTGCCAAATATATTGTTTTGATTAAGCTAAAGAGGTTCATTAAGAAAACGTTAATAACCATGCTGTTAATACTCATTGAAAGAAAAGAAGATAAAAGGAAACTCATTAGCAGAAATTAGGAATGTAACTTAGACACCTGTCAGGTTACACCTTAATGCACGTGAGACAAATGCATTTAATGTTTAACTCTTTGGCCTATTGGATAATTTTGCATGCCCTTTCAACTTGTAGTCTGGTGATCTCTTTTTAATCAACATACTTGAAACATTATTTCAGGAATACCATCAGAGTGTCAAATAGATTGGCTCCAGATCAGGTCCAACGTTTTGTTGGACCTGATCAAACTGTTTGCAAAGGTTAACAGCAGATGAGATTAGTAGACATAGAGTTATTGCTGATGTACATATTTTTGTCTTAAGAGTCGAGCAAATCTCGACCTGATATAAAATAATTCCACCGAAGCGTCGTTGTACCATACCTAAATAAAAGTGTCTTATCTTCAAAACCATTAGGGGGAGCGGAAAACATAAACAAACAATAACAAAACTCCTTGCCCTTCCAGGCGGAATAAAACTTACACTTTCAGGAACAGTGGGGGTGACACTGTGCAGACGAAATTGTCACGTCGATCCCCACAAGATTGAAACCTGCTTTAGAACATTTCCAAAATTCAAACTAACTAATGCCCCGCACTTTTACTTAATGCAAAATAGGCGTAGGATAAGGGCGGGATACAGCCCGAATTTCTTTTTTGAAGCCAAAGTGGGTGCATAAAACTGGGTGTGCCGTGTGTGCTATATATGCCTTGTGCGCTGGGACCGCGGCACACCGTCACAATAACTGAAAAATGATGATGTTATCTTCAAAACATAATTGCATATGATCAGGAAAAATCACAATCACACACCACAGACTACTCCACGGTACTATGAAGAAGAGCTACAGAGCACAGACATCAGAGAGACAATTAAAGTAAAGCAGCCAGCTCTCTCAGCTTTTATATTTGGGATTCAAAAAGTATTAAACTGTATAATAAATTGAACGACGACTAACGTTGTCGTACACGCCAAATATGATTTAAAACCACTCTTAGTTGCTTTTTAAAAACATATGTTTTGATTGACAAAAAAGAAAATGAATTGCTAGCTACGCACTGTTATCCAGAGATCTGATGGTATTCGAAAATCTGAATGTTTTTAACTGATATGCGGCTAATGTAATGGACATGTAATACTGCAGCTTATACAAACTTGGCTGAGCCGCGACATGAAATTTCCAACAATGTGGTATTTGAGACCAGCAAGGCCTCAGTTCAGCCTGCGCATTTGCCCAGTCTGATCAGAGCCGTTGCTGGTCGCTTGAATATTCTATGACTGTTTAGCTATTGGCTGAACATCATTTGGAGTTTCTTAGCTTAAAAGGAGGCTGTACAAGCTCATCTGAGAATACCATTGTCAAAATACCACATTGTTGGAAATCACATATCGTGGCTCAACTAGTATTGTGAGTTTAACCAGGAAACGCCAAAATTACAGAACAACACATGGCACCATGAGGAAGATACATTAGAAAACAGACAAACAATGCCACAAGTACGAACAAGCATACTATACTACAATTCAAGTAAATCACACACTGATCTATTTATGGCTGAACTAAACAGCGCGCGCGCACACACACACACACACACACACACACACACACACACACACGAAGCAAATAGTCCAGATTATTGGTAAAATAATATATTCAAAAAATAAAAAAGACGCCCTGGAACAATTTAAGATATTTTTATTTTTCAACAACCAGTATCATAATTGAATTTTCAAGCTGTTTGTTAACGTTCATTATCCGAGAACTAGTTAAAGAGAATAAGCGCTCGGTCATTTGAATGTTTTCTCAACTTCTGCTTCAATTAATTGGTATGGTTTGGGTATTTGCTGGGCTGGGGATTACTGGGCACAATTTCAAACAAAATGCTTATCGTTTTACACCTAGATTAATTCCAAGACATGTGCAAGTATTCCCTACTCCTAGCACATCATACCACTTGTGTGAGATTCCTATAAAACCACATACACCGATATCACAGTAGCAGAGCCTGTTAAAGAAAATAAGCCCTTGGTCATTTGAAATATTTCTTAGATTCTTCTTTTGTTAACTGGTATAGTTTGGTTTTTGCTAGGCTGGTGATTACTGGGCACAACTTCAATGTGTATTTTCCACTTTTTGAAGGGCACGATTACCACAAAAATGGTTATCTTTTGTAGCTAGATAATTTGGGCCTCAACGCGAGAAAACCTGTCTTCAGGGGTTTGCGAACAACGAAGGCGCAGACCAGCCTGCGCATCCGCGCAGTCTGATCAGCGCCTTTGTTATTCGCTATTTGCAAAGTACCATATGTGAACTTGCTACAAGTGAAATTTCATTTTTCTAACTAGTCTCTGTAGCTGAGGAGATTGGTTTAAGTCTTGCTTTGTCGGAAACCCCGAAGACAGGTTTTCTCGCGTCGCGGCACATTTAATAGATATGTATTCCTTACTACAAACACAACATGATACTTGTGTACGATTCCTATAAAACCATATACATAGAGGATCTTACATGAGTGCTCATGTTTTATTGAATTTATTAAACGAGTTGGGGAAAAGAGATAAAAAGCGAGGCTTGCCGAGCATTTTATCTCTTTTTCGCAACGAGTTTAATAAATTCAATAATACAAGAGCACGAATGTTAGATTCTATTTATCATATGACATTAAGATATCTTTGAAGTGTCATTGCTGACGGTAAACGTTATAATATTGTCATTATGCACGCAAAGTTGTTATGGACGTCATAATATTTCCCGTAAATCGATAAACCACTAGTGGTTTACATATTTTATTGCATGGCGTTATTTCACTCCCAGACGCGACGTCATATGATAAAACGATATAACAATTGCAGAGAAACTGTTACAGAGAATAAGCTCTTGGTCACTTAACAATTTTCTTAAGCCTCGTTCATATGCACAATATACACCCCGGTGCAAATATACATCCGGGTTGTACATTTGCACCTGGGGTGTATTTTGGTGATGTAAACGGTGTTTTATAAATATGCTCCCGGGTGCTAATTTGCACCGGGGTGCGAATTTGCTCCACCTTTGTAGGTGGTGCAAATACGGTGGAGCAAATTAGCATCCGGGTGCACATTTGCTCCTGGGTGCAAATCGCGCACATGAACGCAACTTGTTATCACATATGTACAATTTGATCTTAGATTTGGATAAATTACCCATATTTTCTATATGAACATGTACATGTGTATGAAACTAAACTATATAAATAGTCCCTTTATCAAACTTAGGGTCATGGCTTCTTTCTGTAGTCACTACTTCATCGGCTATGCCGGGTTGCCACGCAGAACAACTGGAATTTCTGGTCCATGGGCTTCGATTTGCACGATTCTACTTTCGAACAATATCTCTTCCTAACCTCAGCAATAGAAATCAGAGTTTGCCAGAACCCTGGCGCCATGCACGAGTCCAGGCTATACGATGTACACAACACATCGGTGAAAAGGTCCTCCCCCCCTGCATAATAACGGAGTACCACCCTTTACAATTCATGTAATCAACGTGATATTCAGACAGAGCAATAATTGAAATATGTCTACCCTCTATCTTACCCCTACAATTTGGGAATCCAAACCTCTTGTAGCCAATGATAACCTCGGTTAAGTCATTCCCGTTCGGAAACTTAACAGAGATTTAGAAGAGTTCGCCAGTCAGTTCGTCAACAATTGAAGACCGAACCCGTTTCACACATTCACAAGACGTTTATTTTGCTATTACGAAGAGGTTCTCAATTGTCCAGCTCTGCGCAGTCACGCCTAAGTCAAACTGTCACCAGCAGTTCAACTGAAACAACTTAACGCACACGCGCATTCTGTTGCAGCTATGCGCGCAGTTTGTCGCAGAGCCCGTGACATTCGGAAGCCATGGGTCATCAGTACATGTATAAGTCTCAAGCACTACGTTCGTCCACCACTCTTGGCCAGATAGTCATATATGTACTCAGTACTGCTGCAACAGCTTCTATAAGTGCCATTTATGCACCAGTCATTTGTATCCACTGCTCCCCCACCTACGGGGATGGGCGGGGATAATGATTTTCACTTTCCAGAGCCCTGGTATAAGCCCCGCCGTGTGGGGACAAGCTGACGGTAGCAACCCTGCTCTTTGCCCAACCCTACATAACAGAAAATCCCAGCAGGGTAAGTGTCCCAATGTTATAACCCCCACACTTCCCCGGCACTGCAGGGACAATCAAAAAGTAATTCAGGTCCAGCACCTTACCCCAGCCATTCCACGGCTATCCCCGTAGGTTGGGGCCGTGGATACAAATGACTGGTGTATTATCCTCTTTAAATATTGTATAAATAATAAAGCAAATAAAACCAAATGGAGTTGCATTTTTCTCACATGACGGTATCTTGAACGTAGCGCATCGAATTTCTCCGTATAGTAAAACTGAAACTTTTGTGATATGTTTACAGAGCAAACCCAATAACATATGAACACAATTTATTGACATATGAACGCTTCATAAGGGGGTGCAAATATATTCCCGGGTGCAATTTTGCACCGGGGAGTAAATTTGCACCAGGGTGCAAATTGTGCATATAAACGAGGCTCTATAATCTGCTTCAATTTACTGGTATGCTTTGGGTATTTACTGGACTGTGTATAACTGGGCACAACTGCAATGTTTTTCTCTCTCACTTTTTGAAGGACATGAGTACCACAAAAATGCCCATCTTTAGCAGCTAAATAATTTCCAAAATATGAGCCGCAGCATGAGATTTCCAACAATGTGGAATGTGCAACCAGCAAAGGCACAGATCAGCCTGCGCTTACGCGCAGTCTGATCAGAGCCTTTGCTAGTCGCTTGCATATTCTACGAGTGTAAAGCTACTGACCGAACATCATTTGGAGTTTCTAAGCTTAAAAGGAGGTTGCACAGGCTCGTCTGAGTCTACATTTGTCAATATGCCACATTGTTGGAAATCACGTGTCACGGCTCAATTTTGTATTTCCTTCTCCAAACACAACAGGCTACTTGTGCACGATTCCCATAAAACCACATACACCGATATTACATTATCAGAGAACTAGTTAAAGAGAATAAGCTCTCGGTCAGCTCAACTTCTGCTTCAATTAATTGGTATGGTTTGTGTCTTTGCCGGGCATGAGATTACTGGGCACAACTTCAAACAAAATGCTTATCTTTTAACACCTAAATAAATTCTTTGACAGGTATTCCCAGCTCCAAACACAACATACCACTTGTGCGCGACTCCTATAAAACCACATACACCGATATTACATTATCAGAGAACTAGTTAAAGAGAATAAGCTCTCGGTCAGCTCAACTTCTGCTTCAATTAATTGGTATGGTTTGTGTCTTTGCCGGGCATGAGATTACTGGGCACAACTTCAAACAAAATGCTTATCTTTTAACACCTAAATAAATTCTTTGACAGGTATTCCCAGCTCCAAACACAACATACCACTTGTGCGCGACTCCTATAAAACCACATACACCGATATTACATTATCAGAGAACTAGTTAAAGAGAATAAGCTCTCGGTCAGCTCAACTTCTGCTTCAATTAATTGGTATGGTTTGTGTCTTTGCCGGGCATGAGATTACTGGGCACAACTTCAAACAAAATGCTTATCTTTTAACACCTAAATAAATTCTTTGACAGGTATTCCCAGCTCCAAACACAACATACCACTTGTGCGCGACTCCTATAAAACCACATACACCGATATTACATTATCAGAGAACTAGTTAAAGAGAATAAGCTCTCGGTCAGCTCAACTTCTGCTTCAATTAATTGGTATGGTTTGTGTCTTTGCCGGGCATGAGATTACTGGGCACAACTTCAAACAAAATGCTTATCTTATAACACCTAAATAAATTCTTTGACAGGTATTCCCAGCTCCAAACACAACATACCACTTGTGCGCGACGCCTATAAAACAACATACACCGATATTACAATAGCTGAGAAACTGTAAAAGAGAATACGCTCTATGTCATTTAACATTTTTCTCCAATTCTGCTTTTATTAATTGGTATAGTTTTGGGTATTTGTTGGGCTGGGACTTACTGGACATACCATTTTATTTTAGAAGGGCACGAGTACGACATAGATGCTTTTCATTTGCAGCTAGATAATTCCAAGATAAGTTTATCCTACTCCAGTCACAACATACCACATGTGCGCGACTCCTATAAAACCACGTGTTAAAGATGATGATGATGATGAGTTGGAGTTTAACGACGCATCAACCCTCCCGGGTCATTAGCGTCATCAAGGTTAGGTTAGAGAAGTATTACTGAACATTAAAACTATAATAGATTAGCTAAAATATTAACAATTTAACACATTAAACATATAAGTATATCCAAGACGATAAAATAGTAACCATTTTACAGCGAAGATCATGTACAATATCTGACAACTACATAGGCTAATCAGATGACTATACATGCCCCTCTCCCGCAAGAAAGGAAATGATATGCTGAAAGCAAGTTAAAAAAAATAAATAGTTCAAAGGAAAATAGCTACAATTTGTTAAAAAGATTATTCTCTTTTAAGAATAAGAAGACATTATCAATAGGTACATCATTAAACAATTGTTTGATTGTATCAACATGAAAATATTTGTTTCTTATATGTGAAAAATCACCACATTCAAGTAGAAAATGGCGGACTGTAAAGAGTGTATCACACCCAAAACAATACGGTGGCTCTTCTCGTTTTAAAAGATATGAGTGTGTGATCCTTGTATGACCAATACGTAAACGAGCATGGACAACTTTTTCTTGTCTGACATTTCGTACTACTGGTTGAGATTGTACAATGACAGGTTTAATCTCAAAGAGTTTATTACCAACACTGTTATTCCATAAAATTTGCCATTTGTTTAAAATGTACCTATTGATAGAAGATTTAAAATTTGCATAAGGTATTGTAAATTCAATGAATCTTTTGCTTTTTGATCCACACTTTCATTGCCAGCAATGCCAATGTGGCTAGGGATCCAACAGTAAACTATTTCATTAAATTCTGATAAATTATGATGTTTTTCAAGTAATTTTTGAATTTGGGGATTTTTTGAAGAAGTATGATCTAAAGGTTTTAATACTGAAAGAGAGTCTGACAATATTACAAATTTGTTAGAAGTTTCACAATCGGCAATAAAATCTAATGCTAAATCAATAGCTTTTGTGTTAAAGAGAATAAGCTCTTTGTCATTTAACAATATTCTCAGATTCTGCTTTTATTAATTGGTAAGTTTTGGGTATTTGTTAGGCTGGGGATTACTGGGCACAACTTAAATGTTTTATTTCAAACTTTTTGAAGGGGACTAAGAATGCTTACCTTTTTACACCTAGATAATTTCCAAGATAGGTATTCCCTACTCCAAACACAACATATCACTTGTGCGCGACTCCTATAAAACCACATACACCGATATCACGATAGCTGAGAAACTGTTAAGAGAATAAGCTCTGGGTCACTTGAAGATTTTCTCAAATTTTGCTTTAATTAATTGGTATGGTTTGGGCATTTGTTGGAATCGCCTTTGGCGATTCCAACAAATACCCAAACCATTTAAATATATCTAGGGGACACGCACTTAATAAGCAAACCACTAACTAATCCTGATTAACCGGTTCTCTGGTGTATGTGCTCTATATTATTCGTTTATTCGTATAGGCTTCCAAATGATGCTATAAGATTCCAGGTAACACAACAAAAGAATCATTATAATCACAACATATTATCATAGTGTCTGACAGCTGATAAGCAAAAATCTTTAGATCTCCGCCGACAAAGCGCAATACGTACTTCGGCAGCTTTTATATTAAGCAACATGCGATCGTTAGTCGCACAGGAAAAGCAACACTGGAATGAACGATTAATGGAGGCACTTGGTAAACAAGTCACAAGAAGCACAGTATCAGAAGACGTCACTATCTTGACGTATAATTAAAATTCGATCAGTGTCGACATGACATCATGACGTTGTATCGAATCCGATTGCCATTCGTTATGATGTCATTTTTCCGATTAGCAAGACCAAAACTTACGCTTTACACTTGCCATTGTTTATATGAGTAATGTCATGAGGTTTGGTAACTTATCGGATATGCGAGCAATGAAGGCTCATGCGATGCTGCGCAGCGCGCAGTATCGCCAGATCCTTCACTGCTCTCACACCTAAAGAAGGGACACAGGTGGAGACCCAGGCCAAATTTTACATTTCTAACCCCACTAGGTAGCTGAGTATATATTTATAAAGAATGACGTCACGTATAGGCGATGGTAACAAAGTAATACCAACTTGTCAATTAGCACAAGAGTACAACGATACCCTTACAAGAACGGCTATATAAGAATTGCGTCGCAGCATATACAGGCGTTGCTAGGTTTTCCAATGCGGCGGTCTGCTATATCAGTTGTATACCGTTTCTCTTGGGATAAATTATTGGAAAACTGTTAGTTTGATATGTAAAATAAACTCGTAACGGCTTACAAGGCACCTTTGGTCTTTTCTACTGGTCCAAGAGAGTTATATTCCTTTATATCGTTGCTCTATGTCCGCAGCAATGTGGCAAACAGTAGTATATTTTAGTTCAAGGGGCTCGAGAGGGGGCTCAGGGGGTTCATTTGAACTCCCCTCTCTGCTCCCCCCCCCAATTTTAAATATCCTATGAAAATGAAATAATTTGGTCTCACTGAGACCAAATTATTTCATTTTCATGGGATAGTTAATAAAAGTGAGTTAAAACCCCGCACCTTTATGCATACGAACCCCTTTCCAGAAATCCTGGTTTGGCCCCTGTAGTTATCCATACCAGTAGGGTAACAAATACTCATATACATGTATATCAAATTTAAGCTTGGATGATGCTAATTTCAAAATTGCACAATGGCACTTCCAAAATTTTATGCGAAATTATTTACGGTCCTTCAAGTGTATACACCCTATATTGTGAGTGTTTGCTCGCTGCGGGTTCCCCAAGCATGTATAATCCCATAGGCCTAGCTCCCATTAGGAAACTACGCACGTGCGTACTGAAAAGTGTACATATTCAAGTAAAATCATCTAATGTGGAAATCAGGTGTTTTCCAACCATAAGGGACTGCTCTTAAAGTAAGTAAGGGTGCAAAGACCCCACCTGACCCAGGATACCAATGGGAAAGTGACAAACTCACAGTTAGGCACCACAAACGAGAGCCAAGAGGTCAGCCCTTTCCCAGCAGGTGACCACAAGGCACATATAAACAGACGCGCACAAAGGCATAGCAAAACATAAATGATCCACAAAAAAGTACCGCCTTGAAACGGTCAGTAAAATATTTTACTGGAGGGCTTAAACTGGTATAACGGTGCACCAACTTCACCCTTAGATCAGATGTGGATCAAGACACATAGTTGTTTGGTTTGCAAGAAAGACCCCTAACTTATCAATGCAACATCTCCTAGAACATACAAATCAAGATATAACAAGGAGATAAAGCAAAGATAAGGACTCAACAGTAAATAAAGCTGAATATCAGAGCAACAGAAATCCAACAGGTAAACTCTAGAGGGCCGGACAAACAGCAAAAGCATCAGGCCCCTACTATCTCATCAATAGATAAGTCTTTAAGTCGGAACCGTCATGGAGTCTGAAGTCCGGCCCACCGACGTGCAATTGAAGAGAAAAGCAAAGTTGCCAACCGTGATGGGGTTGACCACCAAGCATGCAGTCTATTGCAATACATTAATGTTATAGCCAATCTTTTTTATAATGGGTAATTATTTAATGAACTGCGCTGAAAAATAATTAGAGCCAACAATCTTCTTCAATTTATACAACAAGTCACCATAGAATTCAGGTTCCGAAAGTCCTTGGCGCAAGAGAGATTTAAAGACCTATATTTTGGTTTAAAAGGGGTCAACACGGATTAACTGATAGGGAACAGATTAAATCAATTTCAATATCTCACTGGTCTACAGGGGCTCCAAGAGGGACATACCTGCATAAAATAAGATCTCTTTGTCCTAGATAAATATAAAAAAAATTATCAGATAATACCTAAACCCTTCATTGGACCTTTTCATAACCTCCTGAAAGCTGACCATAATCACCTCATAAAGATCAGCCTTTCATCTGTCTGGAATAAATCCTAGGGAGTGGTACTACTTGTGTAGTGTAAAAATGTAGTTCTTTAAAGGAAATAATCCGCTCACTTTGGAAGACAGTTATTTCCTTTACGGTAAGTCGCGTTTATGAATAGGGATGCAATTAATTATAAGTGTCGTTTCAATAGTCCCCCTTTGATGTGTGTAACTGTGTCAGCGTTCTGGCTACGCCCATAAATCCTCATATTACTTGACTTTTCGCTTACTGTAAAGGCGGCAACATTAATATTCATATCTGGGCGTGGTTCGGCTATTTCATATGCTAAGAAAGGGAAATCAGGTTTTATTTATAATTTGGTAAAGAGTTAATACGCTTTTTGATCTGGCTCCACAATGTTTGCCTCCCTGCTTATGTTAAATAGACATTTTCAGATGCAGTTATTTTGCTGACGTTTTAAGGACTAAATAATGACTGAGGTGGTAGCACAAGATGATACAGTTACTTTTGAATAAAACCACCCCTCCTTTTCAACTTGTACCTGTGCCTTAGGTTGACTAGTCCTTATTACGCATTCATGAGGCGCCGCCTTTACAGTAAGCGAAAAGTCAAGTAATATGTTATATATTTATCGTATATCGTGTTGAAAATGAAACACTATATAAAAATACAAATATAATGGCTTCATGTACTCCTGTTTACAACATTTGTGAGGTCATTGAGTACAAAAGACACGAAAATCAGTGGTATTGGCATAAAGATTATCTGGAAGCAACTGCGCGTGACCTTAATCCATTTTGTTGTGTTTTTGTACTGTAAGAAATGGTAATTATGTAAATATACTATTTTAACATTTTTTCACACCTGATTGTAGCAGGGTGTAAAATTGTTCAAATTTCCGTCAGTATTTCCATCAATCCTTTACATTAAAGGAGATTCTCTGTTGCAGTGACAGTTGTAATTGTCAAACCTTGCATAGTAACTCGGTATACTTTTTGAGAACGTTCTGTATCCTTTGACATTGACCTATCCTGATCCATTAGTTTGGCATTGACCTTCTTTACTCGTACAAGTGCTTTTGACTGGGCATAAATCGATGCCCATCAACAATTTACATTAAAATGAGTAACAACTAAATATTTGGGAAATCGATATGTTTTTCCCTGAACTCTGATAGCAGTGGTAGCAGTTCAATCTGTACAACTAGATAGAATTTCTGTCTAAGTAAAGTAAAAGGCTGTAGATATTCACCGTGGTGTGTGATATTTATGGGGAGGGCCAAATGTCTCACAGGACTGTTTGTAGGTGGGTAGCTAAATTTAGTGCTTGGCAGCAGTAACTGAAAGATGCTGCTCGCCCAGGTTGTCCTGCAACAACTACGACCAAAGGTAACATAGAAAAAGTCTGAAATATCCTCAAAACTGATGCTCATATATTCACCGTAAGACGATTGGCTCGAATGACAAACTTGGCGTACTTCGAATCGAACTATAGTTCCTACTATAGTAACTAAAGTTTGATTCGAACATCGATAGTCGCTACTATAGTCCAACAAGAGATCTACTCAAGTAGATTATCTGGTTCCCTCCTCTAGCCCTATCTAACAACAAGGGTTCAAGATCTGTCAGTAGCCTCAAACTAATTTGTGGTATAAAATAAAATACTCGCTGTACTCTATTCGCGGTCCACCTTATTCGTAATTGTTAAATAGAGTTGGCTGTGCAGTGTATGAACATCATTTTTTTCTGCATTGAATAATTGAAAGGGGGCATGCAAGGCTATTCACTTTGTTTACTTGGCAACTATCCAAAGTTCCAACTGCAGCTGTTCGGGTGTAAACGTGCGCGCGCACCTATTACGTAATTACTATAGTAGGAACTTTAGTTCGATTCGAAGTGGGCCCTTGTCGTTAGCAAGAGTTATTGCAATTTTATAGAAACACCTATAAGTTAGAAAGATAAATGCAAGATGGATACCCCATTTGCTTACGGGTGAGGAAAAGAAGACGCGTGTAACAATGGCAATAAAAACTTCTCAAAATAAATGTACCAAAAATATAGTAAAAAGGCTTTTAATAATATAGTCACCGGTGATGAGACCTGGGTGTATTAATTTGAACCAAAGCGGAAAGTTGCCAACCGAATATGGGCCATTAAAATGCCAGACGCCCAAGTACTGCCAAACGAATACGAACGGCAAAAAAGATTTAACATGCTATTTGTTCACTAATAAGAGTCCAGCTATTCAAATCCTGGTGCCAAAAGGCAGAACGGTCACAGGCAAGTTCTATGAAAACGTTGTTCTGAGAAAATTAAAGACCTACTACAAAAGTCACCGCTCCAAAACAGGACTTAAGTATGTCTGACTTTTGCATGATAACGCACCCGCTCAGAAGGCACGTATTGTGACTGACTTTTTGGAGTCAGAGAAGCTAATGTCCTTCCGCACCCTCCGGATTCGCCAGACTTGGTTCCCTTCGACTATTTTCTCTTTCCAACATCATTTATCTGGAATGAGATACAATTCGAGAAATGCCCTTAAATCGTCTAATGGGTGTCCCCATTGAATAGTATGAAAAATGCTTCCAAAATGGATTGACCAGCTATGTTCCGGCTGGTGGAGAGTATTTTGAAGGGCAGAGCAAATTAAAATGAACAAAAGCACTTCCGCTATATAAGCACCGATGCAAATGACATTATTTTTAGAACACTCCTCGTAAGATACATTCATGCGTAGTACTATGTACCAAAAAGATACATTTTGTTAGCCGGAACTGGCGTATGGACAAATAGTTCTGTATAGTAGCATGTGGGTTCAGCTCAAATAAAATCGATTATTCTGATTATCCGAAACGTTTATTTTATTGAAAATCAAAAACTTCATTTATAACCGTTTGTTTGGCTGCAATCACACTTGTTATTGTGTTAACATGGTTTCCGTGACGTCAGCGTCACGTTATATAACGTCAGCGTCACGTTATCACCCGAGTTATCAAAGGAGGTCCTCGATATACATCCGTGGTCTGATTCCATAGAATTTCGCGGAATTGACTTAAGATTCCCATTCATATAGAATTGTGTGTGATTCACTGGCACTGGACTATTCCTTGCTTTGAGTTCATTTTTCTGATGACAATATCAAGGGGAAGTTAAATATTTAAATATAAATGTTTAAAAAATGGCCCAAACTAAATATTAAGATACATGAGATTAACCAAGTTGAAAGTTGTATTAACTGTTCTGTAATAAGTTTGTGGAGACAGTATCATTGGATTCAATGCTATACAATACAATAAACTTGGCTATTTGAAAAAGTCATTAGTTTTCGCAACTTTTGCACCCAATTATATTTTAAGGTTTATCTTTTTGAGTGTGTAAAACAGCATAACAGAAACTATGGAGTAAGTTCTCTTTAGATTTGAAGTCATCTTACTATGTAAGTAGTTTTTTCTCCGCTTTTCTCATTTCTGGAAGTTACTACCCATCAGGCACATCATGGCGAAACAACGTCGTATCAACGTTGATGTTATAAGGTTGAGTACCTGCTGGGTATGGCTATTTTATCTCTTAGGCCAAGAAAAAAATGTGCGTGGTTCAGGTTACATACCTACCCTAAATTTTTACACTATACCCTTAACTTTTTTCTCCAAATTCTGAAGTTGGAAGGGAATAGCAGAACAAAATTAATAATTTTGTTCTGCTACTCTCTTCCAACTTCAGAATTTGGAGAAAAAATACATACCAAAAAGACTATCTGAAATGGAAATCTCAATATCTATGCATTCAGTGTTTGGTATTGGAAGTAAAAGGATTAAAACAAGGTTAATTAGACCATTTAATATCAGTTTTGCCTTATTTCATTTCCAAGCATGTCAGAATATTTCAAGAAAAAAAGTTTTCAAAAAATATAGTATCCTACTTACCTACCCATTTTTTCAGGGTGTAACCTGAACCACATATTTGTTTTATTTGGTCTTATCCAGGCTCTCATTCACTGATGTTACTGGACTGGTAGGAAATTTATTAAACAGCACAATTGATGTACATCATAATTCTGTCAAAATGGATAAACACGTAATGTGAATGTTTTATACTTTAGTCAATAAAAGGCGCCTCGTATTCAATAAAAAGCCATTGCCATGATCAACTATAGATGCTCTCATAAAAAAGACTCCGTCGAAAATATTCATAAATCATAATCTTACTGGCATGTTATGAATGAGCACCTTTTATTTGAACAAATTTTGGGCCGTTAAGTGAAATAAACGAATTGGTTGTTTCCACTTGATGTTTGTAATCAGATGTAAGCAATATGTGAAGGCTCATCTGACCCTATACATCAGCATCTGCTCGTACAAACAACGAATGGTTTAGACCAAACTCTTATCGTTTGCTTTCTCCAGAAAATTAATTATTAATATCTTGGATGGATAAATCCCGGAACATACATCGGAATACTCTGTTTTAGAAATTCAGCGTTAAAGCCAAGTCCCAAACCCCAAAACAACAACAAAAAACAACACCACCCCCCCCCCCCCCCAAAAAAAAAAAATAAAATAAAAATAAAACAAACAACAACAACAACAACAACAACAACAACAACAACAACAACAACAACAACAACAACAACAACAACAAACAAACAAACAAAAAACAAAAACAAAAAAACAACAAACACACACACACACAAACAACGAAAAACAAGAACAAAAACAACCCAAGAACAACAACATAATTATGAAATCTGCCATATAACAAAGATAAAAAGGGCCGACCTTCCAATGTGGTACTCAGATGTGTTACTGGTACCAGCGTCATAATTCAGCTTTCCGAACACCATGCCTACTTTAACTCTTTGTCTACTAGCATTGTATGTTGATAACTTTTGCAAACAGGTTGGACCCAGATAAGGCCTGACAAAATGTCAGGCCTGATCTGGATCAAAACTGTTTGACACTCTGATGATATTCTTGAATTCTTTTTTCGAAAAAGATAATTTTAAAAAAATCAGCAGACGATAAAAAGCATGAAAAATTACCCAGCATGCAAAGAGTAAACAGGTATGCATCCATCCACTAACTGTAAGGGAAACCTCTGATTAATTGTGGGAGATTGAACACGTACGATTTTGTTTGACGTGCTAAGTCGTGGTCATTTATACACCATCAGTGTCTTTTGAGTGACATTATGGGCGTGGTCTGGAAACGTCTACTATCACAAACATATTTAGGGTGTGCGAACAGCAGTTGTGACGCTCCAACTTGCTTGGCTATGCTAGTTAGGATCTCATGATAAGTGTGCGTACTTAAAACATGTTTTTCTCTCGACCAAAACGTATTTTGTTGCTGCGCAAAGGAACCGCCTCAATGTCACACCCAGGGAGCGGAAGTGACCGGACATTTGCGAGTGTACGACAAGTAACGGCACTTGCGATGTTGTGCATTGGACGGTTGGTCACTTGTGGTATTGTTTATTCATTTACACGCTAAACAAACTTCTTTTTTTTACACGAAAAAAACCCAGCATATGCGTGTTTTGGGTTTAAAAGGTAAGTTATATTTGTGAGTTACTTTCTGGCTGGATTGAAATCCTATTCCATTGTCCACGTTCAGTGAATTTGAATTCCAATCACTTGTTTATCAAAAACGGGTAATTGATTTTCGAATTTTAAAACATGAAATAAACGTGATTAAAAACGCAAATTCACTGTCATTAGGAGTTTTACTCTTCTAATATTAGTACTTTCTAAGAAAATAATAATATTTTTTGTCAAAACAAAACCAGAGCATGGCAAAAGGCGAAAACATGGCACACGTGGGAGCATGGCACCGTTCAGTCACTTGCTGTCGTTCGCTTACGGATTGTACATGACAACTGCGACTTTACTGAACGGTCACTTGTATACTGAGGACTATATAATTCCTCTCATTTTATGCATACCAGTGCCAATATTTCACCTTTCCCTGTCAAGAAACGGTTGTTCTAAAATGCTGTCTGCTTTTATCGACTGATGCATATATTCACCCACACTACAGGTTACTTTTGACATATGAAACCAAACATTGATCCTTAAAGAGCAACTTAAATCTCCTTCCAAAATGTCATAAGCTGACCCATATTTCATCCATTAAAATTAATATGAAGCAAAATCCTGAATGAAATACAGACTAATAGGCCATGGGATAGATATGGGTCTAATCCAACCCCTTCCCCTGTCCCCACCACACACATGGGGAATTTTGCTGTCTCTGATTTCCGTAAAGCCCAATGTCTTACATTTTTAAAAAATGTTACCCCCTGACAAGTGTCATGTTATATTGTAACATACTATTACATATGTACTATAATGTTACATTTTGCTTTACTACTCTATTTCTGGGAAATATGTTATGCTTGTTGAATCTCATGTATGTTTATTACAGTTTACTGGGTCTAATCTTTGATGCTGCTACAAAGACAATTAAGTAACCTAACCAAAACTGCAAATACCAGCTCCCTTCCTTTTAGAACGATTTAGGCATTTGAAAAAAGCTACCACTTCATACATTTTCAATAATAACAAAGACATGCTTTTGCTAAAAAGCATAGAATAAAGTCATGACGCTTAAAAACACGCAAATATATTCAGCAGTCATGTTATTAGATTGATTACCAGCAGATTATTATTCTTGAGTAG
Organism: Loripinus fragilis; assembly: GCA_964019695.1. Classification (NCBI taxonomy): domain Eukaryota; kingdom Metazoa; phylum Mollusca; class Bivalvia; order Lucinida; family Lucinidae; genus Loripinus; species Loripinus fragilis. The sequence goes on from OZ026518.1 coordinate 34,019,004, forward strand.
CATGCTTATCTCAAAACCATAATGCAAATAGTAACGTATGTAACATATAAAAATCTGCTAATAGAAACCCTCCCCATTGAGGGGATATTTTATACGCTATGATTTCCTAAAACTGCATCAAATGTATATAAGAATATAAGATGCAAAATGGCTCATGTTAGTTTCTGGCAGCTTGGGGTTTACATCCATCTTAACTCTGTTACCCTATAATAGTCTCAAATCCTACTGTGCAAATAAAAGTCAGATCTAATTCGTATTAGTCATCATGCTCTCTTAAACGCATTGAACGCTTTTAAATAAATTCATCCAACAGTAACAGTATGCAGTAAAACAATCTTCATCTATAATAGTACTGTTAGATACGTTGCTTAATTTCAAATATATTAATACATGTTTTAGTACAGCGATATCACTAGAGCATTGGCTGTCAAAAGACCCTCAAGGCTTTGTTAATTATGGTCTTCTACAAACTCTTTTTATAATCCACAAAAATATATGTTAGCTCTTTAGGCGATACCCTGCAAAATCAAAATTTACTACGTTACCTTTAAATATAGGAATTCTAAAGTGATATCAAATCAGTTCTTATTCTTACATGTCGGTTTTAATTGAACGCAAATGACTGGCAGTATAATTGTTTATAATTGTTTCTAGTAAAAACACCTATTTCCACAGGATGAGATCTGTTTCATATGAGGCAAACTTAGTTTTTTGTGGGGCCATTTAGTCTATCACATTCTTCTGCTCCTTCTCCCTTCCTCTGTGAGGAGTCCTGACATGACTGAAATTTTGTTTACTTGGATATTAAACCTTAACTTAATCAATACAAATAAATATTACAGCAATCTTAATTCAACACATCTTAGCATTTCACGCTGAAGTTTTATCATTTATGACAACATTTTTGACAAACATAGGACGATATATTATTTTTTATATCATTATAAATGTTACCTTAAAAATTGACAGAACATGGAAATCCTGGGTCAGGTGTGGTACTTGATTGTATCGATTCCTGATCTTTGCACCCTTACTTACTTTATTCAGCTTTTACTTGAATTTTATCATATCCACTTTATTATGAATTAAAAACCTAATAACTTTGAACAAACCAGTAAAATCATGTTGTTATTTTAAAAAGTTAAAAAACATTATATTTTCCAAAGATAAATGTGGATTGATAATGACCTTTGATAATAGATACAAATTTCTATTTTATACAAGCTAGTTACTATATATATTTAGTGCAAAAAATTAGGTTTAAGAAAATTTAAACACCTCATGATGTATAATCTATAGATAGTACTAGGCATTAAATAGAATTTATTAAAGTAAGTAATATATACTGCACGTAACATAAACTAACAACATAAAGATAATATACACAAGAAAATGTTAAAAATCGCCTTACACTACTCTTTATCAACAGAATGCTCATATTATTTAAAGTGTCTAAAGGTTTACAGATAGAATTGTGTGCTCAATTTCAATGAAAAAGTCTTTACCTTATAAAACCTTCTATTTAGGGTCATACTACTCAGCAGCTTATAACTTTTATAATCCTGTGAATGAATCTAACTGTTTGCAGCTTTGCACTTGGCAGTAGAATGCTTGTGATGGTCATGGTATTGTGAACTAAAATATGCATCAAAGTTTATTAAATAAAGATATTAAAAAAAAAGAAATCAATAATTTATATAGTGTAGTTCACAATTATAACGTGTGTAACATGAAGTAATGTAAGTAACACACTTCGGCTTGATCAAAACACCTTTAAATTCCATCATGCAATAAAAAGGACATATACAAGCTTTAAAAATTATCTTACTATGCCTAAGAGTACATTATCATTGGCACCAAAATAGTATTGAATATGTTTTGGGGAACATTATATAGGTTTGGTGTTACATAATAATATGACTTTTCTCTGAGAGCTAACATACCATATTCTGTACCATATATATTGTAGTATCAGGAAACCATAGTGAAAAAAATCCCCCAAGAGGGGGACAGGTTCTTTGGTCAATAACTTTTATCTTGGAAGCCTTTTATGAGTCCATATCGTTTGCAATATAAAATTAGAAAGTGTATCAGCAGATGCGAGGGCAGACTTCATTTTAAATATGGTTCATTCTTTCCTAGAGAAAGAGTTGTTGATTATATTAAGAACTGTCTCACTGATACACTGATATGGGGTTTCTGTTAACGATTTTTTTACAAAATATAAGGAAAGCAATAAGGTAATTTTAAATTATTTAGGAAAAATCTTTAACTCATTCATAATTTATTAAGCCTGATCCTGTTTATATTTTGTCCTGAAACTGTTTTCACATCTGCTGCATATTATATATACCATTGCACTTGATCGTATGGAAGCTCACACTATGAACCCTGATTAGGCTGTTCCCAAATTACCTAAAGTAACAGTCGGATTGTGTTCAATAATGTTTACATAAAACCATATAATTGCACATGGTGTAAAGATGAAATTGCAACATTACGGCCAAAAACAGCCCCACCATGCATATTTGTCTATATGGTTATTTGCTTTATGTCCAGGGCTTAATGATGTGGACATTGAAGGATGGCTATTTATCCTAATCACAAGTTTCCCCTTTACAGCCTTACTTTAAGTATTTAAAGACTTTAAGTATCCTCCAGCAATTGATAACTGTCCGGTTAAAATCAATGAAAAACAGAGTATGTAAAAGTCGGTGGGACCGACTAGTATGTTAAAATCAATGATAAACAGAGTATGTAAAACCAAGGTTTAATGACCATCTCATTTAACGGATGATAGTCAAGTTTGGAAATCAAAAACACAAACTCCAAAAGGCATGACTATACACACTGCCGATTGCACTTTAATACCAGAGGGTTGTCTCCTATCAGGGTGCATTATTTAAACAAACCAGTACTAAATAAATTCATGCTGTTTGGAACAACAAATTTGTACCAAAACATAGCTATAATCATTTCAACTAAATGAGTAAATAATAGCAAGTGCCCGTTCAATACAGACAGCCTAGATCACAAGCACCCGTTCAGTTTACTGTCAAGTGCCCGTTCACATGATGTAAAAAGGTGGCATGACAAGTCGTTACATATTATTCCATTTAACACTCTTCCAGCAACTTTTATTCAAGAATAAACATGATATGTAATTGTAGAAAGTAGAAAAATAAGAAGAACATGCAAACTTTATTGTTATGCTATATTTCATTCCAACTTTACAAAGTGATCACATTGAAATGAATCATCAATGGATTGATCAGTGTCATTATTTTTAAGAGAACGATGACAAATATCAGTTTAAATATTACCTACTTACAGGATAATTATCTGAGTACTTACGTGAGTATGAATAAATTCATGACAGACACACAAATGGCTGCTATGTTGACATATTTATGCACCCTGTGTTTTCTTTTGAGAGCAAGTGACTGATCCTCCAATGTACATCGACGCAAGTGCCGTGCTTTGCCGTTCACTCGCATTTGTCCGGTCACTTACGCTCCCTGTGTGTGAATGTGACGGTTCCTTTAATGAACAGCCAAGTCCATGGTCAAATTGAAGATAAAAAAAATATGTTTAACCCATATTAGCCTTGCGTCCTTTTTATGGGACATCGGCAAACGGTACAGAACCAGATCAGACGCCGCAGACCGCGGCGTCTAATCAGGTTCCTCACTGTTTGCTTACAGAATATACTTTTAAGATTTGAAAGAAATTGTAAACTACTACCCTACAACCGTTAAATTCAAAATAGAGTCGTCCAATTGATAAGGGTGGGAATACCATTAGGCATAAATGGGTTTAAAAGTTTGCTTATCTGGGCTTGCGTGGTCGTCTATCTCACGAGCACATGTACGCATCCAAGATGCCAATATATGCTGACTCACTTCTGTGATCTAAATGCATTCTGGTAAGATATCAAATCTTCACGAAAACACTGTCACATAAAGGCCATCTGCATTCGAAGGAAATAAATTCCGATTTATATGAAGAATATTCATGAAGTTGTTTGAAAGTAAAATAAAGAACGTCTCACAGCAAATAATGTAGACACTTAAAGCCATTCATCAGAAGAACATTTTGTCGAAAAAGAGATTTGCGCCCGTGTGCTTTTACAGGCCTTTAGTTTAAGCCTGTCTCGCACAGAACACGGTTTGGCACACGGTTCCAATACGATATACTCGGTTATACACGGGTTGACTGGCACGAGTATTGAGCTCCAACCGTGCTTGGGGATGAGTTGGTACGATTTAGACTAGAATGTAGCACGAGTATGTACGAACAAAGCACGGATATATTAGATCAAGCAAGGTTTGTCACGGTTTGAACACGATTTGAAAACGATTTTCATACGATTGTTGCACGGTTCCAAGTACGGTCTAGTACGGTCTGTTACGGCCTAGTCACGATTAAACACGACTTTTACTCGATTAACTGGACATTTACAGGGTTTACATACGGTCCCACCGACTTTTTCTCGAGTTATGCTTGATTCGTGTATGTTTTGATATAAAATTGACTCGTTTTGATGGCTTGGCTTCACAAATTTTCGAACTTTCAACAGAGAAAGTATAAAAATGGCAGATGACCATTTATAATTCGTACTTCAGCCGTATTGGTCGTATGGCGATTGTATGAAACCGTATTGGTCGTATGGCGATCGTATAAAACCGGTTGAGCTCACTCGTGGAATGAACTTCATGTGCGGATGTATATACGGTATCACACGGTCTTGTACGATCGCCAATACGTGTGGGACACACGGACATGGCACCCGTGTCAGTTTTTTAAAAGTTTTAAAAATCATACACGGCTTTCACGGATACACTCGAATGGCCCGAGTGTAACTCGGATAATGCCACGGTTGGTTCGGTTGTATGTACGGTTTACACGGATGGCCAACCGTATAAGCCGTTTATTCTGTGTGAGACAGGCTTTAGAGTGCGTACCAAAAAATTAATTTTCTTATTTCTCAACCAAAACATATGTTCTGGGTACTCAAAAGAACCGTCTCAATGAGAATATCGAATCCATTCGCCAGATGTGACATTGGTGTTGGGGTTGACAGCGAGCCACAACTGAGTTGCACGTGCACAACAAGCAGCTTGTTTACTCCAAAAAAGCTTTATTTTGGCTTTCCTGGGTAGTAACCAGCTCCGCCGGGTTGGTTGAAGACTTGTGTGTTGGTTTTATGTCGGTAATAACCAAAGGCTCACCGAAAGTGGTTTTATGGAGAAGCCTCTTGTTTGCTCCATTGGCTGCCCGTGTTCATACTGGCTGTTCCGCTTTTCCGTTTTTGGAAGTTTCGGGCTTCACTTACTTTGCAAGAGACCCGAAGTATTCAAGGTTCCATGAACCTTTCAAAAATCGAATTCGTTTCTTAAATAAACCTAATTTTAAGTTTTTTAGCTCCCTTAATATGCAAACGCGCTTTATTCTGTTTAGATTTTTAAAAAACGCACGTGTCAAGGTTAACAAGACTGACAGTTATCGTAATAAAATATGTTACGATTCTAATACAGGTTATCCTGTGATTGCAACCAGTGCAGACTCTGATGAAATGTCGCATGTTGCGGTATTTCATCTGGGTCTTCACTGTTTGATAAAAGCCCATTTATATGGCGTTATACATTAATGTGATAATTCTATAGAGTTTGGCATGAAGCACTACTGGTAATGTACAGTATCCAGATATATGTCATTCTTGTAGAATAGGATATGTTTTATTCCGCCTAACATAAAACAACTACAATTACAGTCACGCCAGATAATGTTCTAAGAAGTAAAGAGTTTGCTTACAATGGTTTAATGTAGTTCTTCCTTGTTATGACCTATATAGAGGATGCATGAGTACTCATGTATTATTGAATTTATTAAACACGTTGAGATAACGAGATAAATGAGAGGCTTGTCGAGCATTTAATCTCTTTTTCGCAACGAGTTTGATAAATTCAATAATACAGGAGTACAAATTAGATTCTATTTGTCATATGACATTAAAATTACTTTGAAATTGCATTTTGGCGTGAAACGGTAGATTTTGTTATTATGTACGCAACGGGTAAATTACGGTGTATATTATACTGCAGTAAATGAAATATGCCTGTATAAAGTACCACGAACTCTGAGAACTGACCTTTGAATCATTAAATTTCAAATGGTTGATGTGTAACGCGTAAAAGAACCAGTCTGTCTGAAACATCTTCAGAGATTCACGTGAAAATATTGTTCCATATTACAGACAAAACATACGGTTGCAAATTATTCACTATACATGGGAAAATGTATGAAGAAATGTATGCAAGAAGTTAGGGGTCTTTCATGCAAAACAAATATCTATGTGTCTTAATCCACATCTGAATTAAGGGTGAGGTTGGTGCCGTGAAACCGGTTTAAGCCCTCCATGATTTTTTTTACTTACCGTTCCATGGCGGTACTTCTTTTGTGGATCATTTATGTTTTTCTGTCTTGTGTTTGTTATGCCTTTGTGTGCGTCTGTTTATTTGTGCCTTGTGGTCACCTGCTGGGAAAGGGCTGACCTCTTGGCTCTCGTTTGTGGTGTCTTACTGTGAATGTGTCACTTTCTCATTGGTGTTCTGGGTCAGGTGTGGTAATTGATTGTATCGATTCCTGGTCTTTAATCCCTTACTTACTTCGGCACTAAGGCAAAGCAGATTGTTTAAATAGGCCTTGAGCTGGCTATAGACCCCCTCCCCCAGGGGGAATTTTGTACACTATGATTTTCTGAAACTACATTATATAAGACACAAAATAAAAGATGTTAGCCTTCTGAGAGTGGCAGCGTTAACGTGTAACATCACGTTATATACGTTACCCACCGAAATAGCATTAAACGTCCCTGATAATGTCTCAACCATGACATGTTCGTAAGTATTTGCATGCTGACACAGGTTAATGAACTTCTTATAACGCATTTACATAATTTTAGTATTAGTTTTATAAATGTCTAGAGTTATTACTATTGTATACGTTACTTTGTGTTTCTTGCGTTATTTCCGAGTATCAGTATGGTATTAAATGACTATACGTGTATTACATCTGTCACAGAAAATAGAAAATCTATAAGGCTGCTACTTGAATGATTTAAAGTTCTTTATTATGGCCGCTTACATTATTTTTCAGGCCCATGTTACGCATGTTACCCTCAAAATAGCATTAAACGTTCATGTTAATGTCTCTAACATGCCCTGTTTATGCTTATTTGCATGCTGGCACAGGTTTATGTACTTCTTTTAACAAGTATTAGCTATTTTAAGTATTCATTATATAAATGCATTGAGCTTTAACTGTTATGTGCGTTACCAAATGATACATAAGTTATTCTGAGTATTTGTATAGCAGTAGTTGACTATACATGTATAAAGTCTGTCAGAGAATTTAGAAAGTTATAAGGCTGAAATAAATTGAAGTTCCTTATTAATTTATGGTGATTTAAACTATCATTATAATGTGATCTATCAGCCTTCGCTATTTGCTCACATAAACAGTACATACCACACATTCATATCAGAAGTTCTGAAAGACAGTCACTGTGAAACAGCTCAGTTCTGGGCAAGGTATATGTATATACTTCAGATGGTGTTGACACTGATTATGACTACAAGGAAAACAACTTTGAATTGCATGTCAGCTCTATCTGTATGCCTTGTTCCCAATGTTCATTGCACACAATCACAACAACTGCGCACAATATGTACCTGTGTAACTGATTACACTCATAAATTTGTCTGATACACATCGCAGATGCAAAGAACTTCTCGAACAAAATGGGTTTAGTGTGTCACAATAATTGCTTCTTTGCTTGAGAAATCACAACAACTGCGCACAATATGTACCTGTGTAACTGATTACACTCATAAAATTGTCTGATACACATCGCAGATGAAATGTTTTCTCGAACAAAATGGGTTTAGTGTGTCACAATCATTGGTTCTTTGCTTGAGAAATGCTTTTGACATAACTATAAGGCAAACAATTAACCCCGTGCTAAGTCAAAGGAGGAATTATAGGCTTCAGCAGCTAGAACTACGCTTCGTACCACAGATGGAATGGTGTATTACTCATCACATCAGAGCTCAATATATTGAAATAACTCTTCAATGCACTGAAATCAAATATTCGATCTGCTCAGATGCAAAGTAGAATGAGTACTAGAGGCAGTTTCTGGCTTCACCAATCCTTCAAGTTCTAGTTTTGAAGACAATGAAGTGTACTTTTTGTCTTTCGGTGTTCCTGCTAAGCCTGGCATAGCTAAGGAACTTATTGAGGCTAATGACATTGGCAGGAAAGCTGCTGTAGACTTTTTTTGACTCACTTTAAGATGAAAATCTGTCTTTCACAACCCCATAAAATGCTACAAGCCAATATAGTTTTGAGCCTTTCGAGGTCAAGAAGAAATTGTCCAATTTACAAAACGTAATCAGCCAGATGATAGCTTAAAGGAGCGTATTTGGTCAGCATGACTTTATTACTATTGGACATAATGTTGACCTTGAGTTGACACTGCCGTTCCTTCTGGTATCTGTACCATGGTTACAGTCAACTCCTGTAAGAATTACCACCAAAATTGACAAGTCCAAATATCTGCATGGCTTGCAATCACACATTGAACCATCATTAGATTGGCCATGTAGTGCTGCACATAACATTGATGTTAATGCCATACTACAGAGCACAATAGCTTTTCCTGTCAACTTCAAGGGTTGTTGGAACCAGCATTCAACCAGACACCAAAGGCAAGGCATGTTGGTTTCGTCACTGATACGTATATACAATGTATAAGCAGCAGCCTATAAAGTCTTACAAACATTATCGCAGAGGAAAACATGGGTGTTTTGTTCAACACTGGTCTATGCAACAAAAGGTGCCCCTTCTGAGTGTCAACAACATTGACTAGAATATGGGGGAAGAGATCTACAGTCATACACTGTTTAACAAATTGTGACACTACCAATGTGCCAATGTGTTAGTACTACGGAAAGATTGTTCCTATTAAACTGATAGAGAACCCCTCCCCACTAGTTCATCTACATTCTAAGCAGTTTAGGGAAACAAAGAATTGCTCTAGGCACTCATCAGTGACATGAATCCCTAACTTGTGCTATTTATGTAAATGTGAATTAGTTGCAGTATGACATGTTTCTGAAAAAAATTACCAAAGCCATACACATATACTGACTATTTCAAATGGCATGAAGATGATCTTACTCCCACCCTGCTTTTCTGTGTTTAAGATGTACATACAAGGATTGAACTATCAAGTATTTCCTATGAAAACAAGTGAGGCTTTCCAGATATGGACAAAATGTGTGGAAAACAAATGGGAAGGAAATCGAGTACCTCTGGGTGAAGGAAAACTTGATTGTACCCTAACAAAAGAACCACAGAAATATATTACACATTTTGTTACCATGTTCAAAACTCAACAACTCAAATCTTGTAAAAGATAGAAACATAAAATTTGTAGTTTACAAAAGGTACATAAATACTCTTTAATACAAAATGAATTACTAAGCACATTCACATTAAAAAAAATGTCAGACTATATTATATTCATGAATCATTTATATCGGAATAATGAAAACATATTACATACGTAATACTTTGGGTGCATATTTGTTTTCAAAGGTCCATATATGTGATGCAAAATAGCTTACTTGAATGATATAGCCAATTTGGAAATCTTACCTTATGGTTTGCACTTTTCAGAAGTCATGTGGTTTACTTAAATTATCAAAGAGGTTGATGGGTTATATATGTAATTGGCTGTTACAAGGTAATTGTGCCATAACCAGAGTACTAGCATATTGCAAAATCCTTGCAAGATGAATCTGATAGAGGATTAAAAAGCTGTATTGGAAAATTATTTAAACCCTTGGATAATATACGAAGAGTTGCTAGCTTGGCAAGAAACAGCTCTATAACTTCTACCTGATGGGGTTTCTTTGATCTTTTAAGTTGCTACTCACATATTGCACTGTATGTTACAAATTTTCCATGAGTATTATGTTAACTATGTTGATGTCTCTATAACAGAAAAGAGGGTTTATGATAATTTATGTCTTGAGTTACTTCCTCAGCAAATGAGCCAGAGTAAAAAGAAGTACATATAACTGTGTCAGCATGTAAATAAGTACAAGCAGGTCGTATTGGAGACCTTATCTTAACGTTTAGTGGTACATGAAAAGTAGCGTATGTAACATGGGCTGTAAAATAGTGTAAGACACCATAATAAGGAACTTCAATTCATTTGAATTGCAGCCTTATAGATTTGCTATATTTACTGACGGATGTAATACATGTATATTCAATACTCGACATACTGATACTTGGAAATAACATATGAAACACTAAGTAACATATACAACGGCAAAAACTCAAGACATTTATAAAATAAATGCTATATTTATGTAACTGTGTTATAAGAAGTTCTTAAACCTGCGCCAGACTTAAAGTGTGAATATGTCATGTTGGAGACATTATCAGGAAAATTTAATGTTAATTTGTGGTTAACGTACGTAACATGCGGTTACACACTAACGCTGCCACTCTCAGAAGGCTAACATATGTCATTTTGTGGCTTTTATAATGTAGTATCTGGAAATCATAGTTTACAAAATTCCCCCTTGGAGGAGGGGGTACTATAGCCAGCGCAAGGCCTAGAGAATTACATTTTGACATTTTTATGTGATATTGGGCTACTATGTTCTACGTCTAATAACTCAAAAGGTATATAAGATAGAAACGTAATGCTTGCAGTTTTGAAAAGGTAAATAAAACTTCTTTACTATAATACCTAATTCATGAACATAAACTTCTTTCAATAAATTTTAAGACAAACTTTATTAGATTCATTTATCATTTATAGGGGGGTTCAATGAAAAAATGTAACATACACTACATTGGTGGTGACTATATTTGTTTTCAAATGTAAATATCTGTGGCCCATTAATGGCTGAGTTAGAACATATAACCAATTTGGAAATCTTACCTTATCTTTTGCACTTTTCTGAAGTCTTTAAAAGAAAGTTAATTATCAAATTTTTTGTAGGATAACGTATATAACAGGCTGTTACAGCTTAACTCTGCCATTGTCAGAGGGCTAACATGCTGCAAAATCCTTGCAAGACATTGGGCTTTAAGTAAAATATGGTCTACAAAATTCCCCCTGGGGAGGGGGGCGGTGGGTAAACCATATCCAGCCAGTGGCCTAAAACATCTGCGATTACTTTTAAAAAGATGCCATAAGCACAGAGATTCAATTTCACATACCGAGCGTACTGTATTGTGGATTTAAAGATAGATGAGAATTGTTGTAAACAAACCTTGGCGAGTTTACCTTGATTTTGGGCGTGCAGGTAGTCTCAGTTTACAGTTATATTGAACCTACCATATACGCATGGCAGTGAATTGTCACGCTTTACCTGTTCATAAGAAAAATAGAATTGCCTCATTACTATACATCTTTGAAACTACTGATCTACCAAAAGCTTTGAAGCGTGACTCTATTTACAATATCGATATGTTGTTCTAGAAAAAAGGGTTTCAGGCATTTATTCATATTTATTATAAAAGCTTTGACATACACATGTGTTCCATCCAGACTGGCTCATTTTACGCATTCTGCATCAATCGTTTGAAATAGAAAGACCAAAAGGTCATTGGTCAGAGGTCGTGGTACATCTATATTATACTGTTCATTCACGATATCTTGGCTCAAAGAAGCCGTAAGGCGGATTTTACCATTACATCAATATAGGTAGCTTCTTTTTAATGTTCTTAGATGAATATGGTATTTCAGCTATATATACGTGATGATTTTTCTATCAATCAGTCTGGTGTAGAGGATAGTGTGGAGAACTATCAAACATATTTGATTTCATGTTGTGCGGTTATGGTGTTCGAGTCCTTTGGAATCGTTTTTTTTTTTTTCGTTTTTTTTTTTCCGTTTTGTCACTCATATCTCGATCTCTCTCATGATTTTCATGCTCAATTATGCTTTCACTCACATTTTATTTTCACTGCGCATACTTCTTTTTGCTGTAGAAATGTCTGATAGGCAGGCATTTTGATCGCAAGCCAGACAAATGGCTCAGTGTCACGGACCCTATATAGGATCCGTGTTACTGCACATGTTATTTGAAAAAGTACACGAAGAAGATGCCACGAATGACGTACTATTTGCACCATCATGAAATTATAGAGAGGTAGCCAACAAGCTGACCGGCATATCAAACAAAACAATATCGAGCGTCAAAGCCGCGGATTCGGAGAATGCAGTCATTGCGCCTCAGAAGCATGAAGAGACAGGATGGAGCTTAGCAACTTTGACAAGTGTGAAATATGTATAAATTGTAAAATCACAAACAAGACAAAAAACAACATATAATAAAAAAAATATCTTTGATTTTGAGTTTCGAACCACTATCTCTTCATTACTGTTCAAAAATATATAACCAACGTGTGTGTGCGCCCTACCGACTGAGCCACGAAGCCGTTTAAATTTTCAATGTGATAAATATTATAAACTGTTTTGTTATCATTATACCGTTAATATGCATCAAAACCCATGTTCCCTTATTTGATGAAATGGTAAAATCCACCTACAAAAATAACAATAACAAATGCAAGTATAGACAAACAAAAAGCTTTGAAGCTTGACTATATAATACGGATATAGAAATAGGGGTTTTATGCGTTATATTACGTATACTATAATATGTTGACGTACTTAGATGTTTCAGACAGACTGGCTCATTTTACGCGTCACGCATAAAACTTTTGAAATATTATGATGCAAAGGTCACTACTAAGAGGTTTTGGTACATCTATGATAAATAAACTTAAATAAATCGAATAAAGGTAAATAAGTAACACACACACACACACACACACACACACACACACACACACACACACACACACACACACACACACATGGACTCGAACTCACGACCTTTTGGTTGTAAACTCTATACCATAAAACTTGACTTGTCAGTAGGACGGTTCAAAGCGTTTCATTATCTGCATTAATACTTGCTAAATTACTGTAAAACTTACTATACGGTAAATAACGGAAGTCGACCGAAGGTAAAAACATCTTGAGCATTAACCGTGAAACGCAGCTGTGTCGCGTTAATAAAATCATAGAATAACTATGAAGTCACAGCATGTAGAGGCTTAACATAATAAGAGTACTGTGACGTCACTAATTATAACTACCGGGCCGCGTAGCGCAGTCGGTAACGTGTCTGGCTACAGATGCGTGTCTGACTGCAGATCCAGGGGTCGCGAGTTCGATCCCGGCCCGGTACCATACTTTCGTGGAGATTGATCTACGGTCATTCTCCTCCTTCCGCTGATTTATTCAAGAAGGGTTGTTGTCAGTTACAAGCGAAAGTATGTGCACAAATTACTGGTTAACCGCTTGCTCAAGCCTGCCCAGGAAAAAGTGTGGTTAAGTGAACTGACCGTCCCGCAATGACCATAGCTGTTGACATGGGACGTAAAGCAACAAAAACAAAACTAATTATAACTGTAATCGGAGAGGTCTATTGTCAATAAAAAGTAATCCCGCATTTAGACAGGTAAACAAACAAGGATATTGGTAAACTTCCACAAAACTCTTTGAGGCGTGACTGTAACGGTAAATGCATTGAAATAATCGAGGGTCATTACTTAGAGGTCGTGGTACTACTGTAGTTATGTCCTTACTTTTGCATTAAAGCTATCATTAGGTGTCATAGACCAGTGGTCCAGTGGTTAAGTAGCGGTATTTACATATTCGAACCTGTATTTTCTCTGAGGGGGTTCGAATCCCTGAGATTTTCTTTTCTTTTTTTTCTTTCTTACTCCTTCAGTGGGCAGTGTGAATTACCTAGCGCTGTAACAAACAGTGGCGGATCCAGAAGGGGTTCAGGGGTTTTCAGAACAGATTGTTTCATTTTTATAGGGATATTCAAGAGAAATGAGAGATCATCTGCAAATCGACCCATCCCTAATTTATCTGAATCCCCTCTCCTGGAGTCGTTGGTCCGCCTTTGAACAAAAAGGCTTATGTTGATATTTCAGGCTTTACAGGAAAACCAGTGAAATGCGAGGGTTTTAACGACCCACAAGGGGTCTAGCAGATGTTAGTGTATCAGAAAACCATGTTTGATCGTTATTATTGCATAAAGTCATTTTGTCACTTGAAAACTTTGGAAAAACGCTTCGAAAAGTTCATTTTTGTATTACTATAATGGCGCGCAAAAGCATGAAGGATTCGTAGGTTTTGAAAAAGCCTGTTCCAGAGCAAAGACTTACGTCATCCTAACGTCACTGAATTACGTTCATTTCTATACACGCTACTGTTGGTGACGTCAATTTTTGTGACGCCCTAGAATGCGTGTATGTAAAGTACAAATGCCGTGCATCAATAGCACGTGAATTGCCTGATTAATACATGTGTTTTTGCCTGTAAGAGCATGGCTGTTAATAGCGCGCGACACGAGTTTTTATGCAATAATTAAAGTTAAAATGAGTCTTCATCTACATCCAAATAGTACGTTGTGTATGCGAGCTGCAAACGCTCTGGCGAGTTTGCGTATTTCTGCAGGCTCACCTGATCCTTTGATACTCAGTATCGTGATAAAAATAAAAACCCACTATGCTGGCATTATTTTATGAACTTTTTATATCATGTATATATTGAAATAAAATACTATTCGAAAAAAAAAGATTTTAAAATATAGAAATTGAAAAATAAAATTTAAAAAATATAAAGAAAAATACACAAAATAAGAAAATATCTAGAATAAGAAAATACACTAATGGAAACAAATGAAAAACATAGAGCATATCAATAAGCCTATAAATTGCTTACAATGGAATTCGAACCTGTAACTTTTAACATAGCTCACGTCTCTACCTACTGAGCCACCAAGGCTGTACATGACATGTTCATTATTTCACGGGTGGGCATCAGCGGAACTACCGCGAAATCGCGTCAACGTAAATTTGTTCCTTCGTCACATCCGGGACCTTTCGCGGTAGTGGCAACGTCACGGAAAAGCCAAACAAAGGTAGGTACTCTCGCTTGTTTTGATCTTTTGTAAAAGAATGGGCTAACTATGTAAAAATCTGGCAATGCTATTCCATGTAGATATGATTTACCTTGGTAAACAGGCCAAACGTTATGTTGAAAAAAGCTTTGCTTTGAGATAAGGACCGTAACCAAATCGAATCCAGAACGGGATTCTTCAGATTTATGTCAAAACGAAGAAAGTATGCAGATGTTTTGCCAGTTTTAGCTCAGAACAAGAGCATTTTACACATGGCATGTACATAACAGCCCTTATTCTTCCTTGGGACGTAAAAAAATCGAACCGATCATGCTCTATGAAGGAATGGTGCCAAAGTTTTCTAGCGCAGTAGCGCCTTCGCGGTAGTTGTAACGTCACGCTCTAGTTCCTTCGAGTATACCATGTCAGTACATGCAGTGCATGCAAGCGCGGAAAGAACTGTGTGTAATATTAGACGGATGGCTGAGAATGGGTTTGCTCCCCCCCCCTAGGGAATTTCGCAGACATATCCTATCTTGTAGAGAATTGAAAGCCGCATCTTTTAAGAGATGTTTGCACTCTGTGCTCCGGGGCGTTAGTCTGTAAGAGCCTGTAACATACGTTACTTTATAACATTAAGAAAAAGTAAATTGAAAGTTTGGGCTACAAATTAAAGACATTAAAATATTAATTTTTAAAAATCATTCATATAGTCTGCATACTGGATATCTCAACTGCATATAACAGCCATTTGAACAAAATTGTGGCTTCCTAAGGTGTCATATGCGTTACATAAATCAGATAACCCAATAAAATTTGCAAGTGTGGCTAACATCATTTACATTCACAATCTCTCTGTGTGTTTTGCAAAATGTTTTTAACCATGTCTGACTAGCTTATGCAATTGGCTAATAGAAAAATCAAAGTTTGTTTCCCTATCTTAAATATTTTTACTGTAATAAGCAATTTACCAACCCTACCCCTACTCAGTTTTAAGGTGAAAAGTTTGGTATTAAAACTAAAGTAAAATAGTTAAAAAATATTTGCAGTTGATGAATATGTTTCATTGTTTGGCATTTATTTGCTTATATGAAAAGACTCATAAATCTGCAAGTTTGTTGCAAAATTTTTAATATCAGAGGCTGTAACATATGTTACCTAATGTAATAAATGGGCAAGCTCATTGTCTGTACGTAAGATATGCCTAAAAATGTTTTAATCTCCTCGAGGGAATTTTGCAGACATATTCCTTCTTAAAGAACAACTCAAGCTGCATCGAATAAGGGATGTTTGCACTCTCTAAGTTGGGGCGTTAGTCTGAAACAGCATGTTACATGCGTTACTATATCATATAAATGAAATGTAGTTTGAAAGTTTGAGCTAAAATTGTGAAAAAACTCTCAGCTGCTGGATATCTTACATTGTTTATGAATTTTAAGCTGGCTCGTATGATAAAGACTTATAGATCTGCTAGTTGTCACCAAGTTTTAAAGATCAGAGAGTGTTACATATGTTAGCGTGATAAGTAAAATCATCAAACAGTATTTTGACATAAAGCTGAGTAAGGGCCTGCTTTATCCTAATCCCCTTTGGAATTCTGCAGATATATTACATCCTATGTAACCCTTCAAGGTGCATTTAATAAGAAATGTTTGAACTCTGTTAGTCGGGGCATTAGCCTGTAACAGCTGGTTACATATGTAACTATATCAATTTGAGAATAAGAAATTAGAATGTTTGAGCTACAGAAAGAAGACATTAAAATTATATAATAAATTGGCATTCTTATAGTCTGCATACTGTATGTCTTTACTACATATGGAAGCTGTTTAACATTTATATGGCTAACTGTGGTGTTATGTGCGTTACATGAACCTAATTATAATTTAAAAACCATAATTGTGGCTATCATAATTTAGTTAAACAACTACTATGACTTGGTTTCAAACTGTTTTATTAGATTTTACAAACATATTCTCAATTGATGAATAGGAAAAACCAAGTTTGCTTTTCTATCTTAAATATATTGGCTTATAGGAGCTAATACACAGCCCTACTCCCAGTTTTACTGAGAAGCAAATTTTGTTATTACCGTTTAAGTAAAACACATGAAAGCGATTGCAGCCTGTGGATATTTTACATTTTCTTAGTCTGTCTTGCTCATATATCTGCAAGATGTCATTAAGTTTAATATCAGGACACTTATTGTGTACTTAAAAGCCTTTGGTGCGAAAACACTAGAAATTATATTCATTTCTGATTATCAAGCCCATAGACTGTTGTTACAGATGTTATCAATGACCTTTTGGACAAATTTCCTAATACTGTGCATATAATGCTAAATATAGAGCCACAAATAGAAAAGATTGTTTTACATTTGTACAAGACAATACAATAAATGAAATGGTCCAAACTAATTCTCATCGATTTAACACTCATGTTAAACGTTTGTCATTGTCTGCTTCTGTGGTAATCATTATTATCACACGCCTCCTTGCAACTAGTAGAATCATCACACAATATTTCAATCATTTACTGTTATACAGTTTTACCACCAGTCCACTCAAATTTGATGAGCCATTATCAACTTTCCAATCTTGCCATTCATGGCTTGGAACATTCGGAAACTGATATGAATTCCTAATAGTTGGCTCTTTGAGTATGTGTTTCAAGTGATACTCTGCAAGTAGGAGACAGACTAAAGCTTTCCAAGGAGGAAAACTATGCCATTAAAAGCAATGAGTACCTGGACTGATGTACCTTGACATATCTGTGATAAAGAATCATATCTTAGCTGGATAACATTTATAAATGAAGCCTTTCCATACATGCAACAAACATATTTTCATCTAATAATGTATCTGCACTTATTATCTTTCCCCAAGCATTCAAAAACTTATTTGAAGTCTTAGTACTTCTGAAGTGCTGAAACCGAGGTAGCTCTTTCCCTTAAGATAAACAAACTAGATGTATCATAGCAGGTAAAGCAATGAAATGCAGGATGAATTGAGCGCAAATTAGACCCTTTCACTTCAATGATTCGCTAAGCTTCTAAGGTAAGAGCGCTTATTAAATGATGTAACATATATAACTCGTCATAATAAATGAGCAAGGGCATTGTCGTGACATCGTTTTTGATTACACAGTCAGAGGCAAGCATTTTCAATTTCAGTGTTTTCAATGGATCATGAAATGGGGCAACCTTATCAACTTGTTTACTCTGTATAAATCTTCCATAGAGCATAATATAGAACTACTGATTATCCTATTCTATCCATAGTCCACTTTCCTTAGCTAATGATATGGCTGCAAAAACTGAGAAATCAAAGGTTTTACATTATTTTAAGGCTTGCTTCAATGTACTGACATCAAAAAACAACCAGCTGCAAACATAATTGATGGCAATGTCCAACTTCATGTTCTTTCTCATATCAAGGTGTAACAGAAATTGTTTCAGACGGTCTACCAAACCCATCAAGAGTCAACATTGTAACTAAAGAAAACTTATAAAGTTTTTTGGGCGCAGCAAAATACTATTGATCTAAGACCTGAGGACTTTAAAAGCACCAAAGGACTGAAAAGGTTCCATGGCAAATGATGCAAAAAAGCAGCCTATCAAATTTCTGTTTGACCAATGTCAGCAATCTTAAAGTATTCTTAGAGATACACGGTAGAGACATAGCTTTTGCAAAATCAGAGCAAAGTTATTATTTGACTAGCACGGATGCAGAGGCAGCTGCAGTAAGATTGCTCTTGCCATTTCACAGGAAGAGACATATACCAGAGTCATACTCCATTGTATGCAAATATTATGTGAAATGGCATTAAACCCATATCTAATCAGGTGTTTGATCCCATGACACTGACATGCTGTTTCTGCTTTTGAAGAATGCTAAGGATTCAAGTTATAGCTGAGTCAATTTGTTTGAGGCTGGCACTGGCCACACATACAAAGAAAATTAAGTCTTTTGATGGCATAAAAGGAGGATCATACGAAATGCTTATAAGTGATGTTTGTCACAGTTACCAATTTTAAAAAGTAATCTTAATTAATGTAACACATATAACACCATAGGAAGCTGTATATTTGTTAAAAAACACTTTCTTATATATCAAAGGTATTCAGCATGCAAACTACATGAATAGTTTAAATAAATAGATAGTTTTATGTCTTCTTTCTGTTTCTCAGACTTTCAATTCATTTATTCTTAAATTTATGGTAACATACGTAACATACCATTACAGGCTAACCCCCTGGTTAATAGAGTGCAAACATCTCTTATTTGGTGCTGCTTGAATAGTTCTTTAAGGTAGGATATGTCTGCACAATTCCCAAAGGGTTGGAGAGGAAGAGGATTGTACTCCGTTTGCAGTCCTAATACTATGCTATGATTCTACTGGTTGTGATGAAATGGGTGATTATTTTGCAATAGAAGCAGACACAATGATATAAATTGTGAGGGTGACTTGAATAAAGATTGTTTTTGAATAATTATATTTAATAGGAATATTTATTAAATTGTGTCAATTAAATGAGAACTATTACTTTCTAATTATACATCTATATGTTTTAATATTATAGGCATTAGGTAATATGTGATAAAAAAGATTATATATAACATCTGTAACACAATTCCATGGGCTTGTTATCAGCAATGACTATAATTACTAAAACTAAGACACCAGAGGCTAGAGATTAATTGGAAAACATGTGAAAATAGTTTTTTTCTGAAATATAATCTCTTACTTCCAAGACAAATCCTTGCTCATTCATTATGCCATGTAGCATACGTTACATTCTTTGATGAGTTCTCTGATCCTGATGCCAAACTTGCAAATGTATGGTTCTTTATTGCATTAGTAAGACAGTGCCAAAAATGTAAGATAGCCACGAGTGTCAAACTTTTTTATTAATTTTTCTTCAATAATAATTCCCAAAATTAGATACTTAAAATTGTGGGTAGGGTTGTTTAATAGCTCATATAAAACAATGTATTTGAGATAGAAAAGCAAACTTTATTTTTTCTATTAGATGAATAAGTATTTTAGCAAACTAAGATTAAAAACATTTGTAAAAATGCACAAATCGATCTTAAAATTAAATGATGTTAGTCACGATTTCAACTTTCAAAGGGAAATTTAATCTATGTAACGCATATAACACCATTGAAGGCTGTATTTTTGTTTAAAATGCTGCTTTTATGTAGCTTAGGCATCCAGCTTGCAAACTACATAAGAAATTTGCATAATTAGATGGTTTAATGTCTTCTTTCTGTAGCTCAAACTTTCATTTTGATTTTTTCCTTAGTTAGTTACAGTAACATATGTTACAGGCTGTCAGAGACTAACGCCCCGGAGCACAGAGTGCAAACATCTCTTAAAAGATGCGGCTTGAAATTCTCTTCAAGATAGGATATGTCTGCAAAATTCCCTAGGGGGGGGGAGCAGGACCTTTTTTAGCTCGAAGTCTATATCTTCTGAAACACCCCAAACCACCACCAATCCATCTCAAACGCTGCTCCCAGTGTACAAACTAGCACACTTACCCCTGCTCACCTCCAAGACCCCAAAACATTGCTCACCTCCAAGACCCCCACAGCTTTTGTTAAGCATCAGGTCTCGTCCACTGAGGCCCTCACAGGGGTTTTAGGGAGCAGGAGAAACAGGGAATTTATTTCAGGGGAACATGGGAACAAAGGCCAAATTTTGAGGGGAACAGGGGAACAAAGAAAATATTGGGGAACAGGGAACATAAGAAAACAATTTTTCGATTTTTTGGGAACAAAACAAGCCAATTTTTTTCAGGGGAACAAGGGAACAGGTACCCCCCTGGGAGGGCCTCTCCACTGGCCCAAATATATACTTGAAGTGTTTATCATTTATCTGTGGTGTACCGAAAGGAGCAAAAAGATTAATTATAGTATATATGGTATATACCATTATAAAATATGGCATATATCATAATTAAATATAGCATATACCTTAATTAAATATAGCATATACTCTAATTAAATATACTTGAAGTGTATATCATTTATCTACATGTATATATGTGTCAGTACATGAGATATATACAGGTACGTATCGCAAAAGCCTTCTTAATACGCTTATGCTGACGTATCCAGCGGGTCGTCTAAAATTTGGTCTTGTCTTTATCTACATTCATACTTTGCAGTGTGTGCAAGCAGCCGGAAAGTTCTGGTGAAACTTTAAAAATGCGCAAGCTAATCGGAGTCGAAGCACATGGGATAAGTGATAAAATCTCATGAACTGACTCATATATACATGTAGATGAATGATATACACTTCAAGTATTTACATCTGTGCCGCATCTACGCAAAAGGCTGAGCTAAAGGTTATGGGGGTCTTTGAGGTGAGTATTTGGAGTGGGGCAGGGGTAAGTGTGCTAGTTTGTACACGGGGAGCAGCGTTTGAGATGGATTGGTGGTGGTTTGGTGTGTTTCAGTAGATACTACAATATTACACACATTTCTCTCTGCGCCTGCATGCACTGCTACGTTACAACTACGGTGAAGGCCCGACTGCGCCTGAAAACTTTGGCATAATCCTTTATAGAACATGATCGGTTCGATTTTTTACGTGCGAAGGACTGATAAGAGCTGTTATGTACATGCCATGTGTAAAATGCGCTTGTTCTGAGCTAAAACTGGCAAAACATTTCCATACTTTCTTCGTTTTGACATAAAACTGAAGAAATCCCGTTCTGGGTTCGATTTGGTTACGGTTCTCATCTACAAACAAAGCTTTTTTCAACACCACGTTTGGATAGTTTAGCAAGGTAAATCATATCTACATGGAAAAGCATTGCCAGATTTTTACATAGTTAGCTCATTCTGTTACAAAAATCAAAACAACGATCATTTTTTAAGGTCGGCCCTACATACATTTTGTACAATTATGTCAGGATGGATCCATTGTATATATTTAGAGCATCAGTATTTATGTTAAAATCCCCCGTTCCCCCAAAATGTATTTCTTTCTCTGAAGATTAATTTTGTTTTTAGAAGCAACAGTGCAGACCGAGATAAAATGCTGCATAATGCAGCATTTCTTCTGTTTCATTGTTCACCAAACAAGCAGTAGGGAGCGCAGTTGTCAGTGGTAGAGTGCTTGACTCAAGACCGAGGGGTCGCGGGTTCGAGCTTCACTGGCGTCAATGTGTTGTGGTCCTTGAGCAAGACACATTTATACGTAAAGAATCAAATCAAACAAAACAAACAAGCAGCTCAGGGTAACATAACTCTCTCAGCAGAATGTGGAAATACAAATGCCCGACTTGTCGGCATCCTTATCCAATTTCATTTAGGACAAGTAAGACTTAGCCATTTATTCTCACTAATTTAAGTGAAAACAACTCTGTAATATTTTGATTAATTACTACAAATTCACATGTAGTATGGAAATCATGTATATCCTGATAAGGTGGTTTCTGAAGAAGCCAGCTGATCTGGATCCTCACTGTTTACAAAAGATTTTATATCTGTTTTTGGTGTGTATCAGTAGATACTACAGTATTACACACATTTCTCTCCGCGCCTGCATGCACTTACATTGTACAGTCCAAGGAACAAGAGCGTGACGTTACAGCTACCGCGATGGCGAGGGCGCTACTGCGCCTGAAAACTTTGGCACCATTCCTTCATAGAGCATGATCGGTTCGATTTTTTACGTCCGAAGGAAATTTAAGGGCTGTTATGTACATGCCATGTGTAAAATGCTCTTATTATAAGCTAAAACTGGCAAACATCTGCATACTTTCTTCGTTTTGACATAAAACTGAAGAAATCCCGTACTGTGTTCGATTTGGTTACAGTCCTCATCTCTAGGCAAAGCTTTTTTCAACATCACGTTTGGCCTGTTTACCAAGGTAAATCATATCTACATGGAATAGCATTGCCAGATTTTTACATAGTTAGCCCATAATTTTACAAAAGATCAAAACAAGCGAGAGTACCTACCTTTGTTTGGATTTTCCGTGACGTTGCCACTACCGCGAAAGGTCCCGGATGTGACAAAGGAACAAATTTACGTTGACATGATTTCGCGGTAGTTCTGCTGATGCACACCCATGTATTTATCGCTAAATCCGTACAATCGTTTTACCTGCAGTATTGTTATTTTTTTTCTGAATGAACTTGAATGAATAAATAACAGTATTAAGCTGCTATACCTGTTGTCTAATGGACTCTATCCATGACGGACTATACTCTTACTGTGTGACATCTATATTGCATGGGTCCGGATATCAATCAATAAAACACAACAAGAATTTGGCTTTCAACAAGAATACAGATGTCGTCCCCTTTTTGTGTCTTACATTCAGCAGGCATGTCATTAAATGCTGATTTATATTTATATCATATCAGTTACTTAGTTACAAGGGAAACTCCACAAACCGTATAAACACACACTTAGCTGGGGTTACCAGCTTACGAGACACCCCTTTAAAAATATTTACATATTTGCTCAGTGTATAATGTTAGAGCCCGTGCTCGATAAGAGTAGAGTTACGTAGTTGGTCACGTTATGGTACTTTATTTACCTGATCGGACGAATATAGGGTTTTCATTCATACTTCTATCTGTAAATCTGTTTCGTCACCCAACTCTTATCAAGCACGGACTATATATCTTATAGACATAACATTATAAGCGTACAGTGACGTCACTAATTATAACTGTAATCGGAGAGGTCTATTGTCAATAAAAGGTAATCCCGCATTTAGACGGGTAAACACACGATGATATTGGTAGTTATATCCTTGTTAATGCATTTAAGCTATCATTGAGTGTTACAGACCAGTGGTCCAGTGGTTAAGTAGCGATATTTACATATTCGAACCTGTATTTTTTTCTGAAGGTTCGAATCCCTGAGTTTTTCTTTTTCCTTTCTATTTCTTACTCCTTCAGTGGGCATTTTGAATTACCTAGCTCTGTAACAAACAGTGGCGGATCCAGAAGGGGTTCAGGGGGTTTGGAGCAGATTTTTTTTCATTTTAAAGGGAATATTTAAGAAAATTGAGCGCTCATCTGAAAATCGACCCCCCCCTTCCAAATTTATCTGAATCCCATCTCCTGGAGTCGGGGATACAACTTTGAACAAAAATGCTTATGTCGATATTTCAGGCTTTACAAGAAAAACAGTGAAAGACGAGGGTTTTAACGACCCACAAGGGGTCTAGCAGATGTTAGTGTATCTGAAAACCATGTTTGATCGTTATTATTGCATACAGTCATTTTGTCACTTGAAAACTTTGGAAAAACGCTTCGAAAAGTTCATTTTTGTATTACTATAATGGCGCGCAAAAGCATGAAGGGTTCGTAGGCTCTGAAAACAGAGCAAAGACTTACGTCATCCTAACGTCACTGAATTACGTTTATTTCTATGTACATACGCTACTGTTGTTGACATCAATTTTTGTGACGGCCTAGAATGCGTATATGTAAAGTACCAAAGCCGTGCATCAACAGCAGGTGAATTGCCTGTTTAATACATGGGTTTTTGCCGGTTAAAACATGGCAATGATTAAAGCTAAAATGAGTCTTCATCTACCCCAGGGGGGGTACTTTGATATTTTCACACATACGTAGGCTCGGCCCATTTTTTGGGGTTCAAAATTCTGAATTTCAATATTTTTTGGGGTTTTCAGAAAAATGAATATTTTTTGGGGGTATGAAGGTTCTGTGGTTATTTTTTGGGGGTAATCACAAAATTGGGCTAGTTTGAGGGTCATTTCCATGCAATTCAAGGGTTTTTTTTAAGGTCAAGGTACAGAATTGGGATATTTTTGGGGGTTGCTAAAATTTCAAATATTTTTTTGGGGTGCTTCAAATACCTGATATTTTTTTGGGGTGAACGGTAGATGCTGGGTCCGAGCCTACGTATGCGGAAAAAAATTAGAGTGCCCCCCCCCCCACCCCCTGGGTCATCTACATCCACACAGTAGGTTGTGAATGCCAGTGGCCAACGCTCTGGTGAGTCTGAGCATTTCTGCAGACTTACCTGATCCTTTGATGCTCAGTATTGCGATAAAAATCAAAATCTCACTATGCTGGCACTACTTTATGAACTTTTATATTGTATGTATATTGAAATGAAATACTATTCGTAAAAAAAATAAAATATTGAAATTGAAAAAATAAAATATTAAAAAATATAAAGAAAAATACACAAAATAAGAAAACACACAATGGAAACAAATGAAAAAAATAGAGCATATCAATAAGCCTTTACAATGCTAAACAATGGGATTCCAACCTGTAACTTTTTACATAGCCTACGTGCATATGCCTTTCTACCTACTGAGCCAGCGAGGCTGTACATGTCATGATCATTATTTATCGCTAAATCCGTACAATCGTTTTACCGACAGTGTTATCATTTTTTCTGAATGGACTTGAATGAATGAATAATGGTATTAAGCTGCTACACCTGTTTTCTATTGGAATCTATCCATGGCGGACTACACTCTTACTGTGTGATACCTATACAGTTAATTAAAAGCGTTGTATAAAACTATATGCAGCACTTAGCACAGTTATGAATCTTTAAAAAAATAAAACGGCTAAAAACAGATGAATAAAGTGTATTATTTTCTCTTTCTTTTCTAAGTCATATAAAATAATGGATTCTAGATAAAAATCATCACAGTTTGCTATTTGTATATAACATTTCTCCTCTGGAACATATCTTGCATAGTACTGGCAACAGTAGGCTGCATGTTTATATGGTTCATTAAAAATATTAGTTTCTCTGTAGTGTTGCATGTTAAAAAATCAGTATTGCATAACTGTGCTTTGTGCAAATTTTTTCTTCTTAGATCCTCATAGAAAGGGCATTCAATAATGGAAATGAAGTTCATTATCAACACTCTGAGGGAAATGGAAACAAGTTCTTTGATCTACTGATTTTGTTGTTGTTTTTGTTGCTTTACGTCCCATGTCAACAGCTATGATCATTGCGGAAGACCAGTTCACTAAACCACACTTTTTGATCTACTGAGATTTTATCGTTAGCAAAACGCCCTGTTCCAATATGAAGGGGTAAATTTATCACAACGAAATATTGCTAAAATGCGGCAGTTTAAAATATGTCTCCGTCTGTAAATCAGACTTATATAATCTTTATGTCCTAAAAGTGTTACCATTTATATGACCATCATCATTAAATACATTTGATTTCCATTTTTCTTTATCTTTATCGATTTATACTGTTTTAATAATCTTAATAGTGTTAGCAACATCTATGTAGTTTTATTCAAATTAGTCTACCAATCCAAGCTCTTGCATACTTTTCAGAAAACGTTTCCCCAGACTTCGACCGTGGGCTTTGGACCAGTTAAAATTATTTTAATAATTCTGTCATCATTGGTATTCACTAGTTTTGAAAATAAACGACATCACTCTATTCTGTGGTTGACATAGCAATCAGTCCAGCCCGTATCGCCTTAAGTTGCTTAATTAGCTGCCTTTTTCCAGTTCCTAAAATAAAGTATCTACATGCTTTATTATGCACTGTATACTTCATTACAATTTGTAAAGAGTTAAAAATTTTAACAATAATACTGGTACCACTCAGTATGACGCTCTCCAAGGGTCATACTGGGCAGATAAAAAGGACAGTCATAATGAGGTGATTATGGCCTCCTTACAGGGGCAATAAAGTGGTCCCATGAAGGGATTAGGTATTTTATGATAAAATATTGATCTTTATCTTAGTGAATGGAATTATTGTGTTGTATACAGGTAAGTCCCCTCTTGAGGCCCTATTAATTTTGTGAGATACTGAAACTGTCCCTTATCAGTTAATCCTTTAATGGTCTCTATTGGACAGTAATATATGAGTTTAAACCTTAAATGGCTGAACAAAAAGATAATATTGCCGGTACAAGATAAGTATAAAGCTTATAATATTCATCATAAGCCATACTCCCTGAATTCTTGAATTTAGCATATTCAGCCGGCAGGGCTCGACCAGCTGATTTTACCAACTCAGAGGTTGCATACTTCATAGTAATTAAGAAGCCAAAGAGCAGGAATCGATACAATCAAGTATCACACCTGACCCAGGACACCACATGGGAAAGTGACAAAAAAACAAAAAACATCACATACAAGGGAGCCAAGAGGTTAACCCTTTCCAAGCAGGTCGTATCAATACGCCAAGACCATAATCCAATGTATTTGTACTTATCTGTCAATTGGATACTGATATTACCACAAGAAAACTGATTGTTACATAGTTGTACAGATGCTGGTCGAAAATGCACTTCTTTAGATTTTTCACCGTTCATCGTAAGTCGCCATTTACAGCACCATTCATTCAGTTTGTCCAACATCAACTGGAGTGAGTCAACATCAGGGGCAATTAACGCAACATCATCAGCATATAACAAGATAGATAAGTGTAGTTCATCATTGTCAACACCAAGGTTAATTTCTTTGATGTCGTTAGCAAACTCATTATTGTATATAGAGAACAATGTAGGGAACAGTTTACACCCTTGCTTAACCCCTTGCGACACCATAAAGAGGGGTGGTAGATAATCGCTCACTTTAACAGCACATTGTACATCAATATAGAGCGACTGCACTGCTCTTAGTAACTATCCCTTAATCCCTTAAATCAGTTTGTACCATAAACAGTCTCTTTGTAAAGTGTCAAAAGCTTTTTAGCGGCTACAAAACATACATATGTCGATTGTGTTTGTTGTTTCCGCTTGTTGATAACCGAATATAAAGCATAAATATGCTCAAGACAAGATTTGTTTCGACAAAAAAACCAATATGTTCATCTGCCACAATGTTATTTTGTTCAATCCAGTTACTTATTCGTAATTTTTTTAACCTTTGCATACATTTTACAGGGGATTGCTATTAAACAGACACATCGATAACACAAAGGATCACGTGGCTTACTAGCACCTGACTTGGAAATTGGTTCACCTGTGTTTCATTCGCCTGGGACAGCCCATTTTAAAACAAAAGTTTATTATTTTGTACAGTAAGTCAATACTTATGTTATATATGACAGTACACTAAACCGAAGTTAAAAATGGCCACCTTACATTTTTGCGTATGTTCAGAAAATAAAAATCGCTCTTACAATTTTTTTTTAATTCTATAAACAAATCCAAGGCTTTGTCGAAACTCTGCAAATTATGTCATTTCAAAATGACTGATACATCTTGCACAGAGGAAGTCTGAGTACTGGTACACTCATTTCAAAAATTCACACTTATATATATTCCCCAGATACCTTATCCATTTATATTTCAACTAGTTTAAAAGCTGTCAATAACAGCTTTGATATGAGATGGCGATGAATCAAACTTTTTGTGATAATTGAACTCTCTGTTTCTCTTCTACGTTAACATGAAGACGACCACAATCAGCAGTTTAATCAAAGAATTTTACCTTTAACCACACAGTTTGCATACAAACTTGACGTTGCTCTGTACTCTTTATTATCTGTGGCACGACATTGAAATTTCCAGCGATGATTCTTTATGAATTGGCGTCACTCTTCTTATTAAAAAACACATACAAATGTTTACAAATGCCATTTAAATGACTTTTATAAAGTTTCACGTTAAAACCTGAAATGGACACCAGTCTTGAAAAACATATCGTTAGAAAATGGGCTGATTGAACTTCGTTACAGTGTACATATGAAGTTTAATAAAGTATTCCAGAAACAGAGTGGGCGTGATATTGTGGTGAACAAAGTTATGGTTCTTGCGCACTATCTGTATCTGAGATTTTAGAGAAAAGATTATCAAAGACCAATAAGACAGTGGCATGGTGTGATTGACCAGTTGATAGGAAACACATGCTGCTGCTATTTCTTGTTTTAAGATACCCATGTTCTGTATTGCAATATATATCTAATTTCAAATATGCCATCTTCAGTAAACTCTGACGAATGTAGAATGTACACGTTTACAAACTAATGGTTTATTTGTTGTTCAGAGTTTTTTTTGTTATTTTTATTCTTTACATCCCAGCCAACAGTTTTTCAGTGGTGTTGGGATGGGTCTTTCTTGGTTGAACCAGTACTAAGCAGTGGATAAATTGACTTGGCTGGCAGTGAGAATCGAACTAGCAACTCTTCAATCACTCTAACCAACTGAGCCACTGCGCTCTGAGATTGTTCACGGTTATAAATTTATATTTTTCTGTGGTTTTGTGGATAGAGAAACAAGCAAGAATGGGTGAGTAATTATTTAGTTTTATTAATCTATCGAGGTATTTAGTAATCTAATCTTTCTTTTTCTCACATCATTTTTCATCTTTTTGCAGTAGATCAAAGATTGATGGTTGTCATTAGAAGCACCGTAATGAGGCGGTTTTGGCAAGTACCAACAATCTATGTTATGGCAAAAATAAGACAAGTATATCTATACAGTGTCAGTTTTACACTCACAAATTGCAGTATATTGTGTAGGCGTGTTCATGTAATGTGTGTTTTACGTTCTGTCTTTCTTTCTTTACATATTGGCACGCTCAATTTTGAACATTATGATATTATTTTATTTTGATAGTTTTATTTCTTTGAAGTTCAGGGCTTCTAGTCTATAACCGAACTTTTTCTACAATAAGGTTTGGCTTATTGAAACAAAGTAACACAAAGATACACGTAGTATCATGAGAAAACATGTGCTCTTGAGAACACAACTGTGCAGATCAATATGTGCATAGATCTGCACAGTCCGATCCACACTTCTTGTTCGCAGTTTATCAGAATTTACCAGAATTGGAATTTTGAAAATTTCCTATATGTACATATATAGAACACTAAAATCTTGCCCCAAAGAAAGTTTGGTGAATGCATAAATAAAATAACATAAGACAGAAATTCTCTCCTTGTGAATCGGGTCATCATTTTTTATGCTTTGTTTTCTTTCTGAATGCTTCTAAATGCAAAGGACTTGCCCACAATTTACTAAATTCTTCTCTTTCTGCAGCCAGCGATGATTCCATATCACTGTCTGCTGCTGTGGCAACTATTCTCTTTAGAACCTGGATGGTGTCGGCGTTTCCTCTTACACTGTTATGGAGCCAATTCTCGCCTTCCTCGATTATGTCATTATTATCTGGTATTACTTCATCTGCTAATGCACATTCTTGAGCCAATCCAGAATCAACAATTCTTCCAGACATCATCAACTCCAAAGCCTTTGATCTACCGACTAGCTTTACAAGCCTTGCACCCCCACCCCAACCAGGTGAAACGTTCATCCTCACCTGCACAAAACCAATTTTTGCACTAAACGACATAATTCTAAAATCACAAGCTGTTGCTAAACAGGCCCCACCTCCTAGGGCGTAACCATTAATCACAGCAACACTAACAAGGGGCAAGTTAAACAATTTATTAGTAACAGTGTGCATAAATTCTGACATCAATACACCGTCTGATTTGCCAAGTACTTCAACAAGGTCTCTGTCACCACCAGAGCAAAATGTTCCACCTTCGCCAGCCAGTATCAAACCTTTTCCTGTAGTCCACTTCTCAAGTTCATTTATGTTAGCTTCCAAATCCAGCAACATTTTACCTAGAAAATAGAGAAAACGCCCGCTGTATAGTGCATAATGAGGCACTATAAGTAATCGATTGTTTGCAAGCAAAATAAGCTAACCTCTTGATAAAATGTGTTTATGCAGTTTTATCATGTTTATTACTATATCACACTTAATTCGATTTCTAGACTCTGAATGGGCCTCGACGCAAGAAAAACTGATCTTCGGGGGTTTGCGAACAACAAAGGCGCAGACCAGTCTGTGCATCCACACAGTCTGAATAGAGCCTTTGTTATTCGCTTATTAGAAAATAATAAAATATCTAAACTTGATACATGTGAAATTTCAATTTTCTAGCTAGTCTTTGTATGAGGAGACTGGTTTCTGTCTCGTTTTTTTCATAAACCCCAGAGACAGGTTTTGTCGCGTCGAGGCCCATCATCAATGGTATTAGTGGCCTTTAGGTATAAAACTCAACAGACTCATGCATAGATCAATATAAACAAAAATGAGCGTACTAGTGTAAATATTTTCTTATCCATCAGTCTAAACATTTGTTTTGGTGCTTAAACGAATCGTCTCAACGAGACGTTTGTTTTGAGTGCCCGTTGAGGAATAAGAATGTTAACTTTAATTGTGTACCTGCGAATGCATAGATGATACACGTAATCTGTTTAGTTTTGAATATGAACGGTGTCAAGTGTATATGCTTTGGTGTCCATGCGCGGTTTCAGAATGTTTTGATAGAGGGGGGTCCAACTTTGACAATGTTTTTTTATGCCTCAAAGAAGTTTTGAAGGCATATAGGAATCACACTGTCCGTCCATTCCGCCTCGTTTCAGGTGCATATCTCCTATATTCTTTGAGGTAGGAATGCGAAATTTTGTGTGTGGACCATCTTGGGATGGCGGAGGGTGGTGTACCATTTTCGGGTCATGTGACTTTGACCTCAGACCTAGTTTTTAGAATAATCATTTCCAGGGGCATACCGCTTATATTATTTTAGGTAGGAATCCCGAAATGTGTGTGTGGGTGCATCTTGGGATAACGGAGTGTCGCCCACCACCATTGGATCACTGTGACCTTGACCTAGTTTCTTGAATCTGCATTGAGCCTGGTGCATATCTCCTATATTCTTTGAGGTAGGAATTCCAAATTTGGTGTGAGAATGCATCTTTGGCATTGTTGAGTGTCTTGTATCATTTTTTAGTCACTGTGACGTTGACCTTGACTTCTGACCTACCTTCTGTTCTGAGCATATCATTTATATTATTTGAGTTAGGAATCCCAAATAAGGTCTCATGTACCAGTTTTTGGGTCACTGTGACCTTGACTTTGTTTCTAGAATAATCATGTCAGGAGCATATCTCCTATATTTTTTGAGTTAGGAATAAAAAAATTGGTGTGTGGTTAACGTTGCATCTTGGGATGGCAGTATCATGTACCAGTTTTTGGTCACTGTGACCTGGACCTCGTTTCTAGAATATTCATGTCAGGAGCATATCTCCTATATAATTTGAGGTATAAGTATTAATTTGATGTATTGAGGCATCTATGTATAGTGATATGTTGCGTAACATTTTTGATCACTGCGACCTTGACCTATGACCGAGTTTCTAGAAAAATCATGTCTGGAGCATATCTCATATATTATTTAAGGTAGGGATCCCAAATTCGGTGTGTGGATTCATCTTTGGATGGTGGAATGGGTCACCTTGACATTGACATCTGATCTCATTTCTAGATTTTTCGTGTCTGGAGCGTATCTCCTATATTACAAATAACTTTCCTCAAATGCGTCTTATGTCAGACCAATTCCTTTTGGGGGGGGGGGGGGTCATTTGTCACGTTAACGTGACATTTCTTAGGTGATGAGGGGAGAGAGGATGCAAATACAACTAAATGCAGGCCAATGATGGCTCGCCAATTAAAAGGGCCTGACATTGGCGGGCCAATGATGGCCCAACATTGAATGCTGTCTTGGTAGCTTTGTGATTTTTCAGGGGATCTGGACCAGTATTGCTAAGAAACCCTATAGCTTCGTGATTTTTCAGGGAGTGGGGGGGGTCTGAACCCCCTGTCCCCTACCCCCTCTGGATCCGTGCATGGTGTCTCTATATACGACAGGTCATGAGACTTTGGTACTGATGGCATAAAGTGTGCAGTGAAGGTTCAGACAATCCTGTATATCCAAGCAGTCTTGCAAGAGCTAAGAAGGGATGTGGATGAAGGCTCAGGGCAAACTTTAGGACTCAAGCCCACCATATATGTTCGTGCATGTTAAACCCAAGCAAAAGAGGATTCTCTACTCTTATCAGTAAGACGAGCCCTTTTCCAATTTTAGGATCGTTGGGTGGCATTTTTTTGTTTTCATTCAAATTATTAACCATTCTGTAAGCAAACAGTGGAGACCCTGGGATCTTGGTATGCACTGTTTGTCTTTATCCCACAAAAAGGACGCTGGGCTTATATAGGGTTAAAGTAGGACAGCGCATATGCTATCAGTACGAAAATCAAATGAAATGGGTCTGATGTTATAAAATCAAATCATGCTCAACTCAACTGAGCATAAAATTTATTTTGCTCATAAATGTTAAAACACCAACAAGGGTTGGCATTTTAACATCTATTAGACTTCGAGCTAAAAAAGGTCCTGCCCCCTCCCCCCACCCCCTAGGGAATTTTGCAGACATATCCTATCTTGAAGAAAATTTTAAGCCGCATCTTTTAAGAGATGTTTGCACTCTGTGCTTCGGGGCGTTAGTCTCTGACAGCCTGTTACATATGTTACTGTAACAAACTAAGGAAAAAATCAAAATGAAAGTTTGAGCTACAGAAAGAAGACATTAAACCATCTAATTATTCAAATTTCTTATGTAGTTTGCAAGCTGGATGCCTAAGCTACATAAAAGCAGCATTTCAAACAAAATTACAGCCTTCAATGGTGTTATATGCGTTACATAGATTAAATTTCCCTTTGAAAGTTGAAATCGTGACTAACATCATTCATTTTACAGACGATTTGTGCATTTTTACAAGTGTTTTTAATCTTAGTTTACTAAAATACTCAGTTGACTAATAGAAAAAACAAAGTTTGCTTTTCTATCTCAAATACATTGTATTAAATGAGCTATTAAACAAACCTACCCCCAATTTTAAGTATCCAATTTTGGTATCTATTATTGAAGAAAAATATATGAAAATATTTGACACTCGTGGATATCTTACTTTTTTGGCACTGTCTTGCTAATGCAATAAAGAATCATACATTTGCAAGTTTGACATCAGGATCAGAGCACTTATTTAAGTATGTAACGTATGTTACATGGCATAATGAATGAGCTAGGAAATTTTCTTGGAAGTAAGAGATGCTATTACAGAAAAATACCGTTTTTCACATGTTTTCCTATTAATCTCTAGCCTCTGGTGCCTTAGTCTTAGTAATTACAGTCATTGCTGATAACAAGCCCATGGAATTGTGTTACCTATTTTATATTTAACCTTTTTAATCACATATTTCCTAATGCCTATAATATTAAAATATTTAGACATATAGATAGAAAATAATAGTTCTCATTTAAATGACACAATTTAATAAATATTCCTATTAAATAAAATTATTCAAAAACAATCTTTATTCAAGTCACCCTCACAATGTCTAGCATTGTGTCTGCTTCTATTGCAAAATAATCACCCATTTCATCACAACCAGTAGAATCGTGGCATTGTATTAGGACTGCAAACTGAGTATAATCCTGTTCCTCTCCACCCCTTTGGGAATTGTGCAGACATATCCTACCTTAAAGAACAATTCAAGCTGCATCAAATAAGAGATATTTGCACTCTATTAACTAGGGGGTTAGCCTGTAATGGTATGATACGTTTGTTACCATATCAATTCAAGAAAAAATGAATTGAAATTCTGAGAAACAGAAAGAAGACATAAAACTATCTATTTATCTGAATTATTCATGTAGTTTGCATGCTGAATACCTTTGATACATAAGAAAAGATTTTTTAACAAATATACAGCTTCCTATGGTGTTACATGTGTTACATTAATTAAGATAACTTTTTAAAATTGGTAATTGTGACAAACATCACTTATAAGCATTTCGTGTGATCCTCCTCTTTAGCCATCAAAAGACTTAATTTTC
Source organism: Loripinus fragilis (assembly GCA_964019695.1). Lineage (NCBI taxonomy): Eukaryota > Metazoa > Mollusca > Bivalvia > Lucinida > Lucinidae > Loripinus > Loripinus fragilis. Next base: position 34,053,780 of record OZ026518.1, read on the forward strand.
TTTGTATGTGTTGCCAGTGCCAGCGTCAAACAATTTGACTCAGCCAAACTTGAATCCTTAGCATTCTTCAAAAGCAGAAACAGCATGTCAGTGTCATGGGATCAAACACCTGATTAAATATGGGTTTAATGCCATTTCACATATATGCATACAATGGAGTATGACTCTGGTATATATCTCTTCCTGTGAACTGGCAAGAGCAATCTAACTGCAGCTGTCTCTGCATCCATGCTAGTCAAATGATACCTTTGCTCTGATTTTGCAAAATCTATGTCTCTACCGTGTACCTCTAAGAATACTTTAAGATTTCTGACATTGGTCAAACAGAAATTTGATAGGCTGCTTTTTTGCATCATTTGCCATGGAACCTATCCAGTTTTTTGGTGCTTAAGTTCTCAGGTCTTAGATCAATAGTATTTTGCTGCGCCCAAAGAACTTTAAAAGTTTTCTTTAGTTACAATGTTGACTCTTGATGGTTTTGGCAGACCGTCTGAAACAAGTTCTGTTACACCTTGAAAGTTATCTGGTATAAGAGAAAGAATATGAAGTTGGACATTGCCATCAATCGTGTTTGCAGCTGGTTGTTTTTTGATGTCAGTACATTGAAGCATGTCTTTAAATAATGTAAAACCTATGATTTCTCAGTTTTTGCAGCCATATCATTAGCTGTTGCATTCAAAAGAAGGAAAGTGGACTATAGGTAGGATGGGATAACCAGTAGTTCTATATTATGCTCTATGGAAGATTTATACAGAGTAAACAAGTTGATAAGGTGCCTCATTTCATGATCCGTTGAAAACACTGAAATTGAAAACACTTGCCTCTGACTGTGTAATCAAAAAGGATGTCACGACAATGCCCTTGCTCATTTATTATGACGAGTTATATATGTTACATCCTTTAATAAGCGCTCTTATCTTAGAAACTTAGTTAATCATTGAATTGAAAGGGTCTTATTTGCACTCTGTTCATCCTGCATTTCATTGCTTTGCCTGCTGTGATACATCTAGTTCGTTTATCTGAAGGGAAAAGGTTACCTCGGTTTCAGCACTTCATAAGTACTAAGACTTCAAATAAGTTTTTGAATGCCTATTGGGGAAAGATAATAAGTGCAGAGACATTATTAGATGAAAATATGTGGGTTGCATGTATGGAAAGGTTACATTTATAAAAGTTAACCAGCTAAGATATGATTCTTTATCACAGAAATATCAAGGTACATCAGCCCAGGTACTCATTGCTCTTAATGGCATAGTTTTCCTCCTTTTAAAGCTTAAGTATCACTTGAAACACATACTCAAAGAGCCAACTAGTAGGAATTCATATCAGTTTCTGTATGTTCCAAGTCATAAATGGCAAAATTGGAAAGTTGATAATGGCTCCTCAATTTTAAGTGGACTGGTGGTAAAATTGAATAACAGTAAATGATTGAAATATTGTGTGATGATTCTACTAGTTGCAAGGAGGCGTGTGATAATAATGATTACCACAGAAGCAGACAACGACAAACGTTTAACATGAGTGTTAAATCGATGAGAAATAGTTTGGACCATTTCCTTTATTGTATTTTCTTGTAAAAATGTAAAACCATCTTTTCTATTTGTGGCTCTATATTTAGCATTATATGCACAGTATAAGGAAAAGGTCATCGATAACATCTTTAACAAAAGTCCATGGGCTTGATAATCAGAAATGAATATAATTTCTAGTGTTTTGGCACCAAAGACTTATAAGTACACATTAAGTGTCCTGATCTTTAACTTAATGACATCTTGTAGATATATGAGCAAGACAGACTAAGAAAATGAAAAATATCCAAACGCTGTAATCGCTTTCATGTGTTTTACTTAAACGGTAATAACAAAATTCCCTTCTCTGTAAAACCGGGAGTAGGGCTGTGTATAAGCTCCTATAAGACAATATATCTAAGATAGAAAAGCAAACTTGGTTTTTCCTATTCATCAATTGAGTATATGTTTGTAAAATCTAATAAAACAGTTTGAAACGAAGTCATAGTAGCTGTTTAACTAAATGACGATAGCCACAATTATAGCTTTTTAATTATAATTAGGTTCATGATACGCACATAACACCACAGTTGGCCGTATTAATGTTAAACAGTTTCCATATGTAGTAAAGACATCCAGTATAAAGACTATAAGAATGTCAATTTATTAGATAATTTTAATGTCCTCTTTTGGTAGCTCAAACATTCAAATTTCTTATTCTCAAATTGATACAGTAACATATGCAACAAGCCGTTACAGGCTAACACCCCGACTTACAGAGTGCAGACATTTCTTATTAAATGCACCTTAAATGGAAACATAAGATGTAATTTGTCTGCAGAATTCCAAAGGGGATTAGGATGGAGCAGGCCCTTACTTAGCTTGATGTCAAAATACTGTTTGATGATTTTACTTATCACGCTAACATATGTAACACTCTCTGATCTTTAAAACTTGATGACAACTAGCATATTTATAAGTCTATCATAGGAGCCAGTTTAAAATCCCTAAACATTATAATATATCCAACAGCTGCGAGTTTTTTCACAATTTTAGCTCAAACTTTCAAACTACATTTCCTTTATTTAATATAGTAACGCATGTAACACGCTGTTTCAGACTAACGCCCCAACATAGAGAGTGCAAACATCCCTTATTCGATGCAGCTTGAGTTGTACTACAAGAAGGAATATGTCTGCAAAATTCCCTCGAGGGGATTAAAACATTTTAAGGCATATCTTACGTAAAGACAATGAGCTTGCCCATTTATTACATCAGGTAACATATGTTACAGCCTCTGATATTAAAAAATTTGCACCAACTTGCAGATTTATGAGTCTTTTCATAAAAGCAAATAAATCCCAAACAATGAAACACATTCATCAACTGCAAATATTTTTTAACTATTTTTACTTTAGTTTTAACACCAAACATTTCACCTTAAAACTGGGTAGGGGTAGGGTTGTTTAATTGCTTATTCCAGAAAAAATACTTAAGCTAGGGAAACAAACTTTAATTTTTCTGTTAGCCAATTGCATAAGCTAGTCAGGCATGGTTTAAAACATTTTGCAAAACACATAGAGAGATTAAGAATGTAAATGATGTTAGCCACACTTGCAAATTCTAATGGGTTATCTGATTTATGTAACGCATATGACACCTTAGGAAGCCGCAATTTTGTTCAAATGGCTGCCATACGTAGATAAGATATCCAGTATGCAGACTATATGAATGATTTTTAAAAATATATATTTTAATGTCTTTAATTTGTAGCCCAAACTTTCAATTTACTTTTTCTTAGTTTTATTAAGTAACGTATGTTACAGGCTCTTACAGACTAACGCCCCGGAGCATAGAGTGCAAACATCTCTTAAAAGACTCGGCTTTCAATTCTCTACAAGACAGGATATGTCTGCAAAATTCCCTAGGGGGGGGGGGGGGAGCAAACCCATTCTCAGCCATCCGTCTATATTTGCACGAAAATACAACATCATAGAGTTTGAAAGCAAGTAAAGGCTTTATTTTCAGCATTTTAATTTTTATAAGCAGTTGTAATGAGTTGAGCATAAAAACAGGGCCTGCTTCTAAACTCCGTTAAGAAATTGTGTGGCACCAGTTTTTCGCAGTTCCTATTTTATACGTCGTTTAAGGCCCTACATCGCTGTGGGAAAGTTATTATTGAATACCTCCCCTAATTTCTCCAGCGGGTTCCTAGGCAGAGCGTGCCTCTGGCAAAGCCCTGATTTCTTGGGAAAAATCAGAAAATTTAGAAATGCGCCCACAGACTAAGTTCAGTTGACGATGATTCTTAGGTATATTTTTAAATTGCTCAAATGCAACACACCATGTACTGGAGTTTTCAAGTTAGAATAAATCGCTATTCTACAAAAACAATCCCCTAGCTGTACCTATTCTTCACCAACGTAGGTCAGTGTTTAATTTTTCAGATATAAGGTGTGTAGTCACGCTTTATAAATTCCCGTGAAATTCTCACCTATTGAAATAACAACTCCCAGATATTAGAATAAAATATTGTCATTTCCATATTCGATCATGAATGGCGTTTCAGACATGTCAAATTGTCTTAGTCTACTGGCGTATTTCTCAATTTCTTGATTTTTCCAAGATATCAGGGCTTTGCCAGAAGCTCGCACAGGCACAGCACCTGCTGGAGAAAGGGGAGGTCTGCACGAGTAACTTTTTCACAGCGGTGTACGATCTAAAAGGACGTATGCCACACACTTTCTGAACGATTTCTGTATAGAAAACCTTATGGTGCCAGGGCAAATAAATCAGAGTATGTAAAGTAATAATCAAGTATGCCAGGCAAATAAATAGGGTCATGTGATGTTAGAATCATACTTAAATTTACCTGTATGTCACACAAATACATCAGACGATGTAATGTTAAAATCATACTTTACCATTATGTCAGGCAAATAAATCAGAGTATGTAAATGTTAAACTCATATCTAAATGCACCTGTTATGCTTAGCAAATAAATCAGATTATGTAATGTTATAATTATACATACATTTGCCTCTATACCAGGCAAATAAATCGGATTATTATACTTAAATTTACCTGTATACCAGGCAAATAATTTGGATTAAGTACTATTAAATCGTACTTAAATTTATCTGTATGGGGGCAAGAAACCATTATGTTATGTTAAAATCATACTTAAATTTACCTGTAAAAGCATTTTTCTTTGTCGGATTATTGACCAACAGTGTGGCTATGCCATTTTCTTCATTCTTCTTCAGGTCCACAGATCCACCTTGGAAGTTTTCTAGAAGAGCTCTGAATCTTTCCTCATCACAACTAGTCAGACAGCGTACTAAAGGTTGAAACCGAGAAGCTGAAATAAACCATTGCAGATTATATTGGGCCTCGTCGCGAGAAAACCTGTCTTCAGGTCTTCAGGTTTCCGACAAAGCGTATTTCAAACTAGTCTCCTCAGCTACAGATACTAGTTAGAAAACTGAAAATTCACTTGTAGCAAGCTTAGATATGGTACTTTACAAAACGCGAATAACAAAGGTGCTGATCAGCCTGCGCGGATGCGCAGGCTGGTCTGCGCCTTTGTTGTTCGCAAACCCTCGAAGACAGGTTTCCTCGCGTCGATGCCCAATTATAAAAGTATACTATAATGTTTTATTTTCGCGAGATTTTTTAAATAACATTAAAACCCATGTTTGCAGTGTTACATTTTCGCGGCTGGAGCATGCTTTACCAACATCAGTAACCGCAATGTTATTTCCCCATTTCGCGAAGTTGTGTGAATATACAGTTCTTGAAAGTGTTTTTTCCATCCAGTTTGATACAAGGTTGTAATGCTCTGTTACACCCTCTATGGGGTCACAGGGGGTAATCATAGAACGTTTTAACAAAAATACGTTCAAATGTATTTTCTTCTTGAAGGAGAAATATATTCTTACATTAGTTTTACCACCACTATTTTGATTTATGATTTACGTATTTTGAAAAAAAAACAACAACATTTTGTTAGCTTTTTTGACAAATGTTGCGATTTAGATAAAACGGTCATTCGACGTTACCGATTAGAAACAATTGTCATGCAGCCCTATCAGCAGTTTCAACTGATTTAGTGTTCCTAACTTCTACTGATTACATAAGAGTTGAATTGTTTGAACGGCAGCCATGCCACAAAACTAGAGAGCGAATGTAGCGTAGTTTAGGAACTGTATATGATTAATTATTTGTAGCTTCTCTTAAAGAATTTTTCCATATAATTTCAGCAACAAACTTCATAATTACATGTATATTAATAATAAAAACCCAAAGTTCAAAAAAATCAAATCTTAAACAATCAAACGATCTCATTCTGGGTTCGTCCATATTTATTTTATCACAAGCAGTGAATTCAATGCATATCAAATGTGAGTAAAATTGGTATTTTTCTACAGTGAAAAAATATCGTATTTTCACTAGTGACTGATACGATTTATATTTTCACTGTAGAATAGAATAGAACTGTAGCAAAACAAGGCTTTCTTGGCAGTTTTGTGACTGGGATTTTTTAACTTAAGGTTTTAAGTGAAGTATATTTGTCAAAAATAACGCTAAGCCATTTTGTAGGTGCAAACTACGTTTACACCCAATGTTATACCCAATAAACACACTTCAAAAGTCAAATCGAACGAGAAACGACGAAGTAAAATGTAAGGTTGTGATTTCTGTATTTCCGTTGAGTATAAAATAAAAAGAAAATTTACTTTTTTACGGCAAATACAAAATAAATTTCATCTCGTGTGGTGAAAATATCAGCCTTTTCACTCGTGTTACGCACTCGTGAAAAATACTGATTTTTTCACCGCACTCGATGAAATATATTTGGTATTCACCTCAAAAAAGTAAATATCCTCTATATATTATAGCCGACTAAGGTGCCATTTAATGACATCATCATAAGTCAATCAATTTTCGAATTATCAATAGGCGTCCTCTATTGACGTACAGGATTCGATTTTTATAAGTTACCTCGCATATTAACTGCGTGTTGCCTGATAAACGTTGTCTATCTCACATCAGGTCATGATGACGTTGTACTTTTTGAATGACGTTGCTAATGACGCTGAATCAACACAACACTCGAAAATTACGTCATAATCACTAGCAATGGGTAAACTGATAAATAGAATACCAGGTTCAAGCCTAGCGATGTCAACAAGCGTTCTCAAAGCCTTGCCTGCTAAACTTGATATCTAAAGACACTCACCTACTATTCTCTACATTTTAACTTATAGAAAGTTACAAAAGTGACTCATAGCTATACCAACTGCGCAACTTAGATGCTTAGATGTTGGCCAAATCCTGTCAATCGATATCAAACTTGGCATGATCTATTTATTTTTTGATGCAATATCACTAAAATAAAGAACGTCTAGGCCTATAAACACAACTCAGCGTCCCGTCCGAATTGTCAGACATATCAACATGACTAAATTCCTTAACAAAACATATTTTTAAATCATAATTGTCAGCGCCACTGCTGCTACGCACAATTGCGGTTAAAATAAAACGAGCATAAAATCCCCAAAAGGGAGTTCACAAACATTGTTAATCCTCTCATGTGAAACCCACTTTTTTTTAAATTACACGTTTAGCACTGACTTTTAATGTTCTTTTCCTTCCTGCTGCTATTTCAAGTAAGACGGTAGTAAGTTATGGACAGAAGCCTTACACTACATCTCAAAGTAAAAAAGGTGTGGTTGATGCAGTGGATAACACCAAAAAAATGGGCCAGCCAACGATAATTATGGTAATTTACACATGCGTTTTCATTTTTAGACGAGTATTGGTAGCTACCCACTGTGACTGGGCCTTCATATACTTTCATACTTTGTGTAAGCGAGCAAAGAACACTGTCCATGTTGTGCGAATGCTCATGCGAACCCTTGCTGGTCGCATGCCTTTCGAGGCTATGTACTTTTTTGGTAAAAATTTCAAATTCATAGAGTGCGGTGAAAAATACAACAGCATTTTTCACGGGTGCATAGATCATGTTTGGTATTGACCTAAAAGTATAATTTCTTTTTGTTTTATCCTCAACCGAATAAAACAGAAAGCATAACTTAACTTTTCCCCTAGTCGTTTCTCATTTGAACTGACTATTTCTGTGTGTTTATGGTAAAATATATTTTGACGAGTGAACCATAAAGAAAGCATATTAAAACGTATGTTCATGGCTTTGAACGTTGTACCTTGAAATAAATAACTCATATACTTATTTCATTTACAACTAGAACACATTTGATGTCGCGCCATCGCAAATCCCAATGCTCTCAAAGAAATCTAATGGTATTTGAGCCTTTGACCCCATTCCAAGGCCACCAGTTTGATCGTTAGGTAAAAAGTGTCAGTGTATCCTGGTCTACTGCTAATCCCATTAATATGCCACATGACCATGTTCAGAAATTAAATTGTTGACCCCCCCCCCCCAGCACACCAAGTCCTAAACCCAGGGATCGGAATGAAAATCCCGTCTAATATGCTTTATATCTTTCATTTGTGAGACAACACACAAAGTTTGGTTTACAATCTTTGAAATTGACTTTGTAGTTGAGATTCAATGATAGTTGACCTTTTGGCCTCTTCCTAAGGCCCAAGGAGCGGGGCCTAAAAAATAATGTGCTGTTGCATGTGCCACAAACCAAATCTGGTGGAATTTCGGAAATATTTTTTGACTCCCAACCCCCGAAGGTACCCCAAGCCCCACCAATGGGGCATGACCCAGGCAACCGAATGAAAATCCCATCTGATATGGTTTTTTATCTTTCATATGTGATAAGACACGTAAAGTTTGGTTTAAAATTCTTTTAAATTGACTTTGTGATTGAGATTTAATGATATTTGACCTTTTGGCCCCTCCCTAAGGCCCCAGAAGGTGGGGACCCCAAAATTATGTGCCATTGCATGTACCAAACAATAAATCTGGTTGAATTTTGGAAAATATTTTTTTGACTCCCCTACCCCCAGGGTACCCCAAAGCCCCACCCATTGGGCATGACCTAGGCAACCGAATGAAAATCCCATCTGATATGTTTTTTCTCTTTCATTTGTGAAATGACACACAAAGCTTGGTTTAAAAATCTTTGAAATTGACTTGCGATTGAGATTTAATGATATCTGACCTTCCTCCCCCCACCTCAAGGCCCAAGGGGCGGGGTCCAGACCAAAAATATTGCGCCGTTGCGTGTGCCATTCATGTGAGAAACTCACACACCAAATCTGGTTTAATTTCAGAAAAAAACTTTTTTTGACCCCAGCCCATTTTGTACCCCAATGTCCCAACCCTGGGGCATGACTCAGGCAACGGAATGAAAATCCCGTCCGATAAGCTTTTATATCTTTCATTAGTGAGAAGACACACAAATTTTGATTTAAAAATCTTTTAAATTGATATTTTAATTAAAATTTAATGATATTTAATTAAATTTTGACTTTTTGGCCCCTCTCCAGGGTCCCAGAGGCAGGGCAAAAAAAAAGGTGCTGCATGGGAGCAACTCACACACCAAATTTGGTTGGATTTCGTCCAAGGTTTTAAGAGGAGATGTCATGAAGGATGGATGGGGGTCTTACATTAAGACTCTTGGTGGGTACTTACAGTGTTAGAAAAAGTAGCCATGGAAGCGAGTAATTTCAGAAATTTAAAGTACCCAAAACAGGTTCATTCCTTAGTACGGATGGATGGACGGACTGAGGAGATGCAATAACCTGTTCGTCTTTTTTAAAGCGTGGGGATAAAGATCATTTTCTACTGGCTAAGGTTATTACAGCATTATTTAGTATTTATTGCTTTTATCCAAACATCATGGGGCACCCATTGTTCAGTTATCAGGATTAAACAGCAGGAAATCAAGCCTCTTTTTGTAGACCACTTTCTGATTCACTGCAGCACACTGTCTCTGGGGATTTTAGTGGTTCCTAATACCAATTCTGACATTTATTTGATTGAAGGATAATGGTTATATCTCTTTACTACAACCAATTCAAAGAAAAATGTTATATTAAACCGAAAGAAAAGTATTATGATTTTTTCAATAAGTTTCAACTGATTTTGCTTTGCCTTATTGTACTCAAAATTAAAAAGTTGTTACAAAATATATTGTCTGCTATAGTAATAAATAATTCTTTAAGGATAATTTTTAGAAATAATTATTAAACATCATCCCATGTATCAAAATATACTCATCAGTGTACACACAGCTTAAAATATTTATCAGAAACATTGTGGACATTTGCCAATGTCAAGGATTTACGATTCTGCTCTCTGGTAGTGTGTTAGCAGGTCATAGTGCTCCCAGTCGACTTGTTGGAGCTGATTGACCTGAAACATGACTGTACTCCAGGGAGAGCCAAAAGCAAATAATTACCCGCTAACTGAAGAGATTTCACAAACATTGAATGTGGGATTATTCCTACCACACTGTAAGCTATATAATAAATGCATTTGAAAACAGTGTGAATGTCCACTTTAAGTGTGCCCTAGGGTAGATAGCGCTGCGGCAGGCCAAACAGTGACATAATTATGTTTGATGTTGACGTCACAACATGCGTAGGGTTATTCATTCAGACAAATCTCTTTCACAGTTGTTAAAAAAATTGAAACATTTACCAGTCCCAAAGTTCCCAAGAAAGCCTTGTTTTGTTTGTTATAAATTGCATCACTCCCTAGTGAATTGAAACAATATCATTTCACTGTAGAAATCAATATAAATTTGTTCTCACTTTTTTGATATGCATTGAATTAATTGCTTATGATACAATATATTATGCCTACCAATATCTAATGTATATTGAGTAACAATTCGAAAGCCTAAGGCCAGCAATAACATTTCAAGATGTTTGTAAGTTTGAAAGGGTGTTGCATCCCATCATTTACAAACACTTGAAAAACCAAAATGTATGTCTGTCAACTTGAAGGTAAATGACATTAGCATGTATATCAGTATCCATTTGTTATTGGCTCGGTGTTTACCAGACAATGAAAGCTCTTATATGCAGACTTATCCCGCTTTAATTGATACGATTCATATAATTATTTAACACGCCATGTCAGAGGAAAATTCATTTGTCACCCAAATATATTTGTTAGAACCTTTTTTTTTTAGCAAACTTAGGTTTGGTCTAAAGTCGTTAGCACGTTGTTATTTCTTATAATCAGAGAGTCACTTGAAACCTGGAATGTGTTACATGTATGAGAGGCTTAACTTCCCATTTTAGATGGTGATGTTCCCCGCTCTACATTCTATGGAGTTTATATTTCTCAGCTCATCTGATTTGCTAGAGCATCAAGATGTAGCGGACTTCAATACTGACTAGCAATAAGCTTTTAACTCGAAAACTTTTCAGTATCATACACTTCCCAAAACTTTTTTTTCTAAATTTTGTCGCGGACACTACCACTTGATATTTAAATTCCGTGTTGGATAACAGATAGTCGTCTAAGTTTCAACAATCTTAAGTCTTTTAGTCGGAACCGTCGCAGAGTCTGAGGCATGTCCAATCCAATCACGCTTGCCAACTTTGCTTTTCTCTTTAATTACACGCCTCAGACTCTATGACGGTTCCGACTTAAAGACTTAAGATCCTTGAAACATAGTCGGCCATTTAAAATTAGGTTAGTATATCATTCGTTAATTGAAAAAAAGAGTGAAGAATTAAGGTTTGAATATTATACTCATGGGCTCTGCGCCTACCTGTGCTCTGAACCATCAGATTCCGAAAGGCAGAAAAACTAAAGGATGACATCATTGCGGAGAGTGGTCACCTAAAACAGATAACAATCAGCGCAAATAAATCTAGTCGGCAGCTACCTTGATACTAATGTTTTGATCATCGGAAACTTTATTTTCAAGTTAGAGAGGGGAGGGAGCGATCGATAAAGTAAGTACGTGAGTGAACTCATTCAGGGGTTGATCCAGGATTTCTGGATAGGAGGTTCATATGTATAAAGAAGTTGGGGATCGCTTTGCTGAATTTATCTCTTTTTCTTAAATATCCCATGAAAATGAAATTATTTAGTCTCACTGAGAACAAATTATTTCATTTCAAGTGGATATTTAAAAACGGTGGTGGGGGATGTGGAAGGCGGCAGGGGGCTCAAGTGAACCCCCTGAGCCCCTTCTGGATCCGCCATGGCATTAGGGCACGACAAATCTGTGATGCATGTAGAATGCTCGACTAGACATTCAGATGTCAAAAGTACGAGGTTTACCAGAAACATTGTGTTGGGTATCCTTTATCTGCATTGTTAGGTGAGATTAAGTTTGTACTAAGTAATTGTAAATTCTAGCTCTACCAGTCATGATAAATACTGAGCCGGTATCCAGTCATCCTCGTTAACCCAGGCGTAACTCATTACGTTACACTGCATTAAGTGTAACGAAATGGGTTACGCCTGGGGCGCACTTCAAATCGAACTATAGCTCCTATTAGATTCGCACATCGATAGTCGCTTCTACAGGTATAGTGTCGTCTCGAATCGGTGAGTCAGAGCAGCGTTACTCTAGTAGCTTGTCTGGTTCCCTTCTCTAGACCTATCTAGCCAGATGGTTTCCTGATCAGTCAATAGCCTAAGAATGATATTTTTCTACAAAATAAATCCTTGCTGTGCTCTATTTGCGATCCCACTTATTCGTAATTTAGTTAGAGTAGACTGCGCAGTATATATATTATATATATTCTTTTTTTTCTACGATGAAGAATTAAAAGGGAAAACTGAGATTTCCACTTCAGCTTGCCAATCTACTGAAGTTGCAACTGTGGCCTTTCTAAGGTAACCGTGCGCGCGCATCTATTACGTCAGAACTTAAGTAGGAACTATAGTTCGATTCAAAGTAGGCCTGGGTTGCGTACGAAGTTTGAAATCAGTCTGCGCGCCCACACAGTCTTATCCGAGTCTTAGTTTTCTGCATGAAGAAATGTTGTACCCTAGGCAGGCTACCCATAGACTGCCCATCGAGGACTCTGATCAGACTACGCGAATGTCCAGACTTACCTGACTCTTTTCATAATTGGGACTTCTCTTAAAGGAAAGAATTTGCTCCCAGAGGGAGCCAATTCTTTCTTTTAAGAGCAGTTCCCTATGGCATGAAATCACCTTTGCCACATTAGGTGACCTCCCTTGAATGTTACTATTTTATTACGAACGTGTGTAACTGCGTAATGGGAGCTACGCCAAAGTCTATCTATCATTCTTCCTATATGTCTTAACCCCGTGGGGGTCGTCAGACCGGTATTCCCGAATAACAAGTGCTGAGGGGGTTAGTTGAAACAAAGTGATAGAAAAGGTGGTGAGATGAGTTTGTACAGTGCGAAAAGGAGTGTTAGCATAGATAAAAGATAAAAACAGAAATTGGTATTTAGGGGGATACATGAATTACATGGCAGACAGCATCGCTTAACTGTGCCAGTGTGGGAATGGTCAGTATGATGGCAGGGAGGGCGTTCCAATGGATAATAGTTCTAGGGAAAATGTGAACCTGTTATAGTCTTTGAGAGTCTGGATCTGTTTGTATGCCAAAGAGCGTATGTGTCGCGATGCTCTGGTGTTTCGAACATGGTAATCTGATACAGGGATAGCTACAAGGTCATATGTGACCTTATACATCATCACGAATCGGCTATCAATGTGACGCTTGGTCTAAGGGGCGCCAATTTCGTCCTTCAGCATAGCAGTGACACTAGAGGTGTATCTGTAATCTCTTGTAGCCCACCTGGCAGCCCTTCTTTGGAATGCTTTCACTTTATTTATTTATTTTGTGGTGTGGGGATACCATACTGTTGAAGCATACTCCAACTGAGGCCTTACAAGAGTTTTGTATGCTACTGATATAAGGTCCTTATTATGGACCCGGATAATTCTTTTGAGGAAGCCAAGAGTTTGGTTTGCCTTTTTTGTGGTGATGTCGATATGCTTGGAACATGAGAGGTCGTCTGCAATGGTTACCCCTAAGTATTTTGCTGCGGGAACACTCTCCAGCTCTACATTATGTAGAATGTACTTGGTGTTGAGGGGTTTTGCCTTTTTTGTAATTTGAAGGACCTGACATTTAGAAGGGTTAAATTGCATATCCCACATCTTTTCTCATTGTTCAAGGTTTACTAGGTCTGTTTGTAGGGCTTCCCTTTCTGTAGTTGAGCTGATTGCAAGGTACAAGCAGTGTCGTCTGCAAAACGTCTGGCTCAGGATTGGACCTGCTCAGGCAGGTCATTCATGTATGCAAGAAAGAGAATAGTGCCGAGAACACAGCAATCCAGGACGCCGAAGGAAACTTGGATTTTTCTGTGTTAATTCCCTTGATTACAACTGCCTGTTTTCGATTATCCAAATAGCCCTTTATCCATTTTAGAATGTCTCCTCTGATGCCATAACGGCGAAGTTTTAGGAGGAGTTTTTCATGGGAAACTTTATCAAAAGCTTTACTTAAGTCCAAAAGAATAAGGTCTGTATGTTTGCCCATCTGCATGCTTTCAGCTAGTTCAACAATTAGCAATATAAAGTTGCGTCTCGCAGGATCTCTTTTCTCCAAAACCATGCTACATTTTGTAAAATATGCCCAGTTCAGTGAAGTGTTTAACCAGGCTAGAAGCTATGCTCCAGAATTTTGCACAGGACACAAGTCAGTGAGATTGGCCTGTAGTTGGATGGGTCAGATTTTTCGCCTTTTTGTAAATTGGGGAAACATTTGCTTCTTTCCAAATGTCTGGTATTTTTCCAGTATCTATTGATTGTTGGAAAATAAGCTGCAGGATGGGTGCTAATTCCTTGTGTTTGAAGGACAATGGGTTTTAATTTGTAAGGTCCTGCAGCCTTGCGTGGGCTTAAACCTTTAAGCAGCTTGTCAATGCCTTCAACAGCTATGCTTATGTAAGGCATTTTGGGTGGGGGCTCGGCTGGAATGGTAGGTTGGCACCAGAGTCATGCAAATCTTGCAATGTTGTACCTTTTGCTGAATACTGGCTCTTTTTTCGTTCATGCATATTTTTCTGCTGACATACTCAGTATAGATCAATAGTACTACCTTGCATAAAAAATCAGAGGTCAAGACACACACACACGCACGGACACACGCACGCACACACACACCAAAAAAAGGAAAGAAAAAATGTGCAATTAAGTACCCCAGAACATATGTTTTGGTTGAGAAATAAGAAAACGCAGTTTAATCTAGTGACCCAATATTGTCGTACGCAGAACGGTGATGTGTACCCTTACTTTATTTATGGACCTTTCCAGACATTTTTTGGGGGTCAACACTTTGAATTTTAATATTTGGTTGTTTTTTATTTCAGAAAAAATGAATAATTTTTCGGGTATGAAGTTTTTGTGGATATTTTATCGGGGTCATCATGAAACTGGACTATATTTAGGGGCCATTTTTATGCATTTTAGGGTCTACATCTACATGGTTACACGCCCTGGTAAATAATGACTTCTGTAGGGCAGGTGGTTGCGACTTTAAAGAATAAAGAGAAATGATAAGAAGGCTAGAAGTGAAAAAAAAATGAAGATATGACAGGAAAGGTAGAAGAAAAAATAAAGTTTGACCAGATGCATTTCATCCCTTCAATCTTGTCCAGTCTAGCTTCCTTTGAGGTGCCAGGGCCCACAATGTCCCCGCTAGCATAGCACAAGAAATCATTACTTACATCTGGCCGGGCCTGTATTGTTTAGAGAGGTAACAAACCGGAAGCCTCAGTCACTGTGGCTAGGAAGGAATTCCACAGACGAACTATTTGAGGAAAGAAGCTATGCTTATAGTAGTCACTGGAAGTGGAAATTGTCTGTATTTAAGAGAGTGACGAGAGCAAGTCCATGTAGATGCAGGTGTCAGGTACTTGTCTGCAGGTATGTCCACTAGGCCATGCACAATTTCAAGAACATGATCACCTGGTTCTTGGTTCTTCTTGACTCCAGGGTTTCCCATTCCAGGTGGTCCAGCATAGAGATCACGCTACTTGTGTTATGGCATCAGTTGGTGACATACCCGGCTGCTCTACGCTGAACCATCTTAATCTAAATGATATACCCATTTGTATAGCGACTCCAAACAGTATAACAGTATTCAAACAGTGTCCTTACCATCGATTAGTAAGCAGAGGCATTGGTTGCTTCGCTTCTGACTCAGGTTTAGTCGTAGGAAGCCCACAATGCTGTATGCTTTTTTACAGTTTGGTCTATGTGTCTGTTCCAGGAGAAGGATGTTTGGAGTTTGACGCCAAGGTACTTGGTGTAGTCCTCTGATGTCAAGGTGTGGTCCTTTAGTGTGTAGTCAGTCGAGATGTGATTTCTTGACCTTGGTATCCTGATTGTTCTGCACTTGTCCAGGTGAAAAGCCCTCCCCAACTTCTGCTCCCATGCTGCTTATTTTTTTTAGTCCTCTTGCAGGATGGCACAGTCTTGCTAGGTTCTGATCTACCTATAAAGGATATAATCATCAGCAAAGAGACGTGCTCTTGATAAGACGCAATCTGGCAAGTCGATTATAAACAACAGGAATAGTAAGGCCATGTGTTATGGTATCGGTTGGATAAGGTCAATGTACTGAATTGGGGCTATTTTGGGGGTTGCTAAAATTTCTAGTATTGTTTGGTGTGCTTGAAACTCTGATATTTTTTTGGAGTGAACCGTAGATGCTGGACCCAAACCTACGTATGAAGAAAAAATAAGAGTACCCCCTTGGGTGTGATGCCCCCTTCTCATTCCAAACAGACTGACATTAGATCCCCAGGGCACGTTCCTATATACCTAAACTTAAAAAAGTAATCGTCCCCATCCCTATGAGTTGAGGATTATCCATTTTATTTTAAACGAACGAGTCGATCGTTTTAAAAACATGCGTGGAAGATCGGCCCATTATATCCAGACATGAAAGGACATTGCCAATGAATATTTATACTATGCACAATAAGTTTAGCATACTCTAATGTTTCACATTAGAGTTTGTGCGCATCTTTGTGCAGTCCGATCAATTTCAATTGCCATGACAAGAACAGGATCTAAGGTAAATTAAACCACGAAATTTCAGACGCCATCCTTTAAATAGGCATGTGGGGAGAGCAAGAAAGGCAGGAGGGGTCAGTAAGCAAAAATCACATCCGTTGTAAGTAATGCTAAAATGATAAGCATGTGTTTTTTCGTTTGGTGGTCTTTCATCTTCTTCATCGCCTAGAGAAACTATTAGTTATGTGATAGATGTGATAGAGGTTTCATGCTGTAAAAAATCAGCTGCCATCAATGACGTCAAAAAGTAGTCATCATTAGATTTAACTTCTAATGTTAATTGGCATTTCAATTCAACAGAGTATCAGTTTACAAAGATATCATAGGCTTACAATGTATCTCATTGTATGGTTGATTAAAACCTTAAGTTACTGAAAAATGGTGTGACGCATTTGCGAGATAACGGTGACGTTAGATTTTATCTTTCGACTCGTGAACTGTAGTACTGAAGATGTTTCATTCAACAGTATATATCTGAATGTGTTGGAAGGCATCAAGCAGTTTTATTTGTTAATGTGGTTCAAGAAAACCCGACTAGAAACACTGTTTAAAAGTCGATAACGTAAAAGCATTTGTAAAAACGTCAAATGGTGAAATTTTGTCCTTTATTTCTCTAAGAAAGTTCAGAAAATTGCAGATTTTGCTATGCTTTTTTGGTTTTCAGTGACTAAACAATCGTTTGAAAATGGTTTCAGCTTCCCCCAATGATCAGAAATACCCACGTTACCCGCTAGTCTTAAAATTAAACGTCACTTAAGCACGGTCGCTGCGTTTTGTAACTCTATATTTTTAAAAATAAAAATTCTCGTCAGATGATCCGCGCTTGTATCTTCATGACAGCAAATGAAACTCGAGATCTGATGTGGATGGGCTCACCCATACAAAACAACATCTTCACCAGCGAAGGTTTCATCGTATCTACCTTTCGACAAACCCTTCGCCTCACGACCCTCAAAATTTATAATTAGCGCAGACTAATCGACCAATGAAAACGCCAGGAAGGATTTTTTCGATAATCCCTTCCTGCCAATCAGATTAAATGTAGCAGTTTATCGACATCTTATGTGCATCGCCTGCTAAGTCTCTATAAGTCCAGATAAGCAATGATTTTGGACGTAAAATTATTTATTTTTCTTCTATAATTCAGTTCAAAATTATGTTATGGGTGCTCAAAATAACCATCTTAATGTGACAGTTCTTTTGAGCACATTAAACGTACATTTTAGTTGTTAATAAGAAATCTGAATGTAAATTAATCGCGCCGTCTTATCTGGAGGCCTGGTGTTTATCGATTTTTTGCACCGCTTTGTGATTGATCATATTAATTGTTGCTATTTTCGGCCAATGACGTATTCAATCGGAGAAAATCAAAGCTGTGAGGCCAAGGGTTCAATTAGACAATCGCAACCCTTGGTAGGACAAGATGACAAAACAATTGCTAAATTTATTGTGCATATTATATATATAAAGAATAGATCTATATTAAATATATATATATGAGGGTCTGGATGGGGTATAATGATTAGTGAATAATGTCCCTTTTTTTAGTATAATGAATAGTGAATAATGAGCCAAAAAATAATGAATAGTGAATAATGAGGGCCTGAAAAATAATGAATAATCCTATTTTTTAATGAATTGAAGAAAAATTAATGAATAGTGAACAATCAGACTTTTTTGCCACCTTTCCTACTTTTAATGAATAATTGGTCTTATTTTAATGAATAACCCAAAATTTAATGAGATGAATAATGGGCTAATTTTTAATGATTAGTGAATACTAGACACCCCCCCACCCCCCCATCCAGACCCTCATATATATTTAAAAAAAAAACCCTGCACACTTTTGCATAGCTTATAAATGTATTATGAAAAGCATAGCAAAATTGCAAAATAAAGTATAATGCTTGATCTCAATGGGCCAGTGACTTCCTATATGTCATAGTACGGATGTGCGGCGCGAATAGCCCCCTTTTTCAGCGCTGCCAGGTATACGATAAGCCCCCTTTTTCTCAGAAAAAGTATATGACTGACCCAGTTTTTCATCATTGTTATATAAATGGTCCCATTTTCTGACAGCCCTGTTTGAAAATACTTATATTTTTGCTCAGATATTCAACTCAGAAACCTAAATTGTAGTATTTATTAGCAAACTTCGTTTACAGACAGCAAAAAGGGTATATAAAAATCAAAGAACAGTATATGAATGGTAACAATTTGTTCAATCAAGTATATGAATAGGTCATTTTTTTCGAAGACCAGGTAAATGATTGGGGTAGGTTTCAAAAAACTGGACCGCACACCCGTACCAAAATTACCCTCAAGCCACCCCGAGGTCGTAGACAGGAAGCACTCTAGTACGTACTATTAAAATCTGTCGCCTTTCGCCCGGTGCACACTGGGATTGAACCGCAATTTTATTAAAAATGTATTATGCGATCACTGCTTGCATGACTCAATGCTTTACATCCAGAAAATATTTACTAAAAGACAAATGGTAAACTATCAAAAATTGGACTTTTTGCTATATTTAAAAATAAATTCAGTAACTACATGAGCGCGAGATTTGAACGGGACTAGCCTAATGTCGCTAGCTACCCATAATACAAACGGGTGAAATGCGAGAGATCTAGATGAGGTATCATCAGGTCTCGCGAGAATGGCCTGTAGACAGGTAGACTCACCTCTTAATTTATCCACAATATAAATCTACGCAACTCTTGTATACTCGTTGAATAGTATATTTGCAACTGTTAATTTACACACCAGAAGCGCGGTGCAGTTAGTCATCGGGACTAGAGGTTTTATTGCGATTTATCAGCATTTTGAATAATAGGGAGGTTGACATGAAATATATAAAAACATTATCATTTTACCCTGCTGTCAAACATGTTTTGGGTTCGCACATATGTATGTTTTACAGACAACTACATGCATTAAAACAGTTCATTAATGGGCAATATATTTACTCTGAATCCATTATGACCTATATTTAAATCGAACAAGTGAGCATTTCGAACTCTCCGATTTTTAATCTATCAAAAACGTTTTGGTTTCGTAAAAGAAACGTCTCATGGATACGTTTCTTTTACACATTAAAAGACAATTATTAAACTAGTTAATAAATAGGCCCTATAATTTGAATCCATTATGACCATTTTTAATTCAAACTAGTGGGTATTTCGAACACTCGAAGTTTGAATTGTTCGGTATTTACTGTTGTCACTTAGGCTACAAAACATAAATGGATATACATGTATCGGCTAAAGGTTAAATATAGATCTAAAACCACATTAGCTTGAAGTTTGGTCCTCATATCACTTCTCTAGCACCTAAACCGAACGTTCAAAATGTCATATCGCTATAGAGTTCTTAACCCGGCTTCTCCCAGTCTGTCCGATGAGACTTTAAGATGTGATGCAGTCTTCTGAGACACTTTAAAAACAGAACCACTGCCAGTTGAGCCCTTCAGGTGCTCCTGGACATAAAACCACAAAAAAACATAAACTGATTGATTCTTTATGTCCCAGTCAACAATTTTTCAGTTATGTTGGGATTGATCTTCCTGCGTTGAACAGGTATTATGCAGTGAATAAAGTGTCTTGCTCAAGGACACAATGAGTCAGCTAGAGGTGAGACTTAAACCAGCGACCCTTCGATCCCCAGTCTAACACTCTACCAACTGAGCCACTGTCCTCTGTGATTGCTCACGGTGATAAAATTATATTTTTCTGAGGTGATTTTATATAAATAAACAAACAAGAATGGGTGAGTAATTATTGAGTATCATTAATTTATTAAGTATTTAGTGATCTATTATTTCTTTCTGACACCATTTTTCTTCTTTTTGCTCTAGAGTATAGATTGAGGGTAGTCTTTAGAAGCGCCACAATGAGGCGGTTCTGGCAAATACCTACATCAAAATGGCAGTACATTGAAACCTGTGTAAAAAGACCACTCAAAAACAGAAAAAAACAAAGATCTTTATGCTAAATGGTAGTTTAATGAAGGTCAATAATTAGTCATATACTGTAACCAATTTTTGGTCTTTTTGAGAGTGGCCGTTTACAGAGGTTTTACTGTATATTGTATAAGCATGTTCATTTAATGTATGTTTTATATATTTTTTTATTCTGATATTTTTTCTTTGAAGTTCAGCGCTTCTAGTCTAAAACGGAACTTGTTCTTCACTAAGGCTTTGTAATGGAAGTCGGTAACATGTCTGAGTGCAGATCCATTCTCCTCCCTTCTGCTGATTCAAGAAGGCTTGTCAATAACAAGTTAAAGTACGTGCACGAAGTACTGGTTAACTGCTTATTCAAGCTTGCCCCCCCAAAAAAAAGTGTGGTTAGATAAACTGACTGTCCTGGCATGACCATAGCTGTTGACTGGAACGTAAAGCATCAATCCAAACAAACAAACAAACAAAGTAATAATCAAGTTAACTTATTGAAACCAAGTATACATACACGTATATTCATGAGAAAACATGCTTCATGTGCTTTTGAGTACACAAAGGTGCAGACCAATCTGTGCATAGATCTGCACAGTCTGTTCAACACTTTTCTTCTTTGTAGGTTATCAGAATTGGAATTTTACTATAGATACAGGTATAGAACACTTAAATCTAGCACCAAAGAATACTTTGGTGAATGCATAAATAAAATAACATAAGACAGAAATTCCCTCCTTGTGAATCGGTTCATCATTTTTTATGCTTTGTTTTCTTTCTGAATGCTTCTAAATGCAAAGGACTTGCCCACAATTTACTAAATTCTTCTCTTTCTGCAGCAAGCGATGATTTCATATCATTGTCTGCTGCTGTGGCAACTATTCTCTTTAGAACTTGGATGGTGTCCGCGTTTCCTCTTACACTATTATGGAGCCAATTCTCACCTTCCTCCATTATGTTTTTATTATCTGGTATTACTTCATTTGCTAATCCACATTCTTGAGCCAATCCAGAATCCACAATTCTTCCAGACACCATCAACTCCAAAGCCTTTGATCTACCGACCAGCTTTACAAGCCTTGTACCCCCACCCCAGCCAGGTGAAACGTTCATCCGCACCTGCACAAAACCAATTTTTGCACACGACGACATAATTCTAAAATCACAAGCTGTTGCCAACTCGGCCCCACCTCCTAGGGCGTAGCCATTAATCACAGCCACACTAACAAGGGGCAAGTTGAACAATTTATTAGTAACAGTGTGCATAAATTCTGACATCAATACACCGTCTGATTTGCCCAGTATTTCAACAATGTCTGTGTCACCACCAGAGCAAAATGTTCCACCTACGCCAGCCAGTATCAAACCTTTTCCTGTAGTCCACTTCTCAAGTTCATTTATGTTAGCTTGCAAATCCAGCATCATTTTACCTAGAAAATATAGAAAACGCCCACTAAATAATGCAAAATGAGGCACTATAAGTAATAGATTGTTTGCAAGCAAAATACACTAACCTCTTGATAAAATGTTTTTTCTGCAGTTGTGTCATATAACACTGTATTCGTATTTTGAACTCTAAAATTTGGGGTGGGGATCACAAAGCTTCCAGGCCGGCATTTAATATTGGGTCATTATCGACCCGCCAGTGAAACGCCATTTAAATGACGTTTGGCTGGCGGGCCGATTTGGATTCTCTCTCCCTCCCCTCATCAACTAAAAAATCAAAGTTGAGTTGGACCCCCTCTGACAAAAAATTTGGACCTGCGCAAGATCTTCAATGATATAAGTGGCCTTTAGATATAACTGTTTTGTGCATACATGTAGGTCTAGACGAACAAAACATTGAGCATACTGTTGAAAACAAAATCTTATCCATCAGTCTAAACATTTGTTTTGAGTGCTTAAAAGAATCGTCTCAATCAGACGATCTTTTGAGTAACCACAACATATATTTTGTTGAGAAATAAGAAAATTAATTTTAAATGTGTACTCTTATATAAATACTGATGAAACATGCCTCTGTTTAGTTTTGCTTTATTTTAGAATATAAACGATGCAACACGAATCTGTTTTGGTTTTTTAGAACGTTTTGTCAGAGGGGGTCCAACTTTGACAACGTTTTATTTTTGTCTTTTTTAGGAGACGAGGGGAGAGAGGATCCAAATACCACTACAGTGAAATGTCATTTAAATGATGTTTCATTAACGGGCAAAATATGTCCCAACATTGAATTCTGGCTTGGTAGCTTTGTGATTTTACAGGGGATCAGGACCAGTATTGCTAAGAAAATATGAAACCCTATAGCTTTGTAATTTTTCAGTGGGGGGGGGGGAGTCTGGACCCCCTGTCTCCTCCCCTCTCTAGATCCGCGCATGGTGTCTCTAAATACGCCAGTTCATGAGACTTAGGTACTTATTGTATATGTATAGAGTGAAGGTTCAGACACTCCTGCATATCTGAGCAGTCTTGCCAGGGAATTTGTGCCTTGCAAACACAAGCTAGGGCTGTGGATGAAGGCTCAAAGCAAACTTTAGGTCTCTAGCCCCGCCATATAGAGCTGTTCAGGCATGTTTAACCCATGCCAAATAGACTTTTCTACCCTTATCAGCAGGACGAGCTCATTACCAATTTTAGGACCGTTGGGTGGTATTTTTTTGTTTTCATTCAAATTGTATAACGTTCTGTAAGCAAACAGTGGAGACCCTGATCACACGCCACAGAATACGGTGCCTGATCTGGGTATACACTGTTTGTCCCACAAAAAGGAAGCTATGCTTATATTGGTTAAAGAATGACAACGCATATGCGATCAGTACGAAAATCTAATGAAATGGGTCTGATGTTATAAAAATAAAATCATGCTCAACTGGAGCATAAAATTTATTATGCTAATACATGTTAAAAAACCAAGTGTTGGCATTTTAACATTTATTTGCACAAAAGTACAACTTCATTAACTTTGAAAGCAAGGAAAGACTTTATTTTATTTTTGTTTTATATGCAGTTGAAATGAGTTGAGTATAAAAAAGCTTTATAACCTTGGGGCCTGCTTCTAGTATTTTCGATTTCTGCATAGCAAACCTAATGGTGCCAGGGCAAATAAATCAGATTATGTAAAGTTAAAATCATGTATGCCAGGCAAATAAATAGGGTCATGTGATGTTAAAATCATACTTAAATTTACCTGTATGTCAGGCAAATTAATTCAGATTATGTAATGTTAAAATCATAGTTTACCATTATGTCAGGCAAATAAATCAGAGTATGTAAATGTTAAACTCATATCTAAATGCACCTGTTATGCTTAGCAAATAAATCAGATTATGTAATGTTATAATTATACATACATTTAACTGTATACCAGGCAAATAAATCGGAATATTATACTTAAATTTACCTGTATGCCAGGCAAATAATTCGGATTATGTACTATTAAATCGTACTTAAATTTACCTGTATGCAGGGCAAAAATCCATAATGTTAAATTTACCTGTAAAAGCATTTTTCTTCGGCGGATTATTGACCAGCAGTGTGGCTATGCCATTTTCTTCATTCTTCTTCAGGTCCACAGATCCACCTTGGAAGTTTTCTAGAAGAGCTCTGAATCTTTCCTCATCACAACTAGTGAGACAGCGTACTAAAGGTTGAAACCGAGAAGCTGAAATAAACCATTGCAGATCATATGGACCTCGTTGTGAGAAAACCTGTCTTCGGTGTTTCCGACAAAGCCTGTTTCAAATTAGTGTCCTCAGCTACAGAGACTAGTTAGAAAACTGAAAATTCGCTTGTAACAAGCTTAAATATGGTATTTTCCAAAACGCGAATAATAAAGGTGCTGATCAGACTGCGCGGGTGCGCAGCCTGGTCTGCGTCTTTGTTGTTCGTAAACCCTCGAAGACAGGTCTTCTCGCGTCGATGCATAATTATAAAAGTATGCTATAAATTCTGAAATTTTCGAGATATTTTTATTAACAATAAAAGCCATGTCTGCAGTGTTAAAATTTCGCGACTGGAGCATGCTTTACCTACGAATCAGCAAACCACAGTGTTTTCTCCATTTCGCGAAGTTGTGTGAATATACAGTTCTTGAAAGTGCTTTTCCATCCAGTTTGACACAAGGTTGAAATGCTCTGTTACAATTTCTATGGGGTCACTGAGGAAAGGCTCAGATCTCTTCTAGAAAAGTACTTACATGTATTTGTTCTATGTTCATTAGTCAATCATGTTTCGAATTATCAATAGGAGTCCTCTATTGACGTACAAGCCTCCATTTAAATTAACTTTAAATTTGGCATAAAAAGATACAAAAAAAAAAAAAACATTTTGTGGTTTTCCCTGGGTAGAAACCAGTACCGCCGGGAGGGTTTATGATTTGTGTGTTTATTATATGACGGGAGCACCCGAAGGCTCACCGAAAGTGGTTTTATGTGGTTTTTTATGGTTTTATGGAGAAGCCGGGAATCGAACCTGCGACCCCTGGTTTACAAGGCATAGCGCTTATCCACTACACCACGGGGGCTACAAAAGTGACTAATATTTATACCAACTGCACAACTTAGATGCTAAGATGTTGGCCAAATCCTGTCAATCGATCTCAAACTTGACATGATCTATTTACTCTTTTTGGTGCAATATCACTAGAATAAATAACATCTATCCGACTGATCAGAGCCTGTGCTAGTCGCTTGAATATGCTATGACTATTAAGCTACTGACTGAACATCATTTGGTGTTTCTAAGCTTAAAATGAGGCTACATAGGCTCGTCTGAGTCTACACTTGTAAAAATGCCCCACTGTTGCAAATCACATGCCACAGTTTATATGTTTGACACTGACTTTTTATAGTCATTCCCTTCCTGCTGCTATTTCAAGTAAGGCAGTAGTATGCCATGATAATTATTGTAATTAACACATGCATTTTCATTTTAAACGAGCTTGGGCAGCTACCCAGTGTGACTGGGCCTTCATCTACTTTCATACTTGGTTCTAAGGCGGTGGTTATGTTGTTGTTGACTTTTTGTTTATTGTTACTCCCATTGTGGGAGTCTGTAATTCTTCTATGTTATGTTGTACGTTACTTTATGTCCATATTGATGGGAACGAGAGAGCTGAATGCTTTGCTTAGTTTGTTTTCCTCGTGTCTCGTGATTTTTGTGTGGCTCTTCCTCGCGGTGCCATGGGTTTATCTGCAGTTTGCGATTGTGGTATTTTCTGATCATATCCACTTAATAGTTTTGGAGTAAGAAACAACACTATCCAGGCTGTGAGAATGCGCAAGCTCATACGAGCCCTTGCTGGTCGCATACATATAGAGTGTGTGTACTTTTTTAGGTTAAAATTATATTTTCATAGAGTGCGGTAAAGAAAACAACAGTATTTTTCACAGTTGCATAGATCATGTTTGGCATTCACCGGAAAAAAGTATAATTTCTTTTTATTTTATTGTCAACGGAGAAACACAGAAAGCATTACCTAACTTTTTCCCTGGTCGTTTCTCGTTCTATTGACTATTTCAGTGTATTTATGATGAAATATATTTTGACGAATGAACCATAAGAATTCAGCATTAAAGAAAGTTGATTAAAGCGTATGTTTATGGTTTTGAACTTTGTACTCATTATGTACTAATTTCATTTACAAAGATCATTTTCTACTGGCTTAGGTAATTACAGCACTATTTAGTATTTATTGCTTTTATCCAAACATCTTGGGGCAGCCATTTTTCAATTATCAGGATTAAACAGCAGGAAATTAAGCCGCTTTGTAAATCACTTTCTAATTCAAGGCAGCAAATTAACTTTTGGGATTTTAGTGGTTCCTTATACAAGTTCTGCCATTTATTTTAATAAAGGATAATGGTTACTTTTTTTATTACAATCAATGCAAAAGAAAAATATTTTTTAAACCGAAAGAAAAGTATTATATGAAATTTTCCAATTAGTTTCAGTTGATTTTGCTATGTCTTATTGTACCCAACATTAAGAAAGATGTTACAAAATATGCTGTCTGCTATAGTAATAGTTAGTGCGTTACCGTTACGGATTATTTTTAGAATTAATTAATAAACATCAGCCAATGTATCAAAAATATACTCATAAGTGTATACACTGCTCAAAATATTACTCTGAAACATTGTGGACTTTTGCCAATGTCAAGGATTTTCGATTCTGCTCTGGTAGTGTGTAAGCAGGTCATTGTGCTTCCAGTCACTTGTTTGTAGCTGATTGACCTTAAACATGGCTGTACTCAAGGGAGAACCAAAAGCAAATACTCATAGGCTAATTGATAAATTTTACAAACATTGAATAAGGGAATTTTCCTACTATAATGTAAGCTCTATGATAAATGCATTTGAAAAAAAGTGTGATTTTTCACTTTAAGTGTGCCCTATGGTAGGTAGAGCTGCGCCAGGCCAAACAGTGACATACTAATATGTTTGATGTTGACGTCACAACATGATTAGCGTTATTCAGTCTGACAAATCTCATTTTGCGTTTTAAATACCTTTTTGAAAAAATTACAGTCCCAAAATTGCCAAGAAAGCCTTGATTCTACAGCGAAATGATATAAATTGCATCACTCACTAGAAAATTGAAACAATATCATTTCACTGTAGAAAATATCAATTTTACTCATATTTTCATATGCATTGAATTCACTGCTTAGGATACTATACAATTATTGACTTCAATGAGGTAGACATAAGGATTTATCTACCCGAAAAAGTGATAATTCACCGAGGCCGCTAGGCCGAGGTGAATATCACTTTTAAGGGTAGAAAAATCCTTATGTCTACCGAAATTGAAGTCAATAACTGTTTTGTTATATGACTTTTCAACTTAGAATGAAAATCATGTTCTACTTTCACTTTTGTTGCTGAAGTCAACCACCAACCTAAGGACTTTCTATCTAACAAGTTTTATCAACTGTTCTTAAAATATTTTAATGTAGTATTTTGCAATTTGAAATGTATATTAATTCTCTAAATGTGGAATGTAAAATTTAATAATAAAACTTTTTTTTACATTTTGTTTATTCAAACAAAGATAAATGAACAAACAAAACATAACAAAACAGTTGTTAAAATTAATGAAAGTCTTTAGTTTACCTGTTGGGATGTGAAACAGCAAATCATGTCAATTTCATGCAGCACATGCTAGTTTTATACTCATCATGCTATTTTTAGCTTTCCAGAGGGTGATATTGCAGAAGTGTCAAAAATATTAACCTCTGGAAACTAGTTTGAGCTGGATTTCATCCTATATCACCTTCTGAGCCAGTTTAGACCAGTTTTGAGGTAGACATAGAGATTTATGAAGACAAATTGGGCCAATCAGGAGACAGGATTCTCTCCAGTCATATAACAAAATAAATTATGACTACCAATATCTAATGTATATTGAGTAACAGTTTGAAAGCCCAAGGCCAGCAATAGCATTTCAAGATGTGTGTAAGTTGGATCAGGAGTTGCAACCCATCATTTGCGAACGAACACTTGAAAAAACAAAATGAGCCAGTGCACGAGATTTCCAACAATTTGACATTTTGACAAGTGTAGACTCGGACGGGCCTCTGCAGCCTCCTGTTATGCTTAGAAACTCCAAATGACGCTCGGTCAGTAGCTTAACAATCATAGAATACTCAAGCGACAAGCAAAGGCTCTGATCAGGCTGCGCGTATGCGCAGGCTGGTCTGAGGCTTTGCTGGTCGCACATACCAAATTGTTGGAAATCTCATGCACTGGCTCAAATGTATTTCTGTCAATGCAAATGACATTAACATGTTTATCAGTATCCATTTGTTATTGGCTCAACATCTACCAGATAATGAAAGGTTTCTCATAGGCAGACTTATCCCGCTTTGATTGATACGATTCATATATTTAGAACAACCAGAAGAATTCATTTGTCACCAAAATATATTTGTTGAAACTTTTTTTTGGCAAACTTAGATTTGGTCTAAAGTGGTTAGCACGTTGTTATTTCTTATAATCAGAGAGTACCTTGAAACCTGGAATCTGCTACAAGTATGAAAGGCTTAATTTCCCATTTTTAGAATGTGATGTTCGCCGCTCTACATCCTACATGTATGTAGTTTATATTTCTCAACTCATCCATGTAGCAGACTTCAACACTAGCAATAAACTTTTAACTCAGCTTTCAACTTTTTAAACAAGAATATCGGTATCATACACTTTGAAAAACCTTTTTTTCTAAATTATATAGCCAATACTATTAGTTGATATCTAAAATCAGCGTCAGAGTTAAATCTCGATTGCGCCATGAGCCTGCGTAGCCATCAATAAAAAGTTCCTTGTCATCATCAATACTGCCCTAAACTATTAATGGCAATTTTTGTCCCAGAATGGTCTCGAGCTGGTCCCGGGCTGAATTTGTCAAAGAATTTCGGTGGATTCAATTTCTTTTTCTAAACCTGTGGGACCTTCTTATATAACAAAACGAGAAAAATATAACGGTAAAAATGTTTCTGATGAGCCTTTATTTGATCGATATCGTCAATACCTTGAAAACTAGTCATGCGTCTAAAATGCATGGTATTTGTGTTAATAAGTTTAACGAAACGTAAGTTTAAAAAACAAAAAAAATAAGTATTTTAAGAAGACCCTATAATGAGCAGGTGACCCAATTTTTGTGTTAATATTTGCATGTTAAATAACATTTTAATGCCAATAAATTTTGGTACGCTTTTATTACTCCCCATTTTCTTTAGATTCGGTCCGGACCTATTCGGCTATTGTCGTACATTTGGCTTAACTTGGTTTGGTTGCAGCTTATAGACACAACCAAATACTTTAAAGCAAACAATGCCTTCAAATCCGAAAATATAACGTAAAACTACACATTCTGATTGTTTTACTTAATAAGTGCACTGTATTTATTAACTATTATGCAATGGATTTATTCATTAGCTCCCATTTTTGCCATTACATAATAAACAACAAATTTAACTTTTAATAATTGTTTTACGTCACACACAAAAAAACGAAAAATCAGAAGGAAATTTCGGCGATGGAAGATACAGCAACAATTTGAAAACCATCAAAGTAATAAAGGGTGAAGAATAAAGGTTTAGATATTATTAGACGGATGGCTGAGAATGGGTTTGCTCCCCCCCCCCCCTAGGGAATTTTGCAGACATATCCTATCTTGTAGAGAATTGAAAGCCGAGTCTTTAAAGAAATGTTTGCACTCTGTGCTCCGGGGCGTTAGTCTGAAATAGCCTGTAACATACGTTACTTTATCAAATCAAGAAAAAGTAAATTGAAAGTTTGGGCTACAAATTAAAGACATTAAGATATTTATTTTTAAAAATCATTCATATAGTCTGCATACTGGGTATCTTAACTATGTATGACAGCCATTTGAACAAGAAAGCGGCTTCCTTAGGTGTCATATGCGTTACATAAATCAGATAACCCATTAAGATTTGCAAGTGTGGCTAACATCATTTACATTCACAATCTCTCTGTGTGTTTTGCAAAATGTTTTTAACCATGTCTGACTAGCTTATGCAATCGGCTAACGGAAAAATTAAAGGTCGTTTCCCTATCTTAAATATTTTTTCTGGAATAAGCAATTAAATACCCCTACCCCTACCCTGTTTTAAGGTTAAAAGTTTTGTATTAAAACTAAAGTAAAAATAGTTAAAATATTTGCAGTTGATGAATATGTTTCATTGTTTGGGATTTATTTGCTTATATGAAAAGACTCAAAGATCTGCAAGTTTGTTGCAAAATTTTTAATATCAGAGGCTGTAACATATGTTACCTGATGTAATAAATGGGCAAGCTCATTGTCTTTACGTAAGATATGCCTAAAATGTTTTAATCTCCTCGAGGGAATTTTGCAGACATATTCCTTCTTAATGTACAACTCAAGCTGCATCGAATAAAGGATGTTTGCACTCTCTAACTTGGGGCGTTAGTCTGAAACAGCATGTTACACGTGTTACTATATCAAATAAAGGAAGTGCAGTTTGAAAGTTTGAGCTAAAATTGTGAAAAAACTCGCAGCTGCTGGATATCTTACATTGTTTAGGGATTTTTAGCTGGCTCGTATGATAAAGACTTATAGATCTGCTAGTTGTCACCAAGTTTTGAAGATCAGAGAGCGTTACATATGTTAGCGTGATAAGTAAAATCGTCAAACAGTATTTTGACATCAGGCTGAGTAAGGGCCTGCTCCATCCTAATCCCCTTTGGAATTCTGCAGACATATTGCATCTGAGGTAACCATTCAAGGTGCATTTAATAAGACATGTTTGCACTCTGTAAGTCGGGGCGTTAGCCTGTAACCGCTGGTTACATATGTTACTATATCAATTTGAGAATAAGAAATTTTAATGTTTGAGCTACAGAAAGAAGACATTAAAATTAACTTATAAATTGACATTCTTATAGTCTGCATAATAGATGTCTTTACTACATATGGAAGCTGTTTAACATTAATAAGGCTAACTGTGGTGTTATGTGCGTTACATGAACCTAATTATAATTTAAAAGCCATAATTGTGGCTATCGTCATTTAGTTAAACAACTACTATGACTTGGTCTCAAACTGTTTTATTAGGTTTTACAAACATATACTCAATTGATGTATAGGAAAAACCAAGTTTGTTTTTCTATCTTAAATATATTGTCTTATAGGAGCTAATACACAGCCCTACTCCCAGTTTTACCGAGAAGAAAATTTTGTTATTAATGTTTAAGTAAAACACATTAAAGGGATTGCAGCGTGTGGATATTTTACATTTTCTGAGTTTATCTTGCTCATATATCTACAAGATGTCATTAAGTTTAAGATCAGGACACTTAATGTGTACTTATAAGTCTTTGGTGCGAAAACACTAGAAATTATATTCATTTCTGATTATCAAGCCCATAGACTGTTGTTACAGATGTTATCAATGACCTTTTGGACACATTTCGCAATACTGTGCATATAATGCTAAATATAAAGCCACACAAAGGAAATATAGTTATACATTTGTACAAGACAATACAATAAATGAAATGGTCCAAACTAATTCTCATTGATTTAACACTCATGTTAAACGTTTGTCGTTGTCAGCTTCTGTGGTAATCATTATTATCATACGCCTCCTTGCAACTATTGGAATCATTACACAATATTTCAATCATTTACTGTTGGACAATTTTACCACCAGTCCACTCAAAATTGATGAGCCATTATCAACTTTCCAATTTTGCCATTCATGGCTTGGAACATTCGGAAACTTATATGAATCCTAATAGTTGGCCATTTGAGTATGTGTTTTAAGTGATACTCTGCAAGTAGGAGAAAGACTAAAGCTTTACAAGGAGGAAAACTATGCCATTAAAAGCAATGAGTACCTGCACTGATGTACCTTGATATTTCTGTGAAAAAAAACCATATCTTAGCTGGTTAACTTTTATAAATGAAGCCTTTCCATACATGCAACAAACATATTTTCATCTAATAATGTCTCTACACTTATTATCTTTCCCCAAGCATTCAAAAACTTACTTGAAGTCTTAGTACTTTTGAAGTGCTGAAACCCAGGTAACTCTTTCCCTTCAGATAAACGAACTAGATGTATCACAGCAGGTAAAGCAATGAAATGCAGGATGAACAGAGCGCAAATTAGACCCTTTCACTTCAATGATTCACTAAGTTTCTAAGATAAGAGCGCTTATATAACTCGTCATAATAAATGAGCAAGGGCATTGTCATGACATCCTTTTTGATTACACAGTCAGAGGCAAGTGTTTTCAATTTCAGTGTTTTCAGTGGATCATGAAATGGGGCAACCATAACAACTTGTTTACTCTGTGTAAATCGTACATAGAGCATATTCTAGAACTACTGGTTATCCTATTCTACCCATAGTCAACTTTCCTTCTTTTGAATGCAACAGCTAATGATATGGCTGCAAAAACTGAGAAATCAAATGTTTTACATTATTTTAAGGCTTGCTTTAATGTACTGACATCAAAAAACAACCAGCTGCAAACATAACTGATGGCAATTTCCAACTTCATGTTCTTTCTCATATACCAGATAACTTTCAAGGTGTAACAGAAATTGTTTCAGACGGTCTGCCAAAACCATCAAGAGTCAACATTGTAACTAAAGAAAACTTTTAAAGTTCTTTGGGCACAGCACAATACTATTGATCTAAGACCTGAGGTCTTATGCACCAAAGGACTGGAAAAGGTTCCATGGCAAATGATGCAAAAAAGCAGACTATCAAATTTCTGTTTGACCAATGTCAGAAATCTTAAAGTATTCTTAGAGGTACACGGTAAAGACATAGCTTTTGCAAAATCAGAGCAAAGTTATCATTTGACTAGCACGGATGCAGAGGCAGCTGCAGTAAGATTGCTCTTGCCACTTCACAGGAAGAAACAGAGTCATACTCCATTGTATGCATATATGTGGAATGGCATTAAACCCATATTTAATCAGGTATTTGATCCCATGACACTGACATGCTATTTCTGCTTTTGAAGAATGCTAAGGATTCAAGTTATAGCTGAGCCAATTTGTTTTACGCTGGCACAGTGAGTGAGTGGCCACACATACAAAGCAAATTAAGTCTTTTGATGGCAAAAGAGGAGGATCACACGAAATGCTTACAAGTGATGTTCGTCACAATAACCAATTTTAAAAAGTAAGCTTAATTAATGTAACACATATAACACTATAGGAAGCTGCATATTTGTTAAAAAACACTTTCTTATGTATCAAAGGTATTCAGCATGCAAACTACATGAATAATTTAAATAAATAGATAGTTTTATGTCTCCTTTTCTGTTTCTCAGACTTTCAATTCATTTATTCTTAAATTGATATGGTAACATACGTAACATACCATTACAGGCTAACTCCCTGGTTAATAGAGTGCAAACATATGTTATTTGATGCAGCTTGAATTGTTCTTTAGGGTAGGATTTGTCTGCAAAATTCCCAAAGGGGTTGACAGGAACAGGATTGTTCTCAGTTTGCAGTCCTAATACTATGCCATGATTCTACTGGTTGTGATGAAATGGGTGATTATTTTGCAAAAGAAGCAGACACAATGATAGACATTGAGAGGTTGACTTGAATAAAGATTGTTTTTGAATAATTATATTTAATAGGAATATTTATTAAATTGTGTCATTTGAATAACTATAATTTTCTATCTATATGTCTATATATACTTAACTACTAAAGAAACCTGACACATACTGTGTGTCAAATTTTTGGTAGTAAATGAATGCGATGCACACTTGTCTTTCCATTGGGTAAAGTTGAACAAAGGTAGACTAAGATGCACTTAGATTTTTTGAAAAGATGAACTAATTTCAGACGTTAGTTATCAAAACGTCATGATACCCCTAAAATCAATTTTTGCAAGAACAAAAAATCACGCAAAATCAGAAACCGCTTTAATGTGATTTTTTTGTTAATTCATTGACATCTTCTGGGCAATCAAATAAAGCATGCATGCATTGTTTAACCTCAAAGCCTATTTTCATTTTCTTAACGCCATTTTTACGTTATCAGCGTTTTATGAGCATTTAAAAAGCACAGCTTCTTTATAAACTTTTTACACTTTGTATGATGTTTGGAATGCATTTTGACAATGTTTCAGTCCATTTGAATTAGGTAGCTCCGTAGCCTACGTCCATTTAGTGATGTCAAGCGTTACAATTACATGCTGAAATGTGCATACTGCAAAGCTTGAATTCATATGCGATTAAAGTGAAGTGTAGCCAATTGGCACTATAACAAAGTAGACAGCACACACTAAACGGCGACATTCGTTGATAAAGAATAAACAGTTTTATTCATAGTTTACGTTGTTTCTAAATTGACGTTAAATTCGGTTTAGTCCGCTTTTACCCTTTAACGTGACACAAAAGATAAGTTCTGAATTTTGAAAATGCATTCTCTTACAATGATTGGTTGACTCCAAGTCATTTCAGTTTCTAGAAATTGCTTAAACAAAGGAAAAAACACTGCCGTTTAGACAACGTTGAAACCACAACTTAAAACTCCCATATCATACGTCACAGCAAGAAATTGCATTTTTTTGAAATGCACTTTTGTCTGTATAGGTATTGGCCTTGCATACATGAATAAAGTTTTTAAAAAATATCTAGACATAAGCTCCCGAGGCAAAATAATAAAAACGATATTTTTGACGTCGTGACGTCATGTTCTATATTTGATAAATATATATTTTTTAGAAGAATACTTTCAAAAGTCTTGTCATTAAAATAAGCATATCGGCTTAGCTCTATAATTTGTTATTTATGAGTTTGAAGCAAGTAAAAAGTGTCAGGTTTCTTTAGTAGTTAAGTATATTTTAATATTATAGGCATTAGGAAGTTGTGATAAAATAAAGATTATATATAACATCTGTAACACAATTCCATGGGCTTGTTATCAGCAATGACTATAATTACTAAGACTAAAGCACCAGAGGCTAGAGATTAATAGGAAAACATGTGGAAAATAGTATTTTTTCTGAAATATTATCTCTTACTTCCAAGACAATTTCCTTGCTCATTCATTTTGCCATGTAACATACGTTACATACTTTAATTAGTGCTCTGATCCTGATGTCAAACTTGCAAATGTATGATTCTTTATTGCATTAGCAAGACAGTGCCAAAAATGTAAGATATCAATGAGCGTCAAATATTTTCATATATTTTTCTTCAATAATAGATACTAAAACTGGATACTTAAAATTGGGGTAAGAATTGTTTAATAGCTCATATAAAACAATATATTTGAGATAGAAAAGCAAACTTTGTTTTTCTAGTAGTCGAATGAGTATTTTAGCAAAGCAAGATTAAGAACACTCGAAAAAATGCACAAATCGTCTTAAATATTAAATGATGTTAGTCACGATTTCAACTTTCAAAGGGAAATTTATTCTATGTTACGCATACAACACCATAAAAGGATGTACTTTTGTTTAAAATGCTACTTTTATGTAGCTGAGGCATACAGCATGCAAACTACATAAGAAATTTGAATAATAAGATGGTTTAGTGTCTTCTTCTGTAGCTCAAACTTTCATTTTGATTTTTTCCTTAGTTTGTTACAG
Organism: Loripinus fragilis; assembly: GCA_964019695.1. Lineage (NCBI taxonomy): Eukaryota > Metazoa > Mollusca > Bivalvia > Lucinida > Lucinidae > Loripinus > Loripinus fragilis. Next base: position 34,089,383 of record OZ026518.1, read on the forward strand.
TAACATATGTAACAGGCTGTCAGAGACTAACGCCCCGGAGCACAGAGTGCAAACATCTCTTAAAAGATGCGGCTTGAAATTCTCTTCAAGATAGGATATGTCTGCAAAATTCCCTGTGGTGGGGGAGCAGGACCTTTTTTAGCTCGAAGTCTATATGCTCATGGGCTCTGTGCCTACCTGTGCTCTGAACTATCAGATTCCGAAAGGCGAAACAACTAAAGGATGACATCATTGTGGAGAGTGGTCACCTAAAACAGATAACAATCATTGCAAATAAATGCTATTCGGCGGCACCTTGATATTAATGTTCTGATCATTGGAAACTTTGTTTTTGTAAGTTTGAGATGGGGTGAGGGGAGGGGGGCAATCGATAAACTAAGTACGTTTGCGGTTTTATTCAGGGGCGGATTCAGTGTTTCTTGGAAGGGGGTTCATATGGATAAAGATGTTGGGGTTCGCTTTACAGATTTTATCTCATTTTTCCTAAATACCCCACGTAAATGAAATAATTTAGTCTCACAGAGAACAAATTATTTTATTTCCATATGATATTTAAAAACGGAGGTGGGGAGCCAGGGGCTCAAGCAAACCTCTGAGCCCATTCTGCATCCCCCACCGGCATTATTTAGTCTCACCGAGAACAAATTATTTCATTTCAATATGATATCTAAAAACGGAGGTGGGGGAGCCGGGGGTTCAAGCAAACCCCTGAGCTTCCTCTGCATCCTCCACCGGCATTGGGGCACTGTAACTCTGTGCTCGACTAGACATTCAGAGGTCAAAGGTTTCAGGTTAACCAGAGACATTTTGTTGGGTATCCTTTATCTGCATTGTTAGGTGAGATTAAGTTTGTACTCAGATATTGTATATTCTAGCTCTACCAGCCATGACAAATTTTAAGTAGGTACCCAACCATTTTCGTTAACCTATGTCTAGGGCCAACTTCGAATCGAACTATTGTCCTACTATAGTAACTATAGTTCGATTCGAACATCGATAGTCGCTTCTATAGTGACGTCTCAAACCGTTTAGAAATCAACGGTGGGTCAGAGCACCGTTAGTCTAGTAGCTTGTCTGGTTCCCTTATCTAGACATATCTAGCAAGATGTTATGTCAGTAGGCACACACTGATTCTTTTACAAAATACATCCGTGCTGTGCTCTATTTGCGGTCCCAGCTATTCGCAGTTAATTAAGGTAGGATGGTATATATCCTTTTTGTTAGACTATCCTCCAGATGTTATAATGAAAAATTCTACATTTGGGTAAAATCTATGAAATCTAATTACACCATATGGCAAGTCTACTCTTCTGTCTCAATTTTATAACCATTAGCCAAGTAAACTTGCTATCAAAAAGGGTCAAGCATTTTCTATTTTTACAGAAAAAATCAGACTTTTATTTATCAGACTAGTGGCTAGTCTACTTTTTTTTTGTCTAGGATGAAGAATTGAAAGGGGGACATTCGGCTTGCTAACCTATTAAACTTGCAACTGTAGCCGTTCTAGTGTCAACGTGAGCATGAATCTATTACGTCAGAACCTAAGTAGGAACTATAGTTCGATTCGAAGTAGGCCTGGATTAACGTGGATGGTATCCAGCATTACATACACGTTTGCACATGTGCGTACGAAGAGGCAACAGAGTACAAAAGCTATAGGTCTCCAGACAGGTCAAGACTCTAATGCGCAAAGGCAATAAACTGTTCAGAAGACAGCGGAAGACAAAGAAAGCCAAGACATCAGGCAGTACAAAGAAACAAAGGCACACATACAAAAAGCTAAGAGACACTCATACTGGCAGTATGTGGACACTATTATCGAGATTGGGGACGCTGAACAACAGTACCAGCAAAAGCAAAAAAAGGTTCTGGTCACACATAAAGTCCCTTCGGAAGGATACTGGTGGTGTCGCACCCCTTTAAGACAACGAGAGACTTCATGCCGACCCCATGGAGAAAGCCTGCATATTGAATAGGCAGTATGAGTCGACATGGACAAGAGAGGACAAAACAAGCATACCAGTACCAGATGGCAATCCTTTCCCATCGATGTGGGACATACAAGTCACCAATGAAAGCATCACAAAGCTACTTCAAAGCTGAATCCAGCAAAAGCCTCTGGACCTGACCTTTTACCTGCCAGAATACTGAAGGAACTTGCTGAGGAGTTATCACCTTACCTGACGGCAATCTTCCAGAAAAATTTCCAAACAGGAATCATACCAAAAGACCGGGTAACAGCAAATGTTACAGTCATTTTTTAAGAAAGAGGAGAAGTTCAAGGCCAGCAACTATAGACCTGTTTCTCTCACCAGTATATGCTGTAAGATACAGGATCATGTGATCACCAGCAATGTCCTGAAACACCTGGAAAGATATGATATCCTGACAGACTGCCAGCACGGATTCAGAGCAAAGAGGAGCTGTGAAACCTAACTTCTTACACTAGCACAAGAACTACTTGCAGGCCTTGACAAGAAGCATCAGCATGACCTCATCATTTTAGACTTTTCCAAAGCGTTTGACAGAGTACCACATCAACGCCTGATGAGGAAGCTAGCCCACTATGGGACAAGAGGAAGCACCTATAACTGGATTGAAGCATTCCTGACTGACCACACTCATCAAGTCTTGGTTGAAGGTGTCATTTCAGACAGCATCCCAGTCATCAGCAGGGTACCACAAAGAACAGTCCTAGGCCCACTGCTATTCCTGTTGTTTATAAACGACTTGCCAGACTGCGTCCAATTAAGAAGACGTATATTTGCTGATGATTGTATCCTTTGTAGGCAGATCAAGACCCACCAAGACTGCGCCATCCTGCAAGAAGACCTAAACAAACTAGCAGCATGGGAGCAGAAGTTGGGGATGGCTTTCCATCCGGACAAGTGCAATATAATCAAGGTATCATCAAGAAATCCAATCACTATTTACTATACACTACAGGGCCTCACCTGGACAACAGAGGACTACACTATGTACCTTGGCGTCGACCTCCAATCAACCTTCTCCTGGATTAGACACATAGACCAAACAGTAATAAAAGCAAACAGCATGGTGGGCTTCCTACGACGAAACCTTAGAGTCAGCAGCGAAGCAACAAAGGCCTCTGCTTACTACTCGATGGTACGACCACTGTTCACTGTTAGAGTATTTGTCTACTGTTTAGAGTCCCTATACCAGGGCATGTCGCAAACCGATAACATAACACAAGTAGTGTGACCTCTATGTTGGACCACCTGGAATGGGAAACCCTGGAGTAAAGAAGAACCAAGAACCAGCTGATCATGTTTTTCAAAATTGTGCATGGCCTTGTGGATATACCTGCAGACAAATAACTGACACCTGCATCAACACAGACTCGCTCTCGTCACTCTCTTAAATACAGACAAATTCCCACTTCCGGTGACTACTACAAGCACAGCTTCTTTCCTCAAACATTTCGTCTCTGGAATTCCCTTCCAGCCACAGTGGCTGAGGCTCCTGGTGCGGTACCTTTCAAACGGGAGCTCTCCAAGGTACCATTCTAAACAATGCATGCCTGGCCAGATGTAAGTAAGACCTAATGATTACTTGTGCTATGCCTGTGGGGACTTCGAGGGCCCAGGCACCTCCAAGAAAGCTAGACTGGACAAGATTGAAGGGATGAAATGCATCTGGTCAAACTTTATTTTTCTTCTACCTTTCCTATAAAATCTTCTTTTTTCACTTCTGACTTTCCTATCATTCTCTCTATCCTTTAAGTCGCAACCACCCGTGCTACAGAAGTCATGATTGACGGCGACGTGTAACCATGTAGATGTAGAAGATTGAAAACAGTCTGCGCGCCCATGCAGTCTGATCGTAGAGTCGAAGAAACATTGGACCCTTGGCTGCCCACAGTGCCCATCGAGGACTCTGATCAGACTACGCGTATGCCCAGACTTATCTGATTCTTCGGATGGGGCTCAATCTAACCTTTTCCTGGATTAGTTCATGCATATTTTCCTGCATATATATCAATAACAAATTCAATGATTATACATGCATGGAAAATCGGCCCATTATATCCTGACATGAAAATGCTTTGCCATGTTTGTTTGTTTTGTTGCTTTATGTCCCAAGTCAACCGCTTGGTCATGGCGGGACCGTCAGTTCAACTAACCACACCTTTTTCTGGGTAAGCTTGAACAAGTAGTTAACCAGTACTTCGTGCACATACTTTCGCTTGTAACTGATAACAACCCTTCTTGAATGATTCAGAGGAAGAGAGTAGAATGAGTTGAACAGCTGTTGAATATTATGAATAGATCTATATATTTACTGACCAAAAATGAAACGATAAGGATATAAAATATTGTCTGTTTAATGAGGGTAAAAAATGTATTTGTTATCTATGTTTCGCTACTATTCCTGCCACACATTATTACCATTGTTTTATTGAGCTCAGTCAACCCAAATCAGTGTACTGGTAGATTGTTTTATTTTTCAGTTTTTCACGTGCACATTCATTTTATTTAGATTTACACATGTTTTAACTACTGAAATCTCTAGTCGAATATCCAGATAGCTTGAAAACATTTTAAAACTTAATTAGCATTCTCCCTAAGAATCATGCAGGCCCAGTAGAAAAGCTGATAAGTGACACTAATGCCTATAAACTGCAGCCTTCTTTAAGTGAAAGGGTGATTGTTGATGGGCATGGTTGTCATACAGCCCTAAATTTTGGTGTCAAAGCTAAAGAAAATATAGACAAAGTTCCTACGTTGTACTGGTTACCTAAACTCCATAAAAAAAACCTATAAAGCAAGATTTATTGCAAATTCTAGTTCTTGTACAACAACAGAACTTTCTAAATTGTTAACCTCGTGTCTTACAGCTGTTAAAAAACATGTTATCAAATATTGTGAAAAGGTATATTAGAGATCTGGTAAAAACCTATTTTGGTCGATTAAAAATTCAGGTGAAATTTTAGATAAACTTAAAGCTAGAGATTTCAATGCGACCAGTTTGTCTACTTATGATTTTTCTACTCTTTACACTACTTTACCTCATAATTTAATTAAAGATAAACTTATTGATCTTATTGAAGTACCTTCCAGAGAGAAGGGTCTCCTTACCTTGCATGTAGTGACAGAAATGCATTTTTTACTTCAGAAAAACCTAAAAAAATATCATGCATGGTCGTGTCAAAATGTATGCGATGCGCTGACTTTTTTGTTGGACAACATTTTTATTCGATTTGGCACCAAGCTCTATAGACAAGTTGTTGGGATTCCTATGGGCACTAATTGTGCTCCCCTGGTTGCAGATTTATTCCTGTTTTGTTATGAAAGGGACTTTATGATGTCTCTTTCTGATGATAAGCAGGCTGATGTTATTGATGCGTTTAACACTACTTCCAGATATTTGGACGATATTTTAAATATTAATAATGTTTACTTTGACAATATGGTTAGTCAAATATACCCTTCAGAGCTCCAACTTAATAAAGCCAATGCCTCTGATACCGAAGCCGCGTTTTTAGACTTGCATTTGTCAATTTCTAATGATATTGTTTCTACCAAAATTTATGACAAACGTGACGACTTTGATTTTGAAATTGTCAATTTCCCATTTTTAGATGGTGATGTTCCTCGTTCTACATCCTATGGAGTCTATATCTCTCAACTCATTCGTTTTGCTAGAGCATCTAGCTATGTTGTTGACTTCAACACTCGCAATAAATTGTTAACTCAGAAACTTCTTAAACAAGGCTATCGGTATCATAAACTTCGCAAAACATTTTCAAAATTTTATAGACGATACTATGATTTGATTTCTAAATTCCAAGTTGGACTTAAATCTCTCTTGCGCCAAGGACTTTCGGAACCTGATTTCTATGGTGACTTGGTGTATAAGTTGAAGAAGATTGTTGGCTCTAATAATTTTTCAGCGCAGTTCATTAAAATAATTTCCCATTATAAAAAGATTGGCTATAACATTAATGTATTGCAACAGACTGCATGCTTGGTAGTCAACCCAATCACGGTTGGCAACTTTGCTTTCCTCTTTAATTGCACGCCGGTGGGTCAGACTTCAGACTCTATGATGGTTCCGACTTAAAGACTTATCTATTGATGAGATGGTAGGGGCCTGATGCTTTGGCAGTTTGTCGGGCCCACCGGGGTTTACCTGTTGGATTTCTTTTGCTCCGGTATTCAGTTTAATTTACTGTTGAGTCCTTATCCTTGCTTTATCTCCTTGTTATATCTTGATTTATATGTTTTAGGAGATGATGCATTGATAAGTTAGGGGTCTTTCATGCAAACCAAATATCTATGTGTCTTGATCCACATCTGAATTAAGGGTGAGGTTGGCGCCGTTAAACCGGTTTAAGCCCTCCAGTAAAATATTTTACTGACCGTTCCAAGGCGGTACTTCTTTTGTGGATCTTTTATGTTTTTGTTCTGTCTTGTGTTTGCTATGTTTTGTGCGCGTCTGTTTATATGTGCTTTTTGGTCACCTGCTGGGAAAGGGCTGACCTCTTGGCTCTCGTTTGTGGTGTCTTCTGTGAGTTTGTCACTTTCCCATTGGTATCCTGGGTCAGGTGTGGTACTTGATTGTATCGATTCCTGATCTTTGCACCATTACTTACTTTTTCAGAATGCCAAAAAAATTTGGCGCAATATATTCCTTATAGCATAAAAGTCACATAGCCAAAGGGAAACGATTATTGTCATGCCGTTACCATGGCAACGACCAGTTAAAGATTTTGCCTCCAAAAGCATGTTTTCTAGTTTTGGAAAAATGAAAAATTACACTTTTTGAAGACAATGCAGCCTATTTATCTTTTAAAGTCTAATGGTTTATGCTGTATGGAAAAAAATAACAAGGTATTAACTTTCAATATCATAAATGGAAAAGGATAAAAAAAACTTGCAGAGTATGTTTCTATGGCAACGAAGAGGGGCTATCTCTATAATATTTTTGGAGGCTTAAATTGACAAATTTCTATCCAAATTATCTTTTTACAGCAAAGGTGAGATTAACGATGTCAGCATAAGGAATATACACTAATGCCTTGTGTCTTAAATGAAAGAATAAAAAAGGTCAAAATGTTTCTATATTCGATATCCATGGCAACCAAAGTAGGAACATAATAGCAAAATTGGAAAAATGCCTAACTTTACGGAATAAAATGACCAACAGACACAAATGTGTAGACATTAGTTTATATAGCATACAAAGCATCGATACAAACTTGAAACGTTGCACATACGCTGGTTTGGTTTTGTGTCTCAATTTGGTTTCCATGGCAACGTGAATATTGCTACTGGCCTGAAATTGCACTTTTTGACCATTTTTGAATGTTAGTTGTTGAGACAGGAAATATCAAAAGGGATGAAATTTATTTTAGGGATGTCCACTGATGCTAGGCGTCAGTAATGAAAAATAAAAATGTTCAAAATATTTCATTTTCCTTGTTACCATGGCAACTAAAGTTGGTGGGGTAGCCAGGTTTGAAAAAAGCCTATTTTTGGCATTTTTGAGCTACTACAGCCGCCATTCCCCCAGCGTACATAGAGACATATACAGTTAATGGTAAGTTCTAAATGGTATTAGCTTTTATAAAACATGAAATTATCCGAAGATATCACCACCCTTATGGGGGTAACCATGGAAACAATCAGAGTACTGTCGCAAAATAGAGATTAAATAAATTGCATCTTAAAGTGGTTAACTATTTCCAGTTGGATATAATTCAAGTTTTAGTATGTTTAAAAGATAGTTTTTTTTGAGATATATTAACATTATCGATATAATTCCAGCAAAATTAATACGTTAAATTTGATATAGTAACATTTATAGACTTTAAAAGTTGGTGGGGTAACTAGATATATAACCAAAACGAGTTTTAGTGATTTTTTAAACAAGTTTTCCCAATAGTGGTGGAGACGATGGCATATTTGCATACTGCCAATTCTTGAAAGGGGCCCCCCAAGTTCTATAGACTCTTAAAACATGTATGAGGTTTACCTCTTTCTTGCCGTTACCATGGAAACAAATACAAAACTGTTGTAAAATGGATATTAAATATATTGCGCCTTTAAACAGTAAAATGTACAGATGGTTATAATGCAAGTTCTCAATGTGTATAAAAGATAGTTGAGTTGAAACATATTAACATTATCAATATGATTTAAGCAAGTTTTATTTGGTAACAATTATAAACGTTGAAAGTGGGTGGGGTAACCAGACATATAAGAAACATTATTTTACATTATTAAAACTTTTCGAAGACAATACAGCCTATCTATCTCTAGAAGTGTTAAAGTGAATCCAGCTAATAATAATAAGTTTTGAACTGAGCTAAAAGGAGAATTGAGTTGAGTCTTATTGACATTATCAGTATGATATTAAAACTGAAGAATTTGTAACAATTACAGTCCTTTAAAAAGGATGGGGTAATCAGGTTTATAACAAAAACGTATTTCAATAACTTTTAGCAAGTATACCAAATAGTGGCAGAGATATTGACATATTTGAATACTGCTAATATGTAATGGGGACCTTTGAGTTTAATAAACTGTTAAACATGAATTTGGCTTTACCTGCTTCTGGTTGTAACCATGGAAACAATCACAGGCCTTTTGCAGAATGGAAATGAAATTAATTGTATTTAATAGTGGTTAGAATTGTTCCACCTAGTTATCATATTACAGAATTTGATGTGCTTAAAGATAGTTGAGTATAAAATTTTAGGACAAGCTTTGGATAAATCAATTTAAAATGATTTTATAGCTTTGAAGCCAAAACAAGTTTATGTTTTTCTGTAAAGTACAGTTATTGTTTCCATGGTTACGACCAGAAAGTGGTAGACCGGATGCATGTTCTTTTATTGCATGAAAGGTGAATACCATTTAGAACTTTAGAACTTATCAATAATTGTATGCACCTCTTAGTAGGCAGGGAAAATGATTGTAGTGGTTCCAATATTCCACAAAATAGGGTTTTCCAAGATTGGTTAACCCACCCACCTTTGGTAGTCTGGAATGATTTGTACAAAGATCATATTGGGTTTATTTATTATTTTAATCTACCCCCTTTGAGCTATAATGTTTCAGCATATAAAGATCAGAATCAAAATTGGTGTGTTATTGGATATGTGAATGTGCAAAAAATGTCTTTTCACATTTTTTGGTCATTTTAGGCCAAAATCCTTCTTTTTGGTTACCATGGCAACAAGCAATAAACTGAGAGAACGGAACATAGCTTACTAAAATTATAAATACAACTAATGTGGCCATCTAAACAGAGCAAGTAGTAAATGTAATCAAAGGAAAACTCATATCAGCTTGAAAGATTTCAATTTCACATTTTTCCTTGGGGAAATCTCAATATTTGTCATATTTTTTGGCAATAAAGTTAAAAAACTTTTTGTGGCATTTCCTGTAACTGTTGCCATGGTAACTCTAATCTGGATTCTTTAAAACTATTATTTGTGTATTTGTATATCATATAGATTGTGTAAAATATGTTGAAAATTACTCATATTCATATTTTGTCATGCTGGAAGGAGGTAGTTTGCATAGAATATGCCCTTTTTTGTTGAATATGCCTTTTTTGTGAAATCGCTGATTATATGATGTTTTGGTTGCCATGGTAACATAAATTGAGATAATTCATTTGTAAATTTGAATTTGATGTTGAAAATCTGGTGCTGGTTACGTAATAGGTGCTAAAATAATTAATTTGATCTTGTTCAGGGGAGATGTTTTGCTTTGAATATGCTCTTTTTTATAATATAACTGACAATCTGTTGGTTTGGTTGTCATGGTAACCTATATTATAATAATTTCATTATTTTCAATTTTTCGTTTTTGCTTAACAGATGTAGACTTGCCAGAATGTGTTTACATTATCCATGTTTCTGTTTGCAGAAACAAGATAACTTGCATTAGAATTGAAGTATTTTGTAAAATTCTGACAGTCAGTTAGTTCCTTTGCCATGGAAACAAAAACTATAAACATTTTGAGTTTTTTTATTCATGGCATTTGTAAATCAGACTGGGTTATTTAGACACTATATATGTCGTTCATTTACAGCTTTGCTGTAAAAAAGTTATTCATATTTGAAAAAGGTCAATTTTTAGAGTTCTGAAAATTGGTTTCCATGCTGAAAATTGGTTTCCATGGTGACACTTTTGCTGCTAGGGAACATAATACAAATGGCATGTTTCATTTTTCACTAAAATTTTGTGTACAACTAATGTGGGGCTCTAAACAGACCTAGTAGTTAATATTAAAAGAACTCGTATCACAAAAGCCAGTCTGAAAAGTGTCAGTTTCACATTTTTCCCTGGGCAAACTTCATTTTTCGTAATATTTCTTTGCTACAGAGTTAAACCGTTTTTGGCAATTCCTGTGGCCATGGTAACTATAATCAGGAATTTTAAAAACTATTATTTTGTGTTTGTATTGCAGATGTATATTATGTAAAATATGTTTAAAATCATTCATATTCTGTCGTGCTGGAAGGAGATAGTTTACTTTAAATATGCCCTTTTCGTTGAATATGCCATTTTTGTGAAATCGCTGATGGTATGATGTTTTGGTTGCCATGGTAACACGAATTGAAATAATTCATTTGTATATTTTAGTTTCATGTTGAAAATCAGGTGCTAGTTACATAATGTTTACATAAATAAACAATCAAATCCTTTGTTTAGGGGATATATTTTGCTTTGAAAATGCTCGTTTTTCGTAAAATCACGGACTATCTGATGGTTTGGTTGCCATGGTAACCTATATTTAAATAAAAGTATTATTTTCAGTTTTTGGATTTTGTTAATAAGATGTGGACTTGCCTGAATGTGTATAAATCATCCATATTTCTGTTTGCATAAGCAAGATAATTTGCTTTGAAATTGGAGTATTTTGTAAAATTTCTGACGGTCAGTTAGTTCGGTTGCCATGGAAACAAAAATTATAAACATTTTGAGTTTTTTTATTCATGGCATTTGTACACCAGACATGGGTTATTTAGACACAATGTATGTTGTTCATATACAGCTTTGCTGTAAAAAGATAATCAAATTTGAAAATGGTCAATTTTAAGTGTTTTGAAAATTGGTTTCTATGGTGTCACATTTGTTGCTAGGCAACACAATACAAACGGCATATTTCATTTTTCACTAAAAGTTTGTGTACAACTAATGTGGTCCTCTAAAGGAAGCTAGCAGTGAATGTAATCAAAATAAAATTAGTATCATAAAAGCCAGCCTGAAAAGTGTCAATTTCACAATTTTCCTTGTGCATTTCTCCGCCAATCTCCAAGAAATCTTAATTCCCGGTTTCCATGGCAACCACTGTCAGAAAAAGGGAATGCTTTGTTTTGTGAAAGTTTTTAAACAAGTCTGATTAAATGGAGGTAAAATTATTGATTTCTGTGACTAGTCACTTATCACCATCTGCATGATTCTTAGGGAGAATGCTAATTAAAATTAAAGATTACACATTGCTAATTTACGATACAAAGATGGGCACGTATTGAATGCGAATGGGCGATCAGAATGGTACAAGCTAACGTGATGCCATCGGTGATAGGCCAACAATTTCGATGTCATTCAAGGACGATCCAACATCTAAGGAAACGTTTCTGACAAATTGGAACAATGCTAGACCGTGCGCGTTCATGACGTCATTGTGTAATGACGCGACGTCAAAATCGATAAAACCGTAGGTCTCAACTGCTCAATCAATTTTGTCCGATGAAAGTGAAAGCTGGGACAACCCCAGGGACCTTTAACCCAAGAATCAGCACTCAAACTGTGACAAATCGTTTGCGAGATATTGGTGAAAGACCCCCCATATACATGCAGCGTTTCTTTTTTGACCTAGTATATATACAGAGGACTGAGTAAATACATGTAGATGCTGTTAATATTTTGCCTCTAGCGATATTAGAACCCGCGGCCTCGACCTCGACAACTAAGCCTAGCACTACACCAGACATCGACGCTACCAACTGCGCCACCGAGACATCCCAAAAAAAGGATGTTCAAGTAGCGCTGATATTGACGACGACCAATGCAGTACACAGGTACACGTCGTATATTGGTTCACGGATGTAATATATACGCCCATGATTGGTTCCTTTTCAATGCATCCCATATTATATATATTTATTTCTTTTGTTTTAATTGTGCACCCTTTTCCACATCTTCATATACTTGATTTATGAAAAGCATAGCAAAATTGCAAATAAAAGACTCAGCGGGCCTAGTAATAAAGCCTGTAGACACCAAGACAGGTAGACTCACCCCTGAATTTATCCACAATATAAATCTACGCAACTCTTGTTTAGGCAGGTTGAATAGTATATTTGCAACTGTTCGTTTTACCAACCTAAAGCGCGGTGCAATCTCATCGGGACTAGAACATCGCTTTTTTGCGTTTATTTTTCTATGTGCAGACTAATCGCAGAATAAACTTCAGAATTAAATACATCTATACACCGCCTAATTGGTGATATTTTATTCGTTTAAAAAGGCATTGACATATGGGCTGTGATATGATGGAATTCGTCCTCATTTGAGCATCTGCATTTTTTTAATTTACCCTAAACGCACCTTTGTACGGATCACTGCCTTTAGTTGACTATCGATGAATAATTATACAGTTTTGTAAGACGAAGTAACGTGTTAGGAGAAGGGTTTCTTATCAAATCAAAATAGTTCCACAGAATGCAAATTATGGCCATAGTTTGGGCCCATTGAATTTTGGCACACAAGAAAATATTGAGGCCTTCTCAGTGGTTACCCATCCGCTTGTTCCTATGAAATAATCGCCGTGTTCCGTTGTTCCTCAATTCAAAATCTTGATACTCTGTGTTTCCTGCTCCGTGAAAGTTTTATCCCTCTGATCATAAGATTTTAAACAACTTTCCAACTTGTTTCATTAAATTAATTGAGCTTTCTATCAGTTTATTCAAAATACAGATTTGTTGACACCAGGCAATGCAAAATATGCATCGTAATTCCGGGCAACTGTAATTGATAAGAGAAAAAGATCACAGGGCTAACCCGGTAAGCGTGATCCTAGTGAAAATAGACTCATCCAATAAAAATAATGCTCGTTCAGCCCTTTAACAGTTCAGGTCAGAAAGAGAAACTATAGTTTGTTTGTTTGTTTTGTTTGATTTGATTCTTTACGTCCCATCAACAGTCTTTCAGTTATATAGGGACGGTTCTTCCTGGGTTGAACCAGTACTAAGCTAGGATAAATGTGTCTTGCTCAAGGACCACAACGCAGTGACGCCGGTGAGGCTCGAACCCGGGGCCCAGAAACTATAGTGACGGGGTGGGAATGTACTTGGAAAAAGGTTGAAAAATATATCAGAGGATGTCATATTTTGTGTTTGGGGTCAATATATATTTTGGGGGAGGTCGGGGGTGGCTGAAAACTAAATTTTCATGTAAAGTGCATCATAGGCTATAACTTATGCACCAGTCAATTGCAACCACTGCTTCACCCAAGCCCCTGAGCAGGGCGGGGATAGCCTGGCAAATGTGCTGTGATTTTACTTTTACATTGTCTCCATAATGCGGAGAAAATGTAGGTGTTTGATAGCCTGACTATGGCAACCATGGTTTTGCCAGCTAGCTGTCCCCACAGTGTGGTTGTTACTATAGGGAACTGCAGACACAAAATCAAAGTCCTCGACATTCTCTTGGGCGGGGGGGGGGGGGGGGGGGTCAGTGGTCACAAATGACAAGTGCATAAAGGCGAAATAAATTATGCCCACCAGTCATTTGTAACGACGCCCCAGCCGGTTAAATGAGCTGTTAGTACAGGGTCATGCCAGGGACCTGCAAGCAGAAAATCAAAGTCTCCGCCGTTCCCCCGTCCTGTGGGCTGTACATGTAATTAGACGATGTAAAGCACAGCAAAATGATGTGTGACTCCCGTTAACATATCTGATGAATAGCTTCCTCATTATTTTTCAAATATCATTACCTGTTGCACTTGTAATGTTTGTCCTAGAGCTGTCGAGCAAGCAACAGACTATATATACGAGGCCAAGACGCGAGAAACCTGTCTTCTGGGTTTCCGACAAAGCGAGTCTCAAACCAGTCTCCTCAGCTTAACAGGCTAGCAAGAAAATTTAAGTTTAGCTCGTAGCGAGTCTAGATATGACGTCCAAAAGCAGATAACAGAGTTCGAGATGAGACTGCGCGGATGCGTAGGCTGATCTGCGCCTTTGTTGTTACAAATCACCGAAGACAGTTTTCTCAGTCGCAGTCGAATTGCTATATGTCATTTTACCATGAACGCTTAGAAAGCAAGATGCGAAATTTGATTTTCGTGAAATATGATAATACTCAGACAGAATTGTTATTTGTGCAGTCTCTTCAAAGCACTTGCAGTGTGTATGTAGACACACCAAGAGTTATCCTGCTAGTGACCGTTTTCTTTATCATACAACCTGATATACGAAAGTAAACATGGTATTGTTTGTCAAAATTGACCTGAGACATATGAATATTCAGTGACCTTTTACCCAGTCTTCGTGAATCTTCGTAAAAAGTGCGCTTTAGATTGTGTTGGACAATCACTAATCTGAATGAACTTAATCACAATTCCCCGATAGCCTAGTGGATAGTTGAGTGTTTAGCACTCGGAAGATGTGAGTTCGAGTCCAGTAGCATTCAAGTATTTTTTCATTTTTTTTCAATTTGCTAGTTTCTATGTTTTTATTCTTGATTTTGTGCACAACTGGATACATTTATTTGATTTTGGCATGCATTTATGTAACAAATACACACGTAGCACCGTGAATAGTTTCAATAAGCCTACATGTGTCTTTGCAAGCTTAATATTTTTGAAACGTTTGATATCATCTGCTGACTTTTAATAAAATTAACTTTTTCAAAAACTCTTACAGGAACAGATCAGAATCGACGTTCTGTTGGTACTGAAATGGGTCCAAACTATTCGCAAATGTTATCAGCTGACAAGGAAAAAGTGGGGAACTTAGGCAATAATGCATACAAAGCGGCTAATTGGAATGAATGCTGTAAAGCTAATGATGATGTGAAATATACGAACAATATTTAAAATACTTAAAAAAGAAAGCAATTTGACAATTACATAAAAAAGGTTCCTTCCAAGTTTCGATCCAGGTATGCTTGATCTGTAAGTAGTCAACTAACCACTAGGCTATCAGACCATTTGCATTAACGAATTGACATTATCTTCATATTCTCTGTAAAAGCGTGACAAAGGTCGGAGTACTCCACAAGAACGCACGAATATCACGAAGATTTTGGCGAAAATTAATCAGTCTAAGGTCAATTTTGGCAGACAATATTCATCGAACTGTATAAATCACGTGCTATTGTTTGTCAAAATTGACCCGAGACATATGAATATTCAATGACCTTTTACTCAGTCTTCGTGAATCTTCGTAAAAAGTGCGCTTTAGATTGTTGTAGAATTACTAATCTGAATGAAATTAATCACAATTCCCCAATAGCCTAGTGGATAGTCTAGTGTTTATAGCACTCAAAAGATGTGGGTTCGAGTCCAGTAGCATTTAAGTATTTTTTTCGATTTGCTGGTTTCTTTTGTCTTTATTCTTGATTTTGTGCACAACTGAATACATTTATTTGAATGTGGCATGCGTTTATGTTACAAATACAGCACCGTGTATAATTTCAATAAGCCTACAAGTGACTAACTGCTTGCACGCTGAATATTTTTATGACTTTTGTTATCATCTGCTGACTTTAATCAAAATTAACTTTTTCAAATAGTCTTACAGGTACACTATCAGAGTGTCAAATGGTCTGTATCCAGATCAGAACCGACGTTCTGTTGGTACTGAACTGGGTCCAAACTATTTGCAAATAATTTCAACTGACAAGGAAAGAGTGGGGAACGTAGGAAATAATGAATACCAAAACGGCTAAATACAAATGCAAGGTGTAAAGCTCATCACAAGATGACGTAAAATATACGAACAATATTAACTAAAAAAAGAAAGCAAGTTGACAATTATATAAAAACTGTTCCTTCCAAGATTCGATCCAGGTATGCTTGATTTGTAAGTAGTAAACTAACCACTAGGCTACAAGACCATCGGCATTAACGAATTGACATTATCTTCATATTCTCTGTAAAAGCCTGACCAATGTCGGAGTACTCCACGAAAACGCACGAATATCACGAAGATTTTGGCGAAAATTAATCAGTTTAAGGTCAATTTTGGCAGACTATACCCATATGAAATACATTGAGGGAAAATGAGGAGTTTTCTAAATCGAAAACGACTCAGTTATTTTATTTTACAGGAGATTCCAGACTTATTTTCCAATCTTAAATGTTCAAACATGCAATTGTATATTAGGCGGTGATATATTCTATGCATGTGCAAAATTTCAGTCCGAAATTATATCATTAAAGACATTTTAAAAAAGAAAAACGATGTCCACTGAATTTCTGATGGCACATTAGAGGTTTTATTGCGGTTTATCAGAAGTTTGAATAATAGGGAGGAGGGCATGAAAGAATTAAAAAAACCGTTATCATTAATGGGCCTCGACGCGAGAAAACCTGTCTTCGGGGGTTTGCGAACAACACAGGCGCAGACCAGCCTGCGCATCCGCGCAGTCTGATCAGCGCCTATATTATTCGCGTTTTGGAAAGTACCATATCTAAGCTTGCTACAAGCGAAATTTCAGTTTTCTAGCTAGTCTCTGTAGCTGAGGAGATTGGTTTGAATCTCACTTTTTCTCGCGACGGGCCCAATTTTTTTTCACCCCTGCTGTCAAACCATCTACTATTATGACCCATCATCATTTAATTCGAACAAGTGAGCATATCGAAATCCCCGAGTTTAAATCTATCGTACACGTGGAAACGTCTCATTTTACGCACCCGAAACATATTTTTACAGACAATTATTAAACTAGTTAATAAATAGGCCCTATAATTTGAATCCATTTTGACCCGATATTTAATTCAAACTAGTATTTCGAACAATCCGCGAAGTTTGAATTGTTGGTTTTTACTGTTGTCACTTATCCTACAAAAGATAAATGGGCCGAAGGTAAAATATAGATTTAAAACCACAGGAGCTTGAAGTTCGGTCCTCGTTTCACTTCTATAGCATCAAAACCGAACGCTCACAATGCCATAGCACTGGAATGCCTTGTAAACCAGGGCTCAATTCCCGGCTTCTACATAAAAACAATTTCGGTTGAGCCTTCGGGTGCTCCCGTCATATTGATACACACACAAACCATAAACCTTCCCCGCCCGGTACTGGTAACTACTCATGGAAAAGCCACAAAAAGTTGTTTTGCCTTGTGAACCATGCTTCGCACGCTCGATCCCGGCTTCTCCCAGTCTGTCGGACGAGACTTTAAGCCGTGGTTCCGTCTTCTGGGACGCTTTAAAATCAGAACCACTGCCGGTTGAGCCTTCGGGTGTTCCTGGACATAAAACCACAAAACCACAAACCCACCCGGCCAGTACTTGTTATAGCCAAGGCACACGGACACAAACAATACGAGGGCTGTTCAAATATGAATGCAAGTAGCTTCATAACTTTCTTCACATATATGCTATGACAAAATGGTAAACGTTTCTGTAAAGGACTATATGTCACCTAAAAACTGGCACCAGCCTTATAGAAAAATACAGTATACTTTTCGAGTTATAGCCCTTTGAATGAGGATCACGTTAGTATACTAAACATATACCAGTGATATAGACGTGCGTATAATTTTTCGATAGACAGGTGAAAGTTCTTGAAATTTTTTAAGGAGGTATCCTCATATTCCTATAGAATGATTCTGTGAAAGTTGCGAAAATCCGACCTGCTTTTGTTAAATTACAACGAATCGTTTTCACTAACGTAAATGGTAAACAAAACACCACCTTTCAGTTTTGAGTTTAACCTATCTCTAACACAATTCACGAAGCAGCATTTAGAATAGTTTGAACTCAAAGACAATATGTTGATCGCTCATACTGAGTTGTTGCTTCAAATTATTGATGGATAGTGGGTAATTTTTAAACGCTGAAAAGCATTTTTATAAAGTCAAAAATGCCTTAAGTGAAGTGGTTATAAAATGTATACTTATTTATTTGGTCATAACATTGCGGCTTTATTCTAAATTTTAGCGTAAACTTTAAGTTTGACCACTTTAGACATTATTTACAATAAAATTACTCACCTGGTCTTCAGGACTAGCCAGATTGAGTATATTTTAAATAATGTAGACAAACCATTAAGAAGCAGAAAAATGATTGAAAATTGATATAAAATGTGATAACTCTGTAAATAGAGGATGGCGCGTTTTGAAAACTCCCTCATGACTTATTTAGCATGTTTTCAGCAAAACGCGGAGAAAACGACACCACGATGTTCATTATAACATCACCACTAGATAACTCAAAATGACGTTTATCATAAAATTAATGACGTCACAAACGTCCCTGTTTACACAAGATTTAAACAGGATAATATATTTTTTCCCTGCAAGCAACTTTTGGATGATTACTTGGACTAAAATTTGGTGCCATTTTGTCTAAAACTTACGAAGATATGCCACTATATGCGCACATGTACCAAAACGTGCGTTGCAATTTGCTTCAGAAAAACTTCAGTATACAGGAATGGCCTTTATATAAGGGTCTGTAACTCGAGAAATATAGCGAGTGTTTCTTTATGTTTGGCTCCATTTTAAAGGCGATAAATAGTACTTTCCAGAAAGGTATGACATTTTGTCGTGGCATATATGTGAAGAAAGTTTTGATGCTACTTGCATTCATATTTGAACAGCCCTCGTAGTTCTTCTTGGACAACTATATAACATGTATAATGAGAGAATGTAACGTTTCAAGTCATTGTGGTAGGCATTGTGGCAGGTGAAAAGTCAAAAATCTTTTCTATTGGCGGCGTCATAAAATTGACCAAATGTTACTGCTTACCCAAATGATACTGAATATAACCTAAAATACTCAGTGTTTTTTTTTATCAAAATACAATGTTCTCTTACTTTATGGGGTTGCTTGTCACCTAGCAGTAATTCACTTATACTTCAAAACCTTGTGAAACCATCTAATGCCACAAACAAAAAAGCGAAACCAAAACGAATGTTGGACATTCTGCCTAGCTGTCTAACTTCAAGGTATTCAATCGTCCAAATTTTGGTTAACTAGCCTTTAGCTACCCTGTGAAAAAGCTGTAAAGAAGTGATCGGGTAAAGGATAACAAATAACCAAAGTATGCAAGCACCAATACATGGAAATGTAGCAGTCCGTCTGAAAGGAACACTCTCAAAACAAACATGTTTTGCGTGGCTGCAAATGCTTATATGTACCTTACCTTGCAGCTGGCTCATAACGTTGTTTCGATTGGGTTTGTAGATCGCATACAACAAAGTAAGGGATTATTGCGATGAGGTATAAATGCCTTGTCGTTACTGATCGCCCCTCATATATAATCAGTATGTCGATTATAAATGTGTAACCTATCCCCATACCAAAGTTTATGGCATGCGCGGATCCAGTATTTTTTCAGGGGGGGGGGGGAGAGGTGGTCCAAGCCCGACGGCCTGAAAACAGTCTGGACAACGTTTTGCTTCTTTTTTTTTAGTCTTCAACTTATTTTACAGTTTACAGAGGGGGTTCATTGGTTTTATTACGGAGAAAACTATACTTTTCCAATGATCCAGGGGGGTCCAACATCTTCCAGGGGGGGTCAACTTTTTCCAGGGGTGGGGGGCTTCAAATGCTTATTTCCATAGAAACCCATTTAACTTGTGATTTTCCAGGCGGGATCCAGACCCCCTACCCCCCCCCTCCCCTCTGGATCCGCACATGTATGGCGATACCAATCGTTTTTTAAGGTATTCATTTTTAATTCATTGCATGCTGAATAATGAATTTTATTGCCTTTTCTCAATTCGTTTGATATATTAAATCATACATGACCACTCTTGAAAGAGCCTCTATTTCTGACAAAAGTTGTTTCATGAGCGTTGTTAAAGCAACCATTATGTTTCGTGCTCCATAGTATTGAGATAATACTCGAAAGTTATGTTGGTTAAATGAAATACTCAAAATCTATCTATCTATCTATCTATCTATCTATCTATCTATCTATCTATCTATCTATCTATCTATCTATCTATCTATCTATCTATCTATCCATCCATCTATCTATCTATCTATCTATCTATCTATCTATCTATCTATCTATCTATCTATCTATCTAATCCAATGCCAAACACAAACACACACACACATACACACACACAAATACACACACACACACACACACACACACACACACACACACACACACACACACACACACACACACACACACACACACACACATCCTATTAGTGTTAGACGAATATCCTAATTGGCGAATAACCTAAGAGCGCGCCAAGAATAGCTATTTACACCGACTGTTGTCTTTTTGCTGTTTTCCTTTTTGCCGTTTTTGTATATACATGTTTTGTTGGTAGACAGCAAAATAAATTGTTCAAAGTAGTAACTTTAAATATTTACGCAAGCTCAGGATAGCTTGCTGATCATTGTAATTATATACTAACCCGGTAGTGAGAGTATTGTAACCATGTGTGAGAGGCATGGATGCAGATCGGCCTGCACAGTAAATGTAGACCGGTCTGCACCCATGTCGGTCACCGAATATCGAATGCCAGTTTGTTTTGCTCCTCCTGGCATAAATCATTTAGCTCATGCTAGCCTTTGCACAGTGATACAGGTGAACTGAAACAAAAAATGCAACCATTTGATAAAATGCTTACTTTTAGACACCAAAACCAACATCTAAATGGAAGCATGGCCACCTCTGAATGACATCCTTTTATATCTGGATCAAATATCTCAACACTTTGCACGTGGCTTGAGGTGGATTGTCACACCGGTTCGCTAGATATTTCTGCAGCATTTGTCTCCCTTTGACCAAATAAGCAATTGTCTGAACAACAAGCTCGGAGGAGTTCAACCTCTTGAGTATTATAGGTCGAAAGCAGAGAGTGCCTGTGTAGGCATGTATTGATGTACTGATCAGCATGTGCGCTCTCTGTTTTAATAGACAGACCAAACATGAATATTTGTGCCCATCTTTCGGACCTAGGAAAATATCACAATATTGTCAAAATAAAATTTCAATACGTTTCCCATTTTAGAATTATCACACTATAAATATGCTAGCAATTTTATTTTTTATGTGCTGTAACGATCCAATTATCAATTTTGGACTGCACATTATCCCTAAAAACATTATTTTGTAATACCAACCTTGTTGTCACGTATGTTTATATGTTATTCCCTGTATGGCATGTACATGACGTAAGAGTATAAACGTTTTGTCTGTCTGTCTTTAGTGGCGATCATGTTTCTGGTGACCTATTGTCTGCTGTGGCAATTGAGCTAAGTTGACTGCACTGGAAACACGAGCGCTATTAAAGCTACCATTTTGTAAATAGTTTGGTAGTATCAATAATCTATCTATCTATCTATCTATCTATCTATCTATCTATCTATCTATCTATCTATCTATCTATCTATCTATCTATCTATCTATCTATCTATCTATCTATCTATCTATCTATCTATCTATCTATCTATCTATCTATCCATCCATCCATCCATCTATCTATCTGATATGTATATATACCTATATATGTATATATTTACGTCTTTTTTGTGTGTTCTCATTGTAAGTAAGGTAGAAACATAATATCATATCTAAATACACAGTATTGTGTTATTTGACATAGGAATTTGTATTTTTGAATCTTTATGGCGATCAACAGTAAATGCTGGTTTAAATGTAATCTTGAAAGATATTGATAAAAGTAAAACATAAGTAAAGCATAATTAAATTCAGGGAAAAGACGAGAGGTCGTGCGTCACGACATTTTGTCAGTTCCTCTGAATTAAATCGGTCTAAATACAGAGCCATATAGTTTCTACACTGTCCGCCATGCAGATACTTAGTAAACATGTTTATATATGATTATCTGCTCAAGGGCCTGTATGGCCTATTGCAGATAATATTTGTCTTGATTGTAAGGTTAATGGGGGATGGCCTCGACCCCTATTGACCTATTACGAGGTTAATAAAATTCTTCTTCTTCATGTACAAGAACAGCACACTTTTCAAGGATTGGCGGCTTTCTGATGGACGTCCGCACAGGCATTTTTTGATGTAAGGGTTGGACGAAAAGAAGAAAGGCGAGAGGTCAGGGCTATGAGCAGGATGTGGCCAAAAAATAAATAAGTATAAGCAGTAAATACTGCAGATCCAACCCACGGCACTGTGAGCAAGAGATAAGAACATAGACAGCCAAAACACAATTAAAGTAAAGTTGTACCCGAGGTTATACTTTTTTCATGCTCAACTCAGCTGAGCACGAAATTTATCCTGCTCATAAATGTTAAAATGCCAACAATTGTTGGCATTTTAACATTTATTAGCATGATTAATACAACTTATAAGAGTCTTAAAGCAAGAAAGTTCTTTATTTGTCGGTATTTTAGTTTTTATTAGCAGTTGAAATTTCGTGCTCAGTTTTATAACCTCGGGCCAGATCTCCGTCTTCTTCCGCAAGCTGATTGATATAAACTAGAATGGACACTGAGACCCACACCACAAAACAAGAACCCAACACCAACCCCCAAATACAATGGGAGCAGCTACAATCAATGAATAAACAACAGAAGCACCGCCTTAAAACGGACATCAGCATAAGGTCATTGTGATTGACTGCTTATTACACCCTAGATTCTGCTGTTGTTTAAAGCTGCATAGTCTGTAACTTTTGACATTTTTCGAAATTTTTTATTTTCTTTTTAAATCATTTGTAAATGTAGAATTAAGTTATGTTTTCACAATAAATCTTTTCACTATAGCTGAAAACTGCACGGAAAAGTGAATTATCTTATAAAACAGGTGTGTTTTTCTCTTGTTGGTAATTACTTGCGTCCCTCCAATAATTATAGACAGTTGATTTTAACATAAATGCTGTTGTTTCGATACTGATAATGTGTTAAGATTTACGAAATTGGTAAAATGTTTACCTGAATTTTAGTTATTTTACTGTGTTCTTGAAAATTAGAAACATTAGTTCTAAAATTAAAAGATCAAAAGTTACAGACTATGCAGCTTTAAGAAATAGATATCTAGATGAGCTCAAGCAGTAAATTGTTGAGTAGCAATTCACTGTTTGGAGGTCACTACCCAAAAGTAAGCGCGTATGACCAAGAAATACCACAATCACACACTGTAGATCAACACACGGCACCGTGAGGAAGAGACACAGAAGACTAACAGCCACATGGCAATAGAAAACAATAAAATTAAAATAAACATTGTTGTCATATTTACCAAGATAAGCTAGTATTATAGAGCTATTCAGTAACTGTAAAGGCGGCAACTTTAATATTCATATCTGGGCCTGGTTCGACTATTTCCTCTCCTCAAGAAGGGAAATCAGGTTCTTATCTATTTGGTAAAGAGTTAAAAAGTTGTTTGAGCTGCGCAAACGTGCGTGCATTCCATGAAAATCCTGACCGTTACATTTATTAACCATTAGAGCGCCAATACAACAAAGATCGTGCCACTTCGACAAACAGTGTAGACCCAGATCAGACGGTTCCTGTGGTAGCCCTCTGATCGTGCTCCACACTGTTTTCCTCTATACTAAAATTGACCAATTAATAGACATTTTCGGATGCAGTCACTTTTCTGGCGTTTTAAGGATTAAATAATATATTAAATCGTCTTTACTGAGGTTATGGCTCAAAATGATACAGTTTATACTTTTGAACAAAATCATGCCTCATTTTCAGCTATCACCTTTGTCTAAGGTAAGCCCGTCCTTATTACGCATTCATGAGGTGCCGCCTTTACAGTGACCAAAAAATTCAATAATAGGCAATTTATAGAAGATGTTATGTCTGATTCAGAATGAGGACAGGCATTCACACTGGTAAATGTATACGTCGATTTGGTGGTATTTACGCGTATTGCCGGTACTTCATAGACCGGAAGTGGTAGATATTGGTGTTAATACTATATAGAAAACATGCCACATGCCTAAAGGACTATAGAATTAGATCATTCTTAAGTATTCGGCATTCACATGGCGATTTATGTAAGCATTTAGGAATAGATTCGAGTACCGATCTGGATGATCGGTACTCGAATCTATTCCTAAATGCTTACATAAATCGCCATGCACATACTGAATACTTAAAAATGATGTCATTCTATAGTCCTTTAGCCATATGGCATGTTATTCTAAATAGTATTAACACCAATATCTACCACTTCCGGTCTATGAAGTACCGGCAATACGCATAAATACCACCAAATCGAGGTATACATTTACCAGTGTGGCATTGGGCCAAGCCAATGCTTTTGGTTCACTTTGTGACTCTGGGCGTTGGTGGTAAAAAGCTAGAACGAAAATTTATATACTTTGAAAGAGATTATTATCATTATTCATTCAATACAACAATCATAATGAAAATACATGTACAAAATTAAACACATAAACGATTACATGAAATAACGTGTAGTATGATAGTTTTGTCTCTAAGGTCATACCGACAATGCAAAACCTTTGTCTTTTGGCAAACATTGTTACAGTGTTAAATATAGATATCTTCTCTCAAGAAAGTAAAAGGGATTGGCATTTGAAGCCATACACTTACAGCCTGATTCAACATGGAATTATGTCTATGTTTTATTGAAATGTTACATCGTTGAATACATTAACATAAAGTTTATTCAGGCTTAAGCATAAACAGCTCATCACCAATCAAACAAATATACAATCAGCATGAAATAGTAATTACATACAAGCAGCCATGGTGACATACATCATGGCTGTTTGTTAGGAGAGTGTCTAACATTTATTAATACATGGTAATAGCTAGTATCTCTATTCTGAAGCAAAGGAAAATGGATCAAGTATAATATGCTTAGTATCTCTATTCTGAAGCAAAGGAAAATGGATCAAGTATGATATGCTAGTTTGGATTATAGTCAATCTCAATTCTCTTCATGTATGCTTCTCTTCATGTATGCTTGCTAGAAGCGTCTCTGTGAGACTTTTCTAGCAAGCATCCATGAATAAATGACTAGGTATTATCAGACTCAGTTTTAACTAGGGTATGTATAGAAATGCGTCGTATATGCTCGGTAGAACTGTCTCTTCAGGCAGTTCTAACGAGCATCTACGATCGCAGACTTTAAGTATTATATTTGACTATGAAATTTAACTAAATCGACATTTTGGCAATCATTATAAAGAATAGGAAATACTTCCGCCAAAACTTGCAAAACGAGCCATAAAATGATTCTAAGTATAGACATTTTTTTTGACATTTTTCTGTGGTCGCAAGGTCATAGTACTGATCTGTGATATATACAACATAAGCAATAACTTTGCTAAATATGAATATTTTTAGTAAAAAAGGAAGAACAGTTTGCGTTACAAACTATAAAACTAATTTTAAGTGTATTTGACCTTAACATTTTACTGCAAGCTCATAGCGGTGATCTGGAATATTTGTTGTAATCTACACACCATATGCAATGATTGTGTCGAATACAAATGAGCCGTAGCATGTGATTTCCAACAATGTGGCATTTTGACAAGTGTAGACTCAGACGAGCCTGTGCAGCCTCCTGTTAAGCTTAGGAACTCCAAATAATGTTCAGTCAGTAGCTTAACACTCATAGAAAATTTAAGCAACTAGCAAGGTTCTGATCAGACTGCGAGTATGCGCAGGCTGATCTGAGGCTTTGCTGGTCGACATATCACATTGTTGGAAATCTCATGTCACGGCTCAAATACACTCAGTAAAATGAAATTGGAATTAGCCTTATGAAATGTAAGCCAGATTTTCACTGTATTTATTACTCCGACCTTTAACACCATCATTATACATGTAGCAGTGATCTATCTCTTTCGTACACTCTCGGTCAAAAAATGAAAGAGGAATTTGCATTTTGAGCTGTACATATGTTTTAGGTATGTGTGACTTTTTAGCATTATCTCCAATGTGTGGTAAAACAGCACATTTGGCTTGGTACATAATCAAAGTATAGATAAATTCCTTTTATCCTGTTATTTGAGAAGCAAATTATCTAATTTAAATATTCATGCAGATTAATGGAAACATTAGAAATGAGAGAAAATTGCGGGGAAAAAAAAGATGTATATACAAAATTACTATAAAGTTGTAACCGAAAATTAATTTTCTTATTTCTCAACCAAAACATATGTTGTGGGTACTCCAAAGAACCTACTCAATGAGACGGTTATTATGAGCACCTTAAACATATGCTCTCAATTATGGGTAAGAAAATATTTACAATTTGACGCTGAAAATTTTTGTTTAACTAAACCTGTGCGATTTCTAATTAATGGGAGTGTACCCAAAAGTTAACTTATATCTTGGTTGTTCATTATCTTATACTCTTAAATTTAATTAAATAAAACTGTTTTGGCATAAATATAGCATTAATCTGGTACCAAGTTTGTTGGTATAAAACATTTAGCAGCTGAGATATAACTAATCTTTTGGTACACCCCTTTCATTTTTCTATATTTTTTCATCTTATTCCTAATGCGTTCATTATTTTTCATAATATGCAATAGATTACTTACATATCAGTTAATTACACAGAAGTACCATGTCATAGCATCAAGTTGGTACCAAATTTGGTTGTGAAAGGACAGTAAGCAGCTGAGATATAGGTATTTTCGTAGGTACACACCCATTTGTTTTCTCTATTTCTTTTGTTTTCATTAATATTCATAAATATGCAAATTATACATAAAAGATAATTTGCATAAATGACCATCGGATAAAATGCCTGTGTATAATATTTACTTTGGCGCCAGGTTTGGTAGTTAAGGATCAGTAGCAACTGAGATTGATGTAGGTACACGCCAATATTTAAGAATAACATTATGGGTTGCCATGATAACCATACATTTTCACAAAGCCCAAATGCGAAATTACTTGACGTTTTGCTGTCACTTCCCATAAGCCATGCGATATTACCTCGTGCCATGTGCTTTGCAACGTCACATCCGACAAACCATGCGACATGTAGTTGTATCAGCGGTAGTGGATTGGCATATGAGCCAATCAGAAGATGATTATTTATAGATTATATAACAATAAACTATAATGACTTGTAATGAATCTCAACAACAGTTATGCTGTGATTGTTTATAAAAATTAACGTAACAAGAGGGCCCTAGGGCCCAGGATCGCTCACCTGAGTCCTGGGCCTGGCACACAAGTAGATGATGTATTGGCCGGTGGCTAAAGAGATATGATTTATAAATATTTCTAATTTTAGCTCTGATAGCCATGTTGTTAAGCCAATCTGAACGTTCTGGTCAATTTTGGTAGAGGGCAACATGAGAAACATTTTCTGTGAAATTATTTTGAATTTGGACCAGTGGTTCAGGAGAAAATGTTTTTAAAGATATTTCTTATCTAGAGCTCTGGCAGCCCTTTTGTTTAAATGCGAAGAACCACTTCTAAAATTTTGTATAGGATATCATGAGAAACAATTTTGTGAAATTATTTTGAATTTCGACCAGTGGTTAAGGAGGAAATGTAATTCAACGAGATTTCTTATCTAGAGCTCTGGCTGCCCCCTATGTTTAGTGGAGTGGAACCTTTTGTGGAATTTTGGAACAAGGCATCATGAGAAACATTTTTGTGAAATTATTTTGAATTTGAACCAGTGCTCCAGGAGATGTCGTATAAAGATATTTTTAATCTAGAGCTCTGGCAGCTCTTTTGTTCAGCAGAGTAAAGCAATTTGTGCAATTGTGGTAGATGGCATCATGAGGAACAATTGTGTGTAATTATTTTGAATTTGGACAAGTAGTTCAGGAGAGGTATTTTAAATAACCTTATTTAGAGCTCTGACAACCCTTGTTATCCGTGGAGCAAAACCATTCATGCAATTTTGATAGAGGGCATTAGGGGAAACATTCATGTGAAATGATTTTAAATTGCGTTCATGAGCAGATGTCGTTTAAAGGAAAAGTTTATGCACGACGGACGGACGCATGACAGAGGAAGACCAGTCACAATAGCTCACCTTGAGCCTTTGGCTAAGGTGGGCTAAAACTGTAAAAAATGTGTTATGATTTACATTTTGAGATTTATATACATATGAAAAATCAAACTACCATACTGAACAAAAAAGAAAAGTTTACACTTTTTTGGTAGAAATTTAGCCAATTTAAAACAGACTCATTACTTTAAAAAGTATACATATATAATATAAAGGCCTAACAAGACAATCATGGGAATAAAAGCGCTGCAGGCATGCAACATACCCTGCCACGGGATATTTTCAATACAAAGAAAATCATTTTCAAACTGGACCTTTTCATGCAAAGTTTGAAGAAAATCGGTAAAGAAATGCAAAAGATGGAGAGTGAAAAATCAATTCATAACGTCAATCAAGGGCCATGATTCTGCAATTATTTGTCGAAATTTATCCATCTGCAATACATAGACACTACTTTTCAATATCAACTCTAATATCCAGTTTGAATAAAGTCGGTAAAAAAAGCCAAAGATTGAGAATGAAAACAAATTTCTAACGTCAATCAAGGGCTATAACTCTGTACTTATTTTTCAAAATTTACCCATCTTCAATCCCAGAACACTCATCTCAAACCAAGTTTGAAGAAAATCAGTAAGGAATGCCAAAGATAGAGAGTAAAATCAATTTCTTACGTTAATTAAGGGCCGTAACTCTGTACTTATTTGCCAAAAATTACCCATCTGGAATCCATGGACACTTCTTCCCCATATCAACTCTCATAGCAAGTTTGAAGAAAATTGGTTAAAGCTGCATAGTCTGTAAATTTTGATCTTTTCATTTTAGAAATACAATGTTACTAATGTTTCTATTTTTCAAGAACACAGTGAAAATACTAAAATTCAGGTATACATTTTACCTTTTTTGTAATAATTAACAAATTATTAGTGCCAAAACAACAGCATTTATGTTAAAATTATCTGTCTAGAATTATTGGAGGGACGCAAATAATTACAAACAAGAGAAAAACACCTGTTTTTATAAGATAATTCACTTTTCCATGCAGTTTACAGCTGTAGAAATTAGATTTATTGTGACAACAAAACTTAATTCTACTTTTACAAATGATTTAAAAAGAAAATATTTTTTTTCGAAAAATGTTCATAGTTTCAGATTATGCAGCTGCTCTCTGGGAGCAGAGAGTGAAAACGATGCGCTGACGGACGTACATGCAGACGGACAGACAGACGGATGGACGGACACTCAAACGCAATTTTTTGAATGGAGGGTATAACATAATACCCCGCACTTCTTAAAGTGGCGGGGTATAAAAAGTTTCGAAATTGATCAGGCGTTCGTATATAACGTTTAAAAACATAACACTGCATTTTTAAGTCTGGAAGATTATGATTACGATATTTAGAATATGTAAACACCCTTTTCGGGAGTCTTTGGAGTCAGAACATCAAAAATTAACAAATAACGTCCGAGAAGTATACTGCACTAATGCTACGTGTCCGTCAAAATGGGCGTAAGAAGGATTTTGGCAAGTCCTGCCAAGAGTAATACGCGCAGCAAAGACATTTGGTTGCTCTCCAGTTATTGTTCATAGCCTCGCAGGCGTGAATATCTATCGACGCACATGATCGAAGCGACATATGGAAAATACGCCAAGACAAGACTGTTAATTTACACTCCCGCATTGACATAAGCGGTTCTAGCTGACAGATGTAGATGCTGCCTGCACATCTCAACGTTTCATACCAGGTAATAAACTAGAGGGCCCTAGGGCCCTCGATCGCTCACCTGGGTCCTGGCATATAAGATGGTGTATTTGCATATGGCTAAAGGGATATCACTTAAAGATATTTCTATTTTTAGCTGTGGTGGCCATGTTGTTCAACTGAGCTATATATTCTGATCTATTTTGGCAGAAGGCATCATGAGGAACATTTCTTTCAAATTATTTTAAATTTGGACCAGTTGTTCAGAAGTGAGGTCATTTAAGGATATTTCTTATCTCTAGCTCTAGCGGCCTTTTTTGTTCAGTGCATCCAAACCATTTGTGCAATTATGGCAGTGGGCCTATGCGTAACATTTCTGTGAAACAGTATTTAATTTGGAACAGGGGTTCAATGCTGTTTAAAGACATTTCTTTTCTAGAGCTCTGGCAGCCCCTTTGCTCAGTAGATCAGAACCATTTGTACAATTTTGGTAGAGTGCATCACGAGGAACAATTCTGTGAAATCAATTTGAAACTGGACCAGTGGCTTCAGGAGGAGACATCATTGAAAGACATTTCTTATGTAGAGCTCTGGTAGCTCCTTTGTTCAGCGGAGTAGAATCATTTGTGCAATTTTGGTAGAATGCATCATAAGGAATAATTCTGTAAAATTATTTTGAATTTTGGACAGTGGTTCAGGAGGTAATGCCCTTTAAAACAGTTCTTATCTGGAGCTCTGGCAGCCCTTTTTTCGGCGTAGTGGAACCATTTGTGTAATTTTAGTAGAGGGTTTTATGAGGAACACATTTTTTGAAATGATTTTGAATTTAGACCAGTGGTTATGGAGGAAGTGCTGTTTAAAGACATTTCTAATCTAGAGCTCTGGCAGCCTTCTTGTTTAGCAGAGCGAAACCATTTGTGCAATTTTGGTATAGGGTGTTATGAGGAAAAATTCAGTGAAATTATTTTGAATTAGGGCCAGTGGTTCAGGAGGAGATGTTTAAAAGATTTCTTATCTGGAGCTCTGGTGGCCCTCCTGTTCGGTGTAGTGGAACAATTTATGCAATTTTGAAAGAGGGCACATTCATGAGAAGGTATTTGAAATTTAGACCAGTGGTTCAGGATCTGATGTCGTTCAAAGAAAATGTTAAGGCCGAATTTACAGACAGATGGACGACGGACAAAGACTGATCACAATAGCTCACTTTGAGCCTTTGGCTCAGATGAGCTAAAACAAGAATCGGAACAAATGATTTTTGAGGTGTGATTTTTGATTTTGACTCCTTACGTATTCCAGACGCTACCAGTCAAACACACAATATTGAAGCTGTGTATCAATTACACAGATCTACAGAGCGGCACTGAATGCCCTTTAATTTGATATGACTTGTATTTACATAGGACATGCATTGGCGGAGATATTACTGATTTTTGTTTGTTTGGTTTGATTCTTTAACTCAACAATCTTTCAGTTATGCGGAACCGGTCTTCCTGGGTTGAACCAGTACTAAGCTAGGATAAATGTGTCTGCTCAAGGACCACAACGCAGTGACGCCGGTGAGGCTCAAACCCGCGGCCCTTTGGTCTCGAGTCAAGCACTCTACCAATGAGCCATTGCGCTCCCTATATTACTGATTAAAGTAAGTGTAAAATTTCATTTTTTGTTCAGTGTACGAGGGGCATTTGGAAAGTTCTTAGCATGGCATCATAACACCACAATGCGTTGATAAAATGCTATCAAATAATACATTTTTGGAAACTAGAATTCAACGGCTACATGATTTTTTGTCGAAAAAGGACTCTGCGTGCACGTGCAGCGCACGCTTAAAATGAGTAGGATTTATACTCCGACTGAAATTTACGCAAAATATTTGTAAAAAAAACGAAGGAAAATTGGGTATCTTATTTATGATCATGGTTTGACAAATTAACGATCTGGTGCCAACTTAATTATAATTGAATTATATTAAGCGATCACTGCTTGCACGACTTACACCTTTACATTTGGAAAATGTTGACTAATAGAGAAATGGTAAACTTTTAAAGATGGGACTTTTTTCGATTTTTCTTTATACTTTAAATATAAATTGCGTCACTACAGGATCACGAAAAATGCCTATTGAGTATATGTTTTTATTTATTTCTAGCGAACAATGCATAAAAATCAGTTCGTCGCTCATATAGTGTGGCTTGTTTAGTTCAGTATTTAAGAAAATTATTCCTTAGAACACCACGCCTACTTTTCAAGAAGTGGATGGGGTAACTTAACCCCTCACATTTTGTCGATGGCATGAGCATTTCTCATGGCATCGCTTTGACCATAACAAAATTGATTGATTACTACTCTCAAGGTATTTGTACTTTTTTGTTTGTCACCGTTTTCAATTGAATTGAACCAGAACGTCAACTAATAGATAAACTTACTCTACCCCATTGGAAGATTATAAGAGTTATCTTCCCTTTTTCTGGTTTACAAAATTTCTTTTGGTTTCAATACAAAGAGCATTACGTGTGCTCGGCAAAAATACTAACGCACAACATTTCTAAACTACTGTCGGTTATATATTTTCAAAATATGTGCATTGTGACAAGCGATTTTAGTCGAAAAAAATAGCGCATCAGACGGATTTGGTATTGCTGTTCCAGTATTTAGTTATTAGAAACATCCAATTCGGTCATCAATTGTATAATAATTGGACCAGATTTTGGCCTACCAAATGGTACAAAATTATCTGATTTCATGAACTATTGTTAATGTTCTGCACACTTTTAAAAAGGTAAAATGTAATATTTTCCACTGAAATGTTACGTTTTCCAGTATACAATTAGTACATATTCACAATAATATTTTTCGTGTCTGCATCTTAATATTCTCATGAAATTCGTATCATAAAATAGAGAAAAGATAACTCTTTAAAATGATACCAAACACGATAGGGTTTGTAAATCGGTTACTGAGATATAAGACCATAAATGCGGCTCGTACATTGTGTGAAAACCTTTAGTTAAAAAAGACTTCAACTATATAAATCTAGTCACAAAAGTGAAAGTTGAACAATTTCATTTACAGATGAAAATTCATATAACAAAAGAGTTATTGACTGCAGTGTTGGGTGGCATCGCTGAATACCACTTTTCGGGAAGATAAATCCTCATGTCTACCTCAAATAAGTAAATAATTGCATAATATCACAAAGCCAGGGACAAATATATAAGCCCCATGCTCAATGGGGGCAAATTACAATATCCACAACACGAATCTATATTAATATGAAATTTTACCACATTACTGACTGAAATACAGAACGTACTCAGTGTATGATGAAAGCAGTGGGTGCTTATTGAGTTGAATATGGTATATATGCATTTCCTCCATGAATATTCATGCTAAGCTCTACCCACTATGAAGAAACTTTGGTTCTTTTATCATATGCATACATGTTTAAACGGCCATGCTGACGTATCGGACGCAGCTAGAGGTCTGACTACTGGCATTGAGGTTATAAAGCTTGAGTTCATTCTCAGACTCAAATAAAGCGCAATGATTGGCTGCTTGCGGACACGTGTCAAGTTTTATACCCTCAAGGCCTGGTCTGAGTCTTCACATACATCCATACTTTATACATGCATGTATGAGGCTCAGACGTGTCTGGCTATGACGTGTCTGTGCCTATGATATGGTCACACTCGCCTTAGCCTTAGCTTTTCGTGGATAAGATAAGTCCCAAAAGTGTAATCACTGGCACATACCGTGAATTCAGAAATTTTAGCAAGGTTTTTTTTTTTTGCGAAACTTCGCAGATTTTTAAATCAACCTGTAGTTTACTGATGCAGTTCGGTCGTGAAGGGTTAGCGTCACAAATATGTATTTTAACACTATTCGCGAAAATAACATTATTGCGACAATTGCTGAATTTACAGGAAGTAGCATTATTCCAAACGATTCCTAAAATACAGTTCTTTCTTACAGTGCCTGTTATACAATTTCGAATAAATGCTTTTATGTACATTACAGTTTGAATAGAGTTATCAGACAGTTTATCCACAGAGCACATATTGAATAGAATAGGAACCTGGGAACAGCTAAATGTGCAACTTGGCATGTCCGCCCAGCAAACGGAAAGCAGAATACCGCTTAAGCTGGCCGGGTGCTAAGGGGCGTGAGAATCGTTGCACTTTTCATTAGTTCTCATGAACAGACTCAATAAAACCGAGTCTGCTGTTTTCTAATATTGTAGATTCTCTCTATTTCTAAAGGATTCATGTTTCCAGATTATTCAGATCAACCTGTACATCTTATCAGTTGGATCAGAGCATTCACTGGCCATATGAAGAATGATTAGGACCTTGGCTATCCATAGGGCGTCTAGCGAAGACTCTGATCAGACTGCACATATGTGCAGGCTGATCCGAGTATTTGCATTGCGCACAAACCAACTTGTAACTTTTGATGTGCTCCGGCTGTTATTTAGTAGATCCTGCTCAGACTCCTCATAAAGCTGTTTCTGATTGTTTCAGTTTGCAGTGACATACATGTAGCATTTTCTCGCAGATTTGTCCAAATATTTCCATGTTATCAGCAGCTTCCACAGGTTTACTTTTAGTCTTCAATTCTGGTCGACATTTCATCACAATTCTTATCCGACCCTAAAAATCCAATAATAATGGGACATATTTCACGATTTTGGCAAGGGATTGGGAATCAATGAAATTAAAACATAAAATTACCTGATTTGATTTTAACTACCCTTGTGCTTTTGAAAATTAGTTTCTAGTCTATCCTAATGATTCATACAAAAATAGAATACATTGTTGGTCAAATGTATACATAATTTATCATGTTATACATGAATTGTTGAACACAAGTTGAATAGATTTTATTATACATGCTATACCATGATGGAGGTAACCATGCTCTGCATTAGTACAAAACTAATATCAATCATAATAATTAATTAAAATGGTGAAATGAATTTGCATCTTCTCATTTTCGGAGGATGAACTTGTTTATGTTCAGATTAATATCTGACCTCGACAGGAACTCTCACAATTCCTATTTTACGGAGAGTTGAACAGTGTGCTGTTGAGAACATAAATTTATCGGCCAAGTGTGAAGAAAAAAATGTAATTGGTTCTTTTTCTTTGGTGCGATAAGATTTTTATCGACACACGTAACAATCTAAATAAGCAGCTTTTTCAGGACAGTTCACGAAAAATGTCAGTAATTCATACCGCTCACTTTTACAGTACAATGGACTTTCTGTCAGACTTTAAAACGTGTAGAAAGTATTCGCCTGCTTGCATAAAATGTATCTTGCTTCCTCAGGTAAGGGACTGGCACATATCATCTACACATATATTATAAGATTATGACCATGATTGCTGTACTTGACCCAATATGCGCACCTGCCCCAAAATATTACAACAACCACTCCTTGAGGTGCCAAATACCTCATTATCCCCTTACTATAATCCACCAAACAAGTGCAGCCCAACTTTTTATCTGGATAAATTGATTATATGAAAACAGTGTTAATCATGATCAGCTGGTTTCATTGTGGTGTCTTCACTCTGACAGTGACAAGTGCAGTTTTTGCTTTTCACGCCTAGAGTAAAATTTAGCTTTTGTGTCAAAGTATGAAAGAGGGCAAAGATCAGGAATTGATAAAATCAAGCACCACACCTGACCCCCGATATCAATGCCTCTGTTATAAATGTCCTCTGACTTCATGAATTAATTAACATACGAACATTTCCTTCCATTGCAGTATTAGAATTTAGAATGTTTCCACTCGCTGTTTGCAAGAACCATTTTTTCAGATGAAATAATAAGATTATTGGTTGCATATCCAATAACATGTTCAAGAAGTTCATCAGCTAGATGAACAGGTACCTGATGCACAGTACCAAACGTTTTGAGGCAATTTTGTTTGTTTGATTTGATTCTTTACGTCTAATCAACAATCGTTCAGTAAAATAGGGATGGGTCTTCCTGGGTTGAACCAGTACTAAACTAAGATTAATGAGGCAAAGATTTCTTTGGCGACTGTTTGTCTGTACACAGTAGAAGCAAGTTCTTGACAGTGTGCACTCATCAGTTTTGTGACTTTCTTAAAACACCTCATAGCTTATATTTTCGTTTATCAAGAGTAGGATATGATTTGGCATCCGTCTCTCCAGAACCGGGCACCACAGTAGATGCAAGGTGGCATAGGATTCCTTTACTTACTTGAATCCTTTGTACTATAGCTTGATATCAATGCTTATCAGTAACATCCCCCTTTAACTGCACTGTTGCACATTGCTTGATAAACGTTGTCTATCTCACGGCATGTGCCTTTATCAGGTCATGATGGCGTTGCACTTTTTAAAAGACGTCGCTAATGACGCTAACCAACACAAAAATCGGAAATTACGTCATAAAAGCTAGTTTGAAGAGTGAAACAATGGGTCAACTGATATATAGAATACCAGGTTCATGTCTTTTGATTTCTAGTTTACCAGGCTCAGCTTTGAGAACATATGTTGAATTGCTCAGCGTGCCTCGCGATGTCAACAAGCATTCTCAGAGCCTTGCCTGGTAAACTTGATATAAAAAAACACTCACCTAGTATTCTCTATTTCTGAGGTTATTTTTGGGGACCCTTGAACAAGTTGCTTACTTTGTTTACAGTAAAGATTATGCGATTCTTACCTGTGTATCCTTTTTAAGGCACAAATCATCCAAGGCAAAGCTTTGCTGAAACAATCCATTTCCATGCAGAAGTGTTAGGGACTTCAGTATGTCAACCACAATAGCAGCACATATCCTCAGATCAAATCTCTTACTCTTCAGTATATGTTCCAGAGGGACACCCTTGTAGTGTTTGGATGACACGAAACGCGAATTCTGCCACAGCGACAAAGACTGGCGTATTTCATCTGTATAAGAAATTAAATTCATGGTTGATTTTTCTAAGCTGGTGTAAATTATATTTGCCTGTCATGTTTGTTTGTTTTGATGAGTTACGTCCCTGTCAACAATTGTCTTTCATGTTGGGACGTGATAATGTTTTTCTGGTTTGAACCAGTACTTAGCAGAATATAAAGGTCTTGGTCGTGGGCATATAACAGTGCTTTCAGTTAGTTTAAAACCCTTATAGTACTGCAAATATCAAGGCGCTGAGAGGGAGTTTAGGTGCCCTCTCTGTTAACAAGTTGAGTCATATACCAAAGTTACAGCCATTATCTGCGGTTTATGAAAACCAATGATGTCGCATTTGGTCCCGTGTACTTATCGAGTTATCTGCCCTTGAAATACCCCACCCACTTTTTAAGCCTGAGAGACGATACTTATGCTAAAAGGAAAAATAATTGAAATTAATGAAACGGATCCACATTTTGTACATATTGTCTTGTTGCAGATACTTTTAAGTATATAATAGGCAAATTTGATTGCAAAATAATGTCAATAATTATATTTCCTGACATTTAAAGTACAAAATTTAGGTTTAAGAAACTGTCAGATAAAAATGCACTTCCAATTTTAACCAGACTTTCTATTAATTCGGTCCAAAGTTTCAAAATCACATTTCTATAGTGAGACCAAAACCTTTGCTACGTAAAAATTACAACCGTTACCTATGATAGCAAGTTCAAATGTCCCAAAAGGGCACAGGGAACATGAAAGTACCCCACCCACTTTTTAAGCTGTAGAAGCGATTATTGTGTTAACTTAAAAACCAATTGTGATTGTTAAAACAAATTCGCAATTTTTGCATATTTTCTTGTAACAAATACCTTTAGATGTGTAATAGCCGAATTTCACCATAACATTAGGTCTATAACTATATCAGCTGACATTAAAAGTACAACATTTTAATTATGTTTAAAAAAGTCGGAAGAAATGGTAGTCCAATTTAAAACATACTCTCCTTTAATTAGGTCCACAGTTTCAAAGTCACATTTTTGTAGTGCAAATACAATCTGTGCTACATAAATTCATAGCCGTTACCTATGAAAGCAAGTTCAAATGACCCCAAAGGGCATGGAGAACATGGAAGTACCCCACCCACTTATTTGTGCATACCATAATGAAATCTATTTTCTACCTCTTTCCGACTAGCGGAAGGAATTTTCTAACACCTATGAACATGGGAATATCTAATTGGATTACTATTTTGTTTTTTAAAATAAGTTTATTTGACCTTGACGTCAAGGTATTTTAAACTCTTGTATCTTGTAATATTTGTGTCCTGGTTCTCTCTGTTGTTGTGAACGACGAAATGTGGTCGTGTCTTTGAAAGCATAGTGTTACCCCCTGATTAAAGACTTATCATATCTAATGATTTATATCAACGTTTGAATTCGTTTCTTTGGTGCATTGCAAAACGTAGGTGTATTGTGCACTTATTCGAACCTTTTGGAGAGTTGGAAGGTCTTTACGATTGAACAAGTGACGTTATCAAATAGATACAAACTCTGAAATGTTCCGTTTGGATGTAATAGTGGCATTACCGTCGATGCTAAAGCTACCTTCGAGCGTCTTTTCTAAACATCTTCTGACGTAAATGCAGGCATATTCTTGCGTCATTTGTCTGTTTATTCAGTTATATTGTTTTCCAAAAATAGTAAGCGAGTATGATCAGGAAATACCACACTCACAAACTGGACACAAACCCATGGCTTCGCGAGGAAGAGACACACAATAATCACGAGACACCAGGAAGACAAACTAAGCAAAGCAACCAGCTCTCTCTTCCCCATCTAGATGATTGCGAAACTAGAATGGACATAAAGTAACTTACAACAAAACATAGAACAATTACAAAAACTTGGTCAATGTGAGCAGACAAGATCTTTTACCTCACCTGATTTATTGGCTCAAAGTGAGCCGTGTGGTCTTGATTGCCCGTTGTCCGTCCTCAACAATTGCTTCAAAAGACATGTCCTCCTGCATTATTGGGTGGATTTTGACCAAATTGACAGGAATGATCCTTATATGGCCTTCAACAATTAATTGTTTAAATGGTTTTAGTCCATTGTATATATATATCTAGCTCAAATGGGCTAAATAGTTTTTCAAGCTTTTGACCTACTTAACGTCAAGGTCAAGTTTGCATCCTAATGCATTTTAATGGGAATTTTTTTTTTTGAAAAGTTGATTTTTGAATACTGTTGAAGCCAAAGTGATTATTCTTACTTGATATGTTAAAACCAATGAGACAATGACTATAAATAAGTTTCAAAGGTCAAAGTTGACCTTTGCCCTTTCAGCCAAGGTAGCTCATATCGCTCATATTGTTGTCCCATTAATATATTAAAACATAGTTTTCTCACAAACCATTAGCCCAATTGGACGCAAATTTCATGTGAAGACTCTTTATGATGAGATAGCCAAAATTTATACAAAATATTTTGGTCACATAACAAAGATGGCCGCCACGCCCATATATTAGGTTCCAAGTCAAGTACTCTACCACTGAGCTACCGCGCTTCTACAAATATGTCCTGCAAAGAATAATTGGGCCTTAACGTGATAAAACCTGTCTTTAGGGTTTGCGAACAACAAAGGCGCAGACAAGCCTGTTCATCTGCACAGTCTAATCAGCCCCTTTTTGTGTTGGATCCATATTTTGGGATATAGTTCTAAGTGTACTTTCTAGTTTTTTAATCCACATTCTAAGGATAAGAGACAGAATCCCCACAAGCTCTGGAAATCACGGAAAACCTGGAAAACCACTAAAAAAGTTCCATGCATGGAATTTGCAAAAAACCTTAATAATCATGGAAAAATCATGGAATTTTGTGAGAAATTGTAACAAAACCGCAAGTAGCCAGAAAACTAGCTGTCAGACACTTGCGTGTCCGACAGCTAGTGTTCTCCCTACTTAAGGTTTCAAGTTTTTATTATTTAAAAAAAAAATATAAATGGTCTACAAGCATGCTGTTGTTGCTGCATTCCGCATATATACTCAGCGTGGTGCAGTTGTTGTTTAAATGGGAGGTTGGAGTCTGTGCATTAAATAGTCATGGAAATTACATTGTTGATCATGAAAAATCATGGAAAAATCATGGAATTGTGTTTTAAATTTCTTAGAGAACTAGATGCTATTTTTTCATAACTATGATTGGCTGTGGCCTGTGTCTCTTTCTTGCAGCACTGTGTGTAGGTCTGTGCTGTGATATGTGATTGTAGTACTTCTCAACCATACCACACTGGTAAATGTAAACGTCAA
The DNA here is from genome assembly GCA_964019695.1 of Loripinus fragilis. Taxonomy (NCBI): domain Eukaryota; kingdom Metazoa; phylum Mollusca; class Bivalvia; order Lucinida; family Lucinidae; genus Loripinus; species Loripinus fragilis. The sequence continues at coordinate 34,129,431 of OZ026518.1, forward strand.
TTTGGTGGTATTTACGCGTATTGCCGATGTCATATAATATTTTGACCCGCCTAAAAAGTGACCCGCGGGTCGTAATATTATGACCCACGGGTCAATATATTACTGTAATATTTTGACCCCCTCTATAATATGTTGACCCCCCTACTAACTTTAAAAAGGAATGATGTAATATATCTAATTATGGTTTATTTATCATAACTGCATAGAAACAACCTTCTAAAAAAAATTTGTCAAATTTTACTAAATGTGGAGGGGGGGGGGATGTCAAAATATTATACCATAATATATTGACCCCCCTACCCACCCAAACTTGATTTGAGCTATCAACATTGATATTGTGTCATCAAAGATCTATAAATGGTCGAAATGATAAAGCAAAGCTGTAATTGGATTCTGCTTTGAAATTGCCGTTCCTTTATATCATTGAAGGGGTGGGGGGTCAATATATCATACCATAATATATTGACCCCCCCCCCCCCCACCCCATTAAAAAGAAATGTCAGCCAGGGAATAATATCGTCTGTGATATGTAAATGTTTTGCATGATGAAGCTAAGTTATCACTGGATTCCATTTACAAAATACTGTTCTGGAATATTTGTTTGAGGGAGGTGGGGTCAATATATTATACCATAATATTTTGACCCCCCCCCAATCAATAAGAAATGTCAACAATGGACTAGAATTGTCTGTGATAGTTACATGTTCTGAGTGATGAAGCTAAGCTGACACTGTGTTCCATTGTTAAAATACCTTTCTTGAATATTTGGTTGGGGGGGGGGGGGGGTCAATATATTATACCATAATACATTGACCCCCCCCCATTAAAAAGAAATGTCAACCACAGAAAAGTGACTGTCTTTGATATGTAAATGTTTTGTGTGATAGAGCTGAGTTGTCACTGGATTCCATTGTCAAAATACCTTTCTTGAATAATTGGTGGGGGGGGGGGGGGGGGGTCAATATGTTATACCATAATATATTGACCCCCCTATCCAACCGAACTTAATTTGAGCTATCAACATTCATATTGTGTCATCAAAGATCTATAAATGGTCTAAATAATTAAGCAAAGCTGTAATTGGATTCTGCTTTGAAATTGCTGTTACTTTATATCATTGCAGGGGGGGGGGGGGGGTCAATATATTATACCCTAATATATTGACCCCCCACCCCATTAAAAAGAAATTGTCTGTGATAGTTACATGTTCTGAGTGATGAAGCTAAGTTGACACTGTGTTCCATTGTCAAAATACCTTTCTTGAATATTTGGTTAGGGGGGGGGGGGGGTCAATATATTATACCATGATATATTGACCCCCCCCCCCCCCCCTAAAAAGAAATGTCAACCACAGAAAAAGAATGTCTTTGATATGTAAATGTTTTGTGTGATGAAGCTGAGTTGTCACTGGATTCCATTGTCAAAATACTTTTCTTGAATATTTGGTGTGTGTGTGTGTGTGAGGGGGGGGGGGTCAATATATTAAACAATAATATATTGACCCCCCCTCCCAACCCCATTAAAAAGTAATGTCAACCACAGAATAGTATTGTCTGTGATATGTAAGTTTTTTGTGTGATGAAGCTAAGTTGTCACTGGGTTTCATTTACAAAATACCGTTCTTGAATATTTGTTGGAGGGGGGGGGGGGTCAATATATTATGGTATAATATTTTGACCCCCCCATTTAAGGTATACTTTTATGTGAGGTTGAATTTACATAGCGGTATTGTAAGAGTGTATCATGGTTGAAAGGTATTCAACAGGGTGTTGGATGGAGAGGGGGGTCAATATATTATGGTATAATAGTATGACCCCCCCCCCATTTAAAGTAAAATTTGAAGATAAACTTGAAACTGTTGAGCTGCTTAGCTGAGGGAGAATTGTGATATAATATATTTACACTCCCCCCCTCCAACAAATATTCAAGAACGGTATTTTGTAAATGGAATCCAGTGACAACTTAGCTTCATCACACAAAACATTTACATATCACAGACAATACTATTCCGTGGTTGAATTTTTTTTTGAATGGGGTGGGGGGTCACTATATTATGGTATAATATATTGACCCCCCCCCCCCCTCAACGATATAAAGGAACGGCAATTTCAAAGCAGAATCCAATTACAGCTTTGCTTTATCATTTAGACCATTTATAGATCTTTGATGACCACAATATCAATGTTCGGGACTTCGGGTGGGTGGGGGGGTCAATATATTACGATATAAAATATTGACCCCCCCCCCGCAAATTATTCAAGAACAGTATTTTGACAATGGAATACAGTGTCAACTTAGCTTCATCACTCAGAACATGTGACTATCAAAGACAATTCTAGTCCATGGCTGACATTTCTCATTGATTGGGGGGTCAAAATATTATGGTATAATATATTGACCCCCCCCCATCCAACAAATATTCAAGAACGGTATTTTGTAAATGAAATCCAGTGATAACTTAGCTTCATCACACAAAACACTTACATATCACAGGCAATACTATTCCCTGGTTGACATTTCTTTTTAATGGGGAGGGGTCAATATATTATGGTATAATATATTGACCCCCCTCCATGATATAAAGTAACGGCAATTTCAAAGCAGAATCCAATTACAGCAATGCTTTATCATTTAGACCATTTATAGATCTTTAATGACACAATATTAATGTTGATAGCTCAAATTAAGTTCAGATGGGTAAGGGGGTCAATATATTATGGTATAATATATTGACCCCCCGCCCCCCCCCCCCCCCCAAATATTCAAGAACCGTATTTTGTAAATGAAATCAAGTGACAACTTAGCTTCATCACACAAAACATTTACATATCACAGACAATACTATTCCCTGGTTGACATTTCTTTGAAATGGGTAAGGGGGTCAATATATTATGGTATGATATATTGACCCCCTCCCTCAATGATATAAAGTAACGGCAATTTCAAAGCAGAATCCAATTACAGCTTTGCTTTATCATTTAGACCATTTATAGATCTTTGATGACACAATATTAATGTTGATAGCTCAAATTAAGTTCAGATGGGTAAGGGGGTCAATATATTATGGTATAATATATTGACCCCCCGCCCCCCACCAAATATTCAAGAACCGTATTTTGTAAATGAAATCAAGTGACAACTTAGCTTCATCACACAAAACATTTACATATCACAGACAATACTATTCCCTGGTTGACATTTCTTTTAAATGGGTAAGGGGGTCAATATATTATGGTATGATATATTGACCCCCTCCCTCAATGATATAAAGGAATGGCAATTTCAAAGCAGAATCCAATTACAGCTTTGCTTTATCCTTTCGATCATTTATAGATCTTTGATGACACAATATCAATGTTGATAGCTCAAATTAAGTTCGGGTGTGTGTGTGTGTGTGTGTGGGGGGGGGGGTCAATATAATACAGTGTAAACTTAGCTTCATCACTCAGAAAATGTAAATATCACAGACAATTCTAGTCCATGGTTGACATTTCTCAATGATTGGGGGGGGGGGGGGGGTCAAAATACTATAGTAAAATATATTGACCCCCCTCCAATAAATATTCAGGAACTGTATTTTGTAAATGTAATCCAGTGACAACTTAGCTTCATCACACAAAACATTTACATATCACAGACAATACTATTCCCTGGTTGACATTTCTTTTTAATGGGGGGGGGGGGTCAATATACTATGGTATAATATATTGACCCCCCCTCCATGATATAAAGGAACGGCAATTTCAATGCAGAATCCAATAGCAGCTTTGCTTTATCATTTCGACCATTTATAGATCTTTGGTGACACACCTCAATATTAATAGTTCAAATTAAGTTCTAGTGGGTATATGGTATAATATTTTGACCCCCCCCCCCCCCTCAACATTTAGTAAAATTTGACGAAACAATTTTAGAAGATTGTTTCTATGCCGTTATGATAAATAAACAATAATTAGATATATTACATTATTCCTTTTTAAAGTTAGTAGGGGGTCAAAATATTATAGGGGGGGGGGGGGGGTCAAAATATTACAGTAATATATTGACCCATGGGTCAATATATTATTGGGGTCAAAATATTATCTCACACCGGTACTTCATAGACCAGAAGTGGTAGATATTGGTGTTAATACTATATATACTGACGGACTTTAAAAACGCAACACTTGGATAACAGCTTTAATTCATGTCTCGAAAAAGAAGGCAGAACAATAATTTTGATTGTATGTTAAAAAGCATTCATTTGTAAGTAAACAATGAAAAACTTGTCCAACTCAGATGAACTTAATGCATTAAATGTAAACTTTTTGAGATAGGGGTCAACTGTTTTATGTGACCAAATGTTATGAATGAAAGATTCCCTACTTCTTTAAATCAAGAAACACTAGAAGCATCAAATTTGTATCATGGACTTTGTTAGTCATCAAGAAATCACTCTCATATTGATTTGCAGGTCTGCGATACAGCGTATTTGCGTATATGACGTTTATCTGGATGTGCCCTTTCATTCAATAGCTTAAAATCTCCTCTACTTAAGAAATGTTTAAATGGCTTAATTCATACGGAGCAAATAACGTCGTCCAGTTTAGTTGTACAATTAAAACTAAAGTGTTTGCTGAAGAAGCCAACTCATGATGACATTATAGAAGCAAAGGAAGTTTACATTCAACAGTCTTTTGGAAGATATAAGGGGAAGTCAGTGTTGCGTAATTAAAGTCCGTCAGTATAGAAACACATGCCATATGCCTAAAGGACTATAGAATTAGATCATTTTTAAGTATGTAGCATGCACATGGCGATTTATGTAAGCATTTAGGAATAGATTCGAATACCGATCCGGATGATCGGTACTCTAATCTATTCCTAAATGCTTACATAAATCGCCATGCTCTTACTGAATACTTAAAAATGATCTAATTCTATAGTCATTTAGGCATATGGCATGTTTTTCTATGTAGTATTAACACCAATATCTACCACTTCCAGTCTATGAAGTACCGGCAATACGCGTAAATACCAGCAAATTGACGTATACATTTACAAGAGTGATACTCATATTTTGTTTTAACATAAGCACAAAGTAAATATAGTTGCATATTTGTACATATCATAGGCTTTTAAAATTTCGACAGATTGAATAAGCCTTTATGCAAGATCTATTGACTTGATAAAAACACACAAACAATTACAAAGTGGGGTTTGAGAACATATCCCAAAACGTCAGTAACACTACATGTATAAATAATAATCAACAAAGCAGATGTCTTCCCAGGTTATATTATATAATTTCTGATCTTATAACATTTTTAATATTTCTTTCTCTTGCGCTTGTGACCGATTCAGTTTGAAAGTTGGAAGAAGACTCTCAGAATATCAAATACCCTTCTTGTAGGTACATTATCGTCAATTTAAAATGAATTAACTTAAACTTTGAAGAGGTTATAATTTCTGATTGCTCCATTATCTAAATTAAATCTATTATTGAAACTTGAAAATGTACCTTTAAAGGCGGTTAAAAATTCTAAGTGCTCCATTAACATAAATTGGATCTATTTGTAAATTAAAATATGTACCTGCGAAATATCTAAACTTTAAGTGCCATTATTAAAATTCGGATTTAGAAGAAACACTACAATAGCCCCAGATGAAACACAATCATGCCACAGTCCCAGACCACTGTATTGTTACACATCCATAATGTTAAACGTACAAGTATCTAAAATAAGAATCCATCATGAGTGTGAGGGTGGGATAGAAAAACCTGCCCTAGGATCACCGTTTGGCATCATATGAGGTTTGCCTAGTGATGACAAAGGGTGATCACGAGGGGTGGATTTTAACATCCCCTTCTCACGCGAATAATGGATACTTTTACTTGCTTACCATTAAATATACTTTATGTTAAAAGGGCTAACAGAAGTTCCAGAACACACTGAGTTGCAACATGGCATGATGACGTCGCTTAAACATAACAATCACTTAATTATCCTTAAAGATACTATGTAAATCAAAAAACTCCATACCTTTGTTAATGAATGAGATTTTAATAAAATTTCATTTATGGTAGACCTCAGATTCAATATAATGACTAAGGAAATGATGAACACAACAACTTGTAAGAAGTGCTGCTTTATATCATTTGTTTGCTCCATCGTAAAGTTTATTAGCCTCTTACTCTAAATTAAATCTAAGTAAATCTTCTTTTTATCATCTTAAACGAGGAACCCAGAATTTTTATATGAACTATGCTTGGTTCCAGCAGATAAAGCTGCAAACAAAGTTGTAGTTGTTTGACGATTGTATTATATTAATACTCTTAAGCGTGACCTTGTTGACACCAAAGCATATAAACTGCAGCCTTCTTTGAGCGATAGGGTGGTTGTCGATAAGCATGGTTGGCATACAGTCCTACAGTTTGGTGTCAAAGCTAAAGAAAACCAAGACAGAGTTCCTACGTTGTAATCTCCTTAAAACAATAAAAAGCAAGATTTATTGCTAATTCTAGATCTTGTACGACAACAGAACTTTATAAATTGTTAACCTCATTTATTACAGCTGCTAAAACATGTTATTTAGTACTGAGAAAAAGTTTATGAGAGATCTGGTAAAAATCTACTTTGGTCTATTAAACATTCAGGTGAAATTTTAGATAAACTAAAAGCTAGATATTTCAATGCGACCATTTATATGTTCTAGGAGATGATGCATTGGTAAGTTAGGGGTCTTTCATCCAAACCAAACATCTATGTGTCTTGATCCACATCTGAACTCAGGGTGAGGTTGGTGCACCATGAAACCGGTTTAAGCCTGCCAGTAAAATATTTTTACTGTTCGTTCCAAGGTGGTGTTTCTTTTGTGGATCATTTATATTATTCTTGTCTTGTTTTTGTTATGTTTTCGTGCGCGTCTGTTTATTTATGCCTGGGAAAGGGCTGACCTCTTGGCTCTCGTTTGTAATGTCTAATTGTGAAGTTGTCACTTTCCAATTAGTATCCTGGGTCAGGTGTGGTGCTTGATTGTATCGATTCCTGATCTTTGACCTCTTTCTTACTTCAACACAAGTATATTACAGCCCTCCAGATAAAACAAAAATGCAAACTTAATTATCTTATTTTTCAGCAAAAACATAAAGTGTGGTACTGAAATTAACAATCTCGTTGAGGCTGTTCTTTTGAGCACCCAAAACAAATGTTAAACAAATAGATAAGAAATATTCTCATATTGTTTCCCAACGTTTTGTCAATCCAGAGGCCAACATATAGCATGTAATTATAGCCATCCAACTCATATTCTTTGCAAAAACAATGTATCATACCTTTACTATAAACCACAGCATGTAGTTGTTCTCTTGCGTCTGGGGCAAATTTCTGTGAAATAAAGACACACTAAATTTCATAAGAGAATGACAATCCGTTCTAATCTGTAAACACTGTTTTAGTAATAAGGGCAAATATATGCATATGCTGTTTGTATATAATCCATTGAACTTCAACATGCGCGGATCAAGAAAGTTTTGTCAGATGGGTTCCAACTACAACACCGTTTTGTAGTTTATGAGGGGAGGGAGGATCCAAATACGACTAAAAGCGGGCCATCATCGGCCCGCCAAGGAAACGCCATTTAAATGATGGCCCAACTTTGTAGCTTTGTGATTTTTCAGTGGATCTGGACCAATATCGCTAAGAAACATTATATTTTTGTGATTTTTCAGAGGGGACTCAAACCACCTGCCCCCCCCCCCCCTCAGGATCCGCGCATGTTCAAAATTTCTCCAAATGTGCTTGATTTGTTTGCACGGCAGTACATGGAAAGTGTTGCGGACAAGAAAGAAACTTGGCCTATCAGTCTCAATTTCAAACAGCTTTCTTGAACTGTTAATGCATGATCCCTATATTATTTGTTTTTCTGACAGATACGCGTCTCTGTCCCTATAACACTTCAGTAAACCTCTGTAAAACGGCCTCTCTCAAAAAGACCGAAAACTGGTTTTCAATACCAATTACCCCTTAATGTAGGTCATACGTATTCCAGAATGCTCCAAGGGGAGCATTCTGCAATACGTATGAACTTCAATAAGCTACCATTTGTCATTTAGATCTTTGTTTTGTCTATTTTTGAGTGGCCTTTTTACACAGGTTGTACTGTAATAGCAGATTTAATTTGGTACTACTGTAGTGTCACCATTATATTCAAATTGAACAAAAATCTATAAATGTCACTAAAATGTACTTTTTTTAACTGTTGACAGCAAATTTTAAACTAATTAGATGAAGTGTCATTGACAATGAGTTGGTTCTTTATGCAAAAATGTAAATAGTTTGGATTAAATAGTAATTGTACAAAATTTAAGATTTAACTTTAGCAACATAATTTAAATGCACTGCACCTTGCATTGGTAAATCCTTTTACTAAACTGGTCAAAATTTATTAAGCCCCACCAAAAATTTTCCCATACATTTACGTTTAATTTATCATAACATTTTACCAAATAAAGATGTTTCTATAACATTTTCAGCGAAGTAGCAGCAATGTTTCCTCTCACCATACGCTAAGTTTCAGATTTATTGATAAGTTTTCCATAGAGCTCCACACATTCCAGTAAATGTCGCGTTTCGTTCCCTATCATTCCAATAGTAAAATTGGCCAAAAATTGGATACTCTTGGAAAATTTAGCACACATCCAAAGAAAATCGGTATTGTCAATTCAAACTTTGTGAAATTTCACCGAAGACATTGTTGTCTAACTTGGATGGAATTAGAATTTTCAACTACCATCGATATTTTTTAACAAACAACTAAACTTTAGGAATTTAACATGATGGCTATGGGAAAAAGTGACATGGGGCTTAACTTATTTTGATGAGTTTACAATAATAATGTGAAATTTACTGCACTGTACTTGTTTATAACTTAGAAAAAATGATATGCAATGAAATATGCAAGAGAGGCCATTATCCGATGAGCTCATTGGATGTTTTAACCCTTTGTATACCAACGGATTCTACCGGGCCGCGTAGCGCAGTCGGTAACGTGTCTGGTAACAGATGCGAGTCTGACTGCAGATCCAGGGGTCGCGAGTTCGATCCCGGCCCGGTCCCATACTTTCGTGGAGATTGATCATGAAATAATTTCTACGGTCATTCTCCTCCCTTCTGCTGAATCATTCAAGAAGGGTTGTTGTCAGTTACAAGCGAAAGTATGTGCACGAAGTACTGGTTAACTGCTTGTTCAAGCTTGCCCAGGAAAAAGTGTGGTTAGGTGAACTGACCGTCCCGCAATGACCATAGCTGTTGACTTGGGACGTAAAGCAATAAAACAAACAAAAGCAATGGATTCTACCTTCTGTTTCTTATTATACAATACACTTGGGATGGACAATTATATATTACTTGACTTTACGTGTTCTGTAAAGGCGGCACCTCATGAATGCGTAATTAGGACTGGTCAACCTTAGGCATAGGTGAAAGCTGAAAATGAGGCGTGGTTTTATTCAAAAGTAACTGTATCATCTTGTGCCATTACCTCAATAAAGACACAAAATACATTATTTAGTCCTTTAAACGCCAAAAAAATACATGCATCTGAAAATGTCTATGCAACATAGGCAAAGAGGCAAACATTGTGGACCCAGATCAGACTGCTCCTACAGGAGCAGTCTGATCTGGGTCCACACTGTTTGTCTATGAGGCTTCGAATATTTTAGTGGACGACAAAAAAAAAACATACATTTTGTGATTATGCGCTTTAAGGGTTAATAAATGTGAGTTCAGTGTGTATACGGTTTTCATGAAATGCACGCACGTTTGCTCGGCACAAAAAGCTTATTAACCCTTTACCAAATAATAAATAAAACCTGATTTCTCTTCCTTAGCAGATGAAATAGTCGAACCAGATATGAATATTAAAGTTGCCGCCTTAACAGTATTACTAAGCGAAAAGTCAAGTAATACATTTAGGGACGATGGGTTATAGCTTCCATATATTGTATCAATATCTCTGAAGACCGGTTTTGCCTTAGAAAACAGTGCAAACCTTGATGAAATATCACATTATGTGGGATTTAATCTGGGTCTCAACTGTCTATATACCCATTTACCGGTGTCCGGTTCTAAAAGGGTTAAAGAAAAGGTGTGCATTTCTTCCTCTAAAGATAATTTTTAGCTTAGCCTTATGCAGTATTTCAGCGGGGTATTTACTGTTTGCCAAAGTACAATCAAACCTGTGTAAAACGGTCATTCAAAAACAGACGAAACAAAAATCTTAATGACAAAAGGTCAAAAGTATTGCAGTATGTTCCCCATCGAGCATTCTGCAATACTTGTTACCTGCATTAAGCGATAATTGGTCTTGAAAACCATTTTCCTGTCTTTTTGTTTTACACAGATTTTACTGTATCTGTTCACCAGTATTCAGAAGGAAAGAAATGAAGTAATGTATTAATTCTAAAATATTGAATCTCTTCAGTGGTATTAGTAGACTATCATCTATAAGTGATGCGTTTCTAGGTCAAATATATCGGTTTCCTCTCTTTTATAATTACCTTTGCTCCCATGATAGCAGACAAGGTGTACAAGAACGGGTTCAAGGCTGAATTGATGGGCAATACTATCACTGCCGTCCATGCATAAACGTCACTAGGTATCACATGACCTGTCAGGGCCAGGGCACCTTGAAATTATAAAATGCAAAGAATGTCTGCTCAAAGATAAATATATTTTAAAGCCAATTTCTAATCGGTCACTTTTCAAACTCATTATTTCTGACCAAATGCTTATAAAATTGAAATAAATTTTTGCCTATATATGTGCATTTTAATGGGCAAACGTTTAGCGGTGTTTTTGAACAGTTTTCTTTTATTTCAAAGTTTTTGGGGTTGAAATGTAAACATCGACCTTTTTAAAGAAAAATGGTTTTGAGAGAAGTTTTTATAAAATTGACGTTTAGATGGTTACAAACTGGTCTGTCCGACTTGAAAAACACCAAACAATTGAATTTTTGCTTATGGTAGATTTTTACGCATTATTAAAAATGTTGCAATTTTCACAATTTTTCGAGATATTTGAAATTCACCAGTAACTCCTGGTAAAATTGTTAAATGCACTTTATTTTATTTGAACATTGTAGGCCAAACACAGTAGAACTTGATTAGTCCATTTTTGTCAATTAAAAATTTACGACTACTGTACACCTCCGTTTTCAATGTCAGAGTTTAAAAATCGATTTGGTAGATTATAATTTTTTTCAATTCTCAAAGCAGAACGATGACGTCTGGTGATAATGAATAATCGCTGAAGATTTCAATGCCAAGTCGCTGATAATAAAGCGCTCAGAGCAGTGCAAATTCTCTATGTAAAGTACAAGCTTAAAGCTGAATTTCAATGATTAACCTGCTAAAAGTGTTTGTTTAATGTTGTTGAGAAGCAAAAAACGACAAGTCCAATGGAAACAAAACTTTTGAGGTTTGTTCTTCTTATATCACGGTTGCCAGTAACATCTTCAAACAAACAAAAACGTTATTGATAATGGCTCTGTGTTTTGGTTTATATCGTAGAAAAAGTGCGAGTTTTTGAAATGAGGGTACCTTTTCTCTAACTTCGTCCGTGCAAGAAGTGCACGTCATTTAAAAGGAAATAACTTGCAGAGTCTCGGCAAAGTATTGCTTCATTAAAAAAGCATGAATTTTGTATACCCTATGTTTCACTTTCTGAACCAGCGTAAAAATGTAAGGTGACTGATTAGAACTTGTTTTTTGTATATGAGCTGTAATTATATTAAGTGTCTTACATGTTTTTCCATCACAATTTCATTTATGTGGTGTATAAATCATTTTATTGATACAATAGTTTATATAGCCTTTGTAGAGGTAAACCTTGATTGTGTTATATACGAACAACTAAGGCACCGATCAACCTGTGCATCAGTAGTCTAATGGGCGCATTTATTATTTGCTTGGTGAAACGTATAATATCTAACTTGATTTTAGTCGGGGAACCAAGGTAGAAAAAATGCTAACCCTTGCACCCGAAAGGTATACAGCTGGATTTTGTATGGTTGCAAAGGTAATTCTGTGGTGTATCTGAAACCACTGTATAGCAGTCTCGATCGACTTGCATAACACCAGAGCAGTAAACTTTCTACGGAAGCCCAGCAGGAACATGTCAAAATATTATTTTTCAAAATGTTGAATATTTTTATCAAAAAAGTTGAGGATTGAAAAATATTGAGTTTATATAATAAAACAACATCGGCGTAGACCCCAGAAGCAGTGGTGGTCATCTAAGAATACTGCTTATTGATTTTTAAAGCATGTAGATTAGGGAAATCTCATTAAAACTGCATTTATTGCACCAAAATATATTTGATGATTATTTATATATCGCTTGGAAGCATATCTCGTGAAAAATTGTATGCTTACTTATTCACTTTTGTCCTCCCGCTGAAGTGGTTTGAATTGCATATTTTTTATATAAATAAAAAAAAATTAAATTGAATGCGTTTTAACACTGCATACAGTTAGACAGACGTTTGGGACATAATTTAAGACAATTTATTTTATTTTCTAAGGCAAACTAGAAAAGATAGCTGAAAAGTAAAAATATGAAACCACGATAATTTGATACTTAGTAATTTAGTTCATGCCAGCGGGTGCGTAGTTACATACCAGGACAACTTAAGAGCAGTTTAACACATAAATGAAATTTATTAAGATTTAAAGCATGTTTATCTGCCATATTTACAGCAGCTTTGAAACAGAGGGTCATTGTAGGGGCCAAGGGGATTTTTATCTACTGAAAACAATAATTTCATTTAACAGTGGTAAAATAAATATGAAAAAACTCGTATAACTATTATCATATCACCATGGAAAACCTGTTTGTCCCCGTCTGAGATGCAGAACTGTAACCGCATAATACTTGTAGAGACAAAAATGTCCCTAAGAAGATTATTTTGGTGCACAAATGACTGCCCATACTTTAAAATGCATTTGATAGTGTATTATTGTATTATCGAACAGTCAAACGGCGTCTCATACAAATCCTCCAGATAAGAGTGCGTAATGGAAAATTAGTTTTGTTATTTCTCAACCAAAACATATGTTGTGGGTACTTAAATGGACCTATTTAATGAGACGGTTCTTTTGAAGACCAAAAGCACGCTCTCTAACTTATTGATAAGGGAAACATCACAATTTCTATGCTATGAAAGATTGCTTAACATGACCTATGTGGCATACAAAAATGCATTTTTCCGCGAAATGCAATTCTAGCCGCATTGCTATACAGTGGTTTAATATCAAGCATTATTTAGACTATCAGCATGATCAGTATACAAAATTCCAGCCGTATACCTTTCGGGTGCAAAAAATGTGTGTTTTTGCACGATACGCGACTTTGGTTCCCCGACTACTTATTCGAAATTTCAATATTCTAGCTGATCTATGAAGCTGAGCAGACTGATTTGAGCCCTGCCTGTTCGGAAACAAAGCAGTCAGGTTTCTCTCAACGAGACTCAATAAATCTTAACCATACGTGGACCAGGGAACACTGGTCAAAATATTTTTATTTCCAGTCTGAAAAAGGTATTCTTCATTAATAGAGAGTACCTATACTTAACGCCATTAAAAACGCAACTGATTTCAAGGCCCCTAATTTTTCAGGTTTGCATGTTACAAACATTTTTTCCTCCACAAAATATTGGCCTAACGTCGACCTGTCGTCTGCATTGTTAAAATGTCCGATTTACTCGCTTGTTAACTGTTCAACCGGAAAATTCCATTTCCATGGGGTGCACGTGCAACTGGGTATGGAGAAGGCTGTCAGGCGAATCATCTTGTTCAAACTGTTAAGATTCTTACATGTACACATAATCCGGATTAAAATCTGCTCAGACAATTCTTAATGAGGCTTGACAAAGTTGCTCGTGCTCGTGCAATAGGGCAAATTGAGGCTGGTCGACAGCTAAAAGATGTGGTTGCAGCTATGGGCGTAAACAAGTCGACAATTACACGCCTTCGTCAGCGTTATGTTCAGACTGGATCAGTTGAAGATCGTCCACGTTCTGGTCAACCGCGTGTGACGTCACAACGTACAGATAGAGCCATACGTCTTACGCACCTGAGAAATCGGTTTTGCCCTGCTACTGAAACTGCCAATGCAACATCGGGACGCCATCAGCCAAGGATAAGTGCTCATACCGTCCGACGTCGACTCAGAGATGCTGGAATACGTTGCCGCCGACCGTACTATGGCGCGCGCTTAACAAGGGGTCATCGTCTGAGACGTCTTAACTGGGCAGCTGCACATGCTCGTTGGAGACATAATGATTGGGCGAATATTCTGTTTACAGATGAATGTAAAGTAATGGTTGACTCCAGTGATAAACGTGACCACGTTTACAGACGTAACGGGGAACGTTTTAGTGATGCCTGCGTTCGAGAGGTGGATCGATGGGGCCGAGCATCAACGTTGATTTGGGCAGGGATAACTTTAAGGGGTAAAACTGATCTGGTATTGACAATGGTGCTGGAAGAGGTGGCGGTCAACGTGCTCGTGGTGGGTTTACAGCACAACGTTATGTTGATGAAGGTTTACGGCCAGTAGCTGTGCCATACATTCGGCGTAACCAGAACATGCTTTTGCAACATGATAATGCAAGACCTCATGTAGCGCGACTTACTGCTGACTTTTTGCATCGTTCGAACGTCCCAAGACTTGATAACTGGCCTGCATTATCAGCTGACTTAAACCCTATAGAACACTGTTGGGATTACTTGAAAAAACGGATAAGGAAGTTGGGTCTTGACACCGCTGACCAGCTGAGGAATGCGCTGCGCAGGGAATGGAGACGTATGCCAATGCCATACATTCGAAACCTTATCCGTTCAATGAGGACCCGTTGTAATGCTGTTGTTGCTGCTAATGGAGGGCACACCCGGTTTTAATGACTTTCTTACAAAAATGAAATTCAGTGACAGAAGTTGATTTCTTAAAAAGTGTATTGCAACTGTAATGAAATGCTAAAATGATTAAATTTTGGAATCTTTTTTGTCTTTCTTAAGCTTAACATGTTGGAATAATGTTGAGAGGTAAGAAGGAATTGTGTTCCCTTTAATTTATGCCATTGTATTGCCAAAAAATAAACCAATAGCCCCAGTTGCGTTTTTAATGGCGTTAAGTATATGTTCTTTGAATTGTTTGCTCGTTTCATTAAATGTGTTTCTGGATGACTAAAACGCCCAATATAGTATCGTCCTCAAAACAACCGATCCAGGAAACATGTGGGCCTTGATGCGAGCAAACCTGTCTTCGGGGTTTTTCGAACAATAAAAGCGCCGACCAGCGCCTATGTTATTCGCTGATTGGAAAGTATAATACACAAACTTGCTACAAGCGATATGTCTATTTTCTATTTAGTCTATGTAGCTGAGCAGGCTTGTTTGAATATTTTTTCCCAACCCCAAAGACAGATTTTTTGCGTTGCGGCCCATATAAAAGCGGGTCATTATCAGCCCACTGGCGAAACGCCATCACAATCTTGCTGCTGGGCCGATGGTGACCTTCAAAGTATGCTGGCTGGATAAAATTTTACAACATAACTAATTAATATTCATTTGATTTAAAGATAGATCGTCGTGAAACGGTGTAAATGTTGATACTCAAGACGTGTGTCACCATAACGCAAACGACTCTAACAATGCTAAATTATACCTATTGAAAGTAAGTAAGGGTGCAAAGATCAGGAATCGATACAATCAAGTACCACACCTGACCCAGGATACCGATAGGAAAGTGACAAACTCACAGTAGACACCACAAACGAGAGCCAAGAGGTCAGCCCTTTCCCAGCAGGTGACCACAAAGCATATATAAACAGACGCGCACAAAGACATAGCAAACACAAGACAGAACAAAAACATAAAAGATCCACAAAAGAAGTACCGCCTTGGAACGGTCAGTAAAATATTTTACTGGAGGGCTTAAACCGGTTTAACGGCGCCGACCTCACCCTTAATTCAGATGTGGATCAAGACACGTAGATATTTGGTTTGCATGGAAGACCCCTAACTTATCAATGCATAATCTCCTAAAACATATAAATCAAGATATAACAAGGAGATAAAGCAAGGATAAGGACTCAACAGTAAATTAAACTGAATACCGGAACAAAAGAAATCCAACAGGTAAACCCCGGTGGGCCCGACAAACAGCCAAAGCATCAGGCCCCTACCATCTCAACAATAGATAACTCTTTAAGTCGGAACCATCATAGAGTCTGATGTCCGACCCACCGGCGTGCAATTAGAGAGGTTTATAGCCATGGTTTTCTCTTAAACTGTAAGGCGGTGGATCAGGCCTCAGATTCAATGATAACCCTGATGTAAAGCTTTTATCCATGTGTTGGTGCTTGATGCTTGGTGTTGGCTGGGCCCACCATGTCTCAACTTGAGGTTTTCTTTAGCTTTGACTATCTTAGTCATAAAACAATTTATTTGGCTCATCATATTATGTTAATTTGATTAGATTGTTTCTCTTTGATGATGCATAACATAAGTTAGCGAGCTAAACGTTTGTAGTATTTTTCCAGATTATTAACAACAATAGAATCTAAGACGAATATTTGGCGACAGTAAAAAGCATTTAAGACTGGCTGCTATCCATTCTAAGGCGGTGGGTCTGTTGTTGTTGATTCGTTGTTTATTGTTGCTGCCATTGTTTGCGAGGTTCTGTGTTTGGTCCTTATTTTGTTATGCAGTACTTAAAGTCCTTTCTATTTTCGCAATCATCTTAATGAGGAAAAGAGAGCGGGTTGCCTTACTTTAATTGGCTACCTATTGTCTTAAAACGTTAGAGTTAGGTAGCTCTTTCTCACGATGCTCAGAGTTGGTCTGAAGTGTGTGATTGTGGTCATTCCTGTTCATTCTAACCTTTTTATCACTTTATCTTCAAAACCAATATGACAAAGATAATTCAATGTTATGTTGAGTAGATTTTACCATGAAAATGAAATGTTAATGTATATTGAAAGAAACTGTAACAATTTCTTTTCTGACGTGTTTTAACCTTAAAGCTGCATTGTCTGTAACTTTTGATCTTATAGTTTTAAAAATAATGTTTTTATTTTTCAAGAACACAGTTAAAATACTCAAATTCAGGTAAATATTTTGCTATTTTCGTAAATCTTAACAAGTTTTCACTATCAAAACAACTGCATTTATGTTAAAATTCAACGGTCTAGAATTATTGGAGGGACGCAAATAATTACCAACAAGAGAAATGAACACCTATTTGATAAAATAATTTACTTTTCCATGCAGTTTTCAGCTGTACTGAACATTTTTATTGTGAATACATAGCTTAATTCTACTTTTGCAAATGATTTAAAAAGAAAATAAAAATTTTCGAAAAATGTTCACAGTTACAGAGTATGCAGCTTTAACCCTTTACCTCATTGAGACATCTTTTAACGCTTTTGCAAGCAGAGGAGACTTAGATCATGCAGCTCTTGTAAGAGCTGCCTGATCAGTGTCTACTCCGTTTGCTTATGAACATTTGATATATCTGAACCTACACAAGTGGACCTAACAAGTCATTTCTTTGTTCTATGTTCCAACATGAACGTTTATTTATATACTCCGTTTTTCATGGTCCTATATCTTTCAAAACAGTGAAGATGTTGCAACAAAAATAAAAAGAAAATGTTTCCCAAACGTCAGACAAACGAAAACTGATGCTTAGGCTGATCTGTGCCTTTGTTGTTCACATGGTCTTATCAAGAAGGATAACTGAACCTGATGTGAAAACAATTTTCCCATTATTAACAGAAATTATATCGTCAAAAGGTGACACGTTTTACGTTAAATGGTAGCCAGGAAAGTCTGACGATGAAAAAACAACAACTAAAATCCCCAAACCGCTAAAATATTAAACTAGCGAAATAGCAGTCCAAACCTTTGATTTATAAAATTACCTCCCTTTTAATTAAACAAATAACGTTTTAAGAACTTCCAAATCTCCTCAACCTAACATCATTTAAATATCGTTTTGTTTTAATTTGTTGTGTTTGTGTATAACAACAATTACACAAAGAAAAGAACAAAAACTGTCGCTGATGTCTGCCATAAGAGACTTTCCATATCAGTTGTTTTGATGCTGATTGGTCTAAATAAATGCTAAAATGCTTATGATGACGAAAAGAAATTTGAATTTGTCCTATTCTGTTGATTATCAAAATGCTGGACCAACAATGACTTTTCTGAGTGTATACACGCACGCTCGTGATCAATCTTTATTTATGGCTGTGGCCATGAAAGCAATGCATATAGCTAGCACGAATACGTCTTACCAGAGAGTATGCACAGTGATGTTTATATGTGCTTGAATGGTCCGTGATTATGACGGACACACAAGCTATTAATGTGTGATCGTTATCCTTGTATATTGTACCTTATTCCAGCTCAACTCGCACTGAAAACGCTGCTAAAACATTAAATTGTCCATGTTCTTACACTGGGCCTCGAGGTTATAAAACTTGAGTTCGTTCTCAGACTCAAAATAAAGCGCAATGATTGGCTGCTTGCGGACACGTCTCCGCAAGCAGCCAATCATTGCGCTTTATTTTGAGTCTGAGACTGTACTCAAGTTTTATAACCTCGAAGCCAGATTTCTCTAAGCAAAATGGCGTCTGCTGTGTACTCTCGAACGTCATAACGTCGTCACAAAGTCATAACCGTGCGCAACGTTTTCGCCAACCAAAACATCGGCCAAATGATCAGTCTGGTCCGCAATGCTTTTCGTATATAACGTCATGCAAATAATGCAGGGCTCATTTTTCAAGTTCAGACCCATGTTAAAACTGCACGTGACTCTCCTGATTTGAACATGGAAATTCGTTCATTTGACAATGGGTGTAAACAGCTATACGAATAGACATCTATGCAAGAATAGTGGTTTACAGATTTTAGTAACGTTATGTATTGACAGCCGTATAACGTCGCGTTTATGGCGAAATGTAAGCGTTTTCACGCAAAAAAGGTGACTTCAAAGTAGTTTTAGGGTCATATGAATCTAACATTCGTACTCCTGTTTTATTAATTTTATTAAACTCGTTGCAAAAAAGGGATGAAATGCTTGGCAAGCCACGCATTTATACCTCTTTTCCCCAACTCAATTAATAAATTCAATAAAACATGTTAGCACATGACGTCGCGTCTGGGAGTGAAATAACGTCATGCAATAAAATCTGTAAACCACTAGTGGTTTATCGATTTACGGGAAACGTTATTACGTCCACAACAACGTTGCGTACATGATGATAAAATCATAACGTTTTTACGCCAGAAATGAGATTTCAAAGTATTTGTCATATGATAAATAGAATCTAACATTCGTGCTCTTGTATTATTGAATTTATTAAACTCGTTGCGAAAAAGAGATAAAATGCTCGGCAAGCCTCGCATTTTATCACTTTTCCCCAACTCGTTTAATAAATTCAATAAAACATGAGCACTCATGTAAGATCCTCTATATTCTCTATGTTTGTCATTTCATCACATTACTACACATCATCTTTAATGCATAGAGGATCTAACATGAGTGCTCATGTTTTATTGAATTTATTAAACAAGTTGAAAAAAGAGACAAAATGCGAGGCTGGTCGAGCATTTTATCACTTTTTCGCAACGAGTCTAATAAATTCAATAATACAGGAGCACGAATGTTAGATTCTATTTATCATATGACATTTAGATTACTTTGAAATCTCATTTCTGCTGTAAAAAATGTTTTAATTTTGTCATTATGTACGCAACGTTGTTATGGACGTCATAAAGTTTCCTGAGAATCTGTAAACCACTAGTGATTTATGGATTTAATTGCATGGCGTTATTTCACTCCCAGACACGACATCATATGATAAATGATGTTAAATCATTCTTAGACGCAGTGGCCAATGATTAACATATTTTCAAGACTTTTGCTATATTCTGTAACTGAACAGGTAGGTTTCAACCATGCCTGAACTTGGGCGTCAGAGGCAGGATTTCTCCCAACTGTGCTCTACAATAAACTACATATAGTTACTTGTATGCTTACCTAGTATTCCAATAGGAAACCAACACAGAAAATCTGTTGATACGACTAACAAAAGGTTTCTGGCAATCTTCAGGTCGTTTGTGCGTGTACTACGTTTACCAGCCATTGTCTTCTTGGATAAGCGAATCTCGTTATAAATCAAGTACTGTCCAAGTGCAATAAGGAGAAAAGTAATTGAGTTGAACCCAATAAATAAACCAACCGAATACTGCCACCCTGGTGGTTTATCTCGAGTCAAGGGCAGAGCAAGACAGACTCCAGATTTAGAATAAAAACCATCTTTAAAGTAGGATGTATAAAGTATAGGTAGGATTGCAATAATGAATACACCAATCCATACACAAGTTACAAGAATCCAAGCTAATTTCTGTTTGATACGAATCTGACCGAAAGGAAACTTGATGACAAGAATTCTATCAAGGGTTATTAAGCACATGAGCAGAACTGAACATTCACTTGACATAGCAGAAAGTATACCAGCAAGTTTACACCAAGCACTGGCTTTCCATTCGTTACTCTCATAAATATATACACCTCGAAAATGTACATCTGCACTAGCAAAGATAATGAGATAAATACCCATCAAGAAATCTGACACGGCAAGATTAGACACAAATATTCCATAACTCATTTTAAGTCTCTTTCTATCATATAACACCCGATAGATTAGTGACAAACAGTTACCAACGAGTGCAAATAGACCTATTATCCATATCAAAACTCTTAGAATTTCATTTCGCATTAGATCTTCACATGAAGAAAACTCATCTTTCTGTGGAAAACAGTTACTTTCCGGTAGAAAGTCGGGTTTAATGCAACAGAATTTATAATCTGCAGATATTATTGTATCTACATATTCTATTCCTGCAAACATGTCTTTAGAAAATGACACTATTTCACTTTCAAACGAAAGTATATCAACAGATAACTTTTCAAACACATTGTTGTCAAGTAAAAATACAGGGCTGTCAATTTTAAGCATTTTTAAATTAAGAGAATGAAATGCTGCTTTTTTGATATGTTGTATTTTCAGTTCTTTGAGATTCAAATGAGTCATTGCATGAAGACCGCTAAAAGCATGAGATTCAATAGACATCAATTCAGTATTGCCATCTAATCGCAAAACTTGTAATTTGAATTGGTTGATGAAAGTTTCATAGGCAATAGTTTCAATGTGATTATAGCTAATGTCCAAAACAATCAAATTTTTCATATCGGCCAATAAGTCCTTTGATATGTTATAGATTCTACATGCAGAAATATTAAGATGGGCCAAATTGTAAGCATTATGATAATCAAGCTTAAGGTGCATGAGCAAAAGTGGATTTTGACTCATATCAAGCAGACGTGTATTGGGAGAAATTTTAAGCTCTGATTCATTGTGTAGATTACTGTGTGAGCAATCCACTATATAGCCTTCACAAATACAATCTTCTGGACACCTGAAAGATACATAAAATATATAACATTTTCTAAAGATGAGCATTTTATCACACACACACACACACAATCAATTAAATATTTGAAATATACAAGAACACATGATGATATATACAGTGAAACCTCTCTTAAGCGGCCACTCAACAAGAAGACCAACAATTGGTTTTGAAAACCGATTATTACTTAATGAAGGTCAAAAGTATTGCAGAATGCTCCAAGGGAAGCATTCTGCAATACTTTTTACGTTCACTTAGCTACCATTTGTCATTCAGATCATTGTTTTGTCTATTTCTGAGTGACCGCTTAAGACAGGTTTACTGTATTGAATGGTGCCATCTGACCATCAGTACAACAAACACTGCCGGATTTTAAGCTGAGTCTTTCTAGAATACCTTTCTATAGTAACTTTACACTGTTAAAGTATACTGTACGAGTATATATACCTTTTCCGGATATTGGTTAGTGATATATTAAATGTGTTTGATTCATATTGAAGTCAAATCAATTAATCATATGAAAGTTGAATTTCATGGTTTTGTTGTCATAGATGAAACTGTACGGCCCTAATGAAATAAGACAAGGGGACAAAATAAACTTTTCCAAAGTGCTTCACTTTGGATGTGTTATTGTAGCATTGAGATTGGACAATTTTAAATTTTAACGGCCCAGTCTGAAAGACATGCTATCGTAAAATTGTTTTTAGTTCAAATCAGCCTAGACCATCCTACGAGTAACACAAATTAGAGTGGCGTTTTTACGTCCATACCCTTTTTGTGAACTTTGCATTGCTTTCAATAGAGTTTCACGTTACAAATTATTTGTCATTTTTATTCCAAACCGATGGAAATTTTTATCAGATTATCTTGTCACCCACTCTCTGCAGAGGTACAAGCAAATCGCTGAGTAAAAAACAGTCATCAGAGGTGAAACTTTTAGAATGGACTAAAGGTTACTTTTGTTTAAATTCAAAGGGAGATAATTTCAGTGTGAACCAACTTTAAGATACTGTCAAAAGCTAACCAAATATCAGAAACAAACAGTTTGGCAGTACTTTTTATGGGCAATTGATGACCCTTGAAATAGCGTGCTCGAATCCTAGGTTTACCTAGGATTTTGTTAGGAAAGGCTGAGTTTGTGTTTATTATGAAAGCACAGATATCTCAAAAGAAGATTATTTTTCCTAAGTTGTATTTCGTGAATTATGGTAGGGTGGGTACCAAGAGCTGTTTGCAATATTTTTGATTTGGTTAAAATCAAAAACAGTAAATATATAGAATGTAGTTAAAAGTGAAAGGTTACTTAGGTTTTAAGTATATTTTACTTTGTCATTTCTTTCACAACATTGATCCATAGCTTTAATATCATAATGAAAAATGTCGATTCTATGGTAAATGCACAATAACGTTGACACAATAAACAAGAATTGTCAGAGAATCTGACTATAGCCCCGCTGTAGCGCTTTTTATGTTGTAAAAAGGCAAAGTTCTAAAGACATTGAGGAAAAACAAATTTCTGGCAGCATATTAGTGATATAACTCTGCTACAAATAAGCAAAATATGGGAAGTAGCAATCCTAACCTAGATCTTATACCTACAAATGCATTTACAAACTTTGGTGAAATTCTATCCATTTGTTTTTAAGATATTGAGCGGAAACGAAATTCTGATGTCTATCCAGGGCCATAACTCTATTACAAAGGCCCTCAGATAGTTTTCTATTTAATCTGCCCAAATTTTGAGAGCCTGTGGCTAGGATGATGTACAATTGACAACTGTATTTTTGTGCTTAAATTTTAAACCTCACATCTAGTGTACGTAGAAAATAAAGAAAATTGGAAAATATTTCATATTTAAGCCAGTACCTTAGTGTTTTGAGGGTGGGGGCATTTTTATGACCAAATTTTATTTAGCAGAAAGCCAAAGTTTCTTAAGGTGTTCATCCAAATACATGGAATACAATGTTTGCAGCATAATACTTGAGACGACTATGATCATATAATTTCGTAGTTTCTTTTTATAAATAAGTTTGCTGTCTATGACTTCTGACTATTATCTGTAGATGGCTTAGACATATATTATACCTATTATGTTTCAAGTTCAATCAGTGTATCATAGCTTGCCATTGTAAATTGATGTTAAGCTACAGGTGTGTACAAAAAATAGCGCCTAATAAGCTTTTATGATAAACTGTTTTGAGCCTTTTGACAGCCTCCCCCCAGCGACCAATCTTGTCATTTCTATGTGTTGTATGTTATATAAAACTACAACTGTATGCAAAAGAATTAGCTTGGTCACGGGGGTGGGGGTAGACTTATATCAGTCGTAGATGTTGTTATTATGCCTATGAATCCATACCAACCAATACCATTCCACATCTTATCTTTTGCCGTATTCCAGCCCTGAATTTTAATTTATGCTGGCTCAAACATCTACGACTTATGAAATCCACCAAGCTGGTTGGAGGAATTCAGGTTACTACTGACTTCAAAGCATTCACAAATGTGTTCCAGCTCCTTAACAGACATAACTTCATCATGGTGCTTAGTAGAGCAATTAACTTCTCTCACTAGCACCAGGTGATTTATTGCTGGCCTCTGACCTGATACAAGACAGGGTCATAAAATTTGTAAGGGCTGCATTAATTTCAATCACACTTTTTTCAAAACAGAAGTAACTTTGAAAAATACTCGTTGATTAAGTTCTATTTGGCAATCCACACCAATATAATAACTCTGGTCACGACATTTGTCGGTCCTGATCTAGGTCCAAATGGTGGTATTTCTGACTTAAAAAAAAGTGTTATAAAATATCAGCAGACGACAAAAACATGCAAAATTACCCAGTGGGTACACAGATAAGCCAGCCATATCACAGCCAAACCAGTATACTGTAAAAATTGGTTAAAAGTAGTTCTGAGGTTAAATTCCATCAAAATTAAATAATACCACAAAATATTTTCATACCAAGCAAAGACTCGGCTCAGTTTGGGTATTAGACTAGCTACTAGTCTGCTGATAAAAGTGTTGTCATTAATACAAGCAAAAAATTGTAATGATATTTTTTTCTTTGTCCAATGGTAATGTTCATGGCTAGTCTATTAATGTATTTGCCTTCAGTGGAGTTGTATGACTTAGCACCAGCCTATAGACTAGCTACAAAGTAGGAATAATATGTTAAAGATTATGGTTATTTAAAAATAAAAACGAAAGCACTATTTGAATAGTTCTAGGCCTGATGGCATGAGCACAGTCTTATCGGAGTCTTTGCTGTGTTCTCAAATAGGTAGCTAATGGCAGACAGTGAAGAAATGTAGTATTATATCAATAAGCATAAGTTTTCACATCTTCAGTTAACGCTGCAAGGGACACAAACATTTGAAATAGATGGTGTTTCAAAACTTTTTTCACATCCTTTTGGGATCTATCTGCCGTATGACAACGTATACCAACGTACTGTAGCATGTTCATAATGTGTTAAAAACTTATCTCTTAAGGCCCTGTCACACTACGACGTATAGCACCAACGTATGCAGACGTATGAAAAATTCAGCAAGTACGTTGGTATACGCTTAGTACATTAGTAATAGGTTTTAAACATGTTACAAATACGCTATAGTATGGTTGTATACGTTGACATACGGCCAAGAGGTCCAACATTTTGTGCATCCATAAGAAATTACAGCGTATGCGAATGTATTGCTTCTATAGGTTAGACATACGCTAGATGTACGCAGCATGTAAGTTATGCATACGTTAAGGTACGTCAGCTCCAACGTATGCGGACGTATGAGAAATTAAGCAAGTGCGCTGGTGTACGCTGAATACGATAGAGATAAGTTTTAAACATGTTACGAACACGCTTCAGTACGTTGGTATACGTTGTCATATGACAAAGTGGTCCCAAAATTTTGTTCTGCTTTATACGTTTGATATAATTTAGATGTACGCTAGATGTAAGTTATGCATACGTTAACGTACGTTATATGTACGATTCAGCATAGGTTAGACGTTCGTTGTGTATGAGTTTCCCATAAGTCGAGAACGCTAGTCATACGCTGGGCATACGCTTTTATATGCTGATACAAGTATAAGTTATGTTACGTTGAGAATAAGTTATAAATAAGTTACTCATAAGTCAGACATACGTTCTATATTCGTTTCGCGTACGCTTTGCATAAGTTCAGAGAGAGGCTTCCTCTGATTTTTAATTAGATGTCAAGCGTATGCCAGCATACTAGAAATATATTTCATACGTCGGCATACGTTGGCTAAAACGTTATAGTGTGGCAGGGCGCCTTATATAAAGAGATAAATTTTAAACAGCTACAGTACGTTGGTATACTTTATCACCCAAAATTTTGTGCTTGCATATAAAATCTTCAGCGTATGCAGACATATTGCTTATACGTTAGGCATAAGTTAGATGTACACAACAGGTAAGTTATGCATACGTTAAGCTACGTTAGCAACAACGTATGCGGACGTATGAGAAATTCAGCAAGTACATTGGTGTACGCTGAATATGTTAGAGATAGGTTTTAAATATGTTACGAACACACTACAGTACGTTAGTATACATAATGTCATTCTGCGAATGGGTCCCAAAATTGTGTACATGCTTATACGTTAGACATAAGTTAGATGTACGCTACATGTACGATATGCATACATTAACGCACTTTACATGTACAATTCAAGTTAGACGATCGTTGTGCATAAGTTTCTCGTAAGTGAAGAACGCTAGTGATACGCTGGGCATATGCTGTTAGATGCTAGCACAAGTTTATGGAATAAGTTATGAACATGTTACTCATAAGTTAACACATTCTATGTTCGTTTAGCATACGCTTTGTATAAGTTCAGAGAAAGATTTTCTCGGACTTTTTTAATTCCATTTCAGCGTATGTCGGCTTACTGGATATATTTTTCATATGTCAGCATACGTTGGCTAAATGTTATATTTTGACAGGGCCTTAAGATAAACAATCTTCAGGGAGAAAACACATAATTTAGGCAAAACCCCTAAGTGTGGAATGGAAAATCCCATATGTATGAAATAATTCATCAATCTGAGAAGTGTTACACGTACCAACATTCAATATGAAAAGTCTAAATCAAAGTTTAATGTTAGCAAATTTAATTAGGTTCTGCAGATCCTTCAAAATGGACCGTAGAGCTATCCATGTTGAACACGTTGCAGATGTTTTTGTCACTTCTGCTGTAATTTCAATAAATGATCATCATCATCATCATCATCATCATCATCATCATCATCATCATCATCATCAACAACAACAACAACAACAACAACAACAACAAATCAGCATCAATTTGAGTTTCAAACGATTCAGATTCAGATCAAGCCCACCATTTTGTCGCACCTGACTTCAGTTTAAACTCTTTGAAAAGGTTGTCCGCTTTATTACAGCAGGCAATGAATTTTGCCACGAGCAGGCACAACCTCAAAATGGAAAATTGAAGCATTAAACTTTGCTTTTCTAAATTTGCAAATTTTGGCACATGTTGATAACATTTTCAAACATCAGGTTTTACAAAAAATCCCATCTGATCTGGATCGAAACTGTTTGAAATTTCAATGCTAATTTCTGAAAAATATCAGCAGACGACAAAAAAAAACTTTTAAAATTATTCATAGTAAAATGGAGTAACCAAAATCCATGCCAAGTTTTTCCAATTAACTCACATTATAACTTTTATCAGCAGAAATTTACAAGTACAATGGAAAACAGAATGATCTAAATCTACACTGTTTTCCAATCAGGACACTGTCATGTATATCCAGGTTCAGCATACTTAAAGTTAAGAACCTAAAGTGAAGTGGAAATCTCTCAATCAATATTTTATCATTCACCTTTCTGAAGTCGGGAGGAAACTTTTACTGGGGTCATTAATCTTGTCTTGTGGTCACTAGTTGGATTCCTGCTATTAGTAGCAATTTATTGTACTGTTAACCAAATGGGGCATAAACAGATTTCTTCCATAAGCAATGGTAGAGTCCATAAGTCTGATGAGATAGCTGAAGAAGAAAAAGTATTTGAGAGGAAGGATAGAGTTAGTTAAAAAACATCAATATTAATAATACAAAAAACATCTATATGAATAAAATCATATCTCATCAGACTTTATAAGTCTAGGGTGGGGGAAGCACTTCAAGAAAACTTTTTCATTTTCCTAAATGTTGAATAGCAAAAACAGAGTATTAAACCCATATCAAAACCGGTACTTGTCAAATGAGAAAAGCATTTTTGTGGATAATTCGAGGGCTGAACCTACTATCCTTTCCATGGAAAAAGTCATTTTCTTAGAAACTTTTCTCTGTCCATTTTATGGGCAATTCTTCATTAAGGTTGTCGGAGGTCCGTTGTAAAAATGGCAGTTAAAATCCTATATAACTAGATCTTGTCAATATAAAAGCATTTATAAAATGTGGTCAGATTTTGTCAGTTTTTCTCAAATATTAAGCTGGATAAAATTTGGTAAAAAATATGTCTATTTGTTCTTGATATATTGAGCGGAAACGAAATTCTGGCGTAAACCAAGGGTCGTAACTCTGGTGCAAATTTGCAAAAATCTTGTGTAACAATCCCAACCTAGATATTGTTAATATGAATGCTTTTCTAAAACTTTGTGAAAATCTGTCAATTTGTTCTCAAGATATTGAGCGGAAACGAATTTCTGACGTAATTCAAGGGCCATTACTCTCGTACAAATGTGGATAAAGAACGTGTAACAATCCCAACCTAGATCTTGTCAATATGAATGCATATGTAAAATTTGGTGAAAATCTGTCAGTTTGATCTCAAGATATTGAGCGGAAACAAAATTCTTGCGTAAATCAAGGGCCATAACTCTGGTACTAGTGTGCAAAAAGAATGTGCAACAATCCCAACCTAGATCTTGTCAATATGAATTCATATATAGAATTTGGTGAAAATCTGTTAATTTGTTCTCATGATATTGAACGGAAACGAACTTAGGCGTAAATCAAGGGTTATAACTCTGGTACAAATATGCGAAAAAGAACGTGTAGCAATCCCAAGCTAGATCTTGTCAATATGAATGCATTTATAAAATTTGGTGAAAATTATTCAATTTGTTCTCAAGATATTGAGCGGAAATGAAATTATGACCAACAGATGGAAGGATGCACGAAAGGAATGACAGACAACCCAAATCCTATATAGCCCCCCTCTTTTTTCAAAGCTGGACTATTAATAGTGCTACAATATTTGTGTTTTGGTGACTTAATCGCTGGTATCCTGAACTGTTAATGTTGATGGAGAAAGATGGTCAAAATAGCCTTAAACATGATCAGCTTTCATTATCTATCTCTCTAAACAAAACTGTCTGAAATCACTGAATATGATCAAGCAATATCACAGCTATAGATCAAAACATATCTATCATATGTCCAGTTTGAGCATAAAAATTGTTTCTTCTTTCGGTAATGTACTCCTATCTGGAAGCCTGATCTATGAACTCAGACGCTAAATTGTTTTTAAACAAGGGCATATACTTTTTATAACTAGAATTCTGGGAATCTGATGTGTCGCTTGGCTAAACAGAAGTCAAACAAGACAAAATTTTAGAAATTATGTACCAGTCGAAGGGTTATTTTAGAGAAACTTATACATCACCCCAAGCCCTAGGGTCGTGGGGGAGAGAGGTCTGCCTGCAAAATATTTGCTACCATGTTGCTGAATTCATGATCCACTTTAATGTGATACGCAACATGACCATGTTCTGAAAAAGTTGATTTCTGACCTATTGCCACTGTTTCAAGGGTGGGGTTGGGGCTCAGGGGGGAGGGGGCTGATATACTTGGCAAAATATTTGCTACCATGTTGCTGCAGTCATGATTCTCTTAAATTTGATATGCAACATGACCGTGTTCTTAACACGTTGAATTTTGACTTTTAGACCACTACCCCTAAGTCCACCCATGGGGTGAGACACAGGTCTTTGATCGAAAATTACGTTTGATATGTTTTATATTTATTGTTCCTCTGTCTGCATGCGAATTTTCAGTAAAAATTTTGTCAACTTACTGAGTTATTGCAAAATTTAAATATTTGACATTTTTCCCCACCTAAGGGGTCAGGGGGTGGGTTAAGATTTTAATCACTGTCATGTTTATCTACAGTCACTGTTAATCATGGCCTATAGCGTTAAGTTGTCAGATATTATAGTTTGTGAGAAATGTGAAGTTTATTCCACAAAAACCAATATTTAATAGCTTTTGCATTAGAATAAACCTAAGTCAAAAAAGGACCATAACTTAATCAAAAGTTGCAAATTACCTCCAAATTTGAACTTGACCTGTATTTTATTACGCTCTAACCTCCTGTAAAATTTAAAGAAATTGTTGCATCCTCAAAAGTTATTGATTGGAAACCACAAATTGTCAATATAGCCAAAATCTAAGTAAAAAAAGGGCCATAACTCAGTCAATATTTTGGGGATTACCCCCTTGTTTTGAACTTTACCTGTACTTAATGATGCTTGACCCTTCTGTAAAGTTTAAATGAAATTGATGCATCCCTTCAAGAGTTATCCATCTGAAATCAAATGTGTGACGCCGCATACGACGCCGCCGCCGGAGTCATGATCTCTATATGGGTCAACCTTGCTTCACAGAGGACACAAAAAGTAGTGCATACAGTGCGTGTATTAAGTTAAATAAGGTTATATAACAATTTAACCATCTAGGCCATTATATAGTGAGGTTCGGTAAACTGGCCATCCCGACACTACCATAGCTAATGACTGGGACAAAGGGCATCATTAAAGTTACAGTACTACCTTAGTTAAATATTAACCTTTCAACTTGATTTTCAACATTTTAAGTAATTGCTAGGCTCAGTGAAATACATATGGGCCACAATGTTATTGTGACCTACCGAAGTCGTGCAACAAGTTTGATTTTAAGACGTTTGGAGCATTTTTTGTATCCTAAAATCAATACTTTACTTTATTCATTCTTTGGTTCAGATGATTATTTGAGCCGTGGCATGAGATTTCCATCAATGTGGTATATGCGACCAGCAAAGCCTCAGATCAGCCTGCACATGTGCACAGTCTGATCAGAGCCTTTGCTATTCACTTTAATAATGCATGAGTTACTGACTGGAGATCATTTGGAGTTTCTTAGCTTAAAAGGAGTCTGCACAGGCTCGCCAGAGTCTACATTTGTCAAAATGCCACATTGTTGGAAATAACATGTCATGTTTATTTCTATAATTTAACCTACTTAAATCTACACATGCGTTCATCATCTCCCAGAGGACAATGTCGGTAGCCATCAAATAGGAACTTTTGAGAAAGACATACATTTGATTGAAGACATCTGTATTGATTTTTACAACGTCTTTCAACTGCAATAATAGAAAAAGAATGTATTTTTAGTTGTGTTTTGTAACATGCAGGATGTTTATCTGTT
The DNA here is from genome assembly GCA_964019695.1 of Loripinus fragilis. Lineage (NCBI taxonomy): Eukaryota > Metazoa > Mollusca > Bivalvia > Lucinida > Lucinidae > Loripinus > Loripinus fragilis. Next base: position 34,160,420 of record OZ026518.1, read on the forward strand.
TAATATGTTTACCAAGTTTCTGTTGACCCAGATATTGGATATATTGATGGTAAATAAGTTATTGTAAACAAGGTGTTTATTTGATTATAAGATTCTAGAAGGATGACTCATCATCTAGAAATTAAAAATGTATTGTCATGGAAGTTTCTAGGAAAAGTCAGGAATTCTCTAGAATTTTCTTTTCCATGCCAATAGAAGCTTTGAGTAGTTTCTGAAATTATTATTTGTTCTGTGATATTATTGTGAACATGTCAGTAGAGAAATAAAAAATGAAAAAAGTTTCTGAAAATAAGTGGAATCATCCAGATAAATGTAGAACTTTCAAGAACCAATGTATTGATTTATATTTAGCATATGATATCATAGTTGCTACCTGATCATTCTGGAACTTTCTTACACAGTTTATATAAGAGTAAATTTTTCATATGGGTATCTTTGAAATAATTTCACCATTTAAAAGTCTGAACCTTTTGTGCTAGAATTCTACACTGGAATACTTAGTGTTTAATTTATTCATTCTGGATTACTTTGGAATATTCATTTTTTTGTGATTTAGACTTAGTGTTCATTTGGAATTAACTTCAAAATCTGGGGATTAAAAACTGCTGAAAGACTTGTGTTGATACGTATTCTGAGGGACAGTTTGGACATAAAAGGCACTGTAAATAAGACTTTCTTTGATTGTCTAACTATTTTCCATTGCTTATTGTAAATGATAATTTTGTTTTAAATAAATTTTGTTAAATTTTCAAAGTGCTTTTTGCTGACTTTCCAAATATTAAAACTTTGGTTTCCTGAATTATTTTTAGTTACGCCTGGTACGTGACAGTTTTGAATATGTTTTCATTTCTCATCTTGTTTCCACTTAATATGCTAGCACACGAGAATAGTACATATGACATCTCGTGGATTAGCCCATATCAACTGATCACCCTTGACTCTTCACACCATTTGTGATCCGATGATATGAGCTAATCACCTCAACGAAACAGTTTGCCAGATCAAGTTACTATATATGATTATTTTTGCATGAGCTGTTACTAAGACTAGCTCTAATACTCCACGTTTTTGAGGTGTATCACTTGTTATAATTCATTATAATTTCATTTGACATAATAAGTAAAACAGATTCATTTTCACTAATATTTCAATAGTCTTTCAAATGCCTAGCATATACAGTTTCTACTTATAGTTTTGACCAGTATGAAAGATACAATGTGGATTCCTGCAGTGAATAACCACTAAACCCTTCAAAGAAACTTGGAGCGTTAAAAATGTATTTGAATCTTAATTCATTTAGCATGCGCCTGCTAATAATATGCTTTGTTAATCCCATTGTACCTTTTAACAGTTGGCATAATTATAGGCCTGAGCATATGATGTAAACCATGATCAGACCATTGCATATTTGTTTTGTTTTTTTCTGTTGCACACCAGATCAGGATTTCCGTTGTTTTTACCCATGTGAGATAATTCTATCTCAAATACCCATAATAGTCCATGGGAAAGATAAAACGAACAGCGGCATGTTGGCCGTACGATGATACATGACTTCATTGTAATGTTGTAATGACGTCACCATGGTGTATCTCAGCGTGTTCAGGATTTTCTAGAAGCTTTTTTCATGTTTTACCAATATTATATGAGTTATTTAGTGGTGAGCAAGAAAAATAATCCATTATATGTGTGAGGATGGGATAGAAAAATCCGTTCCTCGGGATCACCGCTTGTCATTACTCGGCTAGCCCTGTGATGCCAATCAGTGATCCTCTGGAACGATTTTTCTATCCCACCCTCACACTCATGATGGATCCTTATAATCTCTGATTCTCTGGAAACTAAGAGACAGTGTATTTGTTTCATCACAAATTATTTAGATTGGTCCCTTTGATGATACATTGAATGCAGATTTATCCAGTTAAACATAAATGAGCCGTGACCGAGATTTCCAACAATATAACACGCAGTCTTATCAGAGCCTTTGCTAGTCGCTTGAATATTCTATGACTGTTAATCTACTGACCAAACATCATTTGGAGTTTCTAAGCTTAACAGGAGGCTACATAGGCTAATCTAAGTCTACACTTGTCAAAACCCCACATTGTTGGAAATCACATATCACGGCTCAAATAATCCTCCTCTTCAAGTAATGTGGCTGTGTTTATTTTAAATTGTGATTCTGTTATTGTAGGTTCATTGTATGTGTGTGATGTTGTATTTGGTTCAGGTTTTGTGAAATTGTTCTTTGAGACATTTCTTATTTCCCAAACAGATCGCTTGGGTAGAGAAAGTGTTCTGCTTTGCGTTGGTAGTACTGTTGCTTTCATAAGAGTGTCTTTATTATTTGTCTGTAATGGGTTATCTTCCCCATATGTTGGTATTTGGTCTTTGTTGCATTTCCTGGTCTAACAAGCTCGTTCTTCTACACTATTAGTTATATTATCACTATATAAGCCGCGGCATGAGATCTCCAACTATGTGTTATGTGCGTCCAGCAAAGCCCCAGATCAGCCTGCGCATACGCGCAATCTGACGAGAGCCTTTGCTAGTAGCTCGAATATTTTATAGTTGTTAAGCCACTGACTGAACATCATTTGAGTTTACTACGCTTAAAAGGAGGCTGCACAGGCTTTTCTGAGTATACACTTATCAAACTTCCACATTGTTAGAAAGCACATGTCAGGGCTCATTTGTGTTTTCCCTATCTCTGACTGTCTGAAAGCTACAAGGCTGTGCACTAGTTTCATCACAGTTAATTAAGATAGGTCCCTGCGATGATACAATTGAATAAGTTAGGAAGCATCCATGCAAGCTCAATAATCTGTATGCATCTACAACAGTCAAATTTGGGATTCAGATTTAGCCAGTAAAATACACTTATGGAAAGTTCTAACTGATCAGTCTTAAATATCATTATTTTAGAAAAGTACATATTTTTGACAACGAAATGTTTAGCACAAAGTACAAAGCCAACTTTATTTTATGTTTATTCCTGAAATAACATGTTCTCTTACCATATCTAACCGATTGGGACGAATTTCATTTACAGACCTCAATTATTGGGTTGGGAAAGGTTTCTGCTTTGCTATGGTTGTACTTTTGCTTTCATTAGAGTGTCTTTATTTGTCTGTAACGGTTTATCTTCCCCATATGTTGGTATTTGTTTTTGTCAAATTTCCTTGCCATACTCACTCCTTCTTCTACACTATCAGTTATGATATCACTATATGAGCCGCAACATGAGATTTCCAAAAATGTGACATGTGCGACCAGCAAAGCCTCGGATCAGCCTGCGCAGAGCCTTTGCTAGTCGCTTGAATATTCTATGACTGTTAAGATACTGACTGAACACCATTTGGAGTTTCTAAGCTTAAAAGGCGGCTGCACAGGCTCATCTGAGTCTACACTTGTCAAAATTCGAAATTGTTGGAAATCACATGTCGCGGCTCAATTATGTTTCCAATCTCATCAGCTTGTAGGATGTGTTTATATTATGATAACTACGGTAACTATGGTAGTTAGAAGATAAGGAGTGAAAATATTAAGATTAATAAATATAACAGTACTAAAGATGTTAATGGTCAGTCAAGTCTCAGACTCAATGACCAACCAGACATAAAACTTGATTCGGTAAATTTGTGTCTGACGCTTGTCTATGGCTGAGTCCACCTTCGCTGAGCTTGCGGTTTTCTTCACCTCTGACTATCAGTGAGTTTGTGAGTTTTTTTATTCTTTGTTTCATCATTGTGGGTTAGTTTGATTAGATTGTTTCTCCTTTATGCAAGCTAAACACTTCATGTGTTTTAACAACAACTGAATCTAGGGCGATGATTTGGCGCCAGTAAAATGCATTGACCTTCCTTACCCACAATGACTTAGGCTGCTGTTGTAAGCTGATAGTTTTGATGCTATTGACTTATCGTTTTTATTGCCCCCATTGTTTGTGGGGTTTGGTGTTTGGTACCTGTTTTGTTATGCAAGACTTAGTGTCATTTCTAGTTTTGGAATCATTTCGCTGAGGAAGAGAAGGCTGGTTGCTTTACTTTAACTGTTTTCTTGCTGTCTTGTGACTGTTAGTGTTCTGTGTCTCTTCCTAATGTTGTGATGGGTTGGTTTGCAGTGGCTATCGGAAGTGCCTCGGCCAAATCCGCGAAATTCATTGGAATCAGACACGGATGTACATCGAGAATCTACTTTGATAACCAGGGTGATAACATGACGCTGACTATACAACGTGACCCTGACATCACGGAAATCATTTTAACACAATAACAAGTGGGATTGCAGCATATCAAATGGTTTAAATGAAGCTTATGATTTTTGGATAATCAGAATAATCGATATTAATAGAGCTGAAACCACATGCCACAGAACTTATTTTCCATACGTCAGTTCCAGCTAACAAAATGGAGCTTTTCGGTACATAGTACTATGCGTAATGCTCCTTATATATGCCCGAGCCATGATTCCATTCTGGATTTGTGGCGGACTTTCCGGAATGTTGCAGTGGGTGATTGTGTTATTTCCTGGCCATACATTGTACTCACTGACCTTTTAAAATACACTAAAACTGATATATGAGCCAGTGCATGAGATCGCCAACAATGTGGTATGTGCGACCAGCAAAGCCTCAGATCAGCCTGTGCATATGCGGAGTTTGATCAGAGATTTTGCTAGTCGCTTGAGTATTCTATGATTGTTAAGCTGCTGACTGAACATCATTTGGAGTTTCTGAGCTTAAAAGGAGGTTGCAGTGGCTCGTCTGAGTCTACACTTGTCAAAATGCCACATTGTTGGAAATCACATGGCACGGCTCATATTACCACAGTGTTCTTCATCTTCACCAAACATACATTGTGCTGTTCCATCACATACAAATCGTTCAGCTAGGCAAAAACTGTTTGAGCACTTAAAGTATCCAGGAGGACAAAGCCATGACTCTACAATTCAAAATAATAATTAGCGTAAACCTTGTAGTGTGGGATAAAACAAGCCTTACATCATTATGAGGAAACCGGACTTTGTTGCTTGCAAATTACAAAGAAGCAGACCAGCATGCATCTGCAGACAGTCTGGTCAGCGTGTTTGTTTTTATCTTGCAGTTAACCCATATATGCCTAATGGATTTTTCCACGTTTATCAACTGGAGCAGACTATTTCAGTTTTAAGGGTTGTTGGGTGGTATTTTTCATTTTTATTTAAATTTTAATTGAACAGTCTGTAAGCAAACAGTGGAGACTTTGATCAGATGCCGTGTTCTGCGGCATCTGATCTGGGTCTCCACTGTTTGACTTTGTCCAACAAAAAGGACGCTAGGCTGTTTAGGTGTTAAGTAATATTACTACACATGCTGAATGCAGACTGGCTTGAAAGTGGCTTATTCCTTAATGCGCCAATCACAACAAAAGTCGTCTGTTTTTCTCATCAGACGCCTCTATGGCAAACAGTGTGGACCCAGATCAGACTGCTCCTATTGGAGCAGTCTGTTCTGGGTCCATCCTGTTTGCTTCTATACTTAATTTGTCAGTAATGTAAGGCAATTATTTGCAGCAGACGACTTCAGCAGACGACATTTTCAGATGCATTCTTTTCTTGGCGCTTTAAGGGTTAATGATGTCTTTGTTTTAAGGTCTCAGTCGCATACCACCTTAAATACGTAAGAGATATTCACTTTATAAGCAATACAGCCAGAATATATTCAGTTTGACCTTGACTCAAGAGCCAGACCTGGAACACAAAGCATTTCCTGTGGGTCAATGTCATTCGACCTAATTAAAATGAGTTATATGTAATAGATAAAGGATTCTTTTCCGAGGCTTTCTTGTTTAAACCGCGAGGTGGGCTAAAGCCGAGGAAGAATCCTTTATTTAGCTTGTAGTATGGCGCAGGCGCAAATAAACACGTGTTACTGACACATGACGAAATTTACATTCGCTCCTCCCTGCACCCGGCCTAACCTGTCAATTATATTACATTTACCTACGGCTTATTTTGTCGCTATTTAGATAGTTACCGCCTACATCGCTGTTTAACTAAAATTGGAAGTTAGAGTACGGTTTTAAGCTCCTCCTTCGTCGTTATTCTAGGGTGTCTTATCTAAACATCAGCAACGATCAAAGAAAAAGCATCGGCCATACTACAATGTAAATTGTGTTGCCATGTACATTGTAGTATGAGTCCTCATAGACAATAAGATAATATTGCCTTGTGGTCAGCTGCTGGGAAAGAGCTGGTCTCATAGCTCTCGTTTGTGATGTCTTATTGTGATGTCGTCACTTTCCCATTGGTATTCTTGGTCAAGTGTGGTGCTTGATTGTATCAATTCCTGATCTTTACAATCTTTTTTTTGGGCAACAACTTAGTGGAATCAGATGTAAACATGCTGTGGGTCAATGCCATTCCACTTCATTAAGTTGAGTGATACACGTGTGATCAAACTTTGTTCCCTTGTATTTAGCCCTTTATCCTTGACGAATTATCTGCACCAACCGGTTTGATTTTTAGTCTAGTTACATGGGGTTCTTTATTAAAATGGCCACGACGGGAGAAAAAAACTATCTTTGGGATTATGGACCAGGCCATACCAAAACCAGCCTACTCAGCTACAGCGACTTGCTAGAATTGTGGGATATTATTTGTAGCAAGTTTTGATACAACACTTTCCAATAAGCGAATATCAAAGGCGCTGATTAGATTGCACACGTTTGCAGGCTGGTCTGCAACATTGTTGTTACCTTACCCCAAAGACCAGTTTATCCCACATTATGCCCACATTATGTATAGTCTAAACTTAAAACAATTCTGTTTCACATGACATCACCTTAAAAGCCCGTAAAATGATGATTAATTTTGGCATCAAATTTTCCAAATATCCAAACGGTTTCCTGTCTCAGTTCTTAGGGCCATTCTAGTGGATTCAACAGGTTAAAACGGATGCAAAGCAGAAATTTGGCACCAATTGATTATATACAAAACAGAATAACAAAGCAATCTTAGATTTAATAGTAAAACTTAAGATATAAAATATAAAATTTCAAACTGCTTTATCTAGAAAAATGGCTAGTTCAGGCCTCGAGGTTATAAAGCTTGAGTACATTCTCAGACTCAAAATAAAGCATAATGATTGGCTGCTTGCGGACACGTGTCCGCAATCAGCCAATCATTGCGCTTTATTTTGAGTCTGAGAATGTACTCAAGCTTTATAACCTTGAGGCCTGGACAGTAAATAAAAATGCTTTTTGGCACTAACTGAGCCGGAAAATAAATGTCATTTCTACATCGTTTGATCAATAGAGCTAGAAGTACAGCACATAATATTGCAACACATTTGCAGTTGATCAGTTACAACATGCTTGATTTTAGTCGTCTATGTGCATTGCAGTTGTCGCCAAGGCAACGCTATATAGCCCAAACTGGCTCATTTTACGTTGCATTTTGAGGTTTTACTACACAGCCAATTAAATTTCAACGTTTTGTAAAATTTTGTTATGCTGTGATAGCCCATATTGTTTCATGCATATTTTACGACATATTTACTCCCCTTCTAAGCAAACTTTCAAAGATTTATACGGTTGGTGTTCTAAATTGAAACGAATAACAATGCTGTTAAAAGGCAAACCATTCAACTTCTTTGAGCCCATTGCCTGTTTTGGCATGTCAAATCTTTAAAATAAACTGTTTACACACTTCAAAAAAAACCCCACCCTTTTCAGGACAGTAGACCTAGTATTGATAGTTAAGCCTGATATTATACCTACTGTGATGAACACTGACAAGAAAGTATGTTTTTTATTTAAAATTTACAAAAACTCGAAAAATTGACGCATTTTATGCCTGCCTTTCAGAGTGAAGCCTATTAATTTGAATACATAGCGCAGCGGAATGACATAAAAACCTATTATATTCAAAGAATGAGGGAACATTATTTTCCATTAAAAGTACCAATCAATTCAAACACAACTACGAGTTTTAGCCCCGAGAAGCAACCCAGGGGTACATATGGGCCGGTTTCAGCAAAATGACGTCACAGTGGCGCCCCGTGCTCATGCATCTGACGCCATATTTTCGAAACTTTAACTTCAGTCAACTTGCTATGAATGGTAGTTTATATCCATGAATTTTCATAGCAATCGATAGAAGCAATGCAATTTAATATCACTTTTCTGTGAACTTTGTGATCACTCCTCTTACATAACCAAGCAGGCTGAAACTTAAAGAAAAGTCACGTTATATCTACATCTATTTGAAAATGATAAAAACCATTGTCACATGACATTTTTTACGCAGAAAATCTGATAAGTATGTTTTTAAAATAAAACTTGCTATTTGTCAAGAAGAACGAAGGGTTAAACAGTAGTCCACCACAGACTCTTACTCATCCTCTGAGCAATTACTATCTGATAATTTATGTCTTGCTGAAGCATAATTTTAGTTAGCAGGTAAAACAACGTACTTAATTTAGCAAAACATTTTTTATTCAAATTTAAAATGAAAAATCTCTGAAATGTAGCCAAGTCTTTGTCTGTCAAATTAGTCAAATACTAATCGATTATTACAATAGTCAGCAAAAAAAATAGTACAAAACTAAATTAGCTGACATATATCTTAACACAACACATTCCTAGATTGAGTTTTAAACAGTTTATTGAATTTTCCCTCCCGGCAGGTTTTTTTTTAAAAGATTACTTATCAAAACTAAACAATCTCAATTTTAGGAAAGCTGTATAAAAGCTGCGTTTTAATGCTTAAGACAATTTGTACACATATTTAAGTAATATGCAGCTTTTTCATTAGTTCTCAGGAGATGCGGATTTTACATTAATGATGCATTTTTTGAAGAAAAAAAACAACAACAACAGAATAATCAGCTTTTCCACAGCTTTTAGACATAAAGACACAGCTTTTTTAGACTAACCAAGTAAAACACCTGGTTTCTGTGCAGCTCACACAAAAAATAGTACAGCTATTTTTAAAAAAATACACTTTTTCTGTATGTCTTAAAAACGCAATTACATGTATACGTTAAAAGTCGGCTTTTACAAAGCTTTTACACAGAGCTGCGTTTAATTTTCACAAGGGCTACAAGTGCCTAATATTTATCACATATCAATTATGTTACAGCTAAGTTTAAGTTCTGACTGACTTTTCACTAGAAATGATTATTCACCTAAAAATACCTAGACTTATATCAACATACAACCCTCATGTTAGTAAGATTATATCATTGAAATATGTGACCAGCCATGAGATTTTGGGTCCAAATGAGGTACCTTGTCGAAATTGAGATATCGATGTTTTCTGATACCTATATGTCTCTGGAGTATACATGTGAAATTTCAGTTCGATATCTTAAACGGTTTCTGAGAAATAGGCAATAGTTCATAGGTCCCTACGTCATGAAATTGTATATAAAGTGTTTGCGACGTCAACGTTAATTTTCTGATAAACAACTTGGCGAGTTTGTTTCAGGAGGTTTGAAACGAATTGATTATTATTTTGGGAAAGTTTATTTCACTTCAGAATTTTCGTTTCATAACGTGAGCGGATAAATCGTCAACATTATTTCTTTAAAAATATAAATGTATTTCGTCATACGGCTAATTTCTTAAAAGTTCGAACACTAAAGATTAAGCATTTTTCCAGGGTTCGAAAATTTTGAAATCAAAATTCAGATAATATTGCTACAGTATGAAATGTTAGAATGTGGTCTTTATCATCATGAACAAATCAGAAAGTTGATCATAAACATGTTTAGAAATGGCGATCAGATATGATTCCGCTAATCGTGGTTTAATCTATCTACTCATTTCTCTCTTTTCTTTTTTTTTCTTTTTCATTACAACTATAGCTAATTTATTTTTAGAAAGAGGAGGGAAAGTATCATCAGCAGTAGTGGTGCCAGTAGTTGTAGTTTCACTAAGAAATACTAAGGTCTATGTCGCATGCGGTAGTCACCAAGTCAAGAGTTGATCCCAAACCCATCACGCGATATTCAATTTGTTAAAGTATTCAATTCGTTAAAGTTGGGCACCGATTAATTAGTAGTTTAGCCGTGTCTCTTCTGTTCAAAAATGTGTGTTAGATCTTTCATACCAATACAGATACATTGCTTCACTTCAATGTTTCCTTAAAACCCAAGATTTACTCTGTCTCGGTCTTCATCTGCGCAAGTGCTGATCAATCTTCTCGCCGATTTTGCATACCTTCCAACGAAACAGACTTTTGAATTTTGAAGGCAGTCAGAATTGAAACGGCAAGACATGTTATCAAATTTTATATACATGTACAATGTAATGCGCAGTAATAAAAATACAGATAAAAGTGTGGATGGGCTCCCACCATAATTAACTACAATCATCGTGCCCCCACGTAAACACCGAGGTTGCAATAAATTAAATTCAGATCAGATTGAAATGGATCCAACTCTTAACTTACGGAATTATTGAAGAATATCAATAAAAGTCAAGATCAGAACTACCTCCAAGTAATGACCCTCGATTCATTCAATACATTTACCGTAACAGTCACGCCTCAAAGCGTTTTGTGGATGTTTAGCTACCTAGTTGGGCTAGAAGGGCAGTGCTTGGCTTGAGCCTTGATCTACATGTACTTCCATACTTTGTAGATTATATAAGAACAGGCTCTGGCTGCGCTTTAGAACAGGCTCATCTGAGTTTTTGCTGTTGGCAAATGCGATAAGTGATAAGCTGGCATAGTTTTTAAGTGGCTCTATCCCACGGTAAACATGACACACATGGAACAAAACGGATAGCCCGAAAGTCGAGTCTGAAAATACGGAGTTACAAGTAATAAGAGAGAATTTCTAAAATTCGTGCAAAATGCGCTCATGGCAAAATTTCGTGACTTCATCTTACAGCATATACTTCCACACACAGTTTATGCCAGTGAAAATTACCCTGGCAATGTTAATGGTTGCAATTTTTCACAAATTTACGGGGATAGAAGTCAAATATAAAATAGCAATATACAATAGTATATTGAAATAATTATAGTAGGTCCTGCTTAAAGTGAACATACATTTTAAAATATCACTATACCTTTTGGCGCTAAGTTAACGTCACCAAATATGCCATTTAAATTTGTTGTCGTGTTTAAATGACTAGCGTAAGAAAACAACAGACACCAAGAAGCTACAATAAAATTGCATATTGCAATCAATTTGCGTTCGTTCGGTACTTTTTCATGGTTGTAGCTTTTATTGTTTTTGGACAATAATTTTTGCCAAAAAAATCTGGAAATACATTGATTTAAACGGCGACGTTACAAGATGGCGAATAATTATGTCCTGTGACTGTACCTCAAAGTATTACGCCCATTGCATACACTGAAACCAGCATCGTATGCCACATCACCCATAAGTAGAATGGAACTTTCCATTTGTAGTGTGTCGTCTCACAGACAACAGAACAGTTCATATGCTGTACGACACGTTGGGGACAAAAGATACTGATACATTTTTGCGCATACAATTTGCGTTCGAAATGGAATTGATCTCGTTGTTTTATAAAATTTATTATAAATTAAGGCCAGGTCTTGGTCTGCAGTATGTGATTGTGGTATTTCCGAATCATACTCGCTTGTTATTCTGGTCTTTAATATGCCCAGTAGAAAAAGAATAAAAATGCACTACGGCCGACACAGAAAGTGTCAGAGAGACACTTTTTTTTTTAAGTCAACTAACTCCTCCAACTCCAACGTTGGCAGATAATTATTTAAAAAGTCGCATATATAAATCGTCCAATCCATAATTAAAAATGTCTTTGCGAAGAAATCGTAAAATTATTTTGCGCCTCTTGGGCTTTAAACGATGTTAACAAATTACAAATTGCGCAGCAAAGTGCAATTGCGTAAATTACGTCACTTTTGCAGCGCGTTTTCCCGACGTCACGTTTTACCGCATTTGGGCACAAAATGTCATGGCGCGTCACATATTTGGACTAAGTTTATGAGATTTCACAGAAAACTTGTGAAAATATTGGTGTCCAGGGTCATATAACACTTCTCAGTTGAGGTTAGAGGACTTTGATTAAGACTTAAAACAACATTAAAACAAAACCACTCGACACGATGGCTCTACTCTACTGCATGTTTCAGTATATGCTTTCAATTCATACCACAATCTTGTAGATGTTCCAATGAGCGACATCCTACTATATGGTTGTACTGATCCAGTTCATACAGACATCTGTTCTCTTGGGGTGTAGTTACACCATGTCCGCATGCTATGCCTACATTAATAGGTACAAATTCTGAAATATAAACATAGAAAATTCGTACTTACATAAAAAAATATTTAACTTCTTATATACAAAAAAATATTGCAACATCCTTTTATCCAACAATTTTTAATTGAAAGGATTAACTGCATTTTTTTCATGCTTAAATATTGCGCAGGCATACTAATGCGACGGATCAGATCAGACATTGTTAGATGAATCTAATTTACGTTCTTTGATGGTAAAATAGAGGATCTTACATGAGTGCTCATGTTTTATTGAATTTATTAAACGAGTTGGGAAAAGAGATAAAAATGCGAGGCTTGCCGAGCATTTTAGCTCTTTTTCGCAACTAGTTTAATAAATTCAATAACACAAGAGCACGAATGTTAGATTCTATTTATCATATGACATTAAGATTACTCTGAAATCTCATTTCTACCGTAAAAACGTTATAATTTTGTCATTATGTACGCAATGCTGTTATGGACGTCATAACGTTTCCCGAAAATCGATAAACCACTAGTGGTTTACAGATTTTATTGCATGGCGTTATTTCACTCCCTACCGCGACGTCATATGATAAACACCGTTGTGGAATTGATAAAAACTTCTTTTTAAGCCAATCAACTGATATAGTATCAAAATACAATTTTTTATGGGAAATATGTTAAGCCATATTTACATGTTTCTCCCAATTGCTCTTGGCTTGAACATCACTAAGTATGTTTTTTTCATAATTGACCTGTATTTTTATTCTAATAGAAAGAAATTATTGCAAATATCTCATATTTTATACCTTAAAATACTCACTAATATATTTCCTTTCACCATTGAACGTGGACCTCAATCAACTGGCTTTAACACAGCTGATCTGAACATACGCTACTTTCAAAAGAGGGTATACACTATTTAAATGTGATGCACTGATAGTTATCATGTGACTTTGAGTCTGGGAGTGAAATAGGATTTCAAATTAATATTAATTTCATATGATAAATGGAATCAAACATTCATGCTCTTGTACTATTGAATTTATTAAACTTGTTGTAAAAGAGATTAACTACTGGGCTAGCCTCTCTTTTCCTCAACTTGTTTAATAAGTTCAAAAAACAAGAGCACTTATGTTAGGTCCTTGATGTATGAGGGATGTTCCAGAAATACGCGGAAGTGTTTAATAACAACAGCAACTAGAATTGTTTTTCTACGAAAAAAAGACATCTCCCCCTTTTGATGTAAAAAGCATGAGTCATTAAATACACTTTCAAACAGAAACATTAAATACAATTTCTAACGAAAATTCTAGTCATTTCATGCAGACAATCAGCTCGTATCTAGTAAAGATATCTGTCAATGTAGTTAATTATTGCACAATCATAACCTGGTATAAAAAAGTCATAGATAATTGTTTTTGTGATAGACAAAGTTCCAAGGGAAATAACTCAAAGAGTTAAAATGACAGAGTTACTATTCTTAAACTCTGCACGTCGACTCATGTTGGATGATACTTGTATAAAGTTTCGTGAATATAGCTTAAGCGTTTTTCATGTTATAGAGCCGACACGGTTTTTGTGCTGGACAAAGTTCCAAGGTAAATATCTCAAAAAGTATAATAAGCAGAGTTACCATACTTGCACTCTGCACGTCATCTCATACTGATTGATATTTGTATAAAGTTTCCTGAATAGAGCTTAAGCGGTTTTCAAGTTATAGAGCGGACACAATTTGTGACAGACAGACAGACGGACAGACGGATGCCCCGAGAAAAACAATATGTCTCCTGACCCTGAATACTGTTCAGCATCCATTTTAGCTTCAGAATACCAATTCTTGGTGTAAAACATCAGTAGCCTTATCTCATATTACTGATGACGTTATTATTACATTTGACGTTTTCAGTGACGTCATCGCGCTTTTTCCGCACGTGCATACCTTCTTTGAAGCTAAAATGGATGCTGAACAGCGGTACGCGATGAAATATTTAATTAGAAAAAAAGAAAACTAGGCAAGAAACTCTCTGTGAAATTAAAAAAGTATATGGGCCTGCAGCATTATAAAAAACGGCGGTATACAAGTGGTACAAGTGATTTTCCGAAGGCTATAATACCGCAGCTGATCTGCCTAGAACCGGACGTCACGGAACGTTAAACAGCAAAAACAAAGTTCTGGATCAAAACAGGCGCATAACTGTAAGAGAGCTGGCTTCTGTCTGCATTTATCCGTTGGAAATATTCTCAGAATAATCCATATTCAGTTAGGCATGAGAAGAGTGGCAGCTCGATGGATTCTGAGGCTTTTGAATAAAGACCTAAGAACAGGCCCGGATCAGTGCTGCTCAAGGCTTTTGTGGATCTTTTATGTTTTTGTTCTGTCTTGTGTTTGCTATGTTTTGTGCGCGTCTGTTTATTTGTGCTTTGTGGTCACCTGCTGGGAAAGGGCTGACCTCTTGGCTCTCGTTTGTGGAGTCTACTGTGAGTTTGTCACTTTCCCATTGGTATCCTGGGTCAGGTGTGGTACTTAATTGTATCGATTCCTGATCTTTGCACCCTTACTTACTTTCTTCTAGGATTCCACAGTGAAGGACAGCAGTTTCTGGACAGAATTGTGACCCTATGCGAAACCTGGGTATAAACATTTGATCCGGAGACAAAACAGAATTCCGCTATGTGGAAAACAACGTCGTTGCCCTCCTCTCAAAAAGCAAGAGTCTGCAGATCACAGAAGAAACAGATGTTTATTGTTTTCTTAGACACAGAGGGTGTTATTCTCTGCCATGGCGTCCCAGTCGGAAAGACCATTAATTCTGAGTATTCTGAGTGTGTAAAATACAAAGGAGAATATTTTGAAAAGTTTTAACAGACCAATGACACTAACGGTTTGAAAACCTCAAGCAAACCGCATAACAATTTGTTTGTACCGTCAAATTGCAAAAATGACGATGCCCCGCCTACCCTCATGTAGCGTTGCAGAAATGTTAACATATCATTCATTTATCAACCGATTGCCACCATTTTTCATATTCATAGATCAAATACGCCATTTTACATCATAAATAAATTCACGAATGAGTAGCATGTAGTTTTCGAGCTAGCTAACCCTTCTGCAAAATTCTGGTAGACCCCTCGTATTTAAAGGAAAAACAAGTGTTGCACACTATATTTAGTTAAAAAGTAAGTGAGTATTATCAGGAAAAAACACTATCACACACTAAGGGACAGTGACAAAAACACAAGAAAACATCGAAAAGATGTCAGGGAGAAAATCAAAGTAAAGCAGCCACCCTATCTTCCCCATCACAATTTTTGCAAAAGTAGAAAGGACACAAAGCACTTCACAACGAAACATGGACATTACACAGAACCACCACAATAGGAGCATCTGTAAACAGTGAATCAACAATAACAGAACAGTGCACAACGAAACATGGACATTACACAGAACCACCACAATAGGAGCATCTGTAAACAGTGAATCAACAATAACAGAACAGTGCACAGCGAAACATGGACCTTACACAGAACCACCACAATAGGAGCATCTGTAAACAGTGAATCAACAATAACAGAACAGTGCACAACGAAACATGGACCTTACACAGAACCACCACAATAGGAGCATCTGTAAACAGTGAATCAACAATAACAGAACAGTGCACAACGAAACATGGACCTTACACAGAACCACCACAATAGGAGCATCTGTAAACAGTGAATCAACAATAACAGAACAGTGCACAACGAAACATGGACCTTACACAGAACCACCACAATAGGAGCATCTGTAAACAGTGAATCAACAATAACAGAACAACCACCTTAGAACAGACAGCAGCCGAAACAAATGGGTGAAAAGTAGGATTTATGATAAGTTGTACCATGTAAATATTTTAGTGGTAAATATGTAATAGTTATACCATGGGTTGTCCGCCTGTACGTGGAGATAATCCACGAGCTTTAGCGAGTGGATTATCTTACGTACAGGTGGACAAACATAGTATAACTATTTTATACCACCCACATCAGTGTAGACCTTGCTCATCACGAGATATTTCATGCTTAAGTTGGTAAAGGTGGTATAAACTGACATACTTTGCATACGCAACATTAACTTCCCTATATATCTTTCAAAAACAAATGAATATAAAAGCCCTTTGCTTCCATGATGTCATCATGAGTTGGTTTCATCAGGAAATACTTTAGTTTTAATTGTACAATTAAACAATTTGACTTTACTGCATCGTGTAAATTTAGGTCACTAAACATTTCTTAAGAAGAGGAGATTTTAAGCCATCGAATGAAAAGGTACAAACAGAGCAACGTCAAAGAGCAAGCAGGCTGTATTGCAGACCTACCAAACAATATGAGAGTGATTCCCCCATGACTAACCAGTTCCAGGACACACATTTGATACTTCTTTTGTTTCTTAATTTAATTAAGCAGGGAATCTTTCACTGATAAACTTGGGGGGTTGGAGGGGGGGGGGTGGCACCGTTAAACCGGTTTAAGCCCTCCAGTAATATATTTTACTGAACGTTCCTAGGCGGTACTTCTTCTGTGGATCTTTTATGTTTTTTTCTGTCTTGTTTTTGCTATGTCTTTGTGCGCGTCTGTTTCTATGTGCTTTGTGGTCACCTGCTGGGAAAGGGCTGACCTCTTAGCTCTCGTTTTTGGTGTCTAATTGTGAGTTTGTCACTTTCCCATTGGTATCCTGGGTCAGGTGTGATACTTGGTTGTATCGATTCCTGATCTTTGCACCCTTACTTACTTTTGTCACATGAAACAATTGACCCCTATATCAAAAGGTTTGTATTTCAATTCGTTAAATTCATTTTAATTGGACAACGATTTTCATGTGTTACTTACAAATAAACACTCTTTAACATCAAACCACAATGACCGTTTTGCCTTCTTTTTTGAGACATAGAGGATCTTACATGAGTGCTCATGTTTTATTGAATTTATTAAACGAGTTGAGGAAAAGAGATAAAATGCGAGGCTTGCCGAGCATTTTATCTCTTTTTCGCAACGAGTTTAATAAACTTAATAATACAAGGACACGGATGTTAGATTCTATTTATCATATGACATTAAGATTACTTTGAAATCTCATTTTTGCCGTAAAAACGTTTTAATTTTGTCATCATGTACGCAACGTTGTTATGGACGTCATAACGTGTCCCGAAAATCGATAAACCACTAGTGGTTTACAGATTTTATTGCATGGCGTTATTTCACTCCCAGACGCGACGTCATATGATAAATAAATTTAAGTTGCTATCCATGTGTTGCGTTTTTAAAGTGTGTCATTATATAACGATACTTCTGTACTGTGGCGATATATTAACACAAAAAAATGATCAACTGTTTGGTGTTATATCAGTTTTTATGACATGCAATTATCTACTGCAAACTGACGCCTCATATGATAAAATGTTTATTTGTACCTGAGTAGCAGGATATCGGATTTAACTTCAACACCATCTCATCAACATTGAATATATGATCTTGTTTCAAGTTTACTGATTTTATGTGCCAATAGGTAGAATCATGTTCTATCTCCAAATGAAATGATTCATTGCTGAAGGCTCCACCAGAGTCATCTCTACACAAACTAATATTTCTGTATATAAAATCATAATTATAAATAATCATAAACATAATTATGCAATTATAAACAAACATTGGAAAATGGAACACCTGTCTTAGGGGTTTGCGAACAACAAAGGTGCAGACCAGCCATCTGCGCAGACTGATCAGCACCTTTGTAATTCGCTTTTTAGAAAGTATCACAATGATCTAAACTTCCTACAAGCAAAATTCTACTTTTCTAGCTAGTCTCTGTAGCGGAGGAGACCGGTTTGAGCCTCACTTTGTTGGATTCCCGAAAGAGAGGTTTTCTCACGTTGATGTCCAGTTAATGAAATATGCCAGCTCATGAGACAACGATATTTAACGCTCAAAACCAATATTTCAACATATAATTTAAGCAATTATGGATGTAAAACCATGGAGGTCTAACCTTTCCGCTGAGCTTTCACCAACTTTCGTTAAAACATACATTTGAAACCTTATTTTTCAATCATTTTTGTCTTGCAAACGTAGTCTGCTTTTTACATATGCTGCATATATTCAAGTTCAGTTCAGATTCGATTTTATTCATGAAAACAAGCAATATGAACACAGACCGACTGCTTTCAAGCTTCCAAGGGATCAGTCAGATTGGGATCCATATCAGATGCAATATGTTACCTAAGATCTTGAAAGGTTTTTCAAAAGGGATCCAACTTTGACAACGTTTTCTTTTCTTTTTCTTTTCTTTTTAATGGTTGAGGGGATCCAAATACCAAAAAAGCCCGCCTTCATAGGCTCAACAGCCAAACGCTCTATACCGTAAACTGACCTTGTAGCTTTGTGATGTTCCAAGGGATCCAAACCTGTATTGCCAAGAAACACTATATGTTTGTGGTTTTTAAGGGTGGGGGGGGGGTTCCAGACCCCCTGCCCCCATTTGGATCCGCAAATGACCTAAGCACATACGCAATGACAACAATGAGAGAGATGACAACACCGTGTGACTGATGACATATGGGCCACGTCGCAAGAAAACCTGTCTTCGGGGTTTCCGACAAAGCCAGTTTCAAACCAGTCTCCTCAGCTACAGAGACTAGCTAGCAAATTGAAATTTCTCCTGTAGCAAGTGTACATATGGTACTTTCCAAAAAGCGAATAACATTGGCGCTGATCAGACTGCGCGGATGCGCAGGCTGGTCTGCGCCTGTGTTGTTCGCAAACCCCCGAAGACAGGTTTTCTCGCGACGAGGCCCATATGGTAAAGCTATCTAGAGGGACGAGAAGCCAAACTTTTATCTAAAGGTATTCATCTGAGCCACGACATGTGATTTTCCAACAATGTGGCATTTTGATAAGTGAAGTCTCAGGTGAGCCTGTGCAGCCTCCTTATAACATAGAAGCTCCAAATGATAGTCAGTAAGTAGCTGAACACCCTTAGAATGTTCAAGCGACTAGCAAAGGCTTTGATCAGACTGCGCTTCAGCGCAGGCTGATCTGAGGCTTTGTTGGTCGCACATACCACAGTGCTGGAAATCTAATTTCATGGCCCATCTACTCTTGTCTGTCAAGTGAAATGTGAGTGCGTGTATGTGCAGTAAGTCCAACTTATCATATTGATGCTCGACTGTGTAAATTATGATGAGAAACAAAACTTTATAATATACTTCAATACATTACGTTTAAAAAGTATCCTTTACTCAGATTTCTTCAAAAATGAGCCGCAACGCTAGAAACACTGTCTTTGGGGTTTCTGACAAAGTGAGATTTGAAGCAGCCTGTTAGCTACAGAGACTAACCAGAAAATTGAAACTTTGTTAATAACAAGTCTTGATATGATACTTTCCAATATGAGACTAACAAAGGCGCTGGTTAGAATGCGTGGATGCGTAGTCTGATCTGCACCTTTGTTGTTCGCAAACTCATGAAGACAGATTTTCTTGTGTGGCGGTCTAAATGATTTTAACAGAAATCAGAACTAATGACTATTGTACTTGTATGTTCTTTATGATTAACCAATTTTAGCAAAACACGACTCACGTTGAATGTTTGCTATTTTCGTAGGTATTTTGATGGGTAGACGAACTTTGTGCTTCAATATATATCTATCAATGTGGACAGAAAACCATGACTAGGACAAAAGAGTAGTTTTTCTAAAAGAAACTAGAAGCTAAATTACTAGTACGTTTTTTTTTCATACAAAACCAAAATGTACATATTTCACCGTAAATTATGACTAAAGAGAACCAGATTTCAGGCAGAAAAGCACATCATCACAAGCAGTTATAGGTAAATTGCTCTAGTAAATATACAAAACCTGGTGGTCGCGTGGTTGAGGATGTCTTTTTTTGTAATCCAACAGCCTGACACACAGAGGTTCGAATCCTGGTGTGACCAATTTTTAAAAATACATTTTCATTGTCATATTCCTTGCCAATTTTGAAAAATGTATAAGTATGCAAAATGTGATCAAAATATATGATGCGGTTCAAGACTTATGATAATTTTCACTTAAAGACATTGACTGGCCAAAATGATGCTCGGCAAGCCTTGTCACCATTTTACATACCAGTGACTGGACAATGTTAAAATACATGAGTATAAAAAATTTGATTTAAATATACCATGCAGTTTAAGAGTTATAAGTACTTTACTAACTGAACACAATCAGCAGAAATGATGCTCAGCAAACCCTCGTCCATCAAAAAAGGATGTTACCCATGCCAGTGGTTAGATAATGTTGACATGCATTGCTATGCAAAATGTGATCAAAATATGCCATGTGGTTCAAGAATTAGGAGCATTTTTAATAACTGGGGACGGACGGATGGATGGACTCACATAGTGATTTATCATTCTTCCCTAATATTAACTGAATTGATTCATCATAACCTAGTAAACGTTTCCTATCTCACAGCATGTTACCTTTATCAGGTCATGATGACGTTGCACTTTTTGAATGACGTCGCTAATGACGCTGAATCAACACAAAAATAAAAAAAACCCCGTCATAATCGTTAGTTGAAAGAGTTTTCAACAATGGGTTAACTGATAAATAGAATACCAGGTTCGCGTCTTTTCATATTAAGTTTACCAGGCTCGGCTTTGAGAACAAATGCTGACTTGCTCGGCAAGCCTCGCAATGTAAACATGCGTTCTCAAAGCCTTGCCTGGTAAACTTGATATCAAAAGACACTCAACTAGTATTCTTTATTTATAGTGCAGACCCAAAGGTTGTGTAAATAACTGCTGAAGCCAAAATATCATATTCATAGATCCTACATATATTTAATATTTTCATATTTTATTCAATCTCATGATTTCATTTAACAATCTGATAGAAATAGAATGAGCCTACAAAATTTGAAAAAAGTCAGCTAGATTTCAATTGAGTCTATTAATTGGAGTTCCTGAAAGTGCAACAACCCTCACACACCCTAGCATTTACTTAAAACAAACTATTTAAGATAACTGCATCCTGTAATTTTAACTTTGTACAAAATATCTTATGCTACGTATTAACAAGGTTGTTGTAATTGATATATTACAGATGGGCATTATATCTTTATGAATGGTATTTACCCATGATCACCGACTGTTGCTGCACTGAGACGTTTAGTGTATCTTAAACATATACAAGCATCTGTGTAATGAACCAGTAGGCCTCTCTCTATATCATACAGTTTTTGAATCCAAGGCTGACACATTTGTTCTACACTCTGGTAACAGTAATTGCTGTTGTATAGGTCTGGAAGATTACCTTCATCTTGGTAACTGAATACATCTCCAAAATAGCCATAAAGATATCTTCCATGATCAATTCTGTGATATCTGGTTATCACCATGTTATTGGTCAATAGCTGATCAAAGTCACACTCTACTTCACCCACAACTATAGAAATGTATAAAAGAAAAATATCAATGCATTAAATAATTGTGCCTCGACGCTTGAAAACCTGTCTTCGATGTTTGTGAAAAGCAAAGGCGCAGATCAGACTGCGCATCCGCGCAGTCGGAACAGACCCTTTGTTTATCACTTATTGTAAAGAATCATATCCAAACTTGCTTCAAGCGAAATTTCAATTTTCTAGCTAGTCTCTGTAGCTGAGGAGACTGGTTTGAGTCTCACTTTCTCAGAAACCGTGAAGACAGGTTTTGTCGAGTCAGGAATCTTAGGATGTTATACCTAATCTTGTTTTCTTTGTTCCTTTGAGGATGTGGAGTGTAGTGGCTCAAATGATAGAGAGCTGGACTTGGCATTTTGACTTGCGGAGTGACAGTGTTGTGTCCTAGTTCAACCCACAAAGATCTGTCCCCCATATGACTGAACAACAGTAGGCTCGGACGTAAAGATTAAATCCAAAAAAAGTTTCTTAGAGGGAGTGTGATGTATGCTGGATTATTTTGTGATCCATTACTATGGCGCGGTCTGGTAATATTCATTTAGCAATTTGGACAGGTTTGTATATTTTGTACTGTTTATGCAATTTTAACAATTACCAACTTTAAACATTGTGTGATCTTATCATTAAAGTATTGAATGGGATAAAGCATAGCATTATTATGCAGCAGTCTGCATGCCTTGTTGTCAGGATAATATGCGCTTTAAAATATATAGTTGTTTTGTTCTGTGGTATTTTTATGTAAGCTTATTACTTCTTTCACTATAAATATAATAAGTAATCGAAAGGGAGATATTTGTTTGAAATTTTAGTTTTTACATTATATCATATTGCTATTTGATTGTTTGTTTTAAAGATAGGTTTTGTTGAGAATTAAGAGAATATTATAGAAACATATGCAAGGTGGTTTGAGGTATGTAAGGTGACTTTAGGTCCATACAATTGTGTATGAATGTATACTGAAACAATAAAGTTATGTCCGCTTTACGTTTATGTCTGCCAGTTCCAAATGTATGAGCGCATTTCATTTAAATTTTCACATTACCAACTGTGATCATTTAGAAACGTTTTTTACTTAAGAGAAATTCATTTGGTAATCACTAGAGCCGCTGACAAAGCAGCGAACACGAGTACCCTTAAAATCAAAAGTCACAACATCAACAGCTTGTGTGACCATCATAATCCCGAATTTTAAGCACATTTAAACACCATTGAGCAAGCTCTATAGTAAGATGTTATGCTTGCTAGCTGTATGCATTGCTTTTACGACCACAGCCATTAATCTGTAGCATACTCTGACGTCACAAAACGTGGATGACGAGCGTGCGTGAAAACACTAAGAAAATTCATTTTTGGTCCAGCATTTTGATAATTAACAGAATCGGACAAACTTGAACTTTTTTCGTCATCACAAGCATTTCAACATTAATGAAGATTAGTCAGCATCAAAACAATTGATAATGGAATTTTCGGATGATTTTAGAGTAAGGGGTGGGGTATAAAACACAGATTTAGTAAACCTTTGATGCATGACTTCAGCCATAGTTTATGTTGTTCTCTTTTGTGTAATTGTTGTCATAAATAAACGCAATACGTTAAAATAAAAACGGTCTCAAAATAATGTTAGGTTAAGGAGCTTTGGAAGATCTTAAATTGCTATTTGTTTAATTCAAAAGGAGGTAATTTCAGTTAATTTCGTAAATTAAAGGTTTTGAACTGCATTTTCGCTCGTTCAATAAGCAGACTTGGGATTTTTAGATGTCTTTTCGTCGTCGGACGATCCTGGTTGCCATTTAACGTAAAATGTTTCACGTTTTGATGAATAACTTCCTGATGATAATGGAAAAAGCTGTGTGCACATTAGGTCCAATAACCCTTCAAGGTAAGAAGATAAAATCAAATAATTACCAATTTTTGTGTGTCCGACGTTTGATAAACATTTTGGTTTTATTTTTGTTGCGACATCTTAACAGGATCGAAAGATACAGTACCATGAAAATCGGACGTTTCTTTTTTGTTTGAGTATAATTGATTGACGAAACTTAATACGTTTATTAATTAAAACCTAGAGAAATTGTTTTAAAATTATCGATCAATGAGCAAAGGCTTGTACTTAGTTGTATGCTTGTTTTATTATCGCCTGACTTTTGAGGCGATCTAATAGTCAGGGTATATCAGGTTCTCAGAGTATTGTGGTTTGTGTGGCACGAATTATAAGTAAGACAAAATTATTCTACTTTAACCAATAATGTATCATGAGAGTTGAAAAAACTTTCATCAGAGCACATAGGTTGGAACTGTTCGATGCACGTCAAGTTTTTGGCTGGGCTGAAATATGGAATAATGAGGATTTGGAAACGCTATACCTCCAAATCTGGTTCTATGAGAGGCTGAAGCACATACGAGTTGATGCTTATAACGGTTTATCATATGACGTCGCGTCTGGGAGTGAAATAACGCCATGCAATAAAATCTGTAAACCACTAGTGGTTTATCGATTTTCGGGAAACGTTATTACGTCCATAACAACGTTGCATACATAATGACGCAATTATAACGTTTTAACGCCCGAAAATGATATTTCAAATAAATCTTAATGTCATATGATAAATAGAATCTAACATTCGTGCTCTCGTATTATTGAATTTATTAAACTCGTTGCGAAAAAGAGATAAAATGCTCGGCAAGCCTCGCATTTTATCTCTTTTCCCCAACTCGTTTAATAAATTCAATAAAACATGAGCACTCATGTAAGATCCTCTATATATGCTTGGAGCATAATAGTTTGCTCAGACATACAGTTGAGCTTGTTTGAAACGATCATCAACTTAGTTTTAGTCTATAAATGCTCATCGCAATTGTAAAACTGAGGCCATAATTTCTTTAAAAGTTGATTTACGAACCCTCCTACTGTAATTTTCCAGAAAGTAGGAAAAAAATAACATTTAATTTCTATTTTTTTTTTTTATTTTATCCGCCGACTCTAAATATTATTTGTTTGGTTGAAAAAAATAATATTTTTTTGAGGTTCTGTCTGTGCATTTTTGAGAATGACATTGTTAAAAGTGATTGTCCTGTCCAGACTTTTAGGAAAATGATGAAATATTTAAAGATTCAATACAGACTGTTGGTTTACCTATTACTAGTTTTACTGTTTCTGGAGATAAAAAAAAAGCTGAAAATATTAAAAAAAAAAAAAAAAAAAAAAAGCTCTGAAAATGACCAGTCAACTGGTCATTTTCAGAGCTTTTTTATTTATTTTTTATTCGTCCCCCCGACCCTAGATCTGAAAAAAAAATTCCCGTAAATCAACTAATAAAAAAATTCTGGCCTGAGATACTTCCAGCTACCTTGCTGGCTTGGGACCAAATGTAGACAAGCAAATTTGACAATGCATCGATATCTCTTGCGGAAATTATGCAAGACTTTTCTCATCGAAATTATGGTAATCAAAGAGCAGAACTCCTTTATATCTAAGAACATTCTAATGAATATTCATTTGCATCGCCCTTCCTCATGTTCTGTTAAGTTTCATGAAATTCTATCTATTCCTTACCCAATAATGGTTCTGTAGGGACCAACTCATTGACATTTATGCAATCAAAGGGCAAAAACTCCTGTATATCTGAAACCAATGTTACAAACCACGATTGGCCATTGCCAAATTTTATTATTACTATTGAGTACCATGAAATTCCATTGTATGGTTACTAAGTTCTGAATGAAAAATACATTTGATATTAAGGCAATCAAAAGGAAAAAATCCTCTACAACTGATGCCTTCCTCAGACATCCTGTACAAACGTCGTGTAAATTATCACACCATTGCAATGTACATCCAGTAAAAGTTTTATGAATTTCCATCCATCAGCTACCAAGTTTTAGCTCTGAATGCACAACTTCATTAAGATTTAGGCAATCAAAGGGCAATAACTTCTCTACACCTGATGACATCCTGATGAAACTTCACTTGCATCATCACATGATGGCCATATATACTCAGTATAACTTTCATAAAATCCCTTTGCTTGTTAATTTTAAGGCCCAGGACAGAAAAAAATCATTGGTATTTTGAAAACCAAAGGGCATTAACTCCTCTGTTACTTATGACATTCTGAAAAAACATCACCTGCATTACCACAGAATGGTCATATATACTTATTTTAAGATTCATTGAAGTCCGCCTTATTGCCGAGGATGGAAAATTCATTAACATTTAGAAAATGAAATGGCAAAAACTCCTATGTTACCTAGGATATTCATGCACATTACCATACTATGGTCATATATACTCAGAATACGTTTAATGAAAATCGATCTATTGCTTACTTAGTTATGGCTGAGGAAGGAATAAATAATTTAAATTTAAGCAATCAAAGAACAATTGCTCCTCTGTAACTTAGGATATCCTGACAAAATTCCAGGTGCATAACCTCACCATGGTCATATATATTCAGTATGAGCTTGATGGAATTGCATCTATTACTTACTAAGTTATGGCTGAGGACATAAAAATCGTTAAAATGTAGGAAATCAAAGGGCAATAACTCCTCTAAAACTGATGACACCCTGACAAAACTGCAGGTGCATAACCACATCATGGTTATATGTACTCAGTATCAGTTTCATGAAATTCTATTCATTGCTTACTGAGTAATGGCTGAGGATGAAAAAAATCATTAAATTTCAGGCAATCGAAGGGCAATAACTCCTTTATAATTAATAACACCCTACTGAAACTTCACGTGCATAACCACATTTTAGTAATATATTTATATATTAAGTGTTTCATACAATTCCATTCATTGCTTTCAAAGTTATGGCTGAGGATGAAAATAATCATTGATTTTTTTACAACCAAAAGGCGATAACTCCTCTTAAACTTATGACACCTTAATGAAGCTTCACGTGCATACCCACACAATAATCGTTTATATTCCATTTAAGTTTCATGTAATTCCAACCATTGGTGAAAATGTTATGGATTTTAACAGACACAATCATTGAAAGTTAGGCAATCAAAGGGCAATAACTCCTTTATAACTGATGACACACAAGTAAAACTTCACGTGCATAACCACACTATGGTCAAACAATGTATCTGTTTAGTATAAATCTCATGCAACTACATCTAATGGTTACAAAGTTATGGCAGAGGACGAAAAAAAACCCTAAAATTTAGGCAGTCAAAGGGCAATAGCTCCTCTGTAACTGATGACACTCTGTCGAAACTTCAAGTGCATAACCCCATCATAGTCATATGTATTCAGTATAAGTGTCATGAAATTACATCAATTGGTTACCTAGTTATGGCTGAGGGCAGAAAGACGGAAAAGGGAAGCACCTGACAGACAACGCCAAACCTATATCCCTCAGCCTTCCGCAGGGGATAATTTAGAGTTGATTTCTGTTTTATTGAGTCCCATGCCTAGACTTTGTATTGATCATTGTGATCAGATAGCTCATGTTATGAGTGTTTTGTTTGTACATAATACTTACGATTATTGTCTATATTAGACTGGGGAAATGATAAGTTAATAGTTTATATGCTCAGCTTTCATTGTCCAGCTGAAGACACCATCACTTCATAGCACGCCCATTAAAAACATTGTTCATGCGTCATAGGGCTCTAAAGACAAGGTTATAGCTAGATCTCACATTCTACCTGACATCTTGAATGCTCGTCTGGGATAGTTCTTAGTAAGTTTTACACAGCTTTTTTGGAGCTGGAAAGCGCATATGCTTGATAGGATCAGACCTACAGGAATATGTTGAAAAGAGGGAGGGGCTTTTAAACAGGGGAGAACATATGCTCAGGCGAGATGAAGAGAAAAATAGGCTGAATTTTGAGCGTATGAATCTTGAAAAAGCAATGCTGGAAAAACTAGCACTTTGTTAGCGTGAGGAGCCGGAAGGAGAGATGGATCTTTGAAACTTCGCGCTGAGACAGGGGTGGCGAAGTCTGACATGAGAAGTACGTCTCTACAATCAAATTTGCCACATTTTTACGGGCAGAAAGATGACATGGACGCTAGATAGAACGTTTTGAGCGGTTTGCTAAGAGAGAAGATACATGGGCAGTTAGACTGAGCCAACCCTTGACTGGGAAGGGGCAAGAAGTTTATACCATCATGCCACCTGAGCAAGCTGACGACAACACAGCATTGAAGAAAGCTTAGCTGGGGATGACAATAGCCTCAGAGGACAATTGCAAACTCAGTTCCCAAACCACCACACTCTTATAGATCAAGCAGACAGACACCTGTGTTTCATATGCAGAATGGAGGGAGACTTTGGCCAAGACTGTAGGAAAAATGATCAAAAGAGGATAAGTAGAGCAGCTGTCATGTATGAAGAAACAAGTAGTAAATCATCAGGCAGGGCTTGGAGGCAAACGAAGGCCAGGAACAGAGACCACTCACTAGACAAACACAAGTACTCAGTTGCGCTGACAGTTAATCGAGCCCTGCAGTGCAAGAGTGCATTCAAGATGGGGAGTTGCAACTTGCAAATGGCCAGTCAGTGCCAATTATAGCAGGTGGATGCACCATAGACTCTTGAGATGGAGAGTAAAATTTAAATCTACTGTCAGGGTTTGTAGGAGAGACTAAGGTGAAAGTGCTGCATGATACAGGCTGTGAGTTGGCTGCAGTTCAAAAAAGATTTGAATGCTTGGCAAAAGGTTTGTCATGAGAACTATTGATGGCCAAGCCTAAATAGTTTCAGCAGCACTAGAAGATACACGCTATTATAGAGGCTGGCTGGAAGCCTTGGTGCTTACTCATTTATATGTGACTTAGTCCTGGGATAGTGATGGAGTATCTGATACGAGGGTCATCCAATAAAGAATGAGACTTTCTCCATAGTCTGAAAATCTGTGTGTAGAGGGCACTGGGCAACATTTCCTGTGACATTGTTCCCAAGGTCAAAGGTCAAATATTCTATTTTCTTGTAATTGTATCTCCTCCTAAACGATTAGACGTAGCAACTTCAAACTTTGTAGCTGAATAGGTCACATAATGTAGAGGGTACTGGGCAACATCTTGTGTGACCAAGGTCAAGGTCAAAGGTCAAATATTGCATTTTCTTGTAAATGCATCTCCTCCTAAACCTTTTGACGTAGCAACTTCAAATTTTGTAGCTGAAAAGGTCACATAATGTAGAGGGTACTGGGCAACACTTTGTGTGACCTTGACCCCAGGTCAAGGTCAAAGATCAATAGTGTATTTTCTTGTAAATGTATCTCCTCCTAAACGGTTAGACCTAGCAACTTCAAACTTTTTAGCTGGATAGGTCACATGATGTAGAGGGTACTGGGCAACACTTTGTGTGATCTTGACCCCAAGGTCAAGGTCAAAGGTCAAATATTGAACTTTCTTGTAAATGCTTCTCCTCCTAAAGCTTTTGATGTAGTAACTTCAAACTCTGTAGGTGCATAGGTCACATGATGTAGAAGGCACTTGGCTACATTTAGTGTGACCTTGACCTGACGGTCAATGTCAAATAATGTACTTTCTTGTAAATGCATCTTCTCCTAAACCGTAGCAACTTCAAACTTTGTAGGTGCAAAGGTCATATGATTTGGAGGGTACTTGACAGCATTTTGTGTGACCTTGACCCATAGGTCAACGTCATATAGTGTATTTTTGTAAATGCTTCTTCTCCTTAACCATTGGACATAGCAACTTCAAACTTTACAGGTGCATAGGTCATATTATGTTGAAGGTACTGAGCAACATTTTGTGTGACCTTGACCCCAAGGTAAAGGTTATAGGTCAAAAAGCGGGTATTTGCGATGGTGTACCATCGACTTCTGCTGTAGTTAGTTTTGTGATGGACAAAGTTCCAAGGGAAAATAACTCAAAGAGAATAATTGACAGAGTTACTATTTTTGCACTCTGAACGTCGACACATGTTGGTTGAAACTTGTATAAAGTTTCGTGAATATAGCTTAAGCGGTTCTCAAGTTATAGAGCGGACATGGTTTTTGTGATGGACAAAGTACTAAGGAAAATGACTAAGAAAGTATAAAAGGCAGAGTTACCATTCTTGCACTCTGCACGTCATCTTATGCTGATTGATATTTGTATAAAGTTTCATGAATAAAGTTTAATCAGTTTTCAAGTCATAGAGCGGACACGATTTTTGTGATGCACAATGTTCCAAGGAAAATAGCTCAAAAAGTATAAAGGGCAGAGTTATTATTCTTGCACTCTGCATGTCATCCCATGCTGATTGGTATTTGTATAAAGTTTCGTGAAAATAGCTTAAGTGGTTTTCAAGTTTTAGAGCAGACACAATTTTTGTGATGCACAAAGTTCAAAGGAAAATAACTCAAAAAGTATAAAATGCAGAGTAACCATTCATGCACTCTGCACGTCATCTCATGCTGATTGGTTTTTGTATAAAGTTTCGTAAATATAGCTTAAGCACTTTTCAAGTTATAGAGCGGACTCGATTTGTGACAGACAGACAGACAAACAGACGGACACCCAGGGAAAAACAATATGTCTCCTGACCCTGAAGGGGGAGACATAATAACAATTAAACTTTTTTGGAGTAAGACGAGGGTTATGTTATGAACATTTCATGTATTCTTTCAATGTTTTTTTGTTATATTTTTTATCATTAGTTAAACATTGTTTTGTGCTTAATCCTTCCAATTGTTTGTGATCAATGATCGTCCATTGTGGTTTGCACCTGCCTGGGGCTCATCCATCTGTGACATCATCCCAGCCTTTGCAGTACCATAGGCTGACTTGGCCAAGAAGGGTCACCCAGTCCATTGACTGGTAGGATACGCATGAGCATTCATTTAAGACCCTTAAGGACATGCTCCTCCTATCACCATACTTTGGCTGCCAGACTTTGATAGACCATTTATTCTAAAGGCTGACACATCAGATTTAGTTGCTGAGGCAGCACTATTGCAAAGGTACGCGGATGGTTTGTTCCCCATAGCATCTGCTAGCAAAACGCTGTTGCCCAAAGAAAACAACTGTTCTGTTATCAAGAGAGAGAGAGAGAGAGAGAGAAAGAGAGAGAGAGAGAGAGAGAGAGAGAGAGAGAGAGAGAGAGAGAGAGAGAGAGAGAGAGAGAGAGTTTGCTTAGCCATTGTGTTTAGAATAAGAAAGTTCCAAAAATATTTGTATGGCACAGAATTCGTGCTGAAAACATATCATACACCATTGCCTTACGTACAGAAATGTAAGATAGAGGGTGGCAAGATAATGTAATGAGCATTATTCCTGCAGAACTATCAATTTAAGGTTAAAGCTATAAAGGCTTGGACAACGTGGGTGCAGATTTTTTGAGCCACCAGTAGACCATGCAGACATATCCTGAGGTTTATAAAATACAGAATAGTTTTCTTTAGAAAGGAGCTGTTGTCAGGATAAATAGAGGATCTTACATGAGTGCTCATGTTTTATTGAATTTATTAAACGAGTTGAGGAAAAGAGATAAAATGCGAGGCTTGCTGAGCACTTTATCTCTTTTTTGCAACGAGTTTAATAAATTCAATAATACAAGAGCACGAATGTTAGATTCTATTTATCATATGACAAATACTTTGAAATCTCATTTCTGGCGTAAAAACATTATGATTTTGTCATCATGTACGCAACGCTGTTATGGACGTAATAACGTTTCCCGTAAATTGATAAACCACTAGTGGTTTACAGATTTTATTGCATGGCGTTATTTCACTCCCAGACCCGACGTCATATGATAATGGCATTTTTTCATATAAGCTGAATACTTTTTAACGCATTTAAGACCAATGGACCTTCCAATAAAGTTTCTTACAGTTCTGCCAGGGTGGTCCATTGTATAAATTGAAGGGTCAAAGGATAATAATTGTCATTTTCTTTATTTCTTTCTCTGAATATTGATTTTGCATTATAAACAGCGTAGACGCTGATGAAATGTCCAATGGGTCTTCACTGTTTGCCAAAGTACCAGTTCAGGCGTTTCTGGTCATCAAAGATTTAATTTGTAGGAAATAGGGTAAATATCATGCTTATTGCAAATACTTAGGACTAATTCCAAGTATGGCACACAGCTAGTATGCATATATTTTAAATAATTTTAATCTAAATATAAAACTTCTGTGTATGAATATTTGATCACATATAAAATAAAAATCTAGCTTTTAAGATATCATTTTGGAAGATCCAAAGTGTCAAGGTGCTGCAAAACATGCATATGTGTTTTCGGCTACAATCTCAGGTATATCATAAAGTAAACCTCTACCTGTTTCATATATTCCGCTGACGTTGTATCCTGCAGACCACCAGTCCTGACAGCTATTTAGCTTGTTACAGCCCATCTCATCTTGGCTGTCCCAACAGTCAGGAATACCATCACAAACAAACATTAATGGTATACATTTGGTCGTGTCACATAGAAACGATGTACCAGAATTACAATTATCAACAACTGAAGAAAAACAACAACAAAGTTAACTTTTTAACTGCAAGGGTTTTCTGCTCATAAGCTTTGCAAACAGTTTGGGGCCCGGTAAACGTTAAACCTCGCCGTGATTTTTATGGTTAAAATTTCTGATGGTATTTTCTGAAACATATCAGAAGACAATAAAAACATACTAAACTTGCAAGCATGAAATGAAATTAAGATTTTATAAGAATCTATCATGAGTGTGAGGGCTAGATAAAAAATCCATCCCGAGGATAGCCGTTTGGCATCACAAGGCTATTGGATTATTTTTCTTGCTTACTATTTGATACCACATTTTATATTCTTATAAAAGGCTCACAGAAGTTCCTGAATACGCCAAGATGTAACATGTCACAATGACGTCACTTTGACATAACAATGACGTCGCTTGACGATCATGTGTGTGAGTTCCAAAACAACCAATGTATTAAGCCCTCACGTGACAGCCTGGGAAAGATAGTATGGATAAGATAAGATTTTCAATCCCAGGGTAAAACCTCAGATATCCTTATCCGGTGTGCAAGAAAATATGTTCTTATAAATGCATCCAGATATACAATTATTTTGAAAAAAATAAGTGTATATTCTAACCTCTCAAGAAAACTTGATCATTGGTTGACACTATTTAATTTTAATGGTCAATAACATAAAATCTATCATGAGTGTGATAGTGGGATAGAAAAATTCATCACGTGGATTACTGATTAGCATCACAAGGCTTGCCAAGTGATGACAAATGATTATCGCAAGGGACAGATTTTTCTATCATATCCTCACACAAATAATTGATTAGTTTTCTTGCTCAGTATTAAATATCACCTTTTCATGTTAAAAAGGGCTCGCTCTCAGGGGTAGCTGAATATGCTGAGATGCGACAAAACATGATGACGTCACTTTCACATAATAATGACATCACTTGTCTTTTGACATGCGACTGTTCGTTTGTTTTTATCTTCCACAGGTTGGAACAGGGTATGTGGGATATAATTAATTGGAATGGGTAAACAGCAGAAATCAAGGTCTAGTGTGCAAGAACTTTTTTTTCTTTTCTTTATGCAATGGCTATGGAATGACTCCTATCAACACTGCTGTAGGAAAATAAAAATGTTGATTGTACTCATTTGGAGAAGCACACAAAAAGATGGCCAACAAGAAACATGTATAGTAAATTTGCTATTTCTTGACGGTGATGTTCCTCGCCCTCCTTCCTATGGTGTATATATTTCTTAGCTTATTAGTTTTGCTAGAGTAGGTTCTAATGTTGATGACTTCAACAACTGAAACTTATTTTTAACTGCTAAGTTATTAAAACAAGGTTATAGATATGATAAAATTCGAAAAGCATTTTCTAAATTCTACCATAGACACTCACAGTTAATTGTTAAATACAACATTGGGTTAAAAACTCTTCTGCAACAAGGCATATCAGAACCTATGTTTTATGGCGATTTAGTATATAAATTCAAACGAATTGTTGGAAAACCTAATTTTAGTGATCAATTCAAAAGATTGTAAAACGTTATATAAGGGTTGGATATAGCTTGGATATCATGCGACAGTCTGCATGCCTGGTTTTAAACCCAATCATGGTTTATAGCTATGGTTTTCTCTTAGATTGCACGATGGTGGGTCAGGCTTCAGACTCTATGACGGCTCTGACATAACGCTTTAATCGGTGGGTTGCTGCCTGATGCTTATTTGTAGCTGGACCCACCGTGGCTCAACTTGAGTTTTTCTTTAGCTCTGACTTTCTGTGAGTCATGAGCCCTTTTCGTTGTTTCACCATGGTGTTTTAATTTAATTAAAGTGTTTCTCCATGATGATACATAGCATGAGGGTCTGGATTGGGGGTCTTGTATTCA
This sequence comes from Loripinus fragilis, assembly GCA_964019695.1. Classification (NCBI taxonomy): domain Eukaryota; kingdom Metazoa; phylum Mollusca; class Bivalvia; order Lucinida; family Lucinidae; genus Loripinus; species Loripinus fragilis. The sequence goes on from OZ026518.1 coordinate 34,194,445, forward strand.
CTAATCATTAAAAATTTAGCCCAATATTCATCTCATTAAAATTTTGGGCTATTCATTAAAGTAAGACCAATTATTCATTAAAAGTAAGAAAGGTGGCAAAGAAATCTGATTATTCACTATTGATAAATTTTTTCTTCAATTAAATAAAAAAATAGGATTATTCATTAATTTTTAGTCCCTCATTATTCACTATTTATTATTTTATTCGCTCATAATTCACTATTCATTATGAAAAAGGGCCATTATTCACTAATCATTATACCCCATCCAGACCCTCTTGCATAAGTTAGAAGGCCTCCATGCGAGCTGAACATTTCTTGTACTTCAACAACAGCAGAATCTAGGGTGAAGCGTAGGTACAAGTAAAATGCATTTAAGCCCCTTCCCCCCTGGTGGCTTGGGCTGCTGTCTGTTCTAACACGGTGGTTCTGTTGTTGTTGACTTTTTGTTTATTGTTACTCCCATTGTGGGAGTCTGTAATTGTTCTATGTTTTGTTTTACGTAACTATATGTCCATTCTAGTATTGCAATCATCTTGATGGGGAAGAGAGAGCTGGTTGCTTTGCTTATTTGTCTTCCTGGTGTTTCGTGATGGCTGATTGGCTCTTCCTTGCGGTGCCATGGGGTTGTCTGCAGTTTGTGATTGTGGTATTTCCTGATCATACTCACTTACTTTTTTGCAACTATAAAACTCTTTTCTCAATGCAAGTAAGAAACACTGCAACCATGTTTGTTGATGATAGATGTGAATACATTATTTGTGTTAGTAGTTCAAAGGTGTAAAGGTTTACAGCTGACAAAACATGTATCTAATCCAAAGGGGCTTCTGAAAAAAACAACTGTATTTAGTTGAAGGAATAATTTCTCATGAATGTTCCATCTGGCTAGTCTTGAGCACAGGACTTGCACAGATTACCAAGAGTTGTGCATTGCTTTTATTTATCAATAAACATTAGAATGCTTGTAAAATGGATTTAAAAAAACGTACAGCTAAGTACTCAGATAACAAGTCCAAAGCCAAAACTCTGGAGAAAAACCATGTTAGTGCTATCAAATGGATTTCTAAAGGAGGATTTTTATTGACTTGTACGTATTTATATGGTAAAAATAAATGGAGAATAGCTCAAATATTTTCACCAAATATTTATGCTTTTCGGTTCTCTCATGTAAACTTTCTGTTGACTTCAGCTCGCTAAAATACTTTGAAAAAACATCTTATAATTTAATTTGTAGCCCTAGGATCCAAAGAATGCATACTTTTAATTCATATATATTTCTTTGATTGTAACAGGGATTTGTGTCAGTAACAACCACATACTAGTTACTTACTGCAGTCACGTTGCCTCTCATCTTCACAATCTTCTTTGCCATCACATAGTTTACTTCTAGCAATACATTGTGAATTATTACATTGAAACTCGTCCATTCCACAGATTGGAAAATCTAAGGAAAAACAGATTATATTTTATCATTGTATCAAGTATTTCCTCCTAAATATAAAATAAACTTGATGAACTTTTGCAAAAGAGTCAGTAAGCAAAATTCACATCCACTGTAAGTATTGCTAAAATGATAAGAAAGTGGATTTTTTTAGGTGGACTTTCATATTCCTCATGCATTATACGCTTATAAATGCTATTGGTTATGCGACAGATGTGATAGAGATTTATGCTGAAAACATCAGCTGCCTTCAATGACATCAACACGTAGTCATCAATTGGTTAATTTTGTAATAATAACCAGTGTTTCAATTCAACAGAGAATCAGTTTATGAAGATAGCATAGACTTACAGTGTAACTCATTTTATGGTTGTTTAAAACCTAAAGTTACTGTAAAATAGTGCGACGCACTTGTCAGATAATGGCGACGTAAGGTTTTATATTTTGTCATGTGCTCTGTAGCCATGAAGTTGTTTCATTCAACAGTAGTTATCCGAATGTGTTGGAAGGCATCAAACTTGATAATGTGATTCAAGGAGTACCGACCAGAAAAATCGTTTATAGGCGATAACGTAATAAGCATAAAAAGGTCAAATTGTGAAAACTTGACCCTTTATTTCTCGAAGAAAGTTCAGCTAATTGCAGCATTTACTGTGCTTGTTTTGGGTTTCAGTGACCAAACAATTGTTTGAAAATGGTTTGAGATTACCTCAATGATCAGAAACGCCCACAGTACGGGCTAGTCTTGTAATTTAACGTCACTTTTTTAATGGAAATTCTTGTCAGATGATCGGCCCTTGTATATTCATGACACAAAATGAAACGGGATGGGTTCACCCATACACAACAATAGATAGATTTATTTTGCATAGTATAAAAGATTTGATGGGTTGAAAGCAAGGATAAACATAACAAGTTATACATGTGGCAGAGCTCTTACACCTTCATGAGTTACAAACTCCTGAGCTTACTAAGTATTTTGTCGGAGCAACGTCACAAGACACCTGCAGAGTGTCAGAACTATACTTAAAGCCAGTAAAATGCAACTTTTACAATGTAACCTTTACCTTTGATTTAATGCTTCGACACAAAAAAAAACAAACTTGCCTTAATCAGGATAAAGGTAGTGGAGTGTGCATGCGCGAAGTGAAGACGCCATTTGATTTCCAAGAAGGAAAAAAAATAAAACATTTTAGAAGACTAAGTGCACTAGTTCATCTATATTGTGCAGCAAAAGAGACCTTTTTAGTTTGGTTTGTTAGAACTCTTGCCTTCTCAATATCAGATTACTGTTCCTTCCTGCTTTGTACGTGTCTTGAAACCACCTTATACCCCACCCACTACTCGCCACTATGAAACCTAGCTTCCACATGATAGGCCTCATTGGAGCCATACTTTGTTTTTTAATCGTAGTCAGATACCTACCTTCACCTCAACCCTCACCACACAGTCACCTACCTTCTGTATTAGTTAGTGCTACAGTCAAGACTATGAAACGGAAACAGACAAATGAGACAGTGCACCCTCACAAGAATGCAGCACAACTTATATGTATTTTACGACTGTGTGGAGACATACAGCTAAACCCAGGCCCTACAGGAAATGCGCACATCTACCCATGTGGACTTTGCGAACAACCAGTTACCTGGGAACAGGTAGATGGACTCTGGTGTGATGGTTGTGACGTATGGTATCACATATCTTGCATCTAACTTTGCTCAGCTGACTATGACCTCTTAGCAAAGCACTTGCATATACAGTGGCTTTGCTGCAGGTGTGAAAGCATTGATGTCAGCAGTTCACTTTCCACACATTCGAACTTAGTACTTCCGACATGTACTACCCCCTCTCAAATATTGATTCCTCAATAGATTCTTTTTCATCTGATGCAGTGTTCAGCCCACTTCACACCAGCAGTCGTGACAGGGAGACAGCCTCATTTAGGTCAAGAGCATCTCATTCCTCCTTAGACAAATCAGATTCACCTACAAATGCCTCTTCACTCTTTTGTGTATCAGAGAAGAAAAATCTTCGTATCATGAACATAAATTGCCGCAGCATCGGTAGTAAGAGCTCTGAATTTCAAACTGCCCTTAACTACATCAAGCCAGACATAGTATGTGGTACAGAGTCTTGGCTCAAGGGAATGAAACCCGGTAAACCAACATTACCTGATGCCATAGAGTCCAGTGAAGTGTTCCCTAGCCACTACAAGGCCTACAGAAAAGATAGAGGCACACTTAGTGGAGGCGTCTTTGTTTTGGTGCACCAGGGCCTCGTCGCAGAGGAGAAAGCAGAACTAGTGACCAACTGTGAAATTGAATGGGAACAGATAAAGCTGAGAGGGAATAAGTAACTATTAATGTCATCCTTTGCCACACAGGAACATGTCAGATGTAAATGAACTCAGACGGTCACTGAACCTCGCTATTGATGGAAAAGAAAAAACATACTAATGTCGCTGGGGATTTTAACTGCCCTGACATCGACTGGGAAAGCATGTTGGTACAAAAGGATGCCCAGGACAGAGAAATACAACAAGCAGTCCTAGACCTCTCTGCAGATTTCAACCTCACCCAAGTCCACGACAAACCTACAAGAGAAGAAAACCTCCTAGACCTTGTATAAACTACAAACCCTTACCTGATCAAATCAACAAACAACACACCTGGTATATCGCATAACGACATTGTAGTGGTTGACTCAGATACCAAACCACAATATACCAAGCAGAAACCTCGGAAGTGCTTCGTGTTTTCAAAGGCCAAACAGGAGCAGTTGAAAGCCACCGTCAATGAAATTTAAGCAGAAATTGTCCGACTAGACAAGTACTGGTCATCTAACCATAACTTCTGGCAAATCTTCAAGACTGACCTGATGAAAGCCATCCAAGCTAACATCCCATCGAAGATGAAGACCTCCAAACACTCTATCCCTTGGATAACCAGAAATGTGAAATGGGCACTACGCCACAATTTAGACTCTATAAGAAAGCCAAGAAATCAAACAAATGGGGAGCTTATAGACAATGCCAAAAAAATATCTAAATCTCATCTACGCAACGCAGAATGGCAGCACATCAACAAAGTTATTGATGAGGGCCTACAGAACAGCAACACAAAATAGTAAGTGAGTATGACCAGGAAATACCACAATCACAAACCACAGACATACCCATGGCACCCCGAGAAAGAGCCACTCAACCATCATGAGACACCATAAAGACAAAATAAGCAAAGCAACCAGCTCTCTCTTCCCCATCAAGATGATTGCAATACTAGAAGGGACATAAAGTAACATACAACAAACCAAAGAACAATTCAAACTCCCACAATGGGAGTAACAATAAACAAAAAGGTCAACAACAACAGAACCACCGCCTTAGAACGGACAGCAGCCTAAGCCACGGGGGTGGGGGGTGGGGGGGCTTAAATGCATTTTACTGGTACCAAATCTTCGCCCTAGATTCTGCTGTTGCAAAGCCTTTTTGGAACTACGCGAAGTCGAAGAAAGTGGATAGCATCAGCATAGCCCATTTCAAGGACAAAGGTTATCTAGTCTCCGACTGCAAAGGCAAAGCCGAAATTCTTGTGAACCAGTTCCAATTAGTATTCACCAAGGACGACAGTCAAGATATCCCAGAAGTCTCATCCAGAGTACAGGAGGATATTCCACATCTGAAAATAGGAGAAGATGGTGCCACCAAACTACTGTGCAGCATCAAGATCATCCTGGAGAGTCCCTACCACCTTGCCGCGGTCTCTGGGGCACACTTCACACAGGGGACGGTATTGATTGTAATACTTGTTATCTCTGGGAGTGCTAAGAGTATGACCCACCAGTTTGCCCTGGGTGGCTTTCGTGTAACTCAAAGGGGATGGCCTGGAAGACTGAGAGCATGCAGAATATGGACGTTTATAAATTCTGTATGACTCAACACGTCTCTTTGACCTCTTTGACGGGGTAGACTGAGGTGGAAACACGGCCCGGTGTTTCTAATCGGCATTGTCATGCTGAGCCCCAGGATTCTGAAAATGTAAAAAAAAAATTCTTATATCTTCGTTCTATACTATCGTTCTGATGCCAACCATGTGTCCATTATCTTATACTTTCTTCCTTTTATGAAATAATCCTGGAAGGCAGTGGCTCAACGGGTCAATTGTGCAGATTCTATTTGTGCAAGTATACCTTCTATGTAACTCTAGCACTGGAGGTCGGAAATCCACTCCATTTAAGTGCTTCCTTGTTTGGCTCCACGGTGGGTGGAGAGCATGGAGGATGAATCAAACAACTAAACTACTTGGCTAAACAAAAACAAAAAAGCAAAAAAACGTCACATAGCAAATTCTGATACTGACTCTGAAAACTCGTACCCAGCTTCTCAACCAACTAATTCAAGTTTGTCTACAGCAACAAAAAACCTTATGTACCCAGATCTTTAATAATCCATTCAGAAATAGAAGAAGAGACTATTTCTTCTCTTTCTCCATTTGTAGTACATAAAACTATTATGAGCATTGCAGGAGAACCAAAGAGCATTAAGAACTGAAAAAAGTCTACTACAGATGAAGACACTTTGTGGTCTAAAATGCTCCATAACATCCTATTCATCCTTAAACACATCCAAAGGTATCATTCGCTGTCTATCATTGAACAGAGTGACAAGCGATGATATCAAGGAAGGCATGGTTGAACAGGGAGTTACAGATGTACGTAGAATCCCTGTACGTCGTGATGGTGTCACAAAATTAACCAACACATATGTTCTTACATTTAACTCACCAAACTTACCTACAGTTGTTAAAATAGCTTTATGCAAATGAAAGTAGATGTCTATATACCAAACCCACTTCGGTGCTACCATTGTCAAGTGTTTGGTCACCACGAAAATAAATGTGGTAGACACGCTGTATGCTGCAACTATGGTGAGCCTGAACATTGTGCACCATCTGGCGTGTGTGACAAACCAGCCAAATGTGTCAACTGCTCAGGGGATCATCCTGCAAACTCAAAGCAATGCCCACAATGCGAGAAAGAGAAAAAAATTCTCAAAATCAAATGTGAAAACATTCTATCATTTCCTGATGCTCATAAGCAATACGAGCAATTTTACACAGGTCAAACCTATGCAAATGCTGTAAAACCAGGCACTTGCAACAAATCTACACAAACTGAAAACAAAACCACACAGACGGACAACAGCTTTACCAAATACTTAAAACAGACAACAGAGAAAACACATGCTACACAAGAAAAACGTAAGTCATTTCCTCATCCAAGAAAAAGTAACTCCTCTCATCATTGGCCAGCCCTTAAGTCGGCGACCTTAGAAATGATTGAGAAAGATAAGGAGAAGAAGAAAAAAGAAGAGAAAGACAAACTTAAAAAAACAACAAAAAGAAGAAAGAAAACAGCAATGGCAAAAAAAACAAGCATAGAATGAAAAAGAACAAACAGAAAAAGCAAAACAAGCTAAAAAGAATCCATATTCTGTGTTTGCTGAAAAAGATGGCGAGGAGGTCATGGACGATGAGTCTGTGGTTTTCACAGATCCATCTTCCAGTGATTACCTCCCTAAAGGCACACTGTCACGATTACCATTAACTTAAATAATGGAGAGTTTCAATCTAACCATTATTTTATTACCCCTTTTAATATTATTTTCAAGTATGGATTTTAAACATAAAATTATACAATGGAATTGTCGAGGTTTGAAACCTAATTATAATGAAGTATCATTATTGTTTTCTGAATATAATCCGTCTGTATTTTGTTTTCAAGAGACATTTCTTAAACCGGACGATAACATATCATTAAAAGGTTTTAATGTATATAACTATGTTCATACTGATTGTCTGAGGCACTCTGGTGGTGCCTCAATATTTGTAAAATCATCTTTCCCACAAAGTAAGATTGATTTACAAACAGAACTACAAGCAACTGCTATTTCTGTCACTCTTGACAGAGAAATAACCATATGTTCTGTATATATTCCTCCATCCTTTTCTCTCAACTCTAAACACTTGGACAATTTACTGCAACAACTTCCTTCTCCGTATATCTTATTAATAGGTGACTTCAATGGTCACAATATCCCCTGGGGTGGTCAAAATATTGAGGCGAACTTATCGAAAATTTCATTACAAAGAATGACATATGTATTATGAATGATAAGTCATACACTTATCATTCTCCAAGTACAAAGTCTTTTACATCTATTGATCTTTCCTTCTGTCATCAATCACTGTTTCTTGACTATAATTGGTCTGTATGTGAAGACCAACACAATAGTGATCACTTTCCTATCATCATTGAACAGAACACTTTTTCCACTGAGGATCACAATCCAAAGTAGAAAATAAATAGAGCCAACTGGGATCTATTAAATACTCTATGCACTGGTAAATTGATACCAGAAAACTTCAAAGAATCTTCTGATCCTATAGCTGATTTTACCTCTTCTCTTATTGAAATATCTAAAGAGTGTATTCTTCAAACTTCCACAAATCCAACTAAAAGTAATCCATGGAAGCAATTAAACAGCGCAAGCAAACTTTTTCTAAATTCAAAAGATCTCCAACTACCAACAATTTCTATGACATCAAAGTATTTAGAGCTAAAGCCAGTAGAACAATTAAAATTTCGAAGCGTAAGTCATGGAGATCTTACGTTTCGAAAATCAATCATAAAACAATTATTAAAAAGGTTTGGGATATGATAAGAAAAATCTCTGGAAAAAACAAATCCCCCATTTACACACATTTAAACATGGTGGGTACTGAAAGCAAAGCAACTTCAAAAACAGACATTGCTGACACTTTAGGAGAAACTTTTTGTCACGATTCATCATCATTCAATTACTCTGAATCCTTCAGAAAGATTAAAACCGAACAAGAGAAAGTTAAATTGAATTTTAAATCACAAAATAATGAGATTTATAACAAAGATTTTAATTTAGATGAATTAGTTGAAGCTATTCAACTATCACATGACTCAGCCACGGGTCCTGATGATATCCACTATCAAATGCTTACACATCTCCCAGATACTTCTCTTGAAACTCTTTTGAATATATTTAATTACATTTGGACTACTGGTTAATTTCCAGACGATTGGCAATATGCAACAATTATTCCTATTCCCAAACCTGGTAAAGATCCTGCGGAACCAAATAATTATAGACCTACAGCTTTAACAAGTTGTCTATGTAAAACACTTGAAAGAATGATAAATAAAAGACTTACTTGGTTTTTAGAATCAAATAATCATATATCCTGTTTCCAGTCTGGTTTCAGATCTGACCACAGTACAACTGATAATTTAGTTAGATTTGAAACTTTCATACGTGATGCCTTTATTAAAAAGGAACATGTAGTAGCTGTGTTTTTTTATTTGGAAAAAGCATATGATCAAACATGGAGATATGGCATTTTAAAAGATATCTACAAACTTGGATTAAGAGGTAGACTTCCTACATTCATTGAAAACTCCCTTGCAGACCGCGCCATGCAAGTCCTAGTTGGCGCCTCTCTGTCTGAATATTATGACCAGGAGCAGGGTGTACCTCAAGGGGGTGTTTTGTCTGCTACACTTTTTAGTATCAAAATTACTGATATTGTGAAATGTTTAGGTAATCTTACTGATTGCTAATTATACGTTGACGACTTCTGTATCTGTTATCGCTCAAAAAGTATGGCGACAATTGAACGTCAACTACAACAAAATTTTAATAAGATTGAAAATTGGGCAACAAGCAATGGCTTTAAGTTTTACAAATCAAAAACACAGTGTGTACATTTCTGTCAGTTGCGCAAGCAACATGCTGATCCGGTTTTACATTTATATGGATCACCTATTCCAGTTGTTGAGGAATCTAAATTCCTTGGCATTTTATTTGATAGAAAACTCAGTTTTATACCCCATATTAAATATCTCAAAGCTAAATGTTTAAAAGCATTGAATCTTTTAAAAGTGCTATCCCATACTTCTTGGGGTGCATACCAACCTACACTTCTCAAGCTGTATCGGTCTCTAGTCCGGTCAAAATTATACTATGGCTGTATTATATATGGCTCTGCACGGAAAACATATCTTCAAATGCTTGATCCTATACATAACCAAGGACTTAGATTAGCTTTAGGGGCTTTTAGAACTTCTCCTGTTGCTAGTCTCTATGTGGAAGCAGATGAACCATCACTATACTCACGAAGAGCGAAACTCTCTTTGCAATATGCTATAAGACTTGCTGCTAACCCATCAAATCCTGCTCATGAAGTTACTTTCCCACCAAATTATGTTGATTTATATGAACAAAAACCTAAAGCTATTAAATCATTTGGCGTCAGAATTTCACCACTCTTAGAATCTGCCAATATCAAACCACAAAATATTGAAAAATATTTTACACCAAATATTCCAGCTTGGTGTATGAAACCACCTGAAATACTTTTTGATTTACATTCCGGGAAAAAATCTGAATCAAATCCACACATATTAAAAGATGATTTCAGAAAAATGCAAAGTCGTTATAAGAATTACCAACACATTTATACTGATGGGTCAAAGGAAGACTCAAAGGATGGTTGTGTTGTTATATCAGACAACCATAGTAATATGCAACGTATACCTGACGATTCATCAATTTTCACTGCTGAAGCCAAAGCAATTGATCTAGCTTTAGATTTCATTAGCACTTGTGATGCTAACAATAAATTTATTATATTTTCTGACTCGCTTTCTGTATTGAAAGCAATGAACCATACCAGTTCAAAGAATCCACAGATTCAGAAACTTTTAGAAAATGTCATGAGCTTTCAGCTTATAAAGATATTGTTCTCTGTTGGATTCCTAGTCATATAGGTATCCAAGGGAATGAGATGGTATATAAGCAAGCAAAAACATCGCTTTCATTAGAACCAACTTCTTTTAAGATTTCATTTTCTAATTTTAAGCCATCTATCAATAAATATATCTTGGAAGAATGGCAAACTTCATGGAATAACAGCATTTGAAATAAACTTCTTGACATTAAACCAACTATTGGTGAATATCAATCAGTTGTTTGAAACATTAGTAAAGAAGAAGTAGTTTTAGCTCGACTCCACTTAGGTCATACAAGAGTCACTCATTCATACTTACTACAAGGTGAAGAGCAGCCACAATGTGTTGGTTGCGACGCACCATTCACAGTACGTCACTTCCTTTTGGAATGTGGCGACTTTGCACAAGTAAGAAATAATTGCCTCCATGTTGATAACATGACAGAATTATTTCAAGATATACATATTGATATTATTAGGCCATTTTAAGACAAATAAATCTTTTTAACGAAATCTAATCGCTATTTTTAAAATCATGTTTTGTTTTAAATTTGTATCAGACCATAATATAGATTATATTATGTTGTATTCTGTTCAGTTGGAGAACATGTATAGTTATCTGAATAGCTCTTTGAAACTGTCAGATTTTGTACGTGGTCTCTCCTGTTAAAAATCGTATTGCAACTTATTATTATTATACAAACTCGTCATCATCATTCTTTTTATTTTATCTTACAAAGTTTTTCTCTTTCCATCCACATCATGTTTAGTTTAATACCGTCGTGTCTTTGTATTACAAAACAAAGAAAACACTATATGAAAATGGATGGGTGGGGTAACACCAATGCACCAAAACATATTTGACTTCTTTTTGACTGAATTCTATCATTAATTTCTTGTTTAACTTTCTTATAAATCAATAAGAAGTCAATATACATTTATACATATTGCAAATGTGCTGAATGTTCACACATTTATATTACAATATATTTTCAGTGGGTGGGGTAACACAATGTCGCCTGAAAAAAATCTGCACCACTTTTGTTTTTGCATCCACCCTCATTTGACTTCTATATTAGTTATACTATCACCTGGTACAAACGAAATTTTTCTACCAGACCGATTGAAAAAAAAATCCAATTCAGCTGGCCAGCCCTCAGACTAATTGTATAGGAAAGAGGCAGAATAAGAAATTATTATTGTAAAAGGGAATTACCATTTATTAAAAAGAATATGTTATTAGACTAGTGGCTAGTCTAGTGGCAATACTAATGTGGACATCAGAAAATAGCTCTCGATAAACCTTATACATAGATATTTTATAATATGGAACTCGAACGTATGTGGGTAAAATCGATTCTCACAACTGTGCAGAATATTCCACCCAAAAATGCAACATATAAATTCAAAATTACCGTTTCATTTTGCAGATTAAGGAGAAAAGCTAAATTTTGTTTTTATGTAACACCCCTGTTTTAAGCCGGTATAATATACTTACGTCTCCCAGTGGCCACAGCTACTGTCAGGTTCGATTTTGCTATTGTTGATTTTAATGTATGCGGTTGCTTCCATCATGTGTGTGGCATATGTTGGTTTGGAGGATGGGGTGTGTTTGCCCCTTGTTTTGTGATAAAGCTATTAATGTCTTTACTGACATTAAAATACGTTTTATATAACATTAATTATTTAAAAAATCTATGGTCAGAGACTATAATTGATTATAAACATACAGCAACTTTCATCAGAACGATCTAGGCAATCATATATGAAGTCACAAAGCTGACTGATAGATATACATCGACCATCACTGCACCTGAAATCATGATTTGAGTTTAACCCATAAAGCGCCACCTATAATTTGCAGCAGATGACAATTTCAAATTTTGCTGATTTTTCAAAAATAACAAATAAGGCATGATATTTCATTAGATTCGTCTGCTGGCAGACGATTCTCATGAAGTATCATTCCCTATTTCATTCGAAAATTAGGAAAGATATCACAAACTTTGTTGTCTGCTGCAGTCGTGATTGTCGCTTTAAGGGTGATTATACTGTCATAAATCTATGCAACAACAAAGGTATGATTTGGGCCTCGACGCGAGAAAACCTGTCTTCGGGGATTTGCGAACAACACAGGCGCAGAGCAGCCTGCGCATCCGCGTAGTCTGATCAGCGCCTTTGTTTTTTTCCCGTTTTGGAAAGTACCATATCTAAGCTTGCTACAAGCGAAATTTCAGTTTTCTAGCTAGTCTCTGTAGCTGAGGAGACTGGCTTTAGTCTGGCTTTGTTCGAAACCCCGAAGACAGGTTTTGTCGCGTCGAGGCCCATTTAATATAGGTCCAGATTAACCAAATTTATTTCGATTCTTACACACAAAAAGATTAAAAATACGAACGAATCCTTCATAATGTATTACGATTCAGCCATCTTGAACAAACTGTCAGAATTTCCCGCAACTCTTGTTTAAACTGAAACGCGTATTTTTACATACATTTTGAACGTCAGGCAGTTGTAAAACGACGTTACGTCGTCTATTGTCAACGTAACAATGCCATATGCGATAGATGTCGTCATGAAAATAAAACTGGCGACCGAATGACGTCACGCCGGTCATGCCCAGTCCATGCAGTGATTTATTAACCAACAAATCAATGAATTTAACCATTTGCTATATAGGCGAGGTGTGTTAGAATGTTTGTTTATACATGTATTTTAGTGATCTAACCATGTAATTTTAAATAATAAATGTGTTACTTGTCTCATTTCGGAGCAGCAAAGACCCAGACAAGCATGCACTAATGTGCAGCCCCACCAGAACGTTGGCTGTTGTGATGCAGATAAAGACTCAGCCCAAATTTTAGACCTTTAGCCACGCTGGTTACACCATCATTGGCGTTATAAAGAGGCCTTAGCGCATAAGAAATGTGTACCAATGTTTCATGTGCCAGCCCAAATATATGATATGGAATATTAGAAATCTATCCTGACTATGAGGGTGGGATGGAAAAATCCATCTGGAGGAACACCGATTGGCATCACGATCATATTATAAAGAAAATACATGCAACAATTTAAAAAAAGTTCAACAGAAAAGTGTAAGAGGATTTGGGCTCATAAGGTACTTATTGTGTAACTATATAGATTAAATTGTGATGCTGAAAACTGACAAAGTAGACATGATGATAAATGTGACGATAATGTCTAAACTACATGCATATCTTCAGATTATAAACAAAACAATTTCAACGTTTCAAAATGATTGAAGTGACACTAAGGCAGGAGATGCGCTCACAAAGTACCCACTCTTTGTGTATGAGATGTCAGAAAATGACCAAGTTCACAAGTTGAAAACAAATAATAAAAAAATAATCTGACAATAATTCTCAAAGTACAAGAAAATCTTCAGTCGTCCATTAACAAATTATCTGCATAGTTTCAAAAAGGCCTCGATCCAAGAAAACCTGTCTTTGGGTGTTTGCGAACAACACAGGTGCAGACCAGCCTGCACATCCGAGCAGTCTGATCAGCGCCTTTGTTATTCGCTTTTTGGAAAGTATCATATGTAGAAATGATTGAGGTGCAATTTCAATTTTCTGGCTTGTCTCTGTAGCTGAGGAGACTGGTTTGAAATTCACATTGTCGGAAACCCTGAAGACAGGTTTTCTCGCGACGGGGCCCAAATTTTAGGAGCTGCACTCATTAAGTACTCCAGCATAGTATACGTGATGGCAAAAATGACTAAGTTCATAAGTTGAAAGAAGTGAGAAAAATAATTATTTGACGTTAATTAGTCAATCACATGCACATTTTCAGATCATGTCTTGTCCAAATAGCGTGTGGACCTCATACTTTTATTATGGATTTTTGTGCAATACTGTAAAATTGGAAATTTCGCGAGGCTATTATTTTCGTGAAACTTGCGAAGTTTCGTGAAATTCAAACCTTTGTGAAATGACAAAATCACTCTGTCGTTTACTGATATACGTATACCATGCTCAAGTCGCGAGTTTCTAACGTTGCAAATATGTCTTTTAATGCTATTCACAAAAATTAAATTCTGGCGAATTTACAGTAATATGTGTTTTATTTTGGTTTTATGGTGTAGTACTCAGCATTTGTAAACGTTTTGTTATCATTCCACGAGGCAAAAGGTGTAGATTGAGCATTTTTTTCTTTGCTTCTTTTACTTAATATAATGCAAAAGAAAATAATTGTAATATTCCATTTTAAATCGTTTGCTGATTGAATCATTGGAGAAATATAGCATTGCCATACCAAACTTATTGCATTCAGTTTACAAATTAACCTATTGTCATAAATTTACTAATCTTGTATACTATGCACAATAAGTTTAGCAATTTCTTATGTTTCGCATTATTGTGTGCTCATCTTTGTGCAATGTCAAACAATTTCAATTGCAATGACGAGAACAGGATCTTATGCAAATGACACCTCCAATTTACTGACGCCATCTTGTAAATAGGCATATGGGGAGAGGAAGAATTGCAGGAAGGGTCAGTAAGCAAAAATCACATCCGTAGTAAGCAATGTAAAATGATAAGCATGTGATTTTTCCTTTGGTGGTCTCTGACCGTTCCAAGGCGGTACTTCTTTTGTGGATCTTTTATGATTTTGTTCTGTCTTGTGTTGGCTATGTCTTTGTGCGCGTCTGTTTATATGTGCTTTGTGGTCACCTGCTGGGAAAGGGCTGACCTCTTAGCTCTCGTTTGTGGTGTCTAACTCTGAGTTTGTCACTTTCCCATTGGTATCCTGGGCCAGGTGTGGTACTTGATTGTATCGATTCCTGATCTTTGCACCCTTACTACTTTCATCTTCCTCATGCATCATACACCTATAAAACTATTGGTTATGTGACAGATGTGATAGAGGTTTCCTGCTGAAAAATCAGCTGCCATCAATGACGTTAAAACGTAGTTGGATTAAACTTCTAATGTTAATTAGTGTTTCAATTCAACAGAGAATAAGTTTACAAATATATCATAGGCTTCCAAAGTTTCATCTTATGGATGATTAAAACCTAAAGTTACTGAAAAATGGTGTGACGCATTTGCGAGAAAGTGGGGACGTTAGATTTTATCTTTCGGCTCGTGCTCTGTAGCTGTGGAGATGTTTCATTCAACATTATTTGTCTGAATGTGTTGGAAGACATCACACAGTTTTACTTGTTAATATGGTATAAGAAAAACTGACTAGAAACATAGTCTTAAGGCGATAACGTAAAACATTAATAAAAACCTCAAATTGTAAAAACTTGGTCCTTTATTTCTCTGCGAAAGTTCAGAAAATTGCAGCATTTGCTATGAAGTTTGGTTTTCAGTGACCAAACTAGCGCTTGAAAATGGTTTTGGCCTCCCCGAAGGTTCATAAATGCCTACGCTACCTTCTAGTCTTAAAAGTTAACATCACTTTAGCACGCCCTTTGCGTTTGTTAGTTCTGTATTATTTTTTTTCAATGGATATTCTTGTCAGATGATCTGCGCTTGTATCTTCATGACAGTAAATGAAACTTGAGATCTGATGTGAATAGGCTCACCCATACAAAACAATTGCTAAACTTATTGTGCATAGTATAATATAAAACCAAGTTATACTTACTGAAATTGTTTTGTATTACATTCACCTGCAAAAAGAAACAAAAGAAATATTAGTTTCGTTCAGATACCTTGAACTCTTTTTATAAAAAATCTGCTGTCATTGAAGTTTAAGTTGTTTTCCTTTTATTCTTTCATTAGTTAAGTTGGCATTACTTTTGTGTTACATAAAGCAATTCTAGTAAAGCATCAACTAATGGTATCTTAAAGCTGACATTAATCCAAGTTATAAAAGGTTGGATACAGCCTTTATCACATGATGTCGCTCCTGGTAGTGATATAACACCATGCATTAAATCGATAAACAACTAGTGGTTTACAGATTTAGTAACGTAACGTCATGACGTCCATTAGAACGTTGCGCAAAAGATGGCAAAAAATTATGTTTTCGCGCCAAAAAAGCGATTTTTAAGTAATTTTTAATGTCATGCGAAAAAGAAATAATCTAATATTCGTGCTCCCGTATTATTAAATTTATTAAACTGGTTGCAAAAAGGAGATAATATGCTCTGCAAGCCTCGCATTTTATCTCTTTCCCCAACTCGTTTAATAAACTTAATAAAAGATGAGCACTCATGTAAGATCCTCTATATATATATCATGGGACAGTCTGCATGTGCTATTTATAGCTATCATGGACCAGGTTTCCTGAAAAATTGCACAATGGTGGGACTAATCAGGACCCACGTTCACTGACGGCCCTGACGTAAAGCTTTTATTGGTTGCTTGGTGCCTGATGCTGGTCTTAGGCTGGGCCAATCATGGCTGAACTTGAGGTTTTCTTAACCTCAGACTATCTATGAGCCTTGAACCCTTGTCTTTGTTTCATCATAATGTGTTAATTTGATTAGATTATTTCTCTGTGATGATACATTGTAAAATGTAAGAATCCTCCACAAGAGCTAAGCAATTTTGTGTTTTAACAACAGAATCTAGGGCGAAGATTTAGTACCAGTTAAATGCACTAAGCCATTTTACGTACATCAGTTTCAATCTTTCTAGAGTTAGTTTTTAAAACTTTACAGTATTTAGTACACAATTGAGGTATATGTAGCAGAGTAGGGAACACATTTTTTAATGTTTCTAATGTCTCCTTACAGCTCAATTCATCTTTCTCACAGTTATTTCCCCCTTGAAGCAGTCTATCAATTACTTTCCAACTTTTGGGGATTCATCATAGGTCAATTCATCTTTCTCACTGTTACTTCCCCACTGAAGCAGTCTATTAACTATGTACCAGTTACTGCGTATTCTTCACAGCTTCATCCATCTTTATCACCATTACTTCCCCATTGAAGCAATCCATCAATCACGTACCACTTACTGGGGATTCCTTACAGCTCCTTTCATCTTTATCACCGTTAAATCCCCATTCAAGCAATCTAATAATTACATACCACTTACTGGGGATTTTTCACAGCTCCATTAATATTTCTCACCTTTACTTTCCAATGGAAGCAGTCCATCAATTACATACCAGTTACTGGCGATTTCTGACAGCTCCATTCATATTTCTCTCTGTTATTTTCCCATTGAAGCAATCTATTAATTACGTACCAGTAACTAGGGATTCCTCACAGCTCTATTCATCTTTCTCTCTGTTACTTCCCCATTGAAGCAATCTATTAATTATGTTCCAGTTACTGAGGATTCATCACAGATCCACTCATCTTTCTCAGTGTTACTTCTCCATTGAAGCAATCTATCAGTTAATAACCAGTTACTAGGGATTCCTCACATCTCTATTCATCTTTCTCTCTGATTCTTCCCCATTGAAGCAATCTATCAATCAAATACCAGTTACTAGGGATTCCTCACAGCTCTATTAATCTTTCTCATTGTTACTTCCCCATTGAATAACTAATATCAATTACGTACCAGTTACTGGGGATTCCTCACATCTCCATTCATCTCTCTCTCTCAGTTACTTCCCCATTGTAGCAATCTATTAATTATGTACCCGTTACTGAGGATTCATCACAGATCAACTCAACTTTCTCAGCGTTACTTCTTCATTGAAGCAATCTATCAATTACATACCAGTTACATGGGATTCCTCACAGCTCCATTCATCTTTCTGACCGTTACAACTCCATTGAAGCAATCTATCAATTACATACCAGTTACATGGGATTCCTCACAGTTCCATTCAACTTTCTGACCGTTACAACTCCATTGAAGCAATCTATCAATTACTTACCAGTTTCTGGGGATTCATCTTAAAATCCATTCATTTTTCTCACCGTTACTTCCCCATTGAAACAATCTATTAGTTACTAACCAGTTTTTTGGGATTCATCACAGTTTAATTCATCTTCCCCATTGAAGCAATCTACTACTCCATTACACACCCCTATTAAAGATATAACTTCTCCATCTCCACATGAGAAATAGTTGGTCTTTTCAAGATTGCCAAAAAAAGATGGCACTTCACTGTTTGACTGTTCTGGTTCTTCTACAATGAAATATATCACATATATTAATCGTTTATTATATAGGAAATCTTACATGAGTGCTCATGTTTTATTGAATTTATAAAACAAGTTGGGGAAAAGAGATAAAATGCGAGGCTTGCCGAGTATTTTATCTCTTTTTCGCAACAAGTTCAATAAATTCAATAATACAAGAGCACGAATGTTAGATTCTATTTATCATATGACAGATACTTTGAATCTCATTTCTGGCGTAAAAACCTTATAATTTTGTCATTACATGTTATGTACCGGGCTGCGTAGTGCAGTCGATAACGTGTCTGGTTACAGATGCGAAGCTGACTGCAGATCCAGGGGTCGCGAGTTTGATCCCGGCCCGGTCCCATACTTTCGTGGAGATTGATCATGAAATAATTTCTACGGTCATTTTCCTCCCTTCCGCTGAATTATTCATGAAGGGTTGTTGTCAGTTACAAGCGAAAGTATGTGCACGATTACTGGTTACCTGCTTGTTCAAGCTTGCCCAGGAAAAAAGTGTGGTTAGGTGAACTGACCGTCCCGCAATGACCATAGCTGTTGACTTTGGACGTAAAGCAAACAAACAAACAAACAAACAAATTACATGTTATGTACCCAACGTTGCTATAGACGTCATAACGTTTCCCGTAAATCTATAAACCACTAGTGGTTTATCAATTTTATTGCATGGCGTTATTTCACTCCAAGACGCGACGTCCTATGATAAATCACATATATTAATCGTTTTTTATATGGCATTGCGTCTAGGAGTAATATTACGCTATGTGGTTTACAGATTTGTGGTTTACAGATTTTGGTAACGTTGTAAAGTGACGCCCATACCAACCTTACGTATATTTGGCAACATCTTGACATTTTCGCACGAAAAATGTGATTATTTGATTTGATTTTATTCTTAACGTCCCAGTTAATAATTTTTCAGCTATGTTGGGATGGGTCTACCTGGGTTTAACCAGTACTAAGCAAGGACTGATATCTCTTGCTCAAGGACAAAACACAGTGATTCGGGCGAGGCTAGAATGTGATTACAAAATTTTCTAAACGCATATGATAAATGAGCCAGTGCATGAGATTTCCAACAATGTGGTATGTGCGACTAGCAAAACATCAGATCAGCCTGCGCATACGCGCAGTCTGATCAGAGCCTTTGCTAGTCGTTTGAGTATTTTATGATTGTTAAGCTACTGACTGAACATCATTTGGAGTTTCTAAGCTTAAAAGCAGGCCGTAGAGGCTCGTCTGAGTCTACACTTGTCAAAATGTCAAATTGTTGGAAATCTCATGTCGCGGCTCAAATAGAAACTAACATTCAAGCTTTTGCATTTTATTACTTTCCCCAAACTATTAAATAAACTCAATTAAAACATTATCACTTATGGAAGAGAGTCTCTATATATTGACAAGAAGATCTGAAACTTAAACGATGATGACCCAAATAAGATTTTTGAAATAACTGACTTCATACTTCTGTTGCAAGGTTTTCCATGAAAATATAGAGGATCTTATATGAGTGCTCATGTTTTATTGAATTTATTAAACGAGTTGAGGAAAAGAGATAAAATGCGAGGCTTGCCGAGCATTTTATCTCTTTTTCGCAACGAGTTTAATAAATTCAATAATTCAAGAGCACGAATGTTAGATTCTATTTATCATATGACAAATACTTTGAAATCTCATTTCTGGCGTAAAAACGTTATAATTTTGTCATTATGTGCGCAACGTTGTTATGGACGTCATAACGTTTCCCGTAAATCGAAATGGTTTACAGATTTTATTGCATGGCGTTATTTCACTCCAAGACGCGACGTCATGTGATAAAAGCGCAATCTACAATTTTATCATATACCTATAACTGATACGACTTTAAAACTGTCTGTTTTCTGGCCATCTGATACAGAAAGCAGGATCAATGAACTGAGGTTTTCTGAAGTCATATCACTATCCTTTAAAACCAGGCTAACGACGATTACCTGCTTTTGCGGCGACGTTACATAAAGTAAATTGCAAGCATGGAACCAGAGACGGAAAACATGATGACGTGACACCAAGAAACGTAACCTTGAGGCAAACGTTCCCGCAATTTTTCGGGATTAAAGACCAAACCATGTTTTAAAATCGATGCTACGCGTCTCGGATGATCTGATGGTATGACTTCATCCACTCAACGTGATACAGTACGCAAGATCAAGTTACTATTATGATAATGTGTATGTATTAAATAATACAGTCAATTTTTAAAGGATTTAAGGAACAACAGCACATTGGACATTTTGGCTAGCTCACATGAGAGAGAGAGAGAGAGAGAGAGAGAGAGAGAGAGAGAGAGAGAGAGAGATGGCTAACAAAATATTCACACGCTTGAACAAAGCAACAGCATGTAGGTCAGCTTTTATATTCATGCAGTTCTACCTACCAAAGTATCCCTCCGCTGTAGTGTTGATAAGTCAGTTGCATTTACCAAGGAACAAACAGCTATATTTGCCATAGGTTTATCACAGCGTATTGACTCCCAGACGTGCTCATCACGCAAACTCAAGACCATTCTTGCACATGGGAGTGTAGGTAAAGGATGACCAACATGCCTATAAAGCAAGAAATATTAAGCAAGCATATAATATTATGGTACAGGTATTAATGAGCCGTGACATGAGATTTCCAACACGGTATGTGCAACCAGCAAAGCCTCAGATCAGCCTGCGCATACACGCAGTCTGGTCAGAGCATTTGCTTGTCGCTTGAATATTCTATGAGTGTTAAGCTACTGACGGAACACAAACTTATCGAGTTTCTAAGCTTAACAGGAGGCTGCACAGGGTCGTCTGAGTCTATTCATGTCATAATGCCACATTGTTGGAAATTACATGTCTTGGCTCATATATTGCATTGTTCAGCAACAAATGCTCAGTCAATTTAGGCGCTGTGCAATTGAGCCTACTCGCCAGAGCCTTTACAGTTCGTTAGAATATGTAATAGTTATATCATGGGTTGTCTGCTTGTACGTGTAGATAATCCACGAGCTTTAGCGAGTGGATTATCTTACGTAGAGGTGGACAAACATGGTATAACTATCTTATACCACCTACATTATTGTAGACCTTGCATATCACGAGATATGATGTGCTATAGTTAGTAACGGTGGTATAAATAGAGAATACTAGGTTCGCGTCTTTTGATATCAAGTTTACCAGGCAAGGCTTTGAGAACGCTTGTTGACATCGCGAGGCTTGACGAGCGATTCAACAAGCGTCCTCAAAGCCGAGCCTGGTAAACTTGATATCAAAAGACGCGAACCTGGTATTCTATTTATCAGTTTACCCATTGTTTTACTATTCAAACTAGCGATTATGACGTAATTTTTCGATTTTTGTGTTGATTTAGTGTCATTAACGACGTCGTTCAAAAAGTGCAACGTCATCATGACCTGATAAAGGTAACATGCCGTGAGATAGGAAACGTTTATTAGGTAATGTTGAAACAATGCAGTTACTATTAGGGGTGACTGATAAAGATGAATACTAGACTAAGACCAAACAATTTCCAGACTAGCTGTTTACATCAGCATGTTTGTTTGTTGAAAGATGTTTGCGCTTTTCAGTATTCTATATACCAGAATCCTGTTTTCTAATTAGCTTTCAAATGATAAAACATTGCAGTTGTCATAAAAGTAGAATATATAACAGCTATTACTATAGAACACACTCATGTGAGCATGTGCATCTGCTTACCTGGTAAATAATCTGCATTTGTTTTGGAAGTTCAATTCATTAAAATAGGTGAATGTTAAAAGCAAAGAGAATACATCGATGTTGTTTTTATCAGTTGTTGATACTTTGACAGATTTGAGGTATTTAAATGTATTGCAGTGAAGTTTCTAAGGGTCAGTCAATATAAAGAATCAGAAATTACCATGCTGTATATGTAACTGGACTTTTATCACTCCATACATAAGTAAACGAATCTTTCGCTGATATCTGACGCTTGAGACCTGCAAAAACATGGTAGGTACATTGTAGAAATCCTAAGTGTTTCTTCCAAAGCATGATTTATTTAGAAGCTATGTTAATCAGAGAGCAAGTAGGTATGTAGCTATTGGGCCTTATTGCCACAAAATATCTGAAAAAAACGGATCCTTCAGAAATAGAGAGAACCGACAATATAAAAACAGCAGACTCGTTTTTATTGGGGCTGTTCATGAGAACAAATGGAAAGTGCAACCATTCTCACGTCCCCTAGCACTGGCTTAAGCAGTATTCTACTTTCCGTCAGAACCCAATATTCCCAATCGACCAGAATATGAAAACAAATCAACAAATATAAAAAAAACTGTCTTCAGAGTTTCCAATAAAGCGAGACTAAAATTAGTCTCCTCAACTACAGAGACTAGCTAGAACATTGAAATTTCACCTGCAGCAAGTTTAGATATGATACTTTAAAAAACGATAAACAAATGTGCTGATCAGACTGCATGGATCACTATCAGTGGCATACAAATGTTAAAAACTTATTATTTTGAAAGCTATGCACAGACGCACACAGACAGGGATCTCAAACATTCCGTCCCTGTTCACCAATACCAGTGAAGTAAAAATGTTGAACACTTCATTTTCGAATGCTTTGCTCAAACGCACACGCACAGGGATCTCAAACATTAAGCCTAGGAGTTTGAGTATGAGTGGCAAATATGTCTTTTAACGCTATTCGCGAAAATAAAATTATCGCAAAGTTTCCGAATTTACAGTAATTGACCAATAGAGATTGCATGGTCATGAAAGGCAAACACTCGTAAAAACAAAATACCCCCCCCCCCATCAAAAACATAATGGTCTTTGACCTTGAGTTTTGGCATGAAACATTTGACATTTGTGTTGGGTCCCATATAATTTATCCAAACGGTGATACGAGGTTGATCTTGATTTAGTAAAACTTTATATAATGGGGTCTAAATTCTTGGAACTCATTGTCAGATAAGCTCTGCTAATTTTTATGGTCCTCTATTGTATTGCTTTGAAAATGAATATTTTATATACCCAACAAGTATATTTGTTTATCTGATTGATACTTTCATACATTTATTTTTTTTATTTACAAATGTTTACAAAATATACACCAATTATACTAAAAACAAGTTCTAATCGGTCACTTTTCAAACTCGTTATTTCTGACCAAACGCTAATAAAATTGAAATGATTTTTGCCTATTTATGTGCATTTAAATGGGCAAACGTTTGGCAGTGTTTTTGAACAGTTTTCTTTTACTTCAAAGTTTTTTGGTTAAAAATGCAAAAATCGTCTTTTTGAGGAAAAAAATGGTTTGGAGAGTAGTTTTTATAAAATTGACGTTTAGGTAGTTACAAACTGCTTTGTCCGACTGGAAAAAAAACACCAAACTAGTGAAAGTTTGCTTATTGTGGATTTTATACGCATCTTTTAAATGTTGCATTTTTCAAAAGTTTTTGAGATTTTTGAAATTCACCAGTATTTCCTGGTACAATTGTGAAATTCACTTAATTTTATTTGAACACTGTTGGCCAAATACAGTAGAACTAAATGAAGAACTTGATTAGTCTGTTTTTGGCAATTAAAGTTTTACGACTACTGTACACTTCAGGTTTCAATGTGAGAGTTTAAAAATCGATTTGGTAACACGATATTTTTGTTTTTTCAATTCTAAAAGAAGAACAGTGACGTCTGGTGATAATGAATAATCGCTGAAAATTTCAATGCCGTGTCGCAGATAATAAAACATACAGAGCAGTGCAAAGTATCAATGTAAATTTCAAGCTTAAAGCTGAATTTCAATGATTAACCTGCTAAGAGTGTTTGTCTTATGTTGTTTTGTAGCAAAAACGACGAGTCCAATGGAATCAACAAATTTGAGTTTATTATTCTTGTATCACGGTAGCCAGTGACATCTTCAAACAAACAAAAATGTTTATTGACAAGGGCTTTGTGTTATGGTTTACATCGTAGAAAAGTGTGACTTTTTGAAATGAGGATACCTTTTCTCTAACTTCGTTCATGCAAGAAGTACACGTCATTTTTAAATGAAATATCTTGCATAGTCTTGGCAAAGTATTGTTTAACTTAAAAAACATGAATTTTGTATACCTTATGTTTCCCTTTCTGAACTAGCATAAAAATGTAAGTTGACCTATTAGAACTTGGTTTTAGGATATTTTCTTTTATCAAAAATATCTTATCTGGGAAATAAATATAATTACAAATCAATATTACAACGCTCGTCATTGAATTTCCGTACTTGTTCAAGATAACTTTTATAAAAGTTTCTCACTATGGCCTTTATCAAAAGTGCAAAAATGGATCCACTTCGCTCAATGAAATGGCCGCAAAAAGCTAAAAGTAGATGTTGCAGTGTTTTCCACTGTACTTGACTCAACAGAGCGATCCAATGCCTTATGAACCTCTTATTTATGATAAACTATTTACCTATGTATGCCTGCCGGTTATCTACCTCATATCTTTGTCTCAGAAGTTCTCCCATGAAGTCATTTTCATCTTTAGAGTGAATGCTTATCAATGACCAACCATATTTTTTACAGACACTGGATTCCATATCATCCCAGGTCCTCCTTTTTATTGATTCCATTTCCTTGGAGACGTTCAACAGTAGGTAACACTTCTTAAAATACTTGGAACAAACTACAATAAAGAATGCATAGAGAATCTTACATGAGTGCTCATGGTTTATAAAATTTTTCAAAGGGGTTAAGGAAAAATGAATAAATACGAGGCGTGCCAACATTTTATCGCATTCTGCACGAGTTTAATAAATTCAATAGTACAGGAGCACGAATTTTAAATTTTATTTATCATAGGGCGTTGAATAACCTAAAATCGCTTTTTGGCGTGAAACGTGAAGATTTTGCATTCGTTATAACGATATAATGGACGTCATTGCGCAACGTTGCTAAATCTGTAAACTACTAGTGGTTTATCGATTCCATTGCATGGCGTTATATCACTCTCACACTCGACGTCATTTGTTAAAAAAATGTACTTGAATTTAACAGATGATTAAGAAGAAAGCAACGATTAGGAATCAACACAATAAAGTACCACACCTGACCCAGGACACCACATGGAAAAGTGACAAAAACACAAGAAAACATCATATACAAGAGAGCCAAGAGGTTAGCCCTTTCCCAACAGGTGACGACAAGGTTTCAATGAACAGACAAGAAAGCATGGCAAACACGAAACAACCATAGCAAAAAAATGATCCACAAAAGAAGCGCCGCCGTGGAACAGTTAGTAAAACATACGTTCTGAAGTGCAATTTAAAATCACAACTACTAATCATAACAATGTTAAATGAATGGCAATAAATTTTATATCAAATTCAATTGTTTTTCTTTTCAAAAATGATAAACATACATGCAATTTTGTATATGTTGTTATTTGGTGATATTTATAAAATATAGTGCCAAAAAGTAAGTGAGTTTGATCACAAAATACCACAATTACACACTGCAGACCAACCCATATTACAATGAGGAAGAGTCACAGAACATGAACAGTAACAAGACATCAGAAAGACAATTAAAGCAAAGCAACCACCTCTCTCTATTCCTCCTCGTCAAGATGATTGTAAAACTAGAAAGGACGCAAAGTAATGCATACCAAAACAAAGATTAACACAGAACCCCACGAGCCAAAGGAGGTACAAAAACAATAAATGAACCCTGTTCATTCCCTCTGGTATCATCTTTAAGACAATCAGCCAAGAAAGGTTCAAGTTATAGTGTATAACAGATCAGAAACAAATAATAGATAGGTGAAACGAACTATTGTGTACAGAGGATATAACATAATACCTGCTAGCAGTTTGTTTAGTCGAAGGAATAAAAATGAAAAAAACCTATCTGCTGGAACAAATATTGACACCTGAAAATAAAAAGTTCTACATGATAGTGTATTTGCTGGAATTTGCTTACCTTTACTGACGTTTTGAGGAATCCCATCAAGGTCAAGATAAACTGACATATAAATAGAGGATCTAATGTGAGTGTTTATGTACTATTGAATTATTGAACAAGTTGGGGAGCACAGAAAAAAAGCGAGGCTCGATTGAGCATTTTGGTGCTTTTCAAAACAATAAGGATCAAAAGCGAGTAATTAAAATATTTAGGAATTCCAACGCACTCAAGAAAAATGGCTGGTTGCGTGGGGTGGAGGTCTGAAATTTCATAATAATGAAAAACAGATTTATGCTCTTTTTCTAGATTATTAATAAGAATGGTACTATTTCCAGCGTATATCATATGCAGAGTATTTAAAAATCACAAACATTGATAAAAATTGATTTAAGCACAAAACTGTTTTTTTGCAATAAAACCATATTTGGTAGATACTTTAAAAGTTACAAGTAGTATCACTAACTTTCTTTTAAAGGATATTACTGTAAAACTGAAAGCTGGCCTAAAATAAATACTTTTAAATAAATCAACGTGCTCTATTTACCTAGGGAAAATAAAGCTTGTTCTAACTAGATCCTTTTAATATTAGTTTTTCTGTTCAAAAGAAAAAACATGTCACACTGAGTTTACAATAGCCTTATATTTATGGAATATATTCACTTGGTTGGTTGGTCACCATGGTAATATACGTTTATTTTCATTGGCTCCTGCAGACGTTATAGCTGCTTACGTAACAGGGCCTCCACGGTTTGCACCTGACGCACAATTAATAATTATCTCGACCTATATGTTATATGCAATGCTATATCTAGGTAATTATACTGGCATAAGTATGTCATATGTGTGTTTGCTATATTATATACCCGACAAAAAAAGAAACGCACCACTTAGAACTGTTCAACTCTCAGGAAGATCACAAGTGATAGGCCGGTTTAATTTATATCAGTGCAAAGGTATGCCAGGTACTGCTGCGTTACACGTATTTTGCAATCAGGGGTCGACATTGTGTTAAAGAAAATTGGCCCTGAACCAAGTGGGGGTCAAATTGTAAAGTCACAGGATATAAGTGTTTTAATAATGCTCTCTTGCTGGATAAGTTCAAGCAATGAGATTCATCTCAGTAGACCCAATTGTACTCAGACACTTATTCTTTGCAATTTCTATCTTTAAATTCATCATACGCGATAATTGAACACTAGGTAGCTCTTGTATTGTGACTACCATTTGGATAACGAATCCATACTGGAGATAAACCTTAAAAACATTTTAACATTTCAACATTGTTTTTAATCAACGTAAACGGTCCTAACTGATGAAAATGGATTTTGGAATAGCAAAAATGCATCAATATACACATTGGTTGTCTCAAATAACGACAACGTATCGTTTTCATACTTTGCAAATGTAAAACATGCTCGAATTCCATGTAGATAGTAGCGTTGAATTTACGCTTCAAAAACTCGTTTACTATTCGCTTTGATATGTTTTGTGGATACAAAGGGAAGGTACAGATACTCATCTACGTCACACTCAAGTTTTAGTAAAAATTGATCAGAAATGAATATTTCATGACAATTAACATTTTCGTATCATAAGGAGATCCTAATGGGAAAATCGTAGTGGTGCGTTTCTTTTTTTGTTGGGTATATGTGGCTAGTGACTTGATAATGCATCATCACTCATAGAACTTTAACACAAGTATAATGATACAATTATTATTTATATGTGTTTATTATATTTAAAGAAGGTTGTTACATGTAAATGTGTCCTATCAGTGTCATTCTGTTGTGTTTAATGGATTAAAGGAATGTTTTAAGATTTCACACATTATATGGACACTCTTTAGTGGAGTGCGGAATAATTTTCTATATGGAGACTCTCAGTGGAGTGAGGAATGATTTCTATATGGACACTCTCAGTGCAGTGAGGAATATTTTCTATATGGACACTCTCAGTAGAGTGGGGAAATTTTCTATATGAACACTTTCAATGGATTGAGGAATATTTTCTATATGAACACTTTTAGTGGATTGAGGAATATTTTCTATAAGGACACTCTCAGTGGAGTGAGGAATGATTTCTATATAGACAATCTCTGTACAGTGAGGAATATTTTCTATATGGACACTCTCAGTGGAGTGAGGAAAATTTTCTATATGGACACTTTCAGTGGATTGAGGAATATTTTCTATATAGACACTTTCAGTGGATTGAGGAGTATTTTCTATATGAACACTTTCAGTGGATTGAGGAATATTTTCTATATGGACACTTTCAGTGGATTGAGGAGTATTTTCTATATGGACACTTTCAGTGGATTGAGGAATATTTTCTATATGGACACTTTCAGTGGATTGAGGAGTATTTTCTATATGGACACTCTCAGTGGAGTGAGGAATAATTTCTATATTGACACTCTCATTGTCGTAAGGACTATTTTCCTTATGGACACTCTCAGTGGAGTGAGGAATATTTTCTATATGTACACTCTCAGTGAAGTGGATGGTTTTCTATATAGACACTCTCAGTGGAGTGAATAGTTTATATATGGGGAGGTATTTTGAAAAAAAAATGGATTTAACGCTTCATTTGACTGAATGATAATCTTTTTACATGCATTGTGCATTTGCTATATTGAACTAAGGATATATGTGGGATAACTCTTTTAATATATTGCTATAAGCATTTTGAATTATTCTTGATAGTGTTCAACAGAAAATAAGATGTTTTATGAGGTATGTATTTCAGATTTTGCAAAAACGTGTGACCAATACACAAGCTTGACATAATTTTATATAACTTCGAACAATGGAAACACGCAAAGCCATCAAATTAAGGAAGCATGATCAGTAAATGTGTAGTTATCGAGTGATATCTGCATACTCCTTGTTTTTTATCCTCCAGTTTTAATCACTTGATATTAATATGTACACTGAACCGAAGTTCTAAGTAGCCACTTTTCAATTTCTTTTTTTCTGTTTAAGCCTTAGTGATATTGAAATGTTTTTTCCCCAAGTATGTGCATTGTATTGGACTAAAGCTAAGCAGTGCTTTGGAAGAGTTTCTATCACTTCACAATTTTCGGGTTCAAAAATGCATAAATCAACTTTTTGAAGAAAATAAGCGTTTTGAGTACAGTTTTTTTATCGAATTCAAGTACAGGTGATTGCAAACCTGCTTAGTCGACTTGAAAAACACATAAAACTTGACATTTTGCTTATGACAGATTTTTTATGAATTTTTAAAAATTGATAATTTTCCGAATTTTCCAAAATTTTCGAAAAATCATCAGCTTCACATATTAAAATCATTGTATGTGTTTTATTTTATGTTAATATGTTTGACAAAACACCATGCAACTTGATGAGCCCGTTTTCTGACGATATTTTTTACTAATTTGGTATCCACTTCCGATTTTAACGTGAAACTTTAAAGGTCATTCAAATGGCGCTCGTTAAAGATTTCTTTTAATTTTTTAAGCAGAAGTGTAACGCCAATTCATAATGAAGGACCCCTGAAAATTGCACTGCTGTGTCGCAGATAATACAGCGTACAGAGCAATGCAAAGTGAGTATGCAAACTGCATGGTTAAGCTAAAAATCCTTTGATTAAGTTGTTGACCATGGCTGTCTTCTGGTTTACGTAGAAGAGAAATCGAGTGTTCAATTGTCAAAAAAAACTTTTGATTCTTTTCATCTTATAGCACAGCTGTTATAAACATCTTCAAACCAATTAAAGTATAAATGGATAACGTATCTGATGAATAGTTTATATCACACTAAAAAGTGTGACTTTTTGAAATCAGGGTACCTTTACTCGGATCTCGTCTGTGCAAGATCTACCTGTCATTTTGAAATAACATATTTGCAGAGTCTCGACAAAGCCTTGGACCTTTTAATAGATTTTAAATTTTGTGAGAGCGATTTTTACTTTCTGAACGGGAGCAAATATTGTATGGTGGCTACTTATAACTTCGGTTCAGTGTATATAATAAATTGATTTCATTCCCACATGTGACATCATGTAAAAACAAGATTCTGTGTATGAACCATGACATAATGGGAAGCACATCTAAATAAAAGATGCACAGTAAAACCTGTCTTAAGCGGTCGCTTAAAATAGACAACACAAAGATCTAAATGACTAGTGGTAGCTTAATGAAGATCAAAAGTATTGCAAAATGAGCATTCTGAAAAAATATAATGTCACATATGGTCAGAGATCATTTAGGTTTGAGTCTGCCCGTGTGTAGAACAGCTTCCCCAATGAGCTCAGAACAGCAATGAGATTCGGGGAGTTCAAAGGTTCGATCCGCACATGGTTAGGCCAGAGATGTAACTGTGCCATGTGTGGCAGTTGGGAAGGTCAGGTTAGTAAGCTGTGTTGGTTTAATGCTATGTTTTATATTACGGTTTTTATGCTATGCTTTTTGAACTGTATGTGCTATGCTTTTCTGCTTGATTTTATTGCATGACTTGTTGCTTTATTTTAAGCTGATGCAGGCCGCTGGTTGGCAGCACCTTTTTAATTTCTATTTGGCCCCTAGGTTAACCTATTTTTTTTAATTTTATTTCTTATCTTATTACTTTTTTTCTTAGAAATAACTTCCGGTGACCTGTAGTATGTCATTGAAACACTTTTATTTTCGAATACAAGACCTTGATGCCATTGATTGACATCACTGTCTTGAGTTATTTTTTTGACATTTGTGGGTTTCAAGGGCTACAAATTGGGTATTGCAGATGTACATATGTGTACATAAAGTCAAATAGTGACCCATATTGTAAATTTTATGCGCTTAAATACAGATGCTAGATTTCTAATATATTTTTTATTTTTTTATCATCATTTTGTTCTTCTTCTTACACATATGACTAATTTAAATAAAATGCTTGTGATATAATAAACTGTGACTTTCATTTTACAGCTGTATTACATTTGTTATTTTTTATTCTGTAGTTTATGGAAAACAGCTCTTGTAGCTAATGTTATTTGTGTTTGGAAACCGACGTTAAATAAAGTTTCTTGTATCTTGTACTTTTGGCATGCATTTAGCAATAAATGGGCTCGAACACCAATTTTGGTGTTTTTTGAGAGTGGCCGTTATAGACAGGTTTTACTGCATTTTGATTTAAGCTGTCATTTTAGATCTTAAGGAATGATCTGATAACAGATAGTTCATATCATGGAAAAACATTGTATGAGGGTAAAGTCAGGTAACTTCGGACATCAGGTAAATTCGGACACACATTTGCAAACAGTGGAAATCAAGATGAGCCGTCTCATCAGGATTTTCACTGTTTGCTTTGTTAATCTATCTTTTTATTCCAATAATCAAAATATGAAACAAACAAGGTCGCTGTCCGAATTTACCTGATGTCCAAAGTTACCTGACTTTACCTTACTCTATCTTAGTGGATAGGTTAAAGCTTTACCTGGTTGTAAACCTGAAGACAGTTTTTCTAATAATTAAGCCCCCGATTCATACCATAGGTCCACATAAGGAAATTTTGTGAGCGTAAAATTATAATTATTTTCTTACCCATCAATTTTAACATGTGTTTTGGGTGCTCAAAAGAACCGTCTCATTGAGACGGTTCTTTTAAGTACCCACAACAAATGTTTTGGATGAGAAATAAAGAAAATAGTTTTCCAATACGCACTCTTATCTGGAACTCTGTCATACTCACCTATCTCTTCTGTCAGTACATAGTCGAGCGTCTGGTTTTGTTTCGTCACTCTCTACATAGCGCTAAAATATTCACTCAGCAAATTTGTCGCACGACTGAATTGAAAGCTGATTACTAATGACGTCAATGTGGACATGATTGTACCAAATGGTCGATTATAGTTGCAATATTGCCTCTTACTGTCAGTTGTAAATTCAATCTCCAAGAACGATCTTCCATAATTGCAACTTATATCGAAACTATCAAACTCCAAGGTAATGTATCCCGTCGATTCTGTTTGTATAGTCCATTTCTCTAGTATATAGTCGGGTGCGTCACCAAGAAAGGAGCGGGGCATTATAGATGCTGTTTTCCACGTACATATTTGGCCAGCAAAGCATGTTGGTATACCTGAAAGTAATGAAGTAGTTCAAGTACCCTTATAGATTGCTTATATTATGCCCGGATCCAGAGGAGGGACAGCGGGTCCGGACCATCCAGAAAAATCACAAGAATACAGCGTTTCTTAACAATACTGGCCCGGATCCCCTGAACAATCTCAGAGCTACTAAGCTAGCATTCAATGTTGGGCCATCATCGACCCGCTAGTAAAACGATTTTTTTTAAATGGCGTTTTGCTAGTGGGCCGACGATGGCCCGCTTTTAGTGTTATATATACCCTTATCAAATAAAAAAAACGATGCCAAAGTTGGACCCCCTCTGACAAAACTTTCTGGATCCGCACACGTATATAGTGATTAAGATTTATGACATAGCTCTTGTCCTCTGCACTTTTCCTTAGATGATAACATCTGCAGCTATAGAATGCATGACAACAGCTTTTATATGCAGGTACAGTAGTTATTGTCTGATCTAGAGTAAGTATTTCATTTATTGAAGGAAAATAAACACAAAATAGCTATAGCTCATTTAATATCAAGTCAAGCGCCTATATATCCCAATTTTCTTCTAAAGCAGACATGTTGTGATACGCCACGACCCTCAAACTAGGATCAAGCAGGAAATCGCATGCATTTGGATGGGCAAAAATTCCACATGACATGATAAAGAAAATGGAAAAATTGATAGCAAGTGGACCTGAAATGCAAGCCCTGATTAAACAATACAATGTGACGCAAACCTGGTTTAAAACGAATGAAGAATAAGAAAGTTATAAACATTTGCACTGTAGAAAATTGAAAGCTATAAGAGCAGCCATTGTTAGATCAGCCTTCATTAGATATACATAAACAGAATAACTAGTTTTCTGCTATACATTTTAACTTTGTATGCATTTTTTATGATCTAGTTGCAAATAGTTGATTTTGAAATTTATATGTACATTATGTAATGAAACTGATGATTGTTTGGCTTTTAAAAATTCACAGGAAGGGAATCAAATATTCAAAATAGTGGCCTCGCTTGGCTTAATTGAAACCAAAATTTTAGTTTTGGGATTGCTATATTATTTTTTTTTCATATCCAATTTGAAAGAGTTTACGGCAGATTGCATTGTTTAATAAGGGCTTGCAATTTAGATTCACTAACAATTGGCCGTCCCCTTTAAGCTACTGAATCGTACTAAATATAACTTACTCTGAGTAAGCTACTTTCCATTGAATTATAATTGGGCGAAAATGCGAAAAAACTGAATTTGTTGCATGCTTACAACTAAGGCGTAGACCAGCTTGCACATCCACACGTTCTGATCAATGCCTTTCTAATATCCGCTAACTTAAGAGTACAATAGCTAATTATTCTATATGAAAATTTCACTATATGGAAGGCGATGCAAGAAAACCTGTCTTCAGGGTTTACAACAAAGTAAGATTCAAACCAGCCTGCTCAGCTACAGAGATTAGATGGAAAATTAGAATTTTGATTATAGCTCTTCATCTAATAAGTCTTCATATAATATTTTCAAAAACGAATAACGAAGGGGACGCGCAGTTTGTCTGTGTTTTCTTGCGTCCAGGCTCATTATAGCTAGAAAAAGTGCCCTGAGATGAATGTATATATACCAACTGTTGACCTATCAGTCCAAGTCCCGATTCCCCCACGCCCCAAAAATCTAAAAAGCTCTAACATGTTACCATGCATCTGACGAAGTTAAATGGTAGCCAGCAATGCATAGTACCAAATATGAATATTACCAAATAAATGGTTGGTAAGATGTCTACATAAGTCAGTAAACTAGAATAGCACTTTTCAAAGATGCCCTAGTTCTTGACCTCTAGCCCTTACCTGGGTCATTAATCACAAAGACTGACATCACAGAGAGAAATACAGTCCACAAAGTACCAGTTATTTAAAATCAAATCATTCTATAAAAATCTAAAGATGCCCTAGAATTTGTCCTCTAACCCCACCCTGGGGTAAGGACCTAAGTGTTTGAAGCTGTCGAGTTGAAACCTGCCATAAAAGATACCAAATGTTCATATTTGAATATTTTTCTGATAAATGGTCGGTAAGATGAAAAATACAAAAGCTTCTTACAGATGTCCTAGTTTTTGACATTTAGTCTCACCCTTGGGAATGAGCCCTAAGGTATGAAATGACAAAGAGAAAGTAAGCATAAAATAGTACCTGTTGCTGAATTATAAATGATTCTTTCAAAGAAAAAAATAAAATGTCCTAGAACTTGACCTTTGCTCTCGCTTGCAATGTCTTATTGTAAAGTTGTCACTTTCCCATTAGTACCCTGGGTCAGGTGTGGTGCTTGATTGTATCGATTCCTGATCTGTGTCCTCTTTCTTACTTGAGCCCCACCCTGGAGCATGTGGACCCAAATGTCTGAGGCTTTTGAGTGGAAGCCTGTCATGAATGGTGCCAATTGCCCAAATATGAATACTTTCTAATAAATGGTCAGAAAAATATTTGCATAAGTCAGAAAAATAAAAAAGCATTTTAAAGGTGTCCTAGGTTTTGAGCTTTTGCCTCATCCTATGTCATGAACCCTAATATCTGAAGTCATACAGAGATAGTCAGTCCTAAATAACATGTTGAATAAAAACTGATGAAAATAAGATTGCAAAAAAGCAATATAAAAAAAAATCCTAGATTTTGACCTCTAGCCCCACCCTGTGGCATCAGCTCAGGGGTATGAAGCCATCAAGTCAGATCCAACTATGAATGTTACCAATTATCGAAGTAAGATTGTTATTCTAATTAATGGCTAAATATCTTGATATGTTAGAAAAACAAGATTTTAAAGATATCCTAGATTTTGACCTTCAACCTCGACCGGGGGCAGAGAATCTGAAGCCATGATGTGAATACCAACTCTCCAGGGTACCTGTGGTCCAAATATTATTGATGTCTGATACATGTAAGTGGTTACTGAAATATACAGCACTGTATATACTTTGACCAAAACTTAGTCATACTTTTTAAAGGTGTCCTAAACTTTGACCTTTAGCCTCACCCAGAGGCAAAAACCCAGGTATCAGAAGAAAAGATGTGAATGCAAACTCTCCAGAGTAACTATACAATGGTTCTTTTATGCATGATTTCTGATGTGTGGTTACTGAGATATACATCACCTGAGAAATTTTGTTGTACCTTTTAAAGGTGTCCTAGATTTTGACCTCAAGCCCCGTCAAGGGGCATGGACCCTAGGGTCTAAAGTCATGATGTGAACGCCTATCGTCCAGGGTAACTATGAACCAAATATGAATGCTTTCTGATCAGTGGTTACTGAGATATACACCACTGGAGAAACTTTAACCAAAACTTTGATGTAACAGAATGACGGTACGAACAAAAGGATTGATGTATGGATGACTGGAAAGACGGAAACTATATACCCCTCGGCTTAAATGCTGGGGGTATAATTAGTTTCTGTAGCTGTAAAGGCTGGT
Organism: Loripinus fragilis; assembly: GCA_964019695.1. Taxonomy (NCBI): domain Eukaryota; kingdom Metazoa; phylum Mollusca; class Bivalvia; order Lucinida; family Lucinidae; genus Loripinus; species Loripinus fragilis. The sequence goes on from OZ026518.1 coordinate 34,230,252, forward strand.
TTGAGTCTGATTTGGTTGAAACTCCAAAGACAGATTTTCTCATGCCAAGGCCCATATTATGCATTTATTGAGCTCTAAATGTTGAATAGTTTGAGCTTGGATATTAAATTTGTGTCCAACATTATTAAACCAAATAAATCTTCAAATAAATAATAAAAAAACAGCAAATAAGTGTATACATTTCAGCACTTAGCGCATTGCTGGCTTTTTTCAAAATTTAAAATGCAATTGGAACATAGAATGATATGCTCAGTCCATAACTCCAGTTCTGGTATACTATCTATACGTGGGATTATGCTTCTATCAAGTAACTAATATGAAAGAGTTATTTGAAAGCAAAGTTATCTGTATTAATAGAGATTATTAGGTGAGTGTCTTTGATATCAAGTTTACCAGGCAAGGCTTCAAAAACACATGCCTTGTAATTTAACCTGTGTTATCAAAGCCAAGCCTGGTAAACTAGCTATCAAAAGGCACAAAGATGGTAACTATTCTATTTATCGGTTTACAAGTTGGTTCACTCTTCAAACTGGCGAGTATGCGTAATTATCGATTTACGTGCCAATTCAAAGTCATCAACGTCATTCAAAAAAGTGCAACACCATGTTGACATGATAAAGATACATGCGGTGAGATAGACAACGTTTATCAGGCCAATGTACAACAATGCAGTTAATATGAAAGGTAACTAAAAAAGAAAGAACCTAACCATTTATTACATTCATATGACTAAATTTGAAATATTCAGAGCCTAAAAACTTGCAATTAATTGTATAATCTAAACAGTTGTATAAAACAAAGGTATTTTGAAGAACAACAGCCATTTTATTCAGCAAAGTCTTAAAAAAAGCAAAAAAAGTTTATTTTTATACGACAAAAATTCAGGTTGAAGAAGATTTTTTACTTACGTGATGCATACATTATCATTCTAAATCCATTCCCAAACTCCTTAACGGCACTTTCATATTCAAAAGTTCGCAATATTATTAAAAGCCTATTTTCGTTAGTTCTAATATGAAAATAGTTGTTCATCTCTTCTCTGGCAAAAACTTTAAAGATGCCTTCTTTTGATTCCACTGTCGAGTCTGTCAGAACTGCAGCTACATCAAACTTGTTATTTGTTACATATAGTCTGTTAATTTTATCTGTGAATCTAATTTTATCCTTTGGTGGTTGATGATGTGCCTGAAATCAGAAAATTAAATAATATCCAATAAAAGCAATACATGTTTGTGTGCCAGCTTACAAAAATCTTACAAAGTCGCATCTGCAACCAAACACAAACCAGATGAGCCTGGGCATCCGGGCCAGGACTTTAGTTAAGATTTTGCAATGGAAATTTATTTTTCTTATTTCTCAACCAAAACATATGTTGTGGGTGCTCAAAAGAATCGTCTCAATGAGACGGTTCTTTTGAGCAACCAAAACATATGTTAAAACAGATGCGTAAGAAACTATTTACATTTTTACGCTGAATTTCTTTGCTTATCTAATCCACCCAGTTTAATTATCAAATTCTTCATTGCTCTCATGACGATATCAGGGATAAGCAGCAACTCCAAGAGTGGACAACATAAACTCTGTCAGACTAGACGTGTAGTCCGGATTATCTCAGACTAAAATGGATGATTTCACAACTTTGTTGGATTCGTCATAAGAATGATCATATCACACTACAAGCACTTGGGTAAACATACAATCATTGAATACGAAAGGTTTTTAAAAAAAATGAACCCAAACTCGCAGATGTTGATGAAAGTACAAATGTCTTAGTTTACGCTCAATAGCAAGTTACTCCTGGAGGGTTCCAGGTTAACTTTAAACAGAACTGTAAGCGTTAATATATTCATTAACGTTCCAAATGAAAATTTTGATACTGACTTCTTTTTAATAAATATGTATGTCAAATTTATCTAGAGATTACTGTATTCAAAATTAACATTTTGGGAGGTATTATAACTTTTTACTTACTCACGCTTAGGGATGTCAGTTACAACGTAAGGTGGTTCTGGACGACAATTCGTTACGGGCCCATGACGACTGCTTACCTGTGCTGGACGACAGGTAACGGGTTTTAGATGACAAATTTAAGGTTTTGGACGACAGTGGAAAGGTGCAACACACACAGCCGTCGCAGAAAATGATTATATAGTGTGTTTGGCTATTTTAAATAATTCCTGTCATATTAGTGTTTGTAAGTTTGACATTAGAACTACAAACACCATAGATATTTGTAGCTAAATAGTAAAACTCTTGTCTGGAAAAGAAACTTCAGAAATGAGTAGTTTTTGATTAATTACTTGCGTTCTCATCATGAAACAAGCATAAATGGTCAGACAATAGATCTCACATTATTTTTCAGTCAATTGTTACATGTCCTTCTAAAAGAAAACTGAAAACCTCAAAATTTCATTTTTCTTATGTCACTGGTTAGAGCAGACTGTGTAACAGGCAATAGACGACGTCAGTTTTTCTGTAACAGATGTGAGACGACATTTTTCTTTCTTTCATGAACATTTGAGTAGATGTAAATACTGCTCTGAAGCCTATTCAACGCCTGAAGAAGTAGTTCAGCATTGTGCGACCTCCCATCGAATGTGCATACCAAGCCCCAGGTAATCAGAATAATTTGAAAGTTAATAACATATATGGGATTGGTGGCATTTTAGTCTTCTGGTTCCAGAGAATATTTAAAAGGGGTTTTACCTTATTTGAGCATGGCGGCATCTTGGTCACAAGACCGAGACGTTAGTGAGTATGAGCAGGAAATACAACAATCATAAACTCCAGACCAACCCACTACATCATGAGGAAAAGCCACTGAACATTTACAGTAACAAGATATCCGTAAGACAATAAAAGGAAAGCTACCAGCTCTCTCATCCTCTTCAAGATGATTGCAAAACTAGGAAGGGTGCAAAGTAATGCATACCATAACAAAGACAAACACAGAACCCCCATAATGAGAAGTACATTAAACAATAGATCAACAACAAGAGAATCACCGCCTCAGAATGAACAGCAGCCTAAGCAACAGGGATGGGGGTTTAAATGCATTTTAAGATCATTCGATTAACTTTCGTCCCTCCATCCTTAGGAGTCTCCAAATGAAATTCGATAGACATTGTAGTTTTAAAGGAGATGTTTGAAAATGTTGACAAACAGACAGGATGGAGGCCGGAGTCATTTGTATACTATTAGCTAACCTCGGAGCCTTCAGCTTTGGTACACTTAAAACACTATTTAATTCGACCATGTATGATCTGTGACTTACACTTTGTCAGACCTGGAGCTTATTAAGGGCGATTGTGGGTAATACTTCCCACATTAAAATCTTTTTAATTGTTTGCATTCAGTTTGTTTTATGTATGGACTGTCAATTTATAACATAAAAAGGATATCTCACCACACTCATAATCTCACATGGTAGCTTTCAGCATTTTACAAGTTTTCTGAAAAAATCCAAGTCCTTAATATTAAGCTAAAATATTTTTATCATATGACGTCGCGTCTGGGAGTTAAATAACGCCATGCAATAAAATCGATAAACCACTAGTGGTTTATAGATTTACGGGAAACGTTATGCCGTCCATAACAACGTTGCTTACATAATGACAAAATTATAACGTTTTTACGCCAGAAATGAGATTTCAAAGTATTTGTCATATGATAAATAGAATCTAACATTCGTACTCTTGTATTATTGAATTTATTAAACTCGTTGCGAAAAAGAGATAAAATGCTCGGCAAGCCTCGCATTTTATCTCTTTTCCTCAACTGGTTTAATAAATTCAATAAAACATGAGCACTCATGTAAGATCCTCTTTGTAATCGCCATCCAGCTTTTTTTTTATTATAATTTTAATTATTTTCCGTGACCTCAAGCTTTCTAGTGAATGAGAAAATGCATTTGTTTTCCCAAGCCATGTCAAGATACTGCATGATATATTTTGGTTATTCCCCCATAAAAGGATTTCGATTTTTAGAGTAAATTATATATAAAAATCTGATGTTAAAAATCGTATTTATTGTTATTATTTCATGGACTGTTATTTAACATGTTAGAAAGAAGAAAAAAAATGGGGTCACCAGACTAATTATTGCAAAAGGGCCAAAACTGTCCCCACCCCCACAAATTTCGAGGATAATTCAATTAAAAAATTTAAGGAGTGTAATTTTTGTCATCTAATAATTCCATATTTCTTGTATGAAGTAGTTTTGCATTACAAGAGGAGAAAAGAAAAAGAAAAAAAAATTGTTATAAGTGCCCACCATGGAATCGACCCTGGTCCTCTGGTTCCAAAGTCTGACACGCTAAGCACAAGGCCACGATGTCAAGTCGTGCCCGTCTCAAAAAAACAGTATGTACATAATCTGAGTATTGACCATATTCGTATTTTCATACAGTGTAAATGGCATTTCACCCTCGGTCAAAACAGAAGATTGTTTGGTGTAAGATATATTAAATAAATCCATCACTGTCGTCTCCACCTGCTACGCTGTCAACAATAACCTGTAACAAAATAGTTGCAGTCGTTACACATCTGTAACATGGAAAAATGACTGCAGTACATTCGTTTTGGTTTTAAAAACGCGTTCGTCTAAAGTAAGCAGATTTATAAGAAAAATCTTTCTTGGTCTATTTGGTGGAGAATTCAATGTCTTATCGCATCAAGTCATAAAATGTTCAAAGAAAACAAAAGTGAAAGTACTCAATAAGGATATGAGGACATGTATAGTAGTAAAATACAGTTTCAAGAATAATAATGTATCATATACGCGTTAACTGGATACAGTTGCCATGCTCTACAGGATTGATTAAGTTTAGATAAGTGTCGTGGACAAATATACAAAGACAAAACAAGATGCTTGCGGTTTATTGTGTCTTAAGTCTCCCAAATACGATACACATTCAATAGCACAAACCTATATTTAGAAATATTTCGTCTGGGACCCGTAACGCACTGTCGTCCAGAACCACCTTGCGTTGTAACAGACATCCCTAAGCGTGTTACTGTAAAGGTGGTAACTTTAATATTTATATCTGGGTGTGGGTCTTAAAATACACGCACGTTTGCGCAGCCCTAAAAGCTCTTTACCAAATTATTAATAAAACCTGAATTCCCTTCCTTAGCAGATGTAAGAGCCAAACCACGTCCAGATATGAATATTAAAGGTGCCGCCTTTACAGTTAGGGAAAAGTCAATTAATACCTTAATGTCAAAGGAAAAGTTAACCATTTGGTAATTCACATATTTTAAGGGACCAAAGTTGATATCCCATATCCACGTTTGTCCCCTTATGTAGTGGAAAGGGTAGCCATGACTAAAGATGGAGCTGTCTTGATTTACTGCTGATGTAATACTTTGCAAATCAATACCCTCTTGTAGGAAGGATGAAGGTCTCTCGTTTGTAGCATCTGTACAAAAGAAAAAATGATCCCACATTATGAACTTATTAGCCCAGATAATCCTATCATACTAAGAAATGCAAATATTATAATTGCGTCATCTCAGCGTTTTGTTCTTGATGCATATGCAGAAAAAAACTCATGCTAATGTATTGAGCAAGACTAGAGATTGGTGTAGTGTTCTACTTCATACAAACTTTGTGTATGCAAGCAGCAAGTTCTGGTTAGTCTGCGAATTTGCACACCTGAGCATTTGTTGCTTTACAATACAATTTCAAATCTCATGTGCTTGCTTATATAGTATTCTGGTCCCATGTGTATAATATGCTTCAAGATTAAAAATATTAGGTATGACAGAGCATTGATGAAAAATTGAATAATTATATTTTTATTCTGAGTGCCTCCAAGCGCCATTTGTACAGATTTTAAAACACCAACACTCATTGTTAGGGATTTCGGGTCAACATACAAAAGATATGCGCTTTAGTTCTGGTTTAATAGCGATTCTCTGAAACAATTAATAAATGAAATATAACAAATTGCTAATTGAAAGACATAGAAAACACACGACAAATACGCATATAATCTATATTGAATAATCAAGATTTAAGTGAATGTGTTTGATGGATGGCACACAAATAAGAATGATTATCATGATTAAAATGGTCAAACATTTTAAGTAATTCAAATACAAATTATAGAAACTACACCGCAAATCCAAATTGGACGTTTCACATTCAATCAATCGCTAATCAACTATGCTGTCTTATAAATCTTTGAAATCCTTAACGTTTTTTCTCATGACAACTTATCTTGGTCTGCCGTTATCAACGTAATTTTATTGTCAACGTTCCTTAATGTAACTTAATGAACGTAACGTGAGATGCAATGCGACTTGAAAGGCCCAGTTTACGTTCAATTTTAAGGTAGTACCGGACTCATCAGCATATGTCCAAAAAGTTACCATCTTTTGATATGTGAAAATAGCTCAAAACTCATCTATTTTGACAAAAATAACAGGACCTTACCATGCTTTTTAAAAAGTTATTAAACTTTAAAATCGTAAAATACGAGTTTTTCAAAATATCAAATTCTCATATTTAAAAAAAAATGAAAGTTGGAAATGCCATATTTTTCTGGGATTACGCTACATGCTATTGGCTAATAGCAGAACACAAAAAAACAGCAAAAAATGCACGTAGCTATTTTTTAAGCTAAAATCTATTTTGTAAAAAAACATTAAGGCTAAAAAATCGTTCAAATCATGAATAAAAAATGTCACACAATGTAACTACAGAAACAAAAAACTTATCATTTTGAAGGAAATTTTGCATAGAAACTTTTTTCTTTTTTGTGCTATTTTCTTTTTTTACCTCTGAAATAAAAACAGGCATGGAGTGACATACCTGCTTCATTGTTTAATCTAGGTCCGTGTGCGTAGACAGTGACAGAAACATATAGCTCAACATGCCTCACGGGCTCTCTATAAACTTTATAATATCTTTAACCAGATTACTGTTCCTATTCATGAACAACTTAAATTATTTGACTCCCTAGTGGGTTCTATGTTGAGTTATTCCGCGGAAACATGGGGTCATCACGAAGTACTGGAGATTGAGAAAGTACACACTAAACTCTTGAGAAACATATTAGGGGTTAGAAAGTCAACCAGTGATAGTGCATTCTATGGTGAACTGGGGCGATTTCCAATGAAGATAGCTAGAAAAATTAAACTAATAAAATATTGGACTAAACTATTGACCAATAGGGATACCCTGGAATTTAAAGTATATTGTATGCTAAAAAATGACAGTGACAATGGTAACGATTACAAGGGCACAAACTGGGCCTCTCATATAAAACATGAACTAGAACTTTGTGGTTTTTCAGACATTTCGGCAAACCAGTTACTGATAGATATTCCCTTAGAGGCTATTCGTTTAAGGATTTTAGACCAGTTCAAACATTCGTGGTATGCACAAATAATAAACTCATATAGATTAGTAACTTACAGTAACATTAAATTTGATTATGGTATCGAAACATATTTACTAGTTTTACCGTCATTCAAAGGACGTGTAACGGTTTTGTATTACAAATGGCCCACTTTTACAGTAAAAAATCGATTGTAAAGAAATCCCTCCAAAATATTACCAAATGATACCTAAGAGTCTCTAGTTTAATGTCCACATTTTATTTTCTTCATTAAAATGTATTTTTATGATAAATTTTGGGGTTAAATGCATGCCCTATCAACCACACTTAACACTAAGTCTATGGTAAAACCAAACACCCTCGTGTACTTCGTGACTCAATTACATATATGTCCACATGCGGAACCGGATAAAACTATTTCTCATTTTATTGTGCATATAATATTACATCGTAAAATGGTAACTCTGAGTCGGTTTCGCATGCGGCAAATACCGTAAAAAGACTTTTTCTGCAATTTTTATCCTGAAATGTACTATTCAATTCATACTTATCAAAGCACTGAGAGTACTAAAATCACTGGAGAGACGTACAATTCTCGTCCAAAAATGGAATACAATGTACATATTAGCAAGCTCGTATCAATATTATTTCTTACAAAGAGTCTTTGGATATATTGCATTTGAAAAGCAAAATTACAAAAACATTTCAGTAAATGCGAGACTTATTTGAGAGAGAGAGAGAGAGAGAGAGAGAGAGAGAGAGAGAGAGACCAGCAGAGGAGAAGGTGCCCCTTCTTTAACTGATACATAGATTTCTGGAGACAATTCTTTGGTACAATCTGCTTTTAAAAAGACAGCTCACCGCGACTTATGTTTTGGCATGGCCCATTGCTTTGAATTAATATTGTCAAAAATGGTAAATTATGTGATCATTCTTTGGAGCATGAGGAAAAAAATCAATTATAGGTATTCTCAAATTACAGGGCAGACACTGTTTAATACAGCCATACTAGAGTAGTTAGGAGTGGAAAGTATATAATATTAGCTGGCGTTGTCCCCCCAACCACTTAAAGGAGTTATGTGACGCTGGTGATCTTGAAAATTAGGGTCAATACTACCGAATTCTAGTCATTCATTAAGGTCTTCCCAATGAATTATCTGTGTTAGTCTGGTCAAAATCTGGTCATTGGTTAGGAAGATAGAGTACAGACAAGCCTTTTTTTATATATGTCCCTCGTGACCTTGTAAATAAGGTCGAGGTCACCAAAATCTTATAATTTGTTTTGGCTGTCCCAGATAAGTATCTGTGCAAGTTTCGATGAAATTCATCTAGCGGATCATAAGGTAGAGCAAAAAGCTACTTCACAGCACAGATATCGGCATCATTTGATATGATTCCAAAATTTTGATAGAACTGTGTCAGTTTAATGGTAATATTATTAAAGTGAGGTTATTTGAACAAAAAGGAGCTGGTGTGATGTATACAAATGCACACTCTCAACATATATTGTAACTGATCCTCAAAGCTAACACCTATCTATATTTTTTGAAGTTCGTAACCTCTCATGTACATATATGATGTATATAGGTGGCGCAGATATTTTCACGTCGCAAATAAACCAATGTAATTTTTTGATTTAGTTTTGTTCTTTTCAATTAATTGTTATTTATGCAAGAAAGCATGTATAAAAACAGCCAATGGCATGAATGCGAACGCCACAAGCATTTTATTCATAATAAGTGTAATGCGCTTTTCATGCTTACATGTGCACAATATCTGTGCTAAACTGTTTGTTTCCTCAATGAATATTGCTTTCGTAAAGTGTTTGCTAAAATAATGCAGTATATATACAACAACCACTTATCTACAGATGGTAAATAGTCATTGGTACCAACAAACACATACATTTAATATTCAAGGATACTCTATTTTAGATGTTCATTCATCTTTATCAAAACACAATGTAGGTTGTTCTAACGGCTCAGAAATCCCTGCTTTGACGGAAGTTGTCACCCTTGAAATAGATGTCTGCACCACAAATGCTTGTCACATGACTAAGGGTTTTAATGCTCTACGTCATTGCTCTACGTAACAGTGAACCATATTTCAGTGATGACGTTTCCTCGGTTAAACATGTATTACGCATTAAAGATGAAGGGTCTTGCACAATGACACAAAACATATGTTTCTTTGGGATTGTGAACTGCGATCCCTTAGTCACACGTAAGATAATAGGTAAGTAATATAGAAAACAGCGCTATCACGACTGCTGGATATCTGAGCTGGGACATGCGTAAAATATGGAGCAGATATACATTCTGTACATGTAACCTATGACCGCTTGCTTTGACATAGCCTTAAAGTATTCATTTATTCTGCATGTTCATCCACAAAGGTGCACAGTTTTGTGAGTTAATCTTATAATCGAATCAGGCATTTGGAAGATACGTCACAGATACAAAAGTGTGACATACAGACGGACTGACAGATGAACTGACAGATATACAACACTCACATGTATCTATTTAATAATTGTGGCTGTGAGCAAAAAAGTGTTCAAAGCTTCCATTATCATTTCTGTAGCTTTATTACTATTTATATTCATGTTTCATACCAATCCAGCACAAAAAGGCTGCCCGTGTAATGTCACGTTTAAAATGTTACATGCCTGCTTGTGAACATGTCGTACTGATTATATTGATATGAATAAACCTGAATAGGCTTGTTTGAGCTATTGATTAACTGGAAAAGGCGATAAAACACTGAATGTTCAATATATATTACACCTAAAAAACAAAATACCATCAAGGTAATCGTAAACACAGTATTTAGCCAAGTTTTAGCATAATTTTTAATTAATGATGGTAGTGTTAGCTCAAATTACGACAAAGACATGACGAGTATAGACACACGCATGTTTGGTATTATGTTTGAGGTCAGTTTGCTTGTTGCGTCTTTAAAAATATCCACATTCATGAACAAACCTCTGTTTATACACACTAGTGAGAAACTTTAATTCATGTGACTGCATATGCCGTCGTTAATTCAAAAACATGCTCATGTGAAAGGGCAAAGATCAAACAACCATATATTTAAATTTCAGCCAAATACATCGTGGGCCAAAAAACGGCCAAACCGTTACACGTCCTTTCGAAGAGCTTTAACGAGATTCAGAATATCGGCACATTCTCAGGCAATCGAAACTGGTCGTCACCATAATATAGAAAGAAGCAATAGAAAATGTATATATTGTTACATGAACGTAATAGAAAGTGAATTTCATTTCATGCTAATATGCCCCCTGTACGCAGAGTTAAGAAGTAAATACCTTAATAGATATAATTGTAGATGGCCAACCGTACATAAATTTCACAAATTAATGAACAAACAGTCAAAACACAACTTACAGATCATTAGTCAATATATCTATTTTGCTTTTCGTAAACGTGATGGAAACTAACCCCCGTAAATTGGTGCAAGAGGAGACTGAACACAAAAAACAGTGCAGATCCAGATCAGACTCCACATTGTTTTTTTTCTGTTTTGTTTTGTCTTTCATTTCAACTTAAACAAACCCCCATCATGCAGAACCAAGATTGGTGAAAGAGAAGACTGAACACAAAAAAACAGCGAGGATCCAGATCAGGCTCCACATTGATTTTTCTGTTTTGTTTTGTCTTTCATTTCAACTGAAAAAATGGAGTGCTGAGGTTATATTCAGCATGACGGGGGTGCTAGGATCCCTGATCCTGATTTAAATTTTCACACCTAACATCAAACCAAAATGTAAACAATGTGTGTATTCATACTGACGACGTGACGTTTCTTTTTGGCATGGAAAGGGTTTACCCAGTAGAGCTACACAGAGCTCTCACACGTATATTAATTAAATCATTGAGAGTGCATATTCTCAAAATATGTTTGAACAAAAGCTATTTTAACTTACTAAATCAGTGTCAACACAAGTAACAAATAATCCGTTTTAGGGTACACTCAAAATGTCTGGAGTTTAACCTACACATTGTGTGTATTTCCCCCTTCTGCCTGCGCATGCCTGGAAGTGTACTAGCGGTATTCCCCATTACGCACCAAATTTGAATATGTGCAAACCTACCCGAAAGTCTAGCTCTACAAATATGGGTAAGCACTTTCCAGCCAAAAATTTAGTACTCTCTTATAACGTCGCTTCAACATGAATTTGCATCTTACCCTTTGAGAAAAAGTCATTCTCATACAGGGAGATCATGTATTTGTGTATTGTATTCCAAGGAGGCTATAACCATATGTATTATGTTTAATGCCTAATACAATTATGTTATGTTATGTATTGTTTGAGTTGATGTTGTTTAATTTAGGTCCGTGAGCGAAAAGCCTATTATTTGTCTACTCCTCATTTGGCATGTTCTAGGACCACTTAAGACCTTTATAAGCGTGTTCGTGCGCGCGCTTGTGTGTGTGCCAAAATGAGAGTGAGTGTATGAGAGAGAGAGAGAGAGAGAAAGAGCGAGAGAGAGAGAGAGAGAGAGAGGGGGGAGGAATTCACAATTCACGTGCTGTTGATTCATAACATTTTGTTGTTGCTTTTATTCTTTTCTTTTTTTTCTTTACTTTACGTACAGTATACGTATTCTGCATTCGTTACAAATTTACGTCATCAGCAGTAACGCGTATAGAAGTGTCGTAAAGATGACGCAAGTCTTTGATCTTGAAAACTGTTCTATTTTGAAAACGTTGTTGCAAGTTTTCAAGCGAGAAAATGACCTTATATTATGCAATAATGGTTTTCTGGTAGACCCCTCTGGGGTAGTCATAACCCTCCCGTTTCTGGTTTGGGTTTCAACACCATCCTGGTGTTCTAGCAGGTGGTAATGCATAGAATATCACGTTTGATCCCAATATTGAACTTATCAAACGAGCTGTAAAAAGAGATGAAATGCGAGATTTGTCAAAAATTTTGTCATTTATTCATGACAAGCTTAATGAATTTAATAATACAGGAGCACGACTTTTAGGTCTTCATCTGATCTCATTTATGTTATAACTTGAACTGAAACTAACTGTGGAATGCAATATGTTGGACATACTGGCCGATCCCTCAAGACTAGGTTTCGTGAGCACTTTCGTAAAATGAAAAAACCTAAAAAGTTTGACACATTTCTTTATCGCCATTTCAAAAGTAATAGTCATTCACCTAGTAGAATTGTAATTCAGCCGCTTGAAAAAATTATACATGATCCAAATTCATCAACTAAATTAAAAAATATAAAGAGACATGAAACTGAACTAAAATGGATTAAATTTTTGCAATCACCTTTTCCTTTAGGCTTTAATGATAATATATACCATGAAGGCAACATTTCTAAAATGCCAGATTTTGATGTTTTTTTTTTCTGTTTTGGAATGTAAAAACGTAAAATTAAATCTCATGGTAAAAGTAAAAATGGCAACATTAAGCGCAAAATTTGTACTAAAAAACGCTTAAATACTTCTCTATAGGATCTTTCTTTGGCTTTAACTAATCAAGGTCGGCATGGCTTATTTTCATTTTTAAGTTCCTTGCCTATCTCAGTTTTACGCAATTTAGAGTTAGAGGCTAATAAAATTTACGATAGAGCAAACAAATTATATAAAGCAGCACTCCTTACAAGGTGTTATGTTCAACATTTCCTTAGTCCTTATATCGATTTTGAGGTCAACCATAAACGACATTTTATCAAAATTTCATTCATTAACAAAGGTATTGAGTTTATTGATTTACATAGTATCTTGAAGGATAATTCCGTGATTTCATCTATTCCAAATTACTTTAATAATTCTGAAACTCCTATATTTGTTATAAATATAACAAACCAATTAGGTCTACTATATTTAACTTTAATAAAATTGTAAATGATTTAGATATAGATTCCAATACTCCAGCCTCCTGAGATTGTAAAAAATTCTTATTATTTATATCCCTCTGCAGGGCATGTTATCACAGGTAATCTAAATGTCATTCCTGACGCTAGAGTTAGCAATATCATTTCTAAAGGTCCTAAATATAAATTTCCCTCTAATATTGATTTCTCTTAATGTCGTTGAGAGATCACTGCTTCTTTAAATGACTTTAGTAATCGTTGGTGCAAATGGGAAAATGTTGAACCTGATGATTTGAAGGAATGGAAGATTAACATTTTTAAAATTATTGATACTCTTTTTTCATTTTACTCTCGTAATACACATCTTTTGCCCCCTAAACCTAAATCTTCGTTTCATCATCTTAAACGAGGTATCCAGGATTTTCATATGAACTATGTTTTGGTTCCAGCAGATAAAGCTGCTAACAATGTTGTAGTTGTTTGACGATTGTATTATATTAATACTCTTAAGCGTGAGCTTGTTGACACTAATGCCTATAAACTGCGGCCTTCTTTAAGTGAGAGGGTGATTGTTGATGGGCATGGTTGTCAAACAGCCCTACATTTGGGTGTCAAAGCTAAAGAAAATCAAGACAAAGTTCCTACGCTGTACTGGTTACCTAAACTCCATGAAAAAACCTATAAAGCAAGATTTATTGCTAATTCTAGTTCTTTTACGCCAACAGAGCGTTTTAAATTGTTAACCTCGTGTCATACAGCTGTTAAAAACATGTGATCAAATATTGTGAAAAGGTATACTGACGGACTTTAATTATGCAACACTGACTTCCCCTTATATCTTCCAAAAGACTGTTGAATGTCAACTTCCTTTGCTTCTATAATGTCATCATGAGTTGGCTTCTTCAGCAAACACTTAAGTTTTAATTGTACAACTAAACCGGAAGACGTTATTTGCTCCGTATGAATTTGGCCACTTAAACATTTCTTAAGTAGAAGAGATTTTAAGCTATTGAATGAAAGGGTACACCCAGATAAGCGTCATTTACGCAAATAAGCTGTATCGCAGACCTGCCAATCAATATGAGAGTGATTTCTCGAAGACTAACAAAGTCCATGATACGAACTTGATGCTTCTGGTATTTCTTGATTTAAAGAAGTAGGGAATCTTTCATTCATAACATTTGGTCACATGAAACAGTTGACCCATATCTCAAAAAGGTTACATTCTAATGCATTGAGTTCATCTTTGTTGGACAAGTTTTCCATGTTTTACTTACATTACAAATGAATGCTCTTTAACATACCATCAAAATTATTGTCCTGCCTTCTTTTTCGAGACATAGATTAAAGCTGTCATCCAAGTGTTGCGTTTTTAAAGTCTGTCAGTATATATGAGAGATCCAGTAAAAACCTATTTTGGTCTATTAAAAATTCAGGTGAAATTTTAGATAAACTTAAAGCTAGAGATTTCAATGCAACCAGTTTGTCTACTTATGATTTTTCTACTCTTTACACTACTTTACTTCATACTTTAATTAAAAATAAACTTATTGGTCTTATTGAAAGAACCTTCCAGAGAGAAGGCTCTCCTTACCTTGCATGTAATGACAGAAATGCATTTTTTACTTCAGAAAAACCTAAAAAATATCATGCATGGTCGTGTCAAAATGTATGTGATGCGCTGACCTTTTTGTTGAACAACATTTTTATTCGATTTGGCACAAAACTCTATAGACAAGTAGTTGGGATTCCTATGGGCACTAATTGTGCTCCCCTGGTTGCAGATTTATTCCTGTTTTGTTATGAGAGAGCTTTATGATGTCTCTTTCTGATGATAAGCAGGATGATGTTATTGATGCGTTTAACACTACTTACAGATATTTGGACGATATTTTGAATATTAATAATGTTTATTTTGACAATATGGTAAGTCAAATATACCCTTCAGAGCTCCAACTAAATAAAACCAATGCCTCTGATACCGAAACCGCATTTTAGACTTGCATTTGTCAATTTCTAATGATATTGTTTCTACCAAAATTTATGACAAACGTGACAACTTTGATTTTGAAATTGTCAAATTTCCCATTTTTAGATGGTGATGTTCCTCGTTCTACATCCTATGGAGTCTATAACTCTCAACTCATACGTTTTGCTGGAGCATCTAGCTATATTGCTGACTTCAACACTCGCAATAAATTGTTAACTCAGAAACTTCTTTATCAAGGCTAGCGGTATCATAAACTTCGCAAAACTTTTTCAAAATTTTATAGACGATAATATGATTTGATTTCTAAATTCCAAATTGGACTTAAATCTCTCTTGCTCCAAGGACTTTCGGAACCTGATTTATATGGTGACTTGGTGTATAAATTGAAGAAGATTGTTGGTTCTAATAATTTTTCAGCGCAGTTCATTAAAATAATTTCCCATTATAAAAAGATTGGCTATAACATTAATGTATTGCAACAGACTGCATGCTTGGTAGTCAACCCAATCACGGTTGGCAACTTTGCTTTCCTCTTTAATTGTACGTCAATGGGTCTGACTTCAGACTCTATGATGGTTCTGACTTAAAGACTTATCTATTGATGAGATGGTAGGGGCCTGATGCTTTGGCTGTTTGTCGGGCCAAACGGGGTTTACCTGTTGGATTTCTTTTGCTCCGGTATTCAGTTTTATTTACTGTTGAGTCCTAATCTTTGCTTTATCTCCTTGTTATATCTTGATTTATATGTTTTTGGGGATGATGCATTGATAAGTTAGGGGTCTTTCATGCAAACCAAATATCTATGTGTCTTGATCCACATCTGAATTAAGGGTGAGGTTGGCGCCGTTAAACCAGTTTAAGCCCTCCAGTAATTGTATTTTTACTGACTGTTCCAAGGCAGTGCTTCTTTTGTGGATCGTTTTTGTAAGCTATGCTTCATGTTGGTATGTGTTGTGCTGTCATGTCTGTTCCTTGTAGCCTTGTTAGCACCTGTTGGGAAGTGCTGCCCTTTTGGCTGTCGTGTTTGTTGTGTTTTGTCACTTTCACAAATGTGTCCTGGTCCACATCAGAATTAAGGGCGAGGTTGGCGCCGTGAAACTGGTTTAAGCCCTCCAGTAAAATATTTTACTGACCCTTCCAAGGCGGTACTTCTTTTGTGGATCTTTTATGTTTTTGTTCTGTCTTGTGTTTCCTATGTCTTTGTGCGTATCTGTTTATATGTGCTTTGTGGTCACCTGCTGGGAAAGGGCTGACCTATTGGCTCTCGTTTGTGGTGTCTGCTGTGAGTTTGTCACTTTCCCATTGGTATCCTGGGTCAGGTGTGGTTCTTGATTGTATCGATTCCTGATCTTTGCACCCTTACTTACTTTTATTTATTGTATGACCTTAAGACTACTTTTAAATTGCGCTTAGAAATTAGGTGGAACTATGCTTTGATGTTGCCACATAATTATATGAGAAAACATTACGGCAGTCATTACATAGCGTTACCAAAATTTGTAAACCACTAGTGGTACATGTCGTTATGTGACTCCCATGATAAACACAAACGAATAAACAAATAAGTAAACAAACAAAGAAAAAGGGCTCAAACTAGGAACTACTTGGTCTCAAGTTGAACATTCTACCACTTCAGAAATTGGTAAAGAAGGGATGACACATGAGTTTAGTTCTTTTCATAAATGCAATTAGTTAATGCTAAGACAAGCATGCATATGTAAACGGCCATATTAGATTATTATATATACAAAATAAGCCTAAGTCAAAAAACTCCCTACTGGCTGGCTAAAAATAGCGCAACGGCACGCCCCAGCATTTGGCGAGCACTCTCACAGTGTCCAATATGTTGCTCTTGGGTTTCATCCAAGCTAAAATAAAGGAGCCCTCTCACCTACGACGTCATATTTACAAAGATAATGGACTTAAGACGCACAGTGGCTCAGTTCGTAGAGTAGGGATCGAAGGAATCACCAGAGTCATAGTGCTGTGTCATTGGGCAAGACACTTTGTCAGCGAATAGTACATACATTGAATACGCATGAATATAAACAGGTATTTATTGACTTTTCGCTTACTGTAAAGGCGGTAACTTTAATATTCATATCTGGGCGTTGTTCGGCTATTTCAACTGCTAAACAAGAGAAATCAGGTTCTATTTATAGTTTGGTGAAGAATTAGTAAGTTGCTTGGGCCGCGCAAACGTGCGTCCATTTCATGAAAAAACTTAACCGTATACACACTGAACTCACATTTATTAACCCTTAAAGCGCATAATCACAAAATGTATGTTTTTGTCGTCCACTAAAATATGCGAAGCCTCAAAGACAAACAGTGCGGACCCAGATCAGACTGCTCCTATAGGAGCAGTCTGATCTGTGTCCACAATGTTTGCCTCTATGTTTATGTTAAATAGACATTTTCAGATGCAGTTATTTTGCTGGCGTTTTAAGGACTAAATAATGTGTTTTGCGTCTATACTGAAATAATGGCACAAGATGATACAGTTACTTTTGAATAAAACCACGCCTCATTCTCAGTTTTTACCTATGCCTAAGGTTGACCAGTCCTAATTACGTATTTATGAGGCGCCGCCTTTACAGTAAGCGAAAAGTCAAAGAATATAACTGGAACGCATTGAGGGGTGAAACTGGACCAGACGGTCAAAATATATTTGGTCATACAGATGTGTTGATAAATGATATTTTTTGTGTGAACGCCAATACTTGTAAGTTTTAAGACAATAAATAAAGATAACTTTTACTTTTTTAAAACACTCGGTTATCTTTTGACATGGGTCCCGTACCACCTTAAATGCGCTTACTATAAAATACCTAACGTTATTATTTCAATGATTAATTAATTAATTTAAGAATTGAAGACTGGCTTGAGTTCTTACACTGATATCATTGAAAAATGAGTGGCGACATGTGATTTCAACAATGTGGCATTTTGACATGAATAGACTCAGTAGTGCCTGCTCAAGCCTTCTGTTAAAGTTAGAAACTCCAAATGATATTTGGTCAGTAGCTTAACAGCCATGGAGTATTCAAGCAACTAGCAAAGGCTCTGATCAGACTCTGCATATGCACAGGCTGGTCTGAGGCTTTGCTGGGCGCTCATACCACATTGTTGGAAATCCCATGTCACGGATCATATATGATTACACATCAAATACCATTTATTTTATTTTCAACAAAATATTTGTTCACCAATTGCGCACTTTGATGCATTTCTTACTATGTCAACATGTAGCTGAAATAATTTCATACCTCAATCTATCGTCAATCTCGTTGTTATTCTATGTTACTCTATCGAGAAACAAAAACATGTTAACTATTTTCATGCCTCATATTTGTGCGGTAGGATGCTGCAGTTGTACAATCTTGTGTTAACCTTTTTTAATCTAGATACCTGCAATCAGGCACTAAGAGCAAACAGTATAGACCCAGATGAAACGTAGGATTATGTTGCATTATATCTTACTGGATATTGCAAGGAATATATATCCAATAGGGCATTTGCATAATTATGCGTTTTTGTTATCTACTGACAATTATTTTCAAAATCAAAATTTAAAACAACAATTTCAGTAATACGAAAAACAGCAACTAAAAACAATTTCAGTAATAATATCTGTTTATGAAGCTGTTAAGATTCAGATCAGGCCAATCATTTTGTCGGACCAGATCAAAGTTCTAAATGTATATTTATAAAAAAAATGATAAAAGTCGTCACTAGTAACTAAATGGCAAACTGACTAACTTATTGAGAAAATTTAAAAAAAGAAACAAAGTATTTTCAAATTGAACTTTACTATTTTCCAGCGCTACTTGTGAATGAGTGTATTATATTGCATGACCGACAGTTGTGCACTTTAATCACTGTGTGAGTCTATGTGTCTGTCCCCCTGTCAATTACCAGTTAGTAAAAATGCTTTTATGGTATAAAGTGATCAGAATTTGATATGTATTCATTTAAACAATTTGTCTAGCCCTTGGCATGCTAAACATCTTTTGATGGACCAAGCTTTGCTGAGCATCAGTCCGCCATGCCAGTCTGGTCAGTTAGTGTAAAATGCTCTTAACCCTTAAACCACACGGTATATTTGAATCAGATTTTGCATACATATGGGCAATGACGCAAGAAAACCTGTCTTTGAGGTTTCCAACAAAGTGAGATTCAAACCAGCCTGAAAAGCTAGAGTCTCTAGCTAGTATATTCA
The DNA here is from genome assembly GCA_964019695.1 of Loripinus fragilis. Lineage (NCBI taxonomy): Eukaryota > Metazoa > Mollusca > Bivalvia > Lucinida > Lucinidae > Loripinus > Loripinus fragilis. Next base: position 34,249,667 of record OZ026518.1, read on the forward strand.
AATTGCCCTCGAAGCAAATCGAGATATGATACTTTCCAATCAGTGAATAACAAAGGCACTGATCAGACTGCACGGATGCAAAGGCAGTCAATTATCAAATGTTGTTTTTTCAGTTCAGATCGCAATAATATCATAGCTAGCAGATGGTTCATATTTGGCTTGGAATAACATTCTGGTCAGTATGAGCAGATGATTTACAGATTATTTATTAGGACCTAATTACATAAAAATATACTGCTCAAAAAAAGTTTAGCACGGATACATAAAGATTAATTGTATGTGAGAGCAAATTATTTAAAGTTATAAAATTTCTGCTGAAATGATTGTTTGATATGTGTTTAAGTTAATGAAAGCAATTGGAGTAATTTAAATAATTTCTCCTCTGGTGTTCGTTGCGTTAAACAAGGAAGGGATCAAAAACGTGTTTCACCTGCATTACTCGCAAAACAAAATTGATACAGCATCGGTTTATAAAGTCTTTTGTTTTCCAGTTAGGTCGAAACAGCCATTCTGAAAACAAATTAAGGTCGTCTCAATTGAGCCTTTGAAGCAAAACGTTGAGTCTCAGAAACTAATAACGTCGTTTTATAATGGTGTTTGCAAGTCAAAAACAGTACTTTTTCGTTGCGTAAACATGTTTAATTGAAAGGGTTTTCGTGTTTAATTGAAAGGGTTTTCGTGTTTAAGAGGATGCCATAAGAAAGACAATTAAGGGTAAGGCAAGTTTATAAAAGTTTATCTCTGCGTATTTGATTCATGCTAAATGTAGGTGGTAACGTTATCCATAGAAGACGTTTTCAAATGAATGACTAAGAGAACTGTTCAGGGTGCTTGTGCCACACTAGGATCAAAAGGATTGCATTAACGCTTTATTCGCTGACAAGTCAAAAATGGAAACAGGGCATTTTAACGTCATTATGGTACGCAGAAACATGGCATAAACGGGTACCATTCTCTGACGTTTTCAACGTTTTTCACCAGTAAGAACCCTTTACTTTACGTTAGAATTGAAAGTTTTAATTTTGGATTTGGGCTTGTATCCTTTACATGCGCATGGCATAAAAAGTAACGTCAATCCACTGACGCCTAACCAGATTACGTTTTGTCTGGCGGTTACGAAAAAACATTAATCTTAAGGATCCCATACTTGTTGATTAACACCAAATAAAATATTTCATATTCATCCAAATCTTGATATGATATTAAAATTCGTACTAAACTTTTGTTAAGCAGTATATATAAAAAAACATGACTCATTCCAATTTGATTTGACCATTTCAATATGATCAAGCTGTAAAATTTTGATACAAAATGAACATAAAAAAGACTTCACAGACACTTGTTAAGCAGATATATAGAATCAAGTCAAAGGTTTGGTCAATTTAACAAATACTTGTTAAAATTCTTTTATAAACACTTTTACACAATTCACTGCTTAACAACTCCTTGTTAACTCTAAATCACTTAAAGTAATTGCTAACAAATACTTGTTAGGCACTAAACCTTATTTCAAAGCTGCTCTATTATTGACTTAACAAGCACTTGTTAGAAAGAGCTTTAGAATTAAGTCACAAAACTGCTTTTATAATACAACACTTTTACTGAACCCAATGCTTGACAAACACTTGTTACCAGTTTCCACTAACACATTATTGTAAGATACTAAAAGCCTTAATTTCAAAGTTGTATATTATTGTTTTAATAAGCACTTGTTAAGAAGAGATTTAGAATAAAATCCCAAGATGTATCAGTTTAACAAGTACTTGTTAAAGTTCTATAATACAACGATTTTACTGAACTCGATGCTTAAGATATACTTGTTAACTCTATACTACTTGTAGTTATCGCTAGCAAATACTTGTTAAATACTAAAAAAATATTTGAAAGCTTCTCTATTATTGTCTTAATAAGCACTTAAGAATTAAGTCACAATATTGATCAGTTTTACAAGTACCTGTTAAAATTCTAATATACAACACCTTTTCACAACTCAATGATTAACAAATACTTGTTAACAGTTTCTGCTAACAAATGCTTGTCAGAGACTAGAAAAAAAAATTCAATGTGACTGTATTATTGTCTTAACAAGCACTTGTTAAGAGGATGTTGAGAATTTAATCACGACATCAGCCAGATTAACAAGTACTTGCTAAAGTTCTATAATACTACACTATGCTTAACAAATACTTGTTAATACCACTATCAAATACTTGTTTGACACTAAAAAATATTTCAAAGCTGCTCTATTATTGTCTTAACAAACACTTGTTATGAAGAGATTTAGAATTAAACTACAGGTTTGGTCAATTTAACAAATGTTAGTCTCCTACCAACCAAAGACTCATAGATTTGCTTGATTCCGCCAATCAGTCATTTTGTCCGTTAGTAATGCCTGCATGTTAGGGCCATATTCCCAATATTATTATGGTGTGTGGAAGCATGATTTGGGTGGCGATGTGTAGCATACCATTTTGGGGTCATTTTTGTCTTGCTAACCTTGACCTATTATGTCGTTTCTAGAATAAGAATAAGGAGCATATTTCTTACATTTTTTGAGGCAGAATCACCAAATGTTGTGTGGATGCATCTTGGAATGGCAAACTGTCCCATATTATTTGTTGGTCACTAAGACCTTGACGTTGACCTAATTTCTAGAATAAGGATGTCCGGAGCATACCTCCTCTACTATTTGACGTATGAATCCCAAATTTGTTTTTGGATGGATGCATCTTGGGATAGTAATGTGTCTGTACCGTTTTTGGGTCAGTGAACTTGTTAACCTTGATATGTGACCTCGTTTCAAGAACAATGATGTCTAGAGCAAATCTCCTATATTGATTGAGATATGAATCCCAAATTTGGTGTGTGGATGCATCTGGAAATGGTGGAGTCTCATGAACCATTTTGGGTCTTTTTGACTTTTGTCTTGACCCTGTTGTACCAATTGATCTTGTCCCTCTGGTGATACTTTGCCCCAAAGTATCTTGTCCCAGGGGACACTTTAACTCAGGTTAAAGTGTCCTACTGTAGTCTATCTGTAGAATGTCCCCCAACAACATGATTAGTGCAAAATTTCAATAAAAGGAATCCAAATCCATTATTTACTAATTATGTAATAAAATGTTATGAGTGGAAACACTCATGTAGTTTTCGATTATATCAGGAATTTCTATCGGTAGAATGACTTGATAGCTCGATGCCACACTACCAATGGTGTTTTTGACGATATTTTGAGTCTTTCTTCAAATGGTGAAATGTTTACCTAAACACCGACCGGTGTTGTGACGTACTAAAAACTGACGTCATCAGCCTGTAAACAACCACGGGTGCTGTTTGAAAAACAGAAAATTGGTTTTCTAGATAACAATAAACATACAAAGCGGATCTAAGTGGCCCCTTACAACTAATCCTCACTTTGTTTGCAATATATACAGGCTTGTTTGTTTTCAAAACAGAATTTATTTTGGTGTTTTGATGCTAGCCACGGACACATGGCTGCTCGGTCTCGTGGTAATGGAACAAATTTCCATTGGCTGAGAAAGTCATGTGATATAAGTACATGTGTCTTGATCCCCGATGGAAATCCGGAAAAGTACAGAAGGCCTATGAAATCAGCTATTTCTCGCCATGAGGCCCAATATTTATTTTCTCACACACCAGATTGGGATCCATCCTTTTTTGCATGTGAGATAATGATATCTCGTATACCCGTACAAGCCTGTGGGAAAGATAAAAAAGGAGCAGCTGCACGTTGGCCACACACTGGCCGCACGTCGATCCGTTACGTCATTGTAATGTTTAAATGACGTCACCATGTCGCATCTCACCAACTTCAGGATCTTCTGGAAGCCTTTATCATGTCTTTTCCATTATCTATAGCAGAACTTAGTGGTGAGCAAGAAAAAGAATCCACTATTCGTCTGAAGATGGGATTGAAAAATCCATCCCTCGCTATCACCATTTGTCATCATTCGGTTTGAAGCCTCATGATGCCAATTGGTGATCCTCGAGATGGATTTTTCTATCCCACCCTCACACTCATGATGGACTCTTATAGTCTTCAACAGTGTTGATAGGCAATATGATAGCTTTTAACTTACCTGCAAGACATACCCTCATTACAGATTCCATTGTAACTGCATCAACAGCTCTTCTCATGTAAGATCCAATTGAGTTCATCTCATACCACGTGCATAAATTCTGGTCTTTGTTATATATAGCAGTTGAGCAAATCTCCGAGAGTTCTCTGCATCTAGTCATGCAGTTTTCTGACGAGTTACTCAGTAGCTTGTTGTGGTACTTCGAAATTATGGAAGTTCCTGTGTGGGCTAGCATGCTATTGTTGTTAGCAGTACATTGCATGGTTTTTGTTTCTTAAACATATTAAAAATAACATAAACCCTTTGTATACAGATGGAATACTCTTTATATAGATGATCTACATTTCTAATAGGAGTGCTCGTCTTTTATTGAGTTTATTGAATGAGCTTAGGAAGAGATAGAATGCAAGGTTTGTCAAGCATTTCACCGCCTTTTTGCAGTGAACTGAATAAATTTAATACATACAGGGGCCACAAATACTAGATTCTTCATGTATTTATCATATAAGGCTAAAACTAGTTTCAATTTTTGCGTGTAAACGCTAAGTTTTAACCATATAAACACGCACGTTTTTATTATGTACGTCATTGCATAATGTTACTTTTATGTAGTAAACCATGAGGGGTTTGTGCTCAGCCTGCGCAACCATTCAAACGATCACATTTTTTCTACTACTTTGAAATTGTGTTTTTGTGTTTAAAGGCAAGGTTTTGCCATTTTCACTCAACATTATTATGAGCGTCATTGCATAATGTTTCTGGGTAGTATACTATCTAAACTGGCTACTTGCAATATTTGTACAATATTTAAGAAAGTCTCTTATGCATGTCTATTAAATGAATAACAATGTGAATATATGACTTTTCATAATTGCTGTACATTCGTTTATAGAAAGGTAATAAAATTAAGAGCTGAGCTGACCTATCATTTAAGGTAAAACTGGAAAATAATGTTGAAAACCGCAGAACACCATTACTGCCTCAATTGCAATATTTAACACTTCCAACAAAATGTTCGGAATTTCCTTGCTGCTGGTATGCAATATATGGATAAATTTGCCTTTCTTGACATTTGTGCAGTGGAAATACAGATGCACTTTACTAGATTTTTCAAGACTGGACTGACAACCAGCTGCTCTGTAAAATGAATGGCACTGCCGGCGCTGTTTTCCTGTTATAAGTATAGGTTAAAGATCATATATTACAAAACTTAAGGAATTAAGTGGAAACGAGCATAGCGAGTGAACCACTTTATTTCTTTATAATTGTTATATATGATGAATGAACTACGTATAGTTTTCTCCTCCCCTTTTCTGACTGTTTTTTTAAAAATGGTCATATTGACCACTTTACTGATTCACTTAATGATTTTACTATAATAGATATTACTAATATTGACAAAATATGTGATTAAGTTGTCCAAAAAATTATTTTCCTGTGCAAACTGATTGGTGGTGAAGCACAGGAAGGGGTGGAGTGAACTATAAACTGTCAAATTAAAAAAACAAATTGACTTACTACTTGTGGTCAACTTCGATATTTCCAAACATATGAAATATACAAAATATGAAACCTGTGCGTTAATGCACAATTTTCACATATTTTATATTACGCCCACCCCACACTGGTTGTAGATAAGTAAGCAATATATTCTGTTTAGCAAGGCATGTTGTATAAAAAAAATATGTAATGTATAAATAGGAATAAACCTGAGTGACTCCAACATTTAGACGATTAACTGTAAACCTACCAAAAGTAAGACAACCAAGTAGTTCTATTCGTAAACAAATCAATTCTGTAACTAAAGGAACATTGGTAAAATAATCCTGGGTCCAGAGATCAAGTCGCATTTGTACTTTCCAATGTCTAGCATACACTGAATCCGCAAAAATGAATGTTTGGCCAGCTTCAATTGGCAAATTGTGGTCCATTATGAATCTTCCCTGAAAAAAACAGAGAGAAGCAGCTCAAAAAGATTTAAAACATCATAAGAAATCAGAACGTATCATTAGACATATGCAAAAGCGTGAAAATCAACAGATTTATGCTGATGGAGGTTCCTTTCAAGTTGTTCATACATTGTAGAACGAAGCTTAAGATGTGACAAACACATCTTTTTATTATTACATATATATGATATCAAGATAAATCAAACTATTATCATGGTATAACAAATAATAATGTTACGATATATCGATATATTGTAAGGATTTGTCAAAATAATTTTATGATATATATCGACATAGCATTTCGATATACATTGTAAGGTGTTAGGTGTTACATTTAATTTTAGGATATATTGACATATCATTGCGATATATTGGCATATTATTATGATATAACGATCGAATTATTTATAACAATATAACGAATTAATTATTCAATACATCGATATAATATGCCAATAAATTGTAATAATGAATCTATATGTTCTAATGGAGATTTGGCAATTAAAATACATATATTTTTCAACCAAAGCCTCTAACGGTGGACAAAAAAAACCAATATATATCCATTTTGGATACTTTAGCATGGGCGTTTATTAGATACGCTAATGTGCAATAAGTACCAAAATTAAGATAAGTGCCAAAATCTCATGTGCTGACCTACATGTTTATATTGTGTACAGTAAATAGAAGTTGCCGCAAACAAGATGACTTTATGGCGACAATATGCCATTTGTGAAAACCAATATTTTAGACGAAGGTGCGCTGTACAGTCTCTCAAGAACCTTTGCTGTTCGCTCAAGTTATTATTGGGACAGGTAGAAGTCATTTATTAGCTGCGCATGAGCACTGTCCAAGTGCTCTTATCCTGCACCAAGGTACTGTAAGGTCTGAACCTCTCTCTCTTTCTCAAGATCTAGCTTTCATGCTCAGCTTTCATGCGACGATCACCATTATCTTTCTCAGTCAAATTGTCCAAGTTGTATCCACTGGATCTAAATCTGGATACTCTGAGCTCCTTCTACTTTTGTGTTTCGGATTTATCAGACTCAACTATATTCTATATGGATAAGTGTACTTTGCACATGGTTTTGATCTAAATGCATATCAGTGCATGTTGTATTTACTCTCTCTCTCTCTCTCTCTCTCTCTCTCTCTCTCTCTCTCTCTCTCTCTCTCTCTTGTATCTTGGGAAACCAAACTGGAAGTTTTCTGTGTTTACCCATATTCTGAGAAACACTGCCTTATGATCCATTTACCCAGAGTATAAAGAGATCATGTTTGTGTTCCTTTCTGAAACCGTTTTCCAAATCAAAACCGTTCTGAATAGAAAGCTAGTTTTTGTTTCTATTGTGAAGTGGGTGCAGGTGCACTTTTATGTTTGTACCATGAATCGGTATTCAAACGCATTAATCCTGTTTTGTGCCTGTTGCTCTTGTGTCCAAACATGTTTGGGACAATGTGGTGCTAAAGTGCATGCGCTGTCAAGTCTGTATTTACCTGTTTTTGCATCATATTTTCACAGCTTGTCCGGCCAGCATCCAGTTGCTCAGACGATGTATTTTATACTGCTATTTATTGTGACGTAAGCAATTTGTTTACCAGTGCATGTGTATCAAGTAAAGCTTTCAGAAAATGTGTCTGCTTCTTGTTTTGAAGAAACAAATTTAACATAGTGTATGTTTCAAATTCATGATCTTTGACTGAAAATATGTATGTAAGCTCCCCACCTGCTTCAGTTTTCAACAGTATCCAGCCGTGATATCACAAATTCCACAGTGCTGGATGCTCGAAAATCAGCGCGTTGCTCGAAAATCAGCACGTTGCTGATTTTCCAGCGTCTTGCTTATTTTTCAGCACTTTTCCAACACTTTTTCAGCAGTTTGCTGGACGGCTGAATGCTGGAGTATATAAGCTCGCCATCTGCAAGCACAAGGGTCTTTCAGCACTGAACTTTAGTGAAGCAGGGTTGAGTGCTGCTAGCTGAAGGGTCTTTGTGCGGCTGTGGGATGAGTTGTTTAGAAGTTAGAGACAGAGCTGAAGTATAGATAAAGAGAAGAAACCATTTTTATTTAGTTTATTGTGAGTTACCCCTCCCCTCGGGTGTCATCTTGACAACTGAAACAGCACCGGTGATTGCTCGGTTGTTGCAGTACATATCTACATTTTACTTTTTTTTTGCTTCTCTATTATGGTGATATAAATTAAATGCACGATGTTAAACATAATTGTGTACTCACAGGAACAATCTCATTGAGACGATCTTTTAGTAACTTAAAAAGACACGTTTTAACTGATTGACAAGGTAAAAATCTAAAGCATATTTCTTTCACATTGAAAAGGATATCATAAACCTCAGATGTTGATATAGCAGTGCCTCTATTGTCATTTATGTTATATGTGTGTTTGATTTAGTATATAACAAATGAGGAAATGTTGAAAACTTATCTCAGATGATTTGATCTTTGAAAGCAGCAAAAGTACAAAAATATTGCTTTTAAATGAAAAAAGGTTAATTTCATTTTTTTGAAATAAATGAAGTAATCAAATGAATATTTGATCATCATCATCATCATCATCATCATCATCATCATCATCATCATCATCATCATCATCATCATCATTTATATTAACGCGCAGGTACAGAAGCATCATCCAGGTAGCTGGCTAACTACATGCCTGACAGATCTCCCCTGGATTTCCACATATCCCTATCATAAGGGTCAACCTCGTTGAGTGTCTTCTCATGATGGTGTCTCTCAGTAAGTGCCCTCCATGTCATCTTGGGCCGCCTTAGTCCACACTTTCCTTCTAGCGAATTGCATTAGTAAATCATTCAACTTGTCCAAACCAACAAAGCCTTGTCTCTCTCAGGATAACATTGAGGTCTACGATCTAAAGTCGAGAAAAATCTAATTTGATCTGACAGTAGCCAAATCTCTGGGTTCACATTGCAGATCTGTCTGATCATGGCTCTGTCATTGCATTGTAAACGCCGGAGATCTTGTCTTGTCAATGATAAAGTCTGTCTTGCAAAAATCATCACATTCAGGACACATTAGTTGTACACATGACCAGGGTCTTCTAGGAGAGGTGGTGGGAAGAAAGAACAGGCAGCAGCTCCTAGAACTTCCACAAGCCGGTTTTCACACGTGTAGTCGTTGCAAGTTCACATCCTCTAGTCGAACACAAACTGTGATTCGTCAATAGTCCCCACTTGTCTAATGAGGCTGTTAGCTATCCTCTCAATAACTTGTTAGCATGTTCAGTTCTGTCAGTTTCAGCCCTCTATAGTTGCCTCATTCCAGAGTATCACCCTTTCCCTTGTGAAGGCAGACAATGAAGATCTGCTCCCAGTCAGCTGGGACCTTCCCATCTTGAATAATTGTTATGGGGAGGTCACGAATTATGGTAGCTCCTTAATTACTTGCTGCTCTGATCATCTTCATTACTACACCTGATGGACCAGCAGCTTTGCCAGACTTGATCTTGGAGACGGCCTTCATCACTATGTCAATAGTGATTGGGATCAGTTGTCCTTCAAGTGGTGGTTCATCAGATAGATGTTCAGGGTACCGCTCAAATTCCAGATTGAGAAGTCCCTCATAATGTTGAAGCAACGCCTTTTGCTTTTTCTCTTCATTCAGACATCTCACCTGTATCATATCTCATTTGCTTGTTGCCCACAAAGTCAACATTCTCTCTCCTTATCTGGTTGGCAAGGCAAACACTTCTGAGGACTTGGGGGTCAATATTCTCATAGACTGCCCTGTCTGCATCCTCGTGCCCATGGTCCACGGCGCACAGCCCTGTAATATGTGTCTTTTGTGCCCTTGCCAGCCTTCCATGCCTTTGGCTTAGCCACAATAGCCCCATCAACTTCCTCACTCCACCACCAAGTTTCACGACCCACTCAGTAAGGACGTGTAGTGCAACACCCCTCCAGATCATGTGAGATTTTTGAACTTATCACGTATAAGTTTATGCCTCCATTATTTGTCGATGCAGATGCTACTGAACTAGCCATCTTCATTCTGGCCAAATTCTTTATCTACATCCACACATTTAGGGGATAACTGTATTCAAAATTTTCATTTGGGGAGGTATATCGTCAGATATACAGTCGGATATTTAGTTTCATGGCGACGTGTAAGCGGAGCCGTAAAACGTGATTTCCGAACGTATATCTGACGATACACCTCTCCAAATGAAAATTTTGAATATGGTTATCCCCATTCTAATGCACTTCCAACATTTTCCTTTCAAAAAGACAGTGAAAATTTACTTTTTTGCGCCTATACGTCCAGCGACGCCAGCTGCATAAACCGCTTGCCAGCTGCATATATTCACTTGTCAACCAATGAAAAGCAACGTTACATAATGACGTCGGGTTTCTGACAGTATATCCCAGGATATACTATCGCAAATTTTGACGTTATCCAATCAGACGTCGCATTACATTTGCAAGTGCATTAGAATGTGTAGATGTAACGGCAGCGAGGTCTCTGCAGACCCTACAGATTGACACATGCTTGCATTAGCAATTATTTCTTGACAGAATAATAAGTATTGAAATCAAATGTGCTGGCTCATTTAATGTATTCTTCTCGTTGCTGGTTATAACCCATTTAGCTAGATTGTGTATACAGTTACACCTGTCTTAAGCGGTCACTAAAAATGAGACTGCAGAAGCATTCTGCAACCCTTTTGACCTTCATTAAGCGAGTATTGGTCTTGAAAACCTTTTTGGGGTCTCCTTTGAGTAGCGGCTTAAGATAACTTTTACTGAATGCAAAGGATAAACAGAATATAGCTTAGTATCAGTGATCATGTTCACATTTGACCTGCTAAATACTAAATTTTAAAAGAACAAAGTTTAACTGTAAAACATTTAAGTCTAAAGGCATGAATAATTTAAAGCAAAAATCCGGCCATCTAGTAAAGTCTACAATACAATAAAAACAATGCAATTTTTTTCTAAATTGTAACCTTTCTGTTTTAAATATATTCATTATATGACGTCGCGTCTTGGAGAGATATAGCGCCATATATTAAATTCATAAAGCACTAGCGGTTTACAGAACCATTAAGTGACACCTAAAATTTGCAGCAGACAGCAGTTTCTTTTGTTGCTTTTCCAAATTAGAAAATCAAGGCTTGATACTTCATACGAATTATCTGCTAGTAGCAATGCACATGACCCATCATGCCTTTTTTTCTGAAAATTAAGAAATATGTCACAAAACTTGTCGTCTGCTGCAGTTGAAATTGACGCTTATTCTAAATTGGTGAAATCATTTGGGTTGAGAATTCACATGAAAAAAAGGAAGTGAGTATGATCAGGAAATACCACAATCACAAACTGCAGACAACCCCGTGGCACCGTGAGGAAGAGCCGCTCAACCAACACAAGACACCAGGAAGACAAATTAAGCAAAGCAATCAGCTCTCTCTTCCCCATCAAGATGATTGCAATACTAGAATGGCCATAAAGTAACGTACAACAAAACATAGAACAATTACAGACTCCCACAATGGGAGTAACAATAAACAAAAAGTCAACAACAACAGAACCACCGCCTTAGAACGGACAGCAGCCTAAGCCACCGGGGGATATTAAGACTGGATATTAAAAGTGAATGGGTATCGCAATTATATTGATTACCAGAGCAGATCTGTTTGGGGTAGAGAATTTAAAATTATCTAAAATATAGCTTTATTTATTAATTTTATCTGATATCTTTTTGTTATTTGTTTTAAGAATCAAAAATAGTAAGTGAGAATGATCAGGAAATACCAGAATCTTAAACCACAAACAACGCAATGACACCGGGAGGAAGAGCAACTCAACCATCACGAGACACCAGGAAGACAAATTAAGCAAAGCAACCAGCTCTCTTTTCCCCATCAAGATGATTGCAATACTAAAATGGACATAACGTAAACAAAACATAGAACAATAACAGACTCCTAAATGGAAGTAACAATAAACAAAACGTAAACAACAACAGAACCAGCGCCTTAGAACGGACAGCAGCCTAAGCCACCGGGAGGGGAGGCTTAAATGCATTTTACTGGTACCAAATCTTCGCCCTAGATTCTGCTGTTGCTAAAGTACAAGAAATAATCAGTTCGCATGGAAGGAAGCCTTCTAACTTATGCAATGTATCATCATGGAGAAATACTCTAATCAAATTAACACATCATGATGAAACAAAGAAAAGGGCTCATGACTCACAAATAGTCAGAGCTAAAGAAAACCTCACGTTGAGCTAAAGTGGGTCCAGCTACAGATAAGCATCAGGCACCAACTCAACTTGTTAAAATTTATATAGGTGTCATAGCTGGTATTTTCTAATTTCTTTTTATAACATTAACCCGTAAATGTAACAATATAATTTCTCACACACCTGATCAGGTTTGCGTCGTTTGTACCCATGTACCAGTCCATGGGCAAGATAAAAAATGAACAGTTGCACGTAGGCGGCATGTCGGTCTGTGACGTCACTGTAATGTTAAAATGACGTCACCATGTCACTTCTCAGTGTTTACAGGATTTTCTGGACGACTTGTTTCATGTTTTTCGATTACAAACTAAGGATTTAATGATGAGCAAGTAAAATAATAAATTATTCATGTAAGGATGGGATAACAAAAATCTGTCCCTCGCAATCAACGTTTGTCATCAATCGGCAAGCCTCATGGTGCATATCGGTGAGGCTTGAGGCGGATTTTTCTATCCTACTCTCACACTCATGATAAATTCTCAAAATAGTTTTGCCGGGCCGCGTAGCGCAGTCGGTAACCTGTCTGACTACAGATGCGTGTCTGACTGCAGATCCAGGGGTCGTGAGTTCGATCCCGGCCCGGTCCCATACTTTCGTGGAGATTGATCATGAAATAATTTCTACGGTCACTCTCCTCCCTTCCGCTGATTCATTCAAGAAGGGTTGTTGTCAGTTACAAGCGAAAGTATGTTTACAAATTACTGGTTAACCGCTTGTTCAAGCCTGCCCAGGAAAAAGTGTGGTTAGGTGAACTGACCGTCCCGCAATGACCATAGCTGTTGACTTGGGACGTAAAGCAACAAAACCAACCAACAATCAAAATAGTTTTAGAAAATTATAGTGAACACAACTCCTCCTTAGACGTATCTGTGGCAACTCAAGGTCTAGTAATGGAATTGCACTAAATGCAAATATATTTGAAATTAAGTAACACACATGTATTTAAGTACAGCTCTTGCTAAGAACCATGCAAAACCTGCAAAAGGTGATACATCGCATGTTACAAAAATGAACATTTTTTGTTTTTCCCAATTGATTATGTCCTAAAATAAGTCAAATGACCCCTTCTACTGGTAAACGATTTTGTAGAAGAATGCTATCGATGGATTAAACATCATCATTTGAGATGAAATTCCCATAGGGTTCCATTATGAAAGTTGAAGTTAAATTTTCTCTCATGATGGTCCTGTTATTATTATGAAACTGGGTCTATTATATGGCAACAGCCTTTGTTTTCTTATTTCAAAAATCAAACCCGTGTGTTTTTTGGTTATCTATGGTAAAAAGGCTAAAATGCAGTTGTCATGGAGATACCTCCCTTAATATTCGGGAGAAATCGTCAATTTGAAACGAAAACATTATAATTTCTATAACTATTTTAAAATAATTTCTTTGATCTATGCTAAAAACAACAGTTTATTTTTCTAATTATTTGTAACACTGTAATATAGGTTTTAACTCCTTAATTATCCAAAAACTAAATTATTTTATATTACTCCTGATTTATTTAATGAGGGATCCCTAACAAGTATAGCAGCTTTTTTAAAAGAGTATTTTTGTGTTTTTTTTATACCAGTACTGGCCGGGTGGGTTTATGCTTTTTGTGGTTCTATGTCCAGGAACTCCGGAAGGCTGATTTTGAAAATGCCCAATTTAGAAATCATTTACTAGATCTATCATATCTATATATATTTTTTATTATTTATAGAGGGTGATCTTCCCTCTTTTCAAATACATAACAAATGATTTAAAAATTCTTCCCTAATACTGCAAATCACCCATTACAAATAATTATGAGGCAAAAGCGGTTAACCAGTAATTCATGCACATACTTTCAAGTAAGAACTCAAGTAAGAAAAATATCGGTAAAAATTTATGCAATTGCCCTCCCTTGCCGTTTTTGAATTAGCTCCCTTGTTGAAATTAATTTAGCAAGTTTTGTAATTCCAAGGTGATTATTTGCTTGTTTTAATATATATATTTATTACAATTTACAATAATTTTATTTTAAATATTTTATAATTTTATATTCTACCAAAGATGCCATTGACTGCAAGCCTTTAATTACTAAAAACAATAATAAAATATAAGAAGTAAAAAAAACCCATAATATTTTAAATTAATGTCATATTTATGCATTATAAAATTAGATGTAGGCTAAAATAATTACCTTCTCACGTTCAGGCGATTTATACTGAATGGAGGTGTTCCACACATGGGAAAGGTTGACTATCTCTCAAACTGGACCATTAAATGGATCCAACCAAAATAAACGGAAGCCTGAACAATATGAGCTCTGTTTGAACATTGACCACATCATCATTCATGTGCAAAAATACAATGATAAACACACATATCTACTATAGGGATACTTGACCTTTTCATTCTGGGTACTGGAAACAGGTACTTAGGCAAACAGTGAAGACCCAAACAGTGGCATTTCATCAGTGTCTGCACTGTTTATTAAGATATTTTACCAATTTTCAGGTAACTAACAAATTATAAGGCGGAAACAGAAATGACTTACTTTGCATACATGCGAACAGTCTTGACCATGATCAAACTGCTCTGAAAAGGATCCACAATGTGTGCTACTGAGACACTAAACTGGATCTATAATGGTTGCAAGACTCGATCGCTAGCATACTGTTATATGGGTCTGCTAAGTCAATAGTTAATTTTGGCAAATACAAGTTTATGTAGCAACTCTTGAGTCTTATGCTTAGCCTTGACATAGCTCACCATTAAGGGGAGCGGCAAACTTAAACAAACGATAACAAAACTCCTTGCCCTTCCAAGCGGAATAAAAAACTTACACTTTCAGGAACAGTGGGGGTGACACTGTGCAGACAAATTGTCACGTCAATCCCCACAAGATTGAAACCTGTTTTAGAGCATTTCAAAAATTCAAACTAATTAATGCCCCACACCTTTACTTAACGCAGATAGGCGTAGGATAAGGGCAGGATACAGCCCGAATTCCTTTTTTGAAGCCAAAGTGGGTGCATAAAACTGGGTGTGCCGTGTGTGCTATATAGCCTATGCCTCGTGCGCAGGGACCGCGGCACACCGCCACAATAACGGAATAATGTATGTAGCTTTGACATAGCTTTTGGGTGCTCGAAAGAACTGTCTCATTGACGGGCGGAACATATTAT
Source organism: Loripinus fragilis (assembly GCA_964019695.1). Lineage (NCBI taxonomy): Eukaryota > Metazoa > Mollusca > Bivalvia > Lucinida > Lucinidae > Loripinus > Loripinus fragilis. Next base: position 34,265,158 of record OZ026518.1, read on the forward strand.
TAAAAGTACAATGATTTAGGTATATGCAACAAACTGAAGCATTACTGTAATCATGCTGTTCGGTATGCTGTGAATAAATTCTTATCCAGCTTTTGGGTGCTCAAAAGAACAATTTCATTGGTTGGGAATAAAGAAAAATATTTCAATCACGCAATCTGATCTAGGTTCCTGGCAGACGGACGGATGGAGTGGCAGACAGACGGACGATCAAATATACATGGTTTTTTCCTTTCATATCCATCTGGATTTCATGTTCATGCCGCCGCTAATACAGTGTTAAGATACTTCATGATATCGTAGAGCTTGTCTTGTTAGAAACTCTGCCCTTGCAGCTTTCAAAGACTGCGCGTTTCACTCGAAAAATTGCACAGCTTCAAGGATGATTGGTCGTTAATTGTGTATAATTGTACTGTTCGCGAAAATCGTATCACAGCTTTATGATTATCTTTGTCGGGTACGATAGCAATTAAACAATGTGCCTGCAATCGCTTTTTGCTAACTATTGAAAGTGCAATGTGGCAAAGACAAAAAAAATACGACAAGTCCGTGGGTTGAGCCAGTTATTCAACAATGTGCTGGAGAATGCACATACTACCAGACCCTGGGTCACTCCTTATAGGTGGGGCTCGGGGTCTGGCATCTGACTCTGAGACTCTGTGTCTAGGTGTCCGATACCGATCTCAAAGAATGCCCGGTACCAGACCCAGAGACACTGAGTATTATTTATTTATTTTATTTATCTTTTGCGTCAAACTTCAATATTCTAGATGTAGCCCCCCTAACATACTCCCTTTCAGGCCTGCCAAAAAACACATGCACAACTCATTAAACACAAAAATTCCGTTCTTCATGGCTTTTTTCAGCTATGTCAAGACTTACCACAACGGGTTAGGGCGACCTCCAAGACACGGATTTATCAAAACTACATTTTCGATCGCCGAAAATAGGGTTTTCGATTGTCATAACGGTAGTATAGTAGAATGCAATTATAGTGTTATCGATCGCCAATATGAAACAGTGTGATTCTGTTCAACGTTCAACCAACAGTTAAGCAATAACGGTCATGGAAAGGCTGGAGAAGCCAAGAATCAAACCAACATCCCCTGGTTTATAACCGAGTGGTTTATCCACTATGGGAGAAAAAATATCTTGAAATGTGCCTTTTCCTCCATTTCTTAGATTTTGAAAGTGGTTTAATACATATTCCTTAAATTTAATACAATTGCACACAAAATGCATGTATGCTTTTAAAGGACATCGGACAGTCTTAATGAAGGATTGCCCATAAAATGGCCGGATAAAAGTTTAAAAGAAAAAGGTTTTTTACCATGAAAAAGGTAGTAGGTTCAACTCTCGAATTTTCCACAAAAGTGTTTTTTCTCATTGGACAAATAACAATATAAAGATATGGGTAAAAACTCTGTTTTTAGAAAATATCCAAAAAATTACTGAAGTGCTCCCCCGCCCCTCACCGTGGTCAAACTATTCATTTTGTTTACACTTGTACTTTAACATTTCACACATCATAGAAATTTTATGTAAAAATGTGTCATTTTGCTGATTTCTTCTATTTTGAAAACGGTTGCTGTTAACTTAACACAATTGCACGCAAGAGAAGAAAAAAACATGGGTTTCTTGCATTTTTGTTTAAGAACATACATTACTTTATTGGTTTTAAAACATCATTGTCTTACATTAGTATGGTCATGGGAGGAAATTATGTTAAAATGTGCCATTTTTTGCCGATTTCTAAGATTTTGAAAACGGTTGCTGCTACCTTAACACAACTGCACGCAAGAGAAGAAAGAACACATGGGTTTCTTGCATTTTTGCTTAAAATCGTACATTACTTTATTGGTTTAAATACATCATTGCTTTACATTAGGATGGTCATGGGAGAAAAATTATGTTAAAATGTGCCATTTTGGCAGATTTCTTAGATTTTGAAAATGGTTGCTGCTACCTTAACACAATTGCACGCAAGAGAGGAAAAACACAGGGGTTTCTGGCATTTTTGCTTAAGAACAGACATTACTTTATTGGTTCTAAAACATCACTGTCTTACATTAGGGTGGTCATGGGAGAAAAATTATGTTAAAATGTGCCCATTTTTGCAGATTTCTTAGATTTTGAAAATGGTTGCTGCTACCTTAACACAATTGCACGCAAAAGAGGAAAAACACATGGGTTTCTGGCATTTTTGCTTAAGAACAGACATTACTTTATTGGTTCTAAAACATCATTGTCTTACATTAGGGTGGTCATAGGAGAAAAATTATGTTAAAATGTGCCCATTTTGGCAGATTTCTTAGATTTTGAAAACGGTTGCTGCTACCTTAACACAATTGCACGCAAGAGAGGAAAAACACATGGGTTTCTTGCATTTTTGCTTAAGGTTAAACATTACTTTATTGGTTTAAATACATCATAGTCTTACATTAGGATGGTCATGGGAGAAAAATTATGTTAAAATGTGCCATTTTGGCAGATTTCTTAGATTTTGAAAACGGTTGCTGCTACCTTAACACAATTGCACGCAAGAGAAGAAAAAACACATGGGTTTCTTGCATTTTTGCTTAAGAACATACATTACTTTATTGGTTTAAATACATCATTGTCTTACATTAGGATGGTCATGGGAGAAAAATTATGTTTAAATGTGCCTTTTTGGTCGATTTCTAAGATTTTGAAAAGGGTTGCTGCTACCTTAACACAATTGCATGTTAGAGAAGAAAAAACACACGGGTTTCTTCCATTTTTGTTTGAGAACATATATCACTTTATTGATTAAAATACATCATTGTCTTACATTAGGATGGTCATGGGAGAAAAATTATGTTAAAATGTGCCATTTTGGCAGATTTCTTAGATTTTGAAAACGGTTGCTGCTACCTTAACACAATTGCACGCAAGAGAAGAAAAAAACACATGGGTTTCTTGCATTTTTGCTTAAGAACATACGTTACTTTATTGGTTTAAATACATCATTGTCTTACATTAGGATGGTCATGGGAGAAAAATTATGTTTAAATGTGCCTTTTTGGTCGATTTCTAAGATTTTGAAAAGGGTTGCTGCTACCTTAACACAATTGCATGTTAGAGAAGAAAAAACACACGGGTTTCTTCCATTTTTGTTTGAGAACATATATCACTTTATTGATTTAAATACATCATTGTCTTACATTAGACTGGTCATGGGAGAAAAATTATCTTGAAATTTGCTGATTTTTCATAATTTTGCTAAAATCCAGATTATAAGTACCCCACCTCCCAATACTAGTTTGATTTTCGTGTACGAGTTATCATAATACAATTGTTAGTATATCATTTATTAAAGCCAAGATCAATCTACAGAACTGATATACCAAATTAACTATTTTACTACCACGGCACAAACTCTTGGTAAATCAAAATAACCAAAAATCAGCTTTTTTGTAGCATTTACACTGGAAAATGAGGTAAAATTGAAAATTTTTGGTTGCCATGGCAACGAGCTTCCAATCAAAGAAATATTGTACCAGTCTGTGTTTGGTGACAAGTACTACATGATAGGACACAAATTTACAATTTCTGTAACCATGGATGTATCGCCATTTGCATGGTGCTTAACAAGAGCTGTACTTAATGCAATATAATAGGTGTAGATTGTATTGACAAATACATGCTGTGTGCTGCATATAATTAAGTGTTCTTAAGGCAACCATAATGTCGATAAATAAGAATGAGGTATAACTTTATACTTACAAAAAAACTAGCAGATGTTATAGGGTAATGTAGTGAACATGCCTGTTACACGGTAATGCTTTTACCGCCAGAGGACTTTAATGTGGCATTTTGCATGTATTTTTAGAAATGATAGTGTACACAAATCCCCTGGGGTCGGGGGAGTGAGTTTATTAGAAGACCAAAGTCTAGTTAGTTTTGAACTTTCAAGGTGGGGTAGTGTATTCTGACCTGATTTACAAAAAGTGTATTCCCATCGCTTTTGTATGATATATCAAACATCTGTTTTCCCTTTGAAAATGCCTCCAACACTATTGAAAATATCCATTCAGTAGCAATACATTCTGTCCGTGCATTGAAAATCTGAAGTCCATCAACAACTGTATTTTTCAGAAGATCAATCTGCAATATATGGGGGATATTCATTTTAGTGTCATGGGTATCACCATGCTCGGATCCAGAAGGGGGGCAGGGGGTTCGGACCCCCCCCCCCCTCTGAAAAATCACAAAAATATAGGGTTTCTTTGCAATACTGGTCCGGATCCCCTGAAAAATCACAAAACTGCCAAGCAAGCATTCAATGTTGGGCCATCATTGGCTCGCCAGCGAAACACAATTGAAATGGCGTTTCGCTGGCGGGCCAATGATGGTCGGCTTTTAGTGGTATTTGGATCCCCTACAACTAACAAAAACCAAAAAAAAACGTCAAAGTTGGACCCCCTCTGTAAAAACTTTCTGGATTACTATTTCATCGAGTAAAATAAACAAAGGTATTTGTCATGTATGGCAAAGCACCAAAAGTTATAATATGCCACAATGCTTGGAAAACTAAATGTCATGTATAAGAGTTTTAGCAATGTTTCACTTTAAAATATACAATGTCATATAGATACAGACAAATTTCCTGTAACATTTCCTCTGCAAAAATTGAAAACAATGTTTAGCCTGATGTACTTGCTTGTTTATGCTACTGTTTATACATGTACTGTCCTACCAGCCAAGAGTGATAGTGACGACATATTTTTACAAAGTTATTAGGGCCTTAGAATCGATAGATCACTTGTTTATCAATCCTATCCGCAGGATAGGATTAATACACAAGTGATCTATCGATTCGCATTAGCTCAAGTGGAGTGTGCAAGTTAATGTTTTACTTAACAATTGAAAACAAAATATTACGTCACCGTCACTTTTGGTTGGCACGACAGTAGCAGTTTTGTGTTGGCACACAAGGTTTTGGTATTTGTCCAATAAGCGTAAAATCACAATTAAACATGCATATCAAAACCACCTTTACCAACTTCAGAACGAAATATCTCATGGTGTGCAAGGTCTTCACTGATGTAAATTGTATAAAGAAGTTATACCATGTTTGTCCACCTCCACGTACAGGCGACCAACCCATGGTTTAACTATTACATATTTATCTAGTGGGCTGAGTTTTGGTGTGGTTGCCTTATTTATAAATACCTAATTCTTATGTACTGCGCTACTTCTTGTATTGTAGATGAAGACAGTACAAACATTTACACGAGGAGCTGGCTTGAATTGTACCATGATGCAAAGCAGCATGAGGTTATGTCGCCTAACTCTAATTTGATTAAACAGTGTAGACCAGGTTGCAGTGAAACTTGCTCAATAGGTGGCCGTTTTATCGAATTATGTACTATTTGCTAGAATAAACTCCATATCAAACAAACGTGCTGTCTTGCCAGCCAAGAGTGAATGTGACTGTATGTTTTGTTTACAAAGTTATCAGGGCCTTATAATCGATAAATCACGTGTGTATTAGTCCTATCCTCAGAATAGGATTATACACAAGTGATCTATCGATTCGCGTAAGCTCAAGTGAAGTATACACGTTAGTGTTTTACTAAGCAATTATAAACAAAGTATTACGTCACTGTCACTCTTGGTTGGCAGGACAGTAATTGTTTGATGATCATTAAAACCATTATGAGAAAATTCTATCTCACATACCCCGTACCAACCTGTAAGAAGGATAAAAACGTACAGCCACACGTTGGTAGACAAGTGACGTCATTGCTATGTTAAAGTGACGTCATTGTGTAATGTCGCATCTCAGTGTATTCAGGAAATTTATGGAGCCTTTTTTATAATATGAAATCCGATATTAAATGGTGAGCAAGAAAAATAATTTATTATTTGGGTGAGCATGGGATAGAAAAATCCGTCCCTTGTGGTCACTACTTGTCATCACTCGACAAGCCTCGTCATGCCCATCGTTGATCCTCGGGTGGATTTTTCTATCCCATCTTCACACTCATGATAGATTATTATATATACTTGACCTGTAAAAATGGTTGTTCATCATCTGCTTCAGTGCACCAGCCAGAGAAGCCTGGTCTTGCATTGCGGGCTGGATAGCTTGGGAGTTCAGAAGATGCCTTAATTTGAAAATCAGCAATTGAACCATCTTGCATGCCAAGGGGTATATTGCACCTCAGTGACTCTGGAAATACAGGTCCAACAAGCCAAATTAATGACTTAACGCCCACTTATGAATAAATTCACAAGACACAGATTTTACATTTTTTGTAAAGCGCTGTACACTGAATTGGAAAGTGTAAAAACAAGGTGCATGTACACTATGGTGTGGAACATCTGTTTACCGTGTTAAAGTTTGGATTTTAATTCTCGAGTAAGTGAGTGTTTTCATTTCTACATGTTAAGTTATACGTAAGTAGCTGCAATACTTTTAGAGAAGATAGAAATGAACATATACAGCGGTAAAAGGGAATAATTCAAAATATATTTGATTCTGCAGTTATGGCTCTTGAGTATTGAACTTTCCACTATGTTGCATTGTTTACATGTTAATTTACATATCAGTTGCTGTAACCATTTAAGATATAGAGGATCTTACATGAGTGCTCATAGTTTATTGAATTTATTAAACGAGTTGGGAAAAAGAGATAAAATGCGAGGCTTGCCGAGCATTTTATCTCTTTTTCGCAACAAGTTTAATAAATTCAATAATACAGGAGCACGAATGTTAGATTCTATTTATCATATGATAAAATCTCATATCTGTTGAAATACGTTATATTTTTATCATTATGTACGCAACGTTGTTATGGACGTCAAAACGTTTCCCGTAAATCGATAAACCACTAGATGTTTACAGATTTTATTGCATGGCGTTATTTCACTCCCAGACGCGACGTCATATGATAAATAATTGATATACAAGCCTGGAAACAGTTTAAGTGAAAAAGGGGAATACTGAAAAAACTGAGTTTAGAGTCTAGACTCTCCCCCCCCCCCTGGGTATGCCCATGCATGTAGAGGGAAAGCCTCCACGCAAATTAAAATGAATCAAATGTGAATATAAAGCCAGTAAAATGTATCTAAGTACCTGGCGTTGGCATAGTCTGCTCTCCATTTTAAGTTAACTTGATTATGCTGTTAAAGTAAAACCTCTCTTAAGTAGCAACTCAAACAAGTAGCCCAATGGGCAACGATCGCTCACCATGGAGCCAGCATAATATTTGGAGACACCATAATTTACGATGCTCAAAGGCAGATAATTCTGAACTTGAATCAGTGACCATAAATCAATTCAAAAACATAAGATATTATGCCGGTTCTAGTTATCTGCAAGTATTAAAAAGATCTGAATAAAAACTGCATTGGAAACCCGATGAAAGTGTAGTTTTCAGATACTTAAGGGCAGCTAACTCCATAGTCAGTTATGGGATCTGACTGAAATTCAAACTCATCCATACTTTTATGAATGTCCTGGTAACCTACAGTGATGAAGAAATTCAAATGAAAAATGAAGGTGCTAAAGTGGTCACAACATTATATAGTTATATTTTAGATGCTCAAGGGCAGCTTACTCTGTAGCTGGTGGATGGGTGTAGCGGAAAATCAAACTCATTCAAACTTTTAAGGAAGTCCTTGTCACAACATTATTCATTAATTTTTAAGATGCTCAAGAGGAGCTAACTCCAAAATGTGTGATGGGATCTTAACGAAATTCAAACTCATCCAAGCTTTAATAGTTGTTCTTATTGTATGCAAGAGTGAGGAAGATCCATACAAAATTGAAAGAACTAGAGTGGACACAAAATTTCTCCCATTATAAGTCTATGGGGATTTTCCCAAACGCTCAAGGGCAGCTAACTCATAAGTCCCTGGTCGAATCCTGCTGAATTTCGAACCCATATGGGATATTATTGGTTTACTTGTTGCCTGCAAGAATGAAGAAGATCAAATCAAAAATGAAGGAGCTGGAGTGGTCACAACATTATTAATTAATTTTTCTGACGCTCAAGGGCAACTAACTCAGAAGGCAGTGATGGAATCTTGCCGAAATTCAAACTCATCTAAGCTTTAAGGTATCACTGTACGATTAGGCACCGTGAGTGTGGGTGCAATAGGATTTATGAGCATTAGAAACAAGTAAGGGCGTACTTTGGTCAACTCCAATTTTTGCTCTGCTGATACCTGTTCATGATTTATTTTACATATTAGAAGCTCTCCTTTAGCCAGACAGCTCCTGTAAGTTTCAGTTAATTCTGTATTCATTCATTCTACGTTAACTTGGTCAATTGTGAAATCAGAAAAGTTGAAAATCGAATACTTTAGATTTGATATATGTAGTTTGTATCTGATAGAATAACGTTTAAATATACGGAAACAAACTTCAGTGTACCCAAATAAAGCTTTTTCGAAAGAAAAATATTGACGTAAACAGGTGTGCTATCTACACAACGTAAGATACGTTACAGTATATATAAGGATAAAATACTCAGTGTAGTTGAATATTAGAGAATGCAAACTATGTGTTTTAAATACCCTCGTGAGTAATGTATAGCTTAATAACAAGTGTTTAAGAATAGTGGTCTTCATCATGTGGTACTTCGCAAGAGATTCAATGTCAAATTGAAAGAAATTATTTTATTATTAACATTATCTCTTTTTTTAATCGATTAAAATGAAATATCCCTTTTAACACATGATATTTTCGTATAATTTCTAAGATGCAATGTTATATGATTATATCAATTTGGTTTCATACACACTATGTATTCTCTATAACCACAATACGCATTCTGAAAATAGACCATTTTGTAACGTATCTTACACATATGGAGTCTCGTCTGTTTATACAATGTACATCCACTTTATGACCTACCCTGAATCATCCTGTTTGTTTAAATTGACTAGTAGTGAGTCTATTACAATAACTGATGAGAAATGTTTATCCTACATACATTAAAACAATCAATTCAAAACCAGCAGAGCACACAAAACAGATAGGGTGCATAATTGCAGAGTAAAAGCGGTATTTATAGAAAATGATGTAAAATATTATCAGTTACCCTTGTGAATCAGAACAAACACAAGCTAATTCATAAACTATTATTAAACTATCCAAAGTCAAACAATTAAACCACTCATTCCAACGGTCATTCCAGCAAGTGTCTACAAAGGGATTGTAACGTATCTTATGCTTTCTGCTCAAATGTCACTTTGATTATTTAAATATCAGATTTTGATACCCTAAACTGACGCTGACGCTTTCCAGTTGCAACATGTTTGACAATGCTACACATAACTTCACCATGAGTCGCAAATTAAGGACATTATCTAATTAGACTTTGAGTTACATTTGCAATTACATTTAAATAGGCTATTTTACACTCTTTAAAATTAACATGAAATACAAAAGATTCATATGAAGAACTTGTGTTATTTTCAACTCACTGACAAGGAAATATTGTGACGTAAGACAACATCACTTGTAACCAGCCATGACATCTTTTGCGTCAATATTGAGAGGCTTTTGGTGTACACATAGAATACCAAATTATTGTCATGTCTGTGGACTATATATCTGGATTGAATAATTAAGGAAAGCACTTCTTACACTGATAAGCTTCTTGTCCTGCTGTTGTTAAAAAAACATACCCCACCCACACCTTTACACTGTACCTGACATAGTGTCTCAAACGGAGCGAGCCAGCACATAATTAGAGAAAAGAAAAAACAACACTTCCGATTGTATCTATCTTGAACCAAAGATTTGAATCATTTTTCAAGCACATCCTACAGGACTGACCACTTTTGCCAGCTTCTAGCACCTAATTATGGCTGATTTGATATTTTTGCTGCTGTTGATTAGCCGTGCGAGCAGTTCATCTGTAGTCTCATTGAGGTCAGCTTAAATTCTGTATTTAGTCACACTGCTACTGGCTTAAATTCTATATTACACTGATATGTGATGTGATATACATTGTATACTCTTTGCAAATCCACTTGCAGATATTTATGCGCCTTTTGTTTAGGCATGTTAAACGTTTGTTGGCCAAAATATATTTTTCTTCAGCTTATTCTGCATTGATTTAGTCAAATGAATCGCATCGGCTGTGCATTTTTTTTCTTATCTGGAGCTAGATAAATATCCGCTTTGAGCCAGATTCCTTACTGTTTTTTAATATTTCTATGTCATATGCACGTCAATTTGTTTAAAAGTTGTTCGAGCCTTCTTTTAAAGTCAGATATCTGAGATTTAAATCTTTCTGTAAAACAATAATGTTTTCCTAAAAAAATTGCCCAAAACAGCTGTCCGTGTAGGAATATCTTTGAGGCATGTTCTGTATCTGGAGTTCCCCAAGACGACCTTTTGTGTGCTATTTTGTTTTATTATAGAAAGCTTTATATGCAGATAGGTAGGTTTTCAATAAGGAATGTTAAATGTAATCTTCAAGGTATCACTGTACGATTAGGCACCGTGAGTGTGGGTGCAATAGGATTTATGAGCATTAGAAACAAGTACGGGCGTACTTTGGTCAACTCCAATTTTTGCTCTGCTGATACCTGGTCATGATTTATTTTACATACTAGAAGCTCTCCTTTAGCCAGACAGCTCCTGTAAGTTTCAGTTAATTCTGTATTGTCTCCACTTTGGGAAATGTATTTTTCCAGGTCAGTGTATTCTTGGGCGGGAGCGGCAGGGAATTTGAAAAAAAGTACAGTCTCCACAAACTCTAAAATATTTTAGGAAATCAATCTGGCGAAACCAGGGCTTTCACTTTTTTTTTGCTTCTCTTGAGTTTTTGAACAGGAATGAGTGTTGATTAATGATCAAGGAGATGTCGTGTAGAAATAACGTGTGTATTTTGAGCATTAAACTATATAGGAAAAAGCATTAGTACTGTGAGACCTTTAATAGTTGTCCTTATTGTATGCAAGAATGAGAACGATCCATTCAAAATTTAAAGCACTAGAGTGGTCACAATATTTCTCCCATTATATTTGTATGGGGATTTTTCAAAACGCTCAAGGGCAGCTAACTCATAAGTCCCTGGTCGAATCCTGCTGAATTTCGAACCAATCCGAGTTTATTATGGGTTTACTTGTTGCCTGCAAGAAAGAAAGAGATCAAATCAAAATTGAAGGCGCTAGAGTGGTCACAACATTATTCATCAATTTTTCTGACGCTCAAGGGCAGCTAACTCCGAGGTCAATGACCCAATCTTGCCGACATTCAAACCCATTTAAGCTTTTAATGGTTGGTCTTGTTATCTGCAAGAATGAAGAAGATCTATCCAAAAATTCAGGAACTAGAGTGGTCACAACATTTCTCCCATTATAAGTCTATGGGGATTTTTCCAGACACTCAAGGGCAGCTAACTCATAAGTCCCTGGTCGGATCTTGCCAAATTTCGAACCCATTCTAGATTTTATGGTTTGTCTTGTTACCTGCAAGAATAAAGAAGAACAAATCAAAAATGATGGAGCTAGAGTGGTCACAAGGTTTTCCCCATTATAACCCTATGGGAGCTATCTGTTGCCATGGAAACCAGAGTTCTGATCCGATCTTACCCAAAACCTAATGCAGTCACTCCCCCACTCCAATGATGCTCCTGATGAAATTGATTATGATTGGCCGGCTGGTTTCAGAGATATTCATGTTTGAAAGTGTGGACGGACACACGCCGGCTCGAGTCCCATACTATAAGCTCACCCTGAGCCTTCGGCTCTGGTGAGCTAAAAATAGATAAAAAAGGTCTTAAAGGCAGATGGTAGCTTAACGCAGGTCAAAAGTATTGCAGAATACTCCCCTTGGAGCATTCTGCAATACTTTTGACCTGCATTTGGTGATAATCGGTCTTGAAAACCAGTTTTGGTCTTCTTTTGAGTGGCTGCTTCAGACAGGTTTTACTGAACTCCTTTCGTACAGTACTTAGTGCATTTTTTGCAATTATCTCGCTGACGAATAGAGAGCTGGTTATTATGCTTTAATTGTGTTCTTGCTGTTGTGTAGCTATTAGATTTCTCTTCTGTGTTCCTTGCGGTGCCATCATGAGGTATGTCGTCAATGATTGTGGCATGTTTATGTCATACTTGCTTGCCATTTGGATGGTGTAGATTTGGATGAGATTTCAATGCATCTCATCATGTGCTGCAATGTGTATCAATATATGTATCAAAAAAAGGTTCAGTTTCAGAACTATATAAATCAAACAAATACAGCTAAACTTGTCTAAAACGGCCACTCAAAAATAGACAAAACAAAGGTCTTGACGACAAATGGTAGCTCAATGAAGGTCAACAGTATTGCAGAATGCTCTCTTGGAGCATTCTGCAATACTTTTGACCTGCATTTAGTGATAATTGGTCTTAAAAACTAACTTTTTGTCTTTTTAGTGGCCGCTTAAGACAGGTTTTACGGTACACGGAAAGTACTTGCTTAACATTATATTTGATGTTAAACTATTAAATGAGGTTGAAGTTACGGTTTGTTTAGCTCAGATATACATGTACTCCTGTGAGCTAAAGTAAGTAAGGGTGCGAAGATCAGGAATCGATACAATCAAGTTCCTCATTTGACCCAGGATACCAGGGGGAAAATGACACTCACAGTTAGACACCACAAATGAGAGCCAAGAGGTCAGCCCATTTTCCAGCAGATGACCACAAGACACACATAAACAGACGCGCACAAAGGCATACCGAAGGCAATACAGAATAAACATAAAAGATCCACAAAGAAGAACCGCCTTGGAATGGTCAGTAAAATATTTTACTGGAGGGCTTAAACCCGTTTCACAGCGCGCCAATATCACCCTTAGTTCAGATGTGGATCAAGAATAAATACTTTTTTCATATCATTAAGGCATTAAAAACCCAAAAGCAAAAAAAAAATGTTGGCTATAACTTGTGTAATTGATAAAAATGTGCAGTTTTGTACCTTTGTTTGAATGAATCCAAATCGACAGCTTATATTCTAGAATCTGATCGGAAATCGTTCTAGAGTTAGTTATGATCAGCATGTATCTTCCAGATGGCTGATTCAAACAATGAATCTTAAGCTCCCATTCATGGTACTCTGTATAAGCAAGACAATGTATAGATCCTGTGTCAAAATTCCACTTTGCTTCACTTATTTTTACCGCAGCTATCACATCACTTTCAAGTACACTGGTAGTTGCTAAATACAAAAAAGAAATATGACAGTTGTAATTATATGATTATATACTGTTCTGTCTGATCTGCCAATGTTTTGATCCATAACATACGTATATGCCTCAGTTACCTCAGACTAACGTACATTCAAGGGATAAAGAATTTAAATTGATCAGTTTTATCCATCAACGTCTTTTAGTTAAGTTTTTCTGACGCTGTTATCTGGCCTCGCGATAGATGCATCAAGCACGCGGAATGTACAATGACTGAACAAGTAACTAAAGGACTTGACTGAATGATAAACAGACTGTTAAAAGACATCACCGTATAATTAACGCACACCAGCATCCCCATATACATATGGTGTAAAAAGCGTATACGGAACAAAAAAAAGCCCATTGCAAATGAAACAGAAAATTACTATATAACTTTCATACTTTTTACATTAGATGACCTTTCTGGCCTGATGTTGGTCTAGTGTTACTTGTCGCATATAAATGGAACTGCCTCGGGCAATTTTGTGGAATCAGAACTTGGATGTACTTCAAGGCCCAGGGTGGGTACTCTTATTTTTTCTGCATACGTAGGCTCGGACCCAGCATCTACCGTTCACCCCAAAAATATATCAGAAATTTCAAGCACCCCAAAAAAATATTTGAAATTTTTTGCAACCCCAAAAAATATCCCGATTCTGTATATTTACCTTAAGAAAAGACCCTAAAATACATAGAAATAAGCCCTAAAACTAGTCCAATTTTGGGATAACCCCCAAAAAAATATCCACAAAATTTTCATACCCAAAAAAATATTCGTTTTTCTGAAAACCCCAAAAAAAATTTGAAATTCAAAAATTTGACCCCAAAAAAATGGTCCGAGCCTACGTATGCATGAAAATATAAGAGTACCCCCCCCCCCCTGGGCTTCAAGGGTCTGCTTTGATAAGGTGACGCCGACGTCACAGAAACCATGCCTACACAGTAACAAGTGTGATTGTAGCAGGAAAAGGTTACAACATTCCACAATAAACATTGCCATAAATGAAGCTTACGTGTTTTCAACACGAAAAAAAGAAAACTTCATTTATTCATTTCGGGTAATCAGAATAATGGATTCTAATAGGACTGAACCCTCATGCTACAGTACTATTTTTCCATACGCCAGTTCCAACTGATAAAATGCAGATTTTTCATACATAGAACTACGCCTTACATACATCTGAGGCTTGATTCAGGAATTGAGAAGAAATTGTCCGATGGTGGTCGCATAATGTTGTTTTTTTAATTATGCTTACTATAATTTGATTCTGTTAAAACAGATACTAATCGTAGGGCAGAAACAACAACACTATGGCCCAAGTCATACAGTAGCCAGGATCCGTTATCTGAAATAGATTAATACAAAAATATTTGCAACAAAATAATTTCTTGGTAAGCTAAATAAAATGCTTACCGAGTCATATTAATAGAATTTCCGCTTACTGTAAAGGCAGCAACTTTAATATTCATATCTGGGCGTGGTTCGGCTATTTCATGCTAAGGAAGGGAAATCAGGTGCCACGGGGTTGTCTGCAGTTTGTGATTGTGGTATTTCCTGACCATACTCATTTACTATTTTTTATTTTATAATTTGATAAAGAGTTAATAAGCCTTTTGGGCCGCGCAAACGAGCGTGCATTTCATGAAAATCCTAACCGTATACACACTGAACTCACATTTATTATAATAACCCTTAAAGCGCATAATCACAAAATGTTTGTTTTTTGTCGTCCACTTAAATATTTGAAGCCCCATAGACAAACAATGTGGACCCAGATCAGACTGCTCCTGTAGGAGCAGTCTGATCTGGGTCCACAATGTTTGTCTCAATGCTTATGTTAAATAGACATTTTCAGATGCAGTTATTTTGCTGGCGTTTTAAGGACTAAATAATGTGTTTTGCGTCCATACTGAGATAACGGCGCAAGAAGATAATAAAACTCATTTTCAGCTTTCACCTTTGTCTTTGGTTGACCAGTCCTCATTACGCATTCATGAGGCGCCGCCCTTACAGTAAGGGAAAAGTCAAAGAATACGGGTAACCGCAATCATGTGCCTGAGAAGTCTATCCGCGTAGAGAAGTTGTAAGTGAATCAGATTGATTGACATTTATGGGCTGCATTTATAAAATCCCTTTTAAATTCTAAATTAATTTAATATATTTTCATTAAACGAGCCGCGACATGAGATTTCCAGCAATGTGGTATATGCAACAAGCAAAGACTCAGGCCAGCTTGAACATACGCCCAGTCTAATCAGAGCCTTTGCTAACAGCTTAAATATTCTATGAATATTAAGCGACTGACCAAACATTATTTGGAGTTTCTAAGCTTAAAAGAAGACTGCACATGCTTGTCTGAGTCTACACTTGTCAAAATGCCACATTAATGGAAATCACATGTTGCGGCATAAATGTGGTTTGATATATCTCATGACTGGCAGGTACATAGAACACTGGCACCTAGCAAAGAGTCAGACAAACCTGTGTTTTCACGAAGAGACGCGTCACAATTAGACAATGTTTAAAGAACAAAATCATATGTGTTCAATAAGATTTTCTCATAGACTTGTGCAATATGGACCTAGTTGCGAGTATGCCTGATCTATTGCACGAGAACAACACAGGAACAGAACAGGGATCTGCTTTGCTGCACGAGAACAACAAATCATATGTGTTCAATAATTTTTTCTCAAGGTCTTAGGCTATATGGACCTAGTTGAGAGTATGGGAGAACAACAAAGGAACAGAACAGGGGTCCGCAAAGTCTGGTCAGCGCCATTGTTACTCACTCTCTGGAAGAAAGTATAATATTTGCACTTGGTACATATACAAGGAAAATGACTGAGGGGAAAAAGTTTAGCAATTAGTTATAATGGGGTTTCCTATCCGTGATCTTTTGAGCATTAGATATTTTTATTAGCGGGTGCTCATGCATGCCAGCTGTTTGAAAATGATCTAATAGCTACCTGCAAGAGGTCAAAAGAAAATAAATGATTTTTATAGCGTGGATTTTATCTGCTGAGCATTTCAATTTCAAACGCTATTTAATTGAAATCGAGGTAATTTGAGAAATTTCAACTTCAAATTGTACGAAAATGGTGAACAGAGCATTCAGTTTTAAAGTAAGTAAGGGTGCAAAGATCAGGAATCGATACAATCAAGTACCACACCTGACCCAGGATACCAATGGGAAAGTGACAAACTCACATCAAACACCACAAACGAGAGCCAAGAGGTCAGCCCTTTCCCAGCAGGTGACCACAAAGCACATATAAACAGACGCGCACAAAGACATAGCAAACACAAGACAGAACAAAAACATAAAAGATCCACAAAAGAAGTACCGCGTTGGAATGGTCAGTAAAATATTTTACTGGAGGGCTTAAACCGGTTTAACGGCGCCAACCTCACCCTTAATTCAGATGTGGATCAAGACACATAGATATTTGGTTTGCATGAAAGACCCCTAACTTATCAATGCATCATCTCCTTAAACATATAAATCAAGATATAACAAGGAGATAAAGCAAGGATAAGGACTCAACAGTAAATTAAACTGAATACCGGAGCAAAAGAAATCCAACAGGTAAACCCCGGTGGGCCCGACAAACAGCCAAAGCATCAGGCCCCTACCATTTCATCAATAGATAAGTCTTTAAGTGGGATCCATCATAGAGTCTGAAGTCCGACCCACTGGCGTGCAATTAAAGAGGAAAGCAAATTTGCCAACCGTGATTGGGTTGACTACCAAGCATGAAGTCTGTTGCAATACATTAATGTTATAGCCAATCTTTTTATAATGGGAAATTATTTTAATGAACTGCGCTGAAAAATTATTAGAGCCAACAATCTTCTTCAATTTATACACCAAGTCACCATAGAAATCAGGTTCCGAAAGTCCTTGGCGCAAGAGAGATTTAAGTCCAACTTGGAATTTAGAAATCAAATCATAGTATCGTCTATAAAATTTTGAAAATGTTTTGCGAAGTTTATGATACCGATAGCCTTGTTTAAGAAGTTTCTGAGTTAACAATTTATTGCGAGTGTTGAAGTCAGCAACATAGCTAGATGCTCTAGCAAAACGAATGAGCTGAGAGATATAGACTCCATAGGATGTAGAACGAGGAACATCACCATCTAAAAATGGGAAATTGACAATTTCAAAATCAAAGTCGTCACGTTTATCATAAATTTTGGTAGAAACAATATCATTAGAAATTGACAAATGTAAGTCTAAAAATGCGGCTTCAGTATCAGAGGCATTGGCTTTATTCAGTTGGAGCTTAAACCGTTTTTCAATATTTAGCTTGTAGATCTAAACATCTGGCGACAAATCGAAGTTTAAGGAGAAAACTATTCGCGCTATTGCCAGATAAGCTGTTTTAGCAAAAGCCCTTCAGTAAAATATTTTACTAACCGTTCCAAGGCGGTACTTATTTTGTGGATCTTTTATGTATTTTCTGTCTTGTGTTTGCTATGCCTATGTGTTCGTCTGTTTATATGTGCTTTGTGGTCACCTGCTAGGAAAGGGCTGACCTCTTGGCACTCGTTTATGGTGTCTGACTGTGAGTTTGTCACTTTCCCATTGGTATCCTGGGTCAGGTGTGGTACTTGATTGTATCGATTCCTGTTCTTTGCACCGTAACTTACTTAAAATCGGACCTTACATGATGTGAAATGTTGACCGGTTACTGTCATCATACTCGTAAACGTTTGTCAACAAATATTTCTTGATTTTGTGAAATTACAAATCTTATTCCATTTGCGCTGTGATTCTTCAAAGTATATTGTTAAACTTTTTTCCCTAAGTATATTATCATTTATGAAACTGAGCAGGCTTGACTAAGCTATTAGTCCCCAGCCAACAACCCACAAGACAAGTTTTCTCGCATCTAGGCCGACTTGATGTTTTTGATTACAAGTTTACCTGCTATTTGATCAGGAAGTCCTAATGCCCAGGTTGTGTCCTTGCGTGCAGAAAATTCTAAAATGGAAAAATGTCTATTAAATCACCAAATCAATCCGAAATGCCCCAGCCAATTCCGCGAAAATCCGTGAAATCAGACCACGGATGTACATCGAGGATCTACTTTGATAAAGTGGGTGATAACGTGACGCTGACGTTATATTACGTGACGCTGACGTCACAGAAACCATGTTCATGCAATAACATGTGTGATTGCAGCAAAACAAACGGAGTTTGTGTTGTTGTTTTTTAATAAAAGCGATATTTTATTGAAAAATACATAAACTTCATTTATTCTGCTGATTAAAGTTTTCAGATAATTGGAATAATCGATTTTAATAGAGCTGAATCCACATGCTACAGAATAAATTTTCAATACGCCAGTTCTGGTTCACAAAATGGAGCTTTTTGGTACATACGCGTAATGCTCCTTATATACTCCCGAGGCATGATTCGAATCTCGAATTGTGATTGATTTTCCCGAAAGCACCAATTAAGCACAAATTTGAACATATAAGTGTAGTACTTCAAATATTACTAAAAAATTGAGCCGCGACACGTGACTTTCAACAATGTGTCATTTTGACAAGTGTAGACTGAGACGAGCCTGTGCAGCCTCCTTTTAAACTTAGAAACTCCAAATAATGTTCAGTCAGAAGCTTAACAGTCATAGAATATTTTAGCGACAAGCAAAGGTTCTGATCAGACTGCGCATATGCGCAGGCTGATATGAGGCTTTGCTGATCGCTCATAGCAAATTGTTGGAAATCTCGTGTCATGGCTCATATTATAGCCAAATCATTTATGCATCCAGCTTTATAAAAACAGCAGATGTTTTGCAAATTGTTTTTAATTCATGAACCTGATTTTGATTTATTTTCTAATATCCACACTGGTAAATGTATACGTCGATTTGGTGGTATTTACGCGTATAGTCGGTACTTCATAGACCGAAAGTGGTAGATATTTGTCTTAATACTATATAGAAAAAAACCTGTCATATGCCTAAAGGACTATAGAATTAGATCATTTTTAAGTATTCAGTATGTGCATGGCGATTTATGTAAGCATTAAGGAAAAGATTCGAGTACCGATTATCCAGATTGGTACTCGAATCTATTCCTAAATGCTTACATAAATCGCCATGTGCATGCTAAATACTTAAAAATAATCTAATTCCATAGTCCTTTAGGCATATGGCTCGTTTTTCTATATAGTATTAACACCAATATCTACCACTTCCGGTCTATGAAGTACCTGCAATACGCGTAAATACCAGCAAATCGACGTATACATTTACCAGTGTGATATCTATAAAATAAAATAAAAAATAGGTCATAAGAAAATACACAGAATCCCGCTATGGAAGAAACAATCAACAACGAATCAGCAACAACAGAACCATCATCTTAGAACAGAGAGCAGCCTAAGCCACTGGGGAGGGGGCTTAAATGCATTATACTGGTACCAAATATTCGCCATAGATTCAGCTGTTGTTGAATTACAAAAATGTTCGCCTGTTAAACCAGGCCCTTATTAGTTTTGTTGAGTACAGCCGAGTCTCATTATATCATAATTCACCAGACTAGAAGTTTTATTTCGAATTATCTGTCGTTCGAGTTATCGAGTCATAAAAATGTATTACCCCCAAAAAGATTTTTATGTCTTTTTCCTGTTAAACAAACGTTTAAGGGGACGCTTTTTACTCAACTATAACATTTTTTTCGCAGTTATTAGAATAATTCATAATCATGCAATATTCTGTGAATCATGTGTGTCCCAAATAAAATTCGAATTAGCGAGTATTTAAAAAAACAATCGAGGTTTTACTGTATATATACTGGAGGACATACGAGGGTCATCTTATAAGTTCTGACAATGACCTCATGAAACAAAACCTCTTTATCTAGGACGTGTTTCAATAATCTTCACATGATATTTTTTGATATAGGAATTAAATCACCAGTTCAAATATTTTCCATGTTACAATCGCAATGCTTGCTAGGCAACTAAAGGACACAAGGTAAAGGGTATGGATGGGACATTATATGTGATGTACTTGCCCAAATTTCTAAGAAATTACAAAGTGCTTTTTAAAACGTTTTACATAAATAAATAAAGACATTATGTTTGTTGATTTGAACGCCATATACAATTATTTAGCTTGCCGCCAAAGTTCTACTTATGCATATATACCAGTAATCAGATTCAAAGCCTTGGTTATGTGGGAAATTCTTGCTGGAATTAAGTTTATGTATTTATTTGTTTGATTTGGTATCATATGATACGGCAATGTTTATATATGCTTTATTTTTTCTGACCCCTGAAAACCGTTTTGGCGCTCAAATTTCAATAAATTTGACCCAGAGCCCATTTTAGTAATTGATATCTAATAGAACATCGTGCTAAAAATGAGTGTGTTTTGTTTTCTTTTGTTTTGTTTGTTTGTGAGTAATGTTTCACCAACAGCTAAGGTCACATGGATACAGGGCCAAAGATTAAACTCTAATCCAACAAACTGGTGAAGGCAGGGATCTAACCCACGACCCCTGTTTTACAAGGCGAGTGGTTTATCCACTGCACCACAGCGGCTCCTTTGATTGATTTGATATTGTATTAAAAGATGACTGACCCCTGCGGTCCATTTTGCGTTTCTTTTGTTATTGGTTTTGGTTTTACGTCCAAGCCAGTCAACAGTCAATAATATCACGTAGAGACAGTCAGTAAACCTAACCCAGTTTCTAGGAGAAGCCTAGACTAACCAGTTAACCATTATTTTGTGCGTATAATTTCACTTGTAAATGACAACATCCCTTTTTGAATCTGTGGAAGGAGAAGAATGACGATAGGAAACTTTTCATGATCAATCACCACGAAAGTATTTGGCTTGGATCAAACTCACTAACCCTGGATGAGCAATTGAACTCACTACCGTTCGTGGAACAGGCCCAAAACGCAAGTTAGTATGATCAGGAAAGGACTAAAAACAATGTACAATAAAACGTAGAACAAGCTCAGAGCACCACAATTGGATCAGCATTCAAGGACCAATCAACAACAACAGATACCGCTGCCTTAGAACAGACAGCAGCCTAAGCCACCAGGATGGGGGGCTTAAATGTATTTTATTTGTACGTAATCTTCGCCCTACATTCTGTTGTTGTTCAAGCACAAAAATTTTTAAGCTTGCATGGAGGCTTCCTAACTATTGTAATGTATCACCACGGAGAAACTATCTCATCGAACCAAAATTCTTTTTCAGCTATACACCGTAACAAATTGTTGTACTAAATATGAAAGCCTTCCATCAAAAATGAAAGAGGAGTTCATGATACGAGTTGTAAGACAGGTTTTAAGTATACTTGACCTTTGACTCTGAGATAATATCAGTAATCTGAAAACATGCGTTGTCATCTAAACACCATACGCGATCAGTGTGCTAAATATTGAACACCTTGAGACACAAATCAAAAACGCAGTCCGAAGAGCAGCTAGATCCCAAACTGTCGAATGACAGAGTGGTGGGACCTTTGGTTATAGAAGTAACCACATGACCAAGTAATTATTGCTCCTAAATTTGGATCACAGTGTTCAGGATTTGATTACTGCTCGACTTATACAGCACTTTATTGCACTCAGCCTTTTCATCATCCTAACATTATCATATTATGACTGAAATACTGTTGAAAAGGAAATGCAGCTCCACCCATCTCTTTAGTTGCTGAGAGGAACATTCATTAGACCCATGACTGGTACCATAAACGGCAATGGGTGTGTGTTATGCGCAGTTTCTTTAACTTAGGTCAATATGGTACCAGTGTTAAATGAATATCCTGCAAGGCTTCGCATGAAGTTATGACTTTGAGCTTGAGCCCTCAAAATGGAGACACGAAATATCTTCTCACTTAAAAACATTTTAGTCCATTTAAAAGAAACATAATGCAACTCCTTATGGGGTAAAAATATTGTGCAAACATGAAATCAAATGTTCACCTTGACCTTTGCATACGGTCTTAATAAAGTGAATATTTGACTAGTTAAAATGAAAATCCTTCTGGCATACAGGCAGGAAGTCAAAAATTCAAACTCGTGACCTTAAATTGTGACTTAGAGCTTTATCCAACGTGTTGTCATGAATTGTGCATATCCTGTCACTGAACCGGACATTTTACCAACAGTTTATGAAATCGTTCCAGGGCTAAGGGTTATACAGATCAGACATAAAATAAAAGGCTCAAACTTGTGATCACCACTTGTTTTGTTTGTTTGTTTTGATGCCTTAAGTCCCAAGTCATCAACTATGGTCATTGCGGGACGGTCAAGTCACTTAGCCACACTTTTTCCTGGGCAGGCTTGAACAAGTGGTTAACCAGTAATTCGTGCACATACTTTCGCTTGTAACTGACAACAACCCTTCTTGAATGAATCAGCGGAAGAGAGGAGAATGACCGTAGAAATCATTTCATGATCAATCTCCACGAAAGTATGGGACCGGACCGGGATCAACTTGTGACCATGACATTGAGTAGGCATGATTGAATTACATGTACCGCATATCATCTTAGGCAAATATTCTACCAAATTTAAATGAAACTTCATACAGGAGAGTTTTGGGCGGACATGAAAGTCAATGTTAAATCCCAGCCATTGACCTTCAAGTCTGCATGGTTGAGTTATGGGTTTTGTACACACTCTCACTGAGGTTAACATCTTATCAAAGTGTAATGAAAATCATTCAAGGGGTTGAGGAGATATGGCGCATACACGCAATTAAAAGCTAAATTTCATTGCCTGTAATTGTCACATTGACCTTGCGTCTGCGTCGTTGAATCGTGGGATTAGCACACCGTCTCACTGAAATGAACATTTGACAAAAGCTTAGAAAATGTTTAAAAGTTCAGGAGATACAAAAAAGTGTTATGGGTGGGCGGATGGATACATGAAGGCATACTACATTGTTGGAAATCTCATGCACTGGCTCATATCCCCTTGCATTCTCTTTGAAAAAGAGCGGGACAGCTATCAACTCAAGAATGTGTGGTGAAGAGATGCTTTTAGAACATACAAAGATCACAGTTATACTTTACTGCTTATGTTTAGGTTTGCAGATAAAATCATAAGAGTACATTTTGGTTCCACTAATAATCTAAATGATATTTTTGACTCAACATACCTTTTCTTTCTAGAAACAACAATCTAGTATCTGAAAAACAATACAAACCGACTCCTAGATATAACATTCTTATATAACTCGCTCTGCATATAGCTATGACAGATGTTTTAACTTTAAACCAACACTAGCATTACACTTTGCAATGAAATATAGACATTGGTAAAGTTACAATATATTTGCATTTTCAAAGTCTTGTTTGTGAAAGTGAAAGATATGTTACTGTTTGCAGAAAAATAATATGCACTTAATTCCTATATCCTCCTTTGGTCCCCTCTCTCTCTCTCTCTCTCTCTCTCTCTCTCTCTCTCTCTCTCTCTCTCTCTCTCTCTCTCTCTCTCTCTCTCTAATTCAGTAAAGGGCATAATGAACAATTCAAAAACGTATTACTGGAGATATTTTGCTTAGCATAATCGTTGAAGTATACTATTAAGAGCGTCCTTCAAATGTATTTTTGTATTTCTAGTGGAGACCAAATTTTCTAAGTAGGTAGGCAAATGTGTTTAAAAAGTATTGAAAGGTTTATGTGACTACAGCTTAAATAGTTCCAGTAATTGCAATCACTACATTACATGTATCAGAGCCAAATCATAATTACAATGGCATATGATTGCATAATTACAGCTAATTACAATTACTGATAACTATTATCCTGGGTCTGGTATCATCACAGAGAAACAATATTCTCAAATAAATACACTAAGAAGAAACAAAAAAGGCTGACTACTCACATATAGTCAGAGCTAAAGAAAACTCAAATTTAACGTCTTTGATATCAGTTTTCTCACCAACATGTAACATAGAAAGTGGAAATTGCCCATGTGCTGGATCACACTAAATTCACATGTAATGATCATTGCATATAAGAGCCTTTAGATAGACGCACACATAACACATGTTAGGGTTATAAAATATAAACAATATTAATTTACCAGTAGTTATCCGGACTAATGCTATAAGTAGCTACAAGTCAGAGAAGTATAAGTAGGCATATCTGTAAATATCAGATCTTTGAACGAGTTTAATAATTTTATATGTTTTAAATTCTAAATAATCTCTGTGGCTTGAATTACCTTTTGGTATTAGTGTCAACAAAACATGACTTTCGAAAATGCGATCAAACAGGATATCCTCGAACATGTTCATAGATCCATTGTCTCTTACAGCAGGGGCTCGTTTCTTGATTTTTTGTTTAAAAAAAAGAATAAAACATATCATTAGAAGTACCAGGTGTGTTCCGAAAGTTCAAACCTATACCTCATAGCTTTGCACAGAGACATTTTAAAAGTCATAACATGTACCGTTCAAAAACGCTAAAATAATGCTAATCATATTCTCGCTGTACTGGTTCATTTAAGAAATAACTTCAATTTTTGATCTGTTCATTGAATCATGAACACATCCACTCGCTTGCAAAGTGAGGCCAATGTGATTTGTACAACTTCGACTTTGTTTTTCAGCTTTACTGATAATTGAGCTGCGACATGAGATTTCCATCAATGTGGTATGTGCGACCAGCAAAGGCTCAGACCAGCATGCACATACGCGCAGTCTGATCAGAGCCTTTGCTAGTTACTTGAATATTATATGACTGTTAAGCTACTGAATGAGCACTATTTGGAGTTTCTAAGCTTCACAGGAGGCTGTACAGCCTTGTCATGTCTACACCTGTCAAAATGCTACATTGTTGGATATCACATGTCGTGGCTCATATATCAATTGTGAAACGCATCATGAAAAATCTCTTTGGGGTTTTATTGAGCAGATAAAGTTCAATCCCGCCTGCTTAACTACAAATACTAGTAATAGTTATACCATGGGTTGTCCGCCTGTACGTGGAGATAATCCACGAGCTTTAGCGAGTGGATTATCTTACGTACAGGTGGACAAACATGGTATAACTATTTTATACCACCATCATCAGTGTAGACCATGCACATCACGAGATATTTCATGCTAAAGTTGGTTAAGGTGGTATAAGCTAGAATATTGAATGTGACACATAGATCCAGATAAGGACATTATATTTGCGTAAAATTTTAATAATTTTCTTACCCTTTAATTTAAAATGCGTTTTTGGGGCCTCAAAAGAACCGTCTCATTGAGACGGGTTTTTTTAGTTACCACAACATATGTTTGGGATGAGAAATAAAGAAAATAATTTTCCACTACGCACTTTTATCTGGAGGCATGTCAGACATAGAGCAACTTCAACTTTCATACTCTCCAAATAGCGAACTAGAAAGGCGCTACTCCAGGAGGGGGTCTGATATTTGCAAATATACGTAGACTTGGCCATTTTTGGGGGTTTAAAATTGTTAATTTCAATATATTTTGGTATTTTCAGACGAATAAATATTTGTTTGGGTATGAAGATTTTGTGGATTTGTCTTGATGAACTATTTTAGGCGTCATATCTGTGCATTTAAGGGGTTTTTTTTAAAGTCAATACACAGAATGGGAATATTTTTCGGGGATGCTTAAATTTCAGATACTTGTTGGGAATGCAAGACAGTTCTGACATAGTTTAGGGTTGATAGATGATGCTGGGTTTAAGCCTATGTAGCAAAAAAAACAAAGAGAGTACCCCCTCGCTTCTCAGTTTGTGCAGATGAGCAGAATGGTCTGTGCCATTCTTGTTACATACAGCAAAGAATATTTCGTGACCAGGCCCAATTACTGTTTAAACGCTGCGTGAGATATCACCCATAAAATCAGGCACCATGTGCTCTAATTTTGTGCCATATTCTACTAATATAATTCCAATCAGCGTAAATGAGTAATATGATGTCTTAATAGATGTGTGTGTTAATCAAGAAACATGGCTAGGAATATAATCAAAATTCGGTAACGTGTCAGGCTACAGATGCGTGTCTTACTGCAGATCCAGGGGTCGCGAGTTCGATCCCGGCCCGGTAACATACTTTCGTGGAGATTGATCATGAAATTATTTCTACGGCCATTCTCCTCCCTTCCGCTGATTTATTCAAGAAGGGTTGTTGTCAGTTACAAGCGAAAGTATGTGCACAAATTACTGGTTAACCGCTTGCTCAAGCCTGCCCAGGAAAAAGTGTGGTTAAGTGAACTGACCGTCCCACAATGACCATAGCTGTTGACATGGGACGTAAAGCAACAAAAACAAACAAACAAACAAAATTCTACAAGCAGTATCATGCGCGGATCCAGAGGGGAGATAGGGGGCTGGACCCCACTGAAAAATGACAAAATTTAAGGTTCTAAGCAATACTGGTCCGGATTGCCTGAAAAATCACAAAGTTACCAAGCCAGAATTCAATGTAGAGCCATCATCAGCACGCCAGCGAAACGCCACTTAAAACGGAGTTTCGCTGGCGGGCCGATGATGAATCGCTTAAAGTGGTATTTGGATCCTACCCTCCCTTCATTAACTATAAAAAACAAAAAAAACCGTTAAAGTTGGACTCCCCTCTGATAAAATTTTCTAGATCTGTACATGGTTTTTATGTTAAAGATGTGACTCAAATCTTCACTCATATGGCAATCTATAAAAAAAAATGATACCCCTTTTAAAGAGTTTAAAACGCATACTTTACACATAACTGTTGAGGAAGATTTCTATAATTGTTACACATGCATTATTAAAATAAAAATAAAGTATCTTACCGTCATCAAAATAAAAGGAAAGCGCAGTTGATTTTCGAGACTGGACAGCTCTGAAGTAAACTCACAAAGCCTTGCTACTATGTATATATCTCTGAACATATTATATTCCAGAGAAATTTGACCCTCAATTGCAAGCTGGGGTAGATAACCATTTGAAACTGTATGAGTAGCTTCTCTAAATAGTTCCTCTCGAATATTTTCTCTAAACCCTGTCGTAAGAAAGATAAAAGACACTATAAGATGTAAATAACTGTTTGTTTCAATATAATCTCTTTTTAAGGACATATGCTACTAAATACTTCCCATATTGAAATATTTTCAATACTCTGCATACAGTTTGTTTTATGCATGGGCTATCAATTTATGAAATAAAATGGATATGTCACCGTGCTTATTTTTTCAGAATCTCATATTGAAGTTCACAGCATTTGACCAATTTTCTGGAAATATAAAATAATAACACTAGTCCTAATTATCGAGCTAAAACGGTTGTAATCTTCAGCCAGCTTCTTTCTTATAACTTAAATTACTGCCCATGACCTCAAACTTTTAAGAAAATGTGCATGTTTACTTGTTATCCCATGCTGTGACAAGATACTGCATGATGATATTTTGGCAATTCTTCGAAAAATGGAATTTGTTTTTAGAATAAATCATGTATTAAAAAATCTGATATTGAAAATCTTGAAAATTTATTTTTAATTCATGGACTATTATAATACCTTTCAGAAAAAAGAATAAAAATCTGGGTTCACCGAACTAATTCTCTTTCTAGAGGGCCAAATTTAACCCCAACCCCATAGGTTTCATGCGTAATTCAATATAAAAAGTTCGGGGATGACCATTTCGGTCCTTATGATGATGCCATTTTACTAGTATATGAAGTAATTTAGCATCAAAATGTTAAAAAGAAAGAAAAAACACACTGAAAATATGTGCGCATCCGGGACTCGATCCTGGTCCTCTGGCTTTGTAGCCAGACACGCTAACCACTAGGCCACGAGGTCAGGTCGTGCGCCGCTCGAAATAACCATACAAATAGTATAGACTCGGCCACTATTGTATTCGTAACCAGGGTTATTGTGTACGTCGTTTGATTTCGACTGAGCTACATTTATCTGTCTTTAGTACTGAGACGATCAGTTCTGAAAAGATGTCAAAAGATATTTCGAACACACTTTAATTAGTTATTTTGTGAAGAAAATGTTGAAACACCGATATGACATAAGCATATTGGAAGCTGTGTTGATACGAATCCGTTAAGGGTCGAAAGACAGGACCCAGACAACTTTCCCTGTTTGCAGTCGCGGGAAAGATGCGCATTGGAAATAGCCGCATATGTCTTTAAACAAATAAAGATATATAGATATCTACATTTACAAATTATTTGAATCTTCCTATTTTTACAATCATTCAAAGTTACAAGGGTGCAAAGATCAGGAATCGATACAATCAAGTACCACATTTGACCCAGGATACCAATGGGAAAGTGACAAACTCACAGTAGACACCACAAACGAGAGCCAAGAGGTCAGCCCTTTCCCAGCAGGTGACCACAAAGCACATTTACCAGAAAATATAAGACACAGCCATTAAAGCTGACTTGCACTCCACAATAAATAGCTACAGTAGACGTTTAAAGTGCCAATCACGACTGCAGCAGACGAAAAATTTTGCGACATCTATCCCAAGTTTAAAAAATAAGGCCTGATATTTCATGAGAATCGTCTGCGAGCAGACGATTCTCATTAAAAATCATGCTTTATTCGTCATTATTGAAAAAGCAGCCAAATTTGAAAATGTCGTCTGCTGCAAATTCTAGGTGGCGCTTTATGGGTTAAATGTAGCGTGAATGACTGCGAGCCAATGCCTAGTTTATACCGGCAAAACAAGCAACTAGCTGTCCTGGTCATGTCATTGCTAGGAAACATGTGTATTTTGTTTAAAACTGGTTAGATAAACAATAATTATTTTAAAGCTGCATACTCTGTAACTATGAACATTTTTCGAAAAAAATTATTTTCTTTTTAAATCATTTGTAAAAGTAGAATAAAGCTATGCTTTCACAATAAAAATGTTCAGTACAGCTGAAAACTGCATGGAAAAGTGAATTATCTTATCAAATAGGTGTATTTTTCTCTTGTTGGTAATTATTTGCGTCCCTCCAATAATTCAAGACCGTTGAATTTTAACATAAATCCAGTTGTTTTGATAGTGATAACTTGTTAAGATTTACGAAAATGGTAAAATGTATACCTGAATTTGAGTATTTTTACTGTGTTCTTGAAAAATAAAAACATTATTTTTAAAATTAGAAGATCAAAAGTTACAGACTATGCAGCTTTAAGTCTGATAAGAAAAGAAACTTAATTTTTGTTTCAGCCCAGCCAATTAGGGGATAACTGTATTAAACAAAAATCATTTGGGGAAGTATATCGTCTGATTGGATGGAAATTTAGTTTTACTGCGACGCGCAAATGGAGCCCTAAAACGTGATTTCCGAGCATACCAGGGTCATTTTTTGTTCGTAGAGAATCGAGCTGTATCTCTACAAATATAGAATTTATGGTACCATTAGTATATATATTTTAAAATGTCTAGCTGCTTTCTATCAACTGATATAAATTTACATAATTAGCTCTTAGTACGGTCAAGATATATAGCTTTGAAAAAGCGTAGTATAGGACACTGGCCGAAATCCATGTCATTTTAACCATGCAGACATTAGGAAATTAGACGCTGTTAAGTTCCATTCACTACGGTGATATAAGCATTTGTCAAGCCGATTTTTCTTTTGCACCATCAAAATTAATTATTAAAACGCTAATCGTAGACAAGTGCAGCAACATTATAGACATGTTGTTTGCTTTTCTATAACAATTTTACAACACCCATCAATATACCAAAATAATCACAGTAAAGTGCTATTCACTATATCTGTTAAAATTACAATTATAAACATTTTTATTATTTCTTCTGTTTTTGCATAGTACATTATATACTCAATCATTCGTCAGCAGTTATATTGGTGTATCGATTAGTGCGTGTATCTGGTGACCTCAGGAACTGTCATACCCCCATGTAATAAAAATTTGGGTGGGGTAAATCAACCCCGCATGAAAAAAATAACAGTCAGGTCTGCAGAAGTTTCTTATTTCAGTAATCCCAACACCCGTTAAGAGGCATAAAAACAGTTTTAATGTATTTTATAAATATAGTAACGCTCCATGACATGCACAAAATAAGAGATTTTAGGACTCTCTATGATATTTATTTTGCAGTTCGTTTCTAGTAAAACAAAAGTATTAATTTTGTTTTGAGACGAAAGTAACCATAACACTTCCATTTACCGTATAAACAAGAAAAATTATAATAGTACTTCACAGCTAACACATTAAGCCACATTCAAAAGCCCGTATGCAACTTCCATTTGTGTCAACTTTTTACAGTAAACGTTTATATGCCTACTGTACTATTTGCTGAGGTTCCAAATAAATCTTCCATATCGAATAATTTTTGCGTATATGCTATAATGGTCATGTAATATTATCGCACTTTGTGTCCTTTATCTGCAGCCAAACTTTCAGAAGCTGTGTATGGCTATGGACCCATTTTCATGCAATTTTCACTAACGTTCTGTCAGAGACTAAGTCCATAAAATGTCATATTTCTACCATGTTTCCAGTGTCCAATATAAAGTTATGTCCTTGCCTCTTGAAATTATTAATGTAATGCATTTTGAAATAATTTTAGGCTGCATAAATAGATAAAAGCTCAATCTTTCCAAGAAATGCATGATGTATGCGTTTACTTTCCTTGTTTTCATTTAATCCCCTATTCTACGAACATAAAATACGTCTCTCGTATATCCGACAATTTACCTCAACAAATTATTTTTTTGGATATGGTTATCCCAATTTTAATGCACTTCTGCAGACTCGTCTGAAATAATTGAAGCGTTGCAAGCGGCATAAAGTCGCACGTCATCCAAAGAAATGTGACGTAATTAATGACATAAAGCTATTTGCAGGATATATTGTCGCAAATATGGATTATATCCAAATAGACGTCGCGTTACAAAAGCATGACTTTGTGCATTAAAATAGCCACTCTGGACGCTAGTCATTTTGGAAAATTCTAATGATCAAATAAGTGATACCAAATGCTTATTATATTGTCAATGTTGGTGTAAAATCCTCATTTAATGCAGATATTGCGACTTTAATGAGGATGCATACGATTTTCTGTAATGAAATTTTGTAGAAACCCAAATAAAGCCATGAAGCAATGATTATCAGGACCACTCCTTGTTGTGATAGGGTTTCTCAAAAGCCAGATTTTGATGTTTTTTCTGGTTGTTGGTTGGTTTTGTTGCTTTACGTCCCAAGTCAACAGCTATGTTCATTGCGGGACAGTCAGTTCACCTAACCACACTTTTTCCTGGGCAGGCTTGAACAAGCGGTTAACCAGTAATTCGTGCACATACTTTCTCTTGTAACTGACAACAACCCTTATTGAATGAATCAGCGGAAGGAGGAGAATAACCGTAGAAATAATTTCATGATCAATCTCCACGAAAGTATGGGACCGGACTGGGATCGAACTCGCGACCCCTGGATCTGCAGTCAGACACGCATCTGTAGCCAGACACGTTACCGACTGCGCTACGCGGCCCGGCTATGTTTTTTTCTGTTTTGGAATATAAAAACGTAAAAGTAGATCTCATGGTTAACGTAAAAATGGCAACATCAAGCGCAAAATTTGTACTAAAAACGCTTAAATACTTCTCTAAAGGATCTTTCTTTGGCTTTAACTAATCATGGTCGGCATTGCTTATTTTCATTTTTAAGTTCCTTGCATATCTCAGTTTTACGCAATTTAGAGTTAGAGGCTAATAAACTTTACGATAGAGCAAACAAATTATATAAAGCAGCACTCCTTACAAGGTGTTATGTTGAACATTTCCTTAGTCCTTATATCGATTCTGAGGTCAACCATAAACGACATTTTATCAAAATTCCATTCATTAACAAAGGTATTGAGTTTATTGATTTACATAGTATCTTCCAGGATAATTTAGTGATTTCATCTATTCCAAATTACTTTAATAATTCTGAAACTCCTATCATTTGTTATAAATATAACAAACCAATTAGGTCTACTATATTTAACTTTAATAAAATTGTAAATGATATAGATATAGATTCCAATACTCCTGCCTCCTGAGATTGTAAAATTCTAATTATTTATATCCCTCTGCAGGGCATGTTATTACAGGTAATCTAAATGTCATTCCTGACGCTAGAGTTCGCAATATTATTTCTAAAGGTCCTAAATATAGAATTCCCTCTAATATTGATTTCTCAAAATGTCGTAGAGAGATCGCTGCTTCTTTAAATGAGTTAAGTAATCGTTTGTGCAAACGGGAAAATGATAAACCTGATGCCTTGAAGGAATGGAAGATTAACATTTTTAAAATTATTGATACTCGTATTTCATTTTACTCTCGTAATACACATCCTTTACCCCCTAAACCTAAATCTTCTTTTCGTCATCTTAAACGAGGTATCAAGGAATTATACATGAACTATGTTTTGGTTAAAGCAGATAAAGCTGCTAACAATGTTGTAGTTGTTTGACAATTGTATTATATTAATACTCTTAAGCGTGAGCTTGTTCACTCATGCCTATAAACTGCAGCCTTCGTTAAGCGAGAGGGTGATTGTTGATGGGCATGGTTGTCATACTACCCTACATTTTGGTGTCAAAGCTAAAGAAAATCAAGACAAAGTTCCTACGTTGTACTGGTTACCTAAAGTAAGTAAGGGTGCAAAGATCAGGAATCGATACAATCAAGTACCACACCTGACCCAGGGTACCAATGGGAAAGTGACAAACTCACAGCAGACACCACAAACGAGAGCCAAGAGGTCAGCCCTTTCCCAGCAGGTGACCACAAAGCACATACAAACAGAGGCGCACAAAGACATAGCCAACACAAGACAGAACAAAAACATAAAAGATCCACAAAAGAAGTACCGCCTTGGAAAATCCATTAAAACCCTTATAAAGCAAGATTTATTGCTAATTCTAGTTCTTGTACGACAACAGAACTTTCTAAATTGTTAACCTCGTGTCTTACAGCTGTTAAAAACATGTTATCAAGTATTGTGAAAAGGTATACGAGAGATCCGGTAAAAACCTATTTTGGTCTATTAAAAATTCAAGTGGAATTTTAGATAAACTTAAAGCTAGAGATTTCAATGCGACCAGTTTGTCTACTTATGATTTTTCTACTCTTTACACTACTTTACCTCAAAATTTAATTAAAGATAAACTTATTGATCTTATTGAAAAAACCTTCCAGAGAGAAGGCTCTCCTTACCTTGCATATAATGACAGAAATGCATTTTTTACGTCCGAAAAACCTAAAAAATATCATGCATGGTCGTGTAAAAATGTATGTGATGCGCTGACCTTTTTGTTGGACGACATTTTTATTCGATTTTGCACCAAGCTGTATAGACAAGTAGTTGGGATTCCTATGGGCACTTATTGCGCTCCCCTGGTTGCAGATTTATTCCTGTTTTGTTATGAGAGGGACTTTATGATGTCTCTTTATGATGATAAGCAGGCTGATGTTATTGATACGTTTAACACTACATCCAGATATTTGGACGAAATTTAAATATTTATAATGTTTATTTTGACAATATGGTTAGTCAAATAAACCCTTCAGAGCTCCATCTGAATAAAGCCAATATCTCTGATACCGAAGCCGCATTTTTAGACTTGCATTTGTCAATTTCTAATGATATTGTTTCTACCAAAATTTATGATAAACGTGAAGACTTTGATTTTGAAATTGTCAATTTCCCAATTTTAGATGGTGATGTTCCTCGTTCTATATCCTATGGAGTCTACATATCTAATCTCATTGGTTTTGCTAGAGCATCTAGCTATGTTGCTGACTTCAACACTCGCAATAAATTGTTAACTCAGAAACTTCTTAAACAAAGCTATTGGTATCATAAACTTCGCAAAACATTTTTAAAATTTTATAGACGATACTATGATTTGATTTCTAAATTCCAAGTTGGAAAAATCTCTCTTGCGCCAAGGACTTTTGGAACCTGATTTCTATGGTGACTTGGTGTGTAAATTGAAGAAGATTGTTGGCTCTAATAATTTTTCAGCGCAGTTCATTAAAATAATTTCCCATTATAAAAAGATTGGCATAACATTAATGTATTGCAACAGACTGCATGCTTGGTGGTCAACCCAATCACGGTTGGCAACTTTGCTTTCCTCTTAAATTGCACTCCGGTGGGTCAGACTTCAGACTCTATGATGGTTCCGACTTAAAGACTTATCTATTGATGAGATGGTAGGGTCCTGATGCCTTGGCTGTTTGTTGGGCCCACCGGGGTTTACCTGTTGGATTTCTTTTGCTCCAGTATTCAGTTTTATTTACTGTTGAGTCCTTATCTTTGCTTTATCTCCTTGTTATATCTTGATTTATATGTTTTAGGCGATGATGCATTTATAATTAAGGGGTCTTTCATGCAAACCAAATATCTATGTGTCTTGATCCACATCTGAATTAAGGGTGAGGTTGGCGCCATGAAACCGGTTTAAGCCCTCCAGTAAAATATTTTACTGACTGTTCAAAGGCTGTACTTCTTTTGTGGATCTTTTATGTTTTTGTTCTGTCTTCTGTTTGCTATGTCTTTGTGCGCGTCTGTTTATGTGTGCTTTGTGGTCACCTGCTGGGAAAGGGCTGACCTATTGGCTCTCGTTTGTGGTGTCTTACTGTGAGTTTGTTACTTTCCATTGGTATACTGGGTCAAGTGTGGTACTTGATTGTATCGATTCCTGATCTTTGCACCCTTACTTACTTTTATTAGGCAAAAAGTAAGTGAGTATGATTAAGAAATACCGAAATCACACACCGCAGACCAACCCACGACACTGTGAGGAAGAGTCACAGAATATTGATAGTAACAATACATCTGTATGACAAAAAAAAAGCAATGCAACTAGCTTTCTCTTCCTCTTCAAAAATATTGCAAAACTAGAATGGACACAAACATATATATTCAAACAATACAATGGAATAGTATTGCCACTCACATATAAGCAGATGCATTTCTTGCACTCCTGATAAGAAAACCTGAAATTTTAGCAAGGGGTAGAAATCGTATCAGGCTGTCACATGAAGGCTGTACATTGGTATTATTGAAACTTACGCAAATGGTCAGCAAGTGACGTCATTGTTGTATCAAAGTGACGTCATCATGTAACTTAGCATTTTAGCGACTTTGGAAACGTATGAATAAAAAGTGAAATCCAATGGTGAACAAAAAACGACTCCATTATTTGTGTGAGGATCAGATTGAAAAACCGTCCCTCAGAATCACCATTGTCATCACTCGTCAAGCCTCGTGATGACAAACAATGATCCTCAGAACAGATTTTCCTATCCCACCTTCACACTAATGATAGATTCTTATAGTATTAGAAGAGGTAAACTAGTTTTTAGCTGATGCCAATATACTGACCAGTCAGTAAAGCTGAATACAAAATCGGTGACGCATTTTTAATGTTCAATATCAACTCTGATGTAATTTGATCAATACTTTAGTAATAATCTCATTCTGGATTTGTTAGAATATATCTACGACCACAGAAAATTCGCAATATAGCTAATACATCGCCATTTATCTAGCTCCTTCATCGCATGCATTCAATACTGTGTTATGAAGAAGAGGACCTGTTTTCTATTAATAAGATGGACCTGAAATTCAGTAAAATCGTTATTTTTTTAACCAATGCAAACTTTTAGGAATCCGAAAGAAAGTGAGTTCGGTCAACAATAATGCGAGATTGGTTATAACAATAATGTAATGCGACAGACTGCATGCTTCGTGGTCAACCCAATCACAGTTGACAAAAAAAAGTAAATGAGTATGACAGGAAATACCACTAACTGCAGACAAAACCAGTGGCACCGCGAGGAAGATCCACACAACAATCACAATACACCAGGAAGACAAACTAAGCAAAGCAGCCAGCTCTCTCTTCCCTATCAAGATGATTGCAAAACTAGAATTGACACAAAGTAACGCACTACCAAACAAAGAACAATTACATAATACCACAATGGGAGTAACAATCAATCAACAACAACAGAAGCGCCGCCTTAGGACGGACAGTAGCCTAAGCCAAGAAGAGGCTAAAATGCATTTTACTTGTACCAAATCTTCGCCCGCCCTGGATGCTGCTGTTGTTGAAGCACAAAATGTTAAACCGACATAGAGGCTTCCTAGCTATTGCAATGTATCATCACAGAGAAACAATCTAATCAAATTAGCACTCTATGATGAAACAAAGAAAAGGGTGCTCGACACACAGTCAGAGCTTAAGAAAACCTCAAGTTGAGCTACGATGGGCCCAGCCAAGGACAAGCAACTGGCACAAACCAACGGATAAAAGCTCTACATCAGGACCTTCATTGAGTCTGAGACCGGACCGACCGTCGCGCAATTAAAGAGGAAAACATAGCTATAATCGTGCAGGTATGCAGACTGTCGCATGACATCCATGTTTTATCTAACATTTTTATAACGTTTGATTATCTTTTTGAATTGGTCACTAAAATTATATTATTTATAAACTAAATCACCATAAAATATAGGTACTGATATACCCTGCTTCAGAAGAGTGTTATATTTAACAATTAACTCTAAGTAATTGTGGTAGATATAGAAAATGCTTTTCGAGTTTGACTTTCCTCTTTAATTGCACGCCGGTGGGTCAGACCTCAGATTCTATGACGGTTCCAACTTAAAGACTTATCTATAGATTAGAGGGTAATGGCCTTTATGTTATGTCTGTGGTTGGGCCCACTGGGGTTTAACTGTTGGATTTATTGTACTCTAGTATTCAGTTTGTTTCATCCCCATATTATATCTCGACTTGTATTTACTAGGAGATGATACATCGATAAGTTAGGGATCTTTCATGCAAACCAAACATCTACTTGTCTTAATCCACATTAGAAATAAGGGTGAGGTTGGCGCCATCAAACATGCTTAAGCCCACCAGTATTGTTTTTACTGGCCGTTTCAAGGCGGTGCTTCTTTTGTGGATGAGTTTTGCTAGTTGAGTAAAACTTTCATGTCTGTTATACTGCCTTGTCTGTTCCTTGCAGCCCTGTGGTCACCTGCTGGGAAAGAGCTGATCTCTTGGCTCTCTTTTATGTGTTGTTATCTTGTGTTTTCGTCACTTTCCCATATGGTGTCCTGTTCTGGTGATGTATTTGATTGCATCGATTCCTGATATCTGCCTTCATTCTTACTATGATCAGGAAATACCACAATCACAAACTGCAGACCCACACACGGCACCGTGAGGAAAAACCACATGGCATTAACAGTAAAAACATCTGAAAGACAGTAAAAGCAAAGCAACCAGCTCTATCTTTACCGTAAAGATAATTGCAAAACTATAAAGGACATACAGTAATGCATACCAAAACAAAGACCAACACATACCCCCACAAAAATGGGGGGTACATAAAACAATAAAACAATAAATCAACAACAACAAAACTACCGCCTTAGAACAGACAGCAGCCTACGTATTGGGGGGATAAATGCATTTTACTTGTGACAATTCTGTTGTTGTTAATACACCAAAAAATGCTTAGCTCGCATGGAGGCTTCCTAACAAATGTAAAGCATCATCACAGAGAAATAATTCTAATCAAATTAACTCACTATGATGAAACAAAGGAAATACCTCGTGACTAACAGATAGTCAGAGGTAAAGCAACCTCAAGTTGAGCTATGGTGGACCCAGCCAAGGACAAGCATCAGGCACCAACAGACAGATAAGAGCTTTACATAAGGACTGTTATTGAGTCTGAAACCAGACCCACCGTCGTGCAATTAAAGAGGAAACCATAGCTATAAACCGTGGTTGCGTTTACACCCAGGCATGCAGACTGTCGCATGATATTCATATTGTATCCAACTCTTTTATAACGTTTAATTATCTTTCTAAATTGATCACTAAAACTAGGCTTTCCAACAATTCTTTTAAATTCATAAACTAAATCACCATGAAATACAGGTTCTGGTATGCCTTGTTGCAGAAGAGTTTTTAAACAAATATTTATTTAACATTCAACTCTGAGTGTATGCGATATAATTTAGAAAAAAGCTTAACAAACTTTTGAATGGACTTGATTTTTACCTTCGACATACCTTGAACAGCATGCCCTGATACATTAGCTGAGTCTAGAATATGATTTGAAGTTGAAAAATGAGATAGGTCAGTGTTTGGAGAATGTCACTTATTTAGGGGATAACTGTATTCAAACTTTTCATTTAGGGAGATATATCATCGGATATATGGTCAGAAATTTAGTTTTATGGCAATGTGCGAGTGGAGCTGTAAAACGTGATTTCCGACCCTATATCCAACAATATATACTTCCTTAAATGAAAATTTTGAATATGGTTATCCCCATTCTAACGAACTTCTGAAGTTTCAAGGCCTCTCAAATTGAAATGATGCTAGCTACTTAAAGCTGCACATCATCCAACGAAATTTGACGTAATAGACCCCTTTCCCATTATCGGATTTTACCTGTGTCACGTGATATCGGCTGACCAGTCCAACAATTGGACTACTTCCGGTATATGAAGCTGTAATAGCTTACTACTAAACTCCAGCCGTTAAGTTTTTAGACTTAAATTTTCGCAATAACTTTTTTATCTTCAATATTAGCAAAATGTGTTCGCGATGAAAAGTATTCAGGAACATCTCCGCCAACTTCTCCAAATGGTTCCAACATCCTAGATGCTGCAGGTTCATCTGTGCTTAGATGCACTCTTTGAACATTTTAAGCAAAGCGCAAATAAACTAAGTCCAAGATGTCAGTCAAAAAGTTATATTGCACCGCCCTTATTCAATTACTAAAGCGATGGATGGCTTGTTCAAATATAATAGAAATCGCGCCTGATTCGCTCGTGCGTTAAGCTAGTAGGGTCTTCTCAAAACTGTTCATTTCATATCACGTGCATAAGAGAAAAAATGTACGTCATGCGATAACCCAGCCTTTTTTCCTACAAATGAGCCTGCTTTAAGTTGATTCTGCATATGCACGGTAAATTCTGAGTATGTTTACGGCAGTTTTATGTTATGCACAGCCTTTGTAGAGCGGGATATGCACCGCTTGCGAACATTTTTTGAAACTACCCCTTTTTGTCACGCCTATACGAATTATACCTGTCATTAAAAGACTTAGAAATTTAGGACGAATTCAATTTATTGCAAAATCTTCATCTATATACACAAAAATCTGTTTGCGCCACAAGCACAAGACCTTTTGGAGAAGTTGGCGGAAATTCTCCTCTACAACTTTCATCGCGAACACGTTTTGCTAGAATTGAAGATAAAAAAGTTATGCCGAAAAATTAAGTCTAAAAACTTAACAGCTGGAGTTTAATTTTGCATGCATTTTACTTATATTCATAACGGTAAAACACCAAACAAAAGAAAAATGGCAATTATAGGTACCACAATTACATATGATGACAAAAAGAGTTAATTTTATTTCAAAATTATCTAATTTACGCTGAACGAAGCCATGCAGATTTTATTCACGTGGTACGCGTACTGGTATATATTTTCACAATTATTTCCGCTGCTGCTGACGTAGGCCCTGATAAGATGATGTGTTTCTTTGCGGGTCTACACTATTTATTAACTTTCCCAACAAGAATGTCCAAAATATCACAGAAATCGATGTGTTTTTATGTGAACTTTCCGAGAAAGGATGTCTTCATATCGCCATATATGCGAACTTTTCCAAAAGGGAGAATGTTTGTAGACCCGCGGGGAAACACATCTCTCCAAGGCCTTCATCAGCAAAGGAAATAACAGGGAACTGTCTTCCTGTTTCACAACGTCTCATTTTAGCCAAAAATCACCTGAGTAAGAGTAATTTGGACATGTTCGCGCTAGAAGCAAATATGCTGTTCTTACTTTTTAGAAGTTGCAGCAATAGAGTAAAACCTCGACAGCTCGAACCCTGGTACATCAAAGCACCTGCATATATCGAATAGAATATATGAAGCATAGGATTCCGAATATAGGGTTAATTTCTTAATATGCAATGTTTCGTGGGTACTCAAAAGAACCGTCTCAACGAAACGCTTGTTTTTGTGTATTCAAATGCATATTTTTGTAAGACTCGGACCGAGTGTAAGATTTTTGATTCAATTTTATTTGCAATCAAACTCCTTTTAGCTCAAACTACTGAAAGCTCGCTGTGAAATGTCTGAAGTCCGAGCGCACTTCGAGTTGAAAAGAGTAATATTTAAATGGGTCCCTATTTGTAGATAACCAGTTACGTAAATGCATAGGGTTTTAAATTTTGGGACCGCATATGTGCCCAAAACTGAATGTCGAGTAACTCGTATCCCTCCCTGGTAAAATTTTTATTGCCTTTGTAAACTTGAAAAATTTCGGGTAGAATTTCTATAGATGTCTTAATTTCATCTAAATGTTTCAAAGAAACTGCAATATGTATTAATTTTACTATGTACGCACCAAAAATTCAAATCCACTATAGCCTAGCTATTTAGAACTTAAGAACAGAATCGCTACTTTTCTTATTCTCGAAAAAGATAAATTTATATTTTCATATACATGTTGTAAGTATTCCGAATTTTTCTGTTTTACCATACATGTAATAAGTGTAAAATATACTTTGATTTCGAACTATTATAAAAATCGGCGCAGATTAAAGCAGACTCTATAGAGCGCACAGACTCGCGAGAGTCTTCGCTGCTCGCACACTCCAGGGTCTTTCTAGTAGAACTACCACACACACACACACACACACACACACACACACACACACACATTATGGATGAAGTTGAAGACTCAGCCTCAAGCCCCGCTGGATAAGATTGTGTGGGCGTTTTACATATATGTGATAAGTAGACGTCTAGCTGGGCTTCTTATCAACTTCTTCAAAGAAAGCGACTGGTCACGCGTGCCGAAGTTCTAAAGACACGTGTGCAAGATTTTATTGTTTTCAAAGGCCCCCCCGGGCACTCATTAAAGAACCGAATGCAATTTGGGCCAGCACAAAATAAAATGTATCTTATCACTCAGTGGACCATGCACAGGTGTAACCATAAATAACCACAGTGACACGCAGTCTTGTCAGACTCTTCAATTAATAATTGCAGTTTTTTTATTTCTTTAAATAAAATTTTAACCGATATATAGAAGTTCTATAAAAAGAAATCAACAGTCAGTATATGTTGCTTTATACCGGAAGTAGTCCAATTGCTGGGCTGGCCAGCCGATGTCACGTGATATAGGTAAATCCGATAATGGGAAACTCCTCTATTAATGACATGTTGTTGTTTGTCTTTTATGGCATTCTGCCGCTGCCTATGGGATCATTATGCAATCATCTCTTATGCTTCTTCACTTGCTGAAAAACTCTTGAATGACATCAAACTATTTCTGACAGTCACAAACTTTTGACTTTATCCAATCAAACGTCGCGTTACAAAAAAAACAAGTGCATTAGAATAAAATATAATGCCCCAATTTGCCATATAAGACAGGAATGCAAAAACTAATGTAGGAACGGAGTGTATTCAGTTTGATTTAGTATCTAGCAGTTCATACAGCGCCTTACTCAAAGAGCCCAGGAAACAACGCATTGCCCTTTGACATCAAGCTTAACACTCTACCACTGAGCCACCGCATTGCCCAGCTATAAGCATGCATTTATAAGGAATGTGGAAAATACATGTAGTCTGGATCCTAATCAGATGATTTAGTGTTTTTAAAGAATAAATCCTAATTCAGCAGGATAATTATACCCTAAGGACCAGAATGAAGGCGTTAAAGTACATTATATTCACAGCTACAATGGGATTGGCTAAATTCTTTTATGAAAAGGTATACATGTTTAATGGCGCAATGCACAAGATTTTGCATTAGCAATCATCGAAAACTCAAGCAAGGTTGCGAATGTGTACAGACTCGCAAGATCCCTCACTACTTGCATACACACAGTATAGATGAAGGTAAATGCTTAGACCAAATTTTAGCCCTATGTAGTTGCTTGCACTGCTGCACACAAAGCCCATTAAAATCTATCAAAACCCTTTTAAATACCATTAATAATTTAATTCCTGTTAAAGTCATCTATTTCTTTACTTTTCTTAACATTAATGATTTTGTGTGTAAGGCCATTAATTTTCATATAATTGACCATGAATTTAGTAGAAATGGCTATTTAAGAGCAAGTGAATTAACTAATTGAGCCGCGACATGAGATTTCCAACAATGTGGTATGCGCGACCAGCAAAGGCTCAGACCAGCCTGCGCATATGCGCAGTCTGATCAAATCCTTTGCAAGTCGCTTGAATATTCTATGAATATTAAGCTACTGACTGCACATCATTTGGAGTTTCTAAGCTAAAAGGAGGCTGCACAGGCTCGTCCTAGTCTATACTTGTCAAAATGACACATTGTTGGAAATCACATGTCAGGGCTCAATTTTCAATTAATTTTCACCTTTTACATAATTAAGTCCATTAAAAGAAATGATGCTCCATTATCTTCGTTTTGTGATGTGTTAATAATGCCAATGAGTTTTATTCTCTAATGATTATTAAAAAAATACTGGCCATCAAAAACTTTTAAAAACTTTTGAATTTTCATATTAAATTTTTGTTAAGGCCATTAAATATATAAATGTGCAATTCATCAGCATCAAAAGCTATAAAATTACAAGGACCAATATATTTATCTAAGATATGGCCATTATTTTTATGGAAATGGCCATTAATTAAATTCGAGAGCAGATTTGATCATTAAATTACAGTTTTTGTATACCCTCTTTATGGAATAATGACTGTCAAAACTATAATGGACTATAATTTTCCTTTTTATTATATTTAAATGCCCATGAATTCAGATTTTATTACCATTACAAAAAATCATTACAATCAAATCCTGATCCATGCATATTTATGGCCATGACACTTCTATTAATGGCTATTAAATTTAATGAAATTAGGGTCCAATATCTTAATGGTCATTAAATATGTAAAACTGTGTTAATTTTGAATTCATTGGCATATAAAAAGAACAATTAATTTTGTGCTCTAAAATACTCAAACCTGTTAATATGTTAATAATGGTAATAAATAATATATACAGAGTATTTAAAGGGCATTATTTACACCCATCGTAATATTATTTTTAATGACTTCTATCTCCATGATAGTGATTTTGCATTTAGTTTAGTAAGAATCTGCTCATTGATTAAAAGTGCCACAGCGAACATATACTGTAGCGAATGTGAACCAGAAACAAAAGATGTATTCCTTTTCCACTTTAGTGAGGGAAAGAAATATGTTCCTTTGGTATATTTTTCTTTTTCGACATAGCTTTACTTTTCAAACCAACATTAACTGTATTCACCTAATGGAGCAGTCGTATCTTATTCTACATTGGTTGTCTGCATACTTTGAACATTAGAGGCTGGTCACACCACTCAAGAGTCTGAGTTACAGCTCAAATTTAAGCCGATTACTGCAGGTGTATTACTCCTTTTGAGTACAAGTACAATTATCATGGAAGCGGGTTTCCACGGGTTACTGATAGGTTGTAAGGGGATTGATTTTTTTAAGCTCAATCAGGTGTTTAAAAAATTAAAGTACTTCTTTGTAAGCAGGGCTTGACCACCATGCCTATCAAGCTGAACAATGAAAGCAATTCAAAATCCAAAGCCATTATTTTACCCTTAAAATGAGTTTTGAGCAAGATTTAATGGTCATTAAAGTTGCATCTTATGAACATTTAATGCCTAAGCAAATAATTATTTGTCCAAACTATTTATTAATGGCAATTAGTTTAGCATGAATTGCCATATTAAAGACATGTTGTCCATGTTAAAATTAGGTTTACTATTGTTAAAGCTTCTTCAATTTTCTTTGAAAGTGTCGGTGTTCTTAAAAGGTTTTGGCCAATAATATTTACATACTTTAATTAATTTCCATGTAAAAGAAAGCAACATGTCTTAAAAGAATCAGAAAAACACTCTTTTATAAACATTCTATATGAGGCTGAAGAATGTTGGTGAGCCTAATTTGTAAAGCCAAGGAATTGTGTCTACAACTTGACATATTCGACATTAACTGAACCAAAATCACCCCTTTTACACACATCTCATATGGTTACAAGCTATGTTTTAATGTAACAAAACCAGACATTGAGATGAATTAAGATTTCAAAAAGACCATACCAGCAGCTAAAAGCTATATGAAGCAATGGGATAGAATTTGAATTAAAATCACTTTAACATGAGTCGAAAATTAGAGTAGCTTCCCTTGAAATTAATTATTTTTCAAAATCAATTAAATTGATATACAAAAATAATTTAAGACATATTTTTTTCTGAAATATTTTATCTCATAATTTCTGATATGTATAATTGAAATAAATCAAGGTTGTGCCCTAAACGTAGCAAGACATCTATGAGTTGCATTCACCATAATTACCATTCGTAATTAATATTTTCACCAATATATAAAAGGATTCAGAACGGAAATTATAACATTAACTAGTTATTTGGTCTTTTTATCTCTTAAGATAACAGGGGACTTGAACCAAAGTCCAGCAATATGCTTGCCTGTCTTTCCTGCTTCTAAATGAGAAACAGGAAGAAGCACGAAAAAATCTTGAAAACAGTGAAGTGAGCAATAGAAAAAGTTAATAGTCATTAATATATCATTGTTTAAAACACTGTCAGGCTTATTTAATGACCATTAAATTTGTTATCATTTCCATA
The DNA here is from genome assembly GCA_964019695.1 of Loripinus fragilis. Classification (NCBI taxonomy): domain Eukaryota; kingdom Metazoa; phylum Mollusca; class Bivalvia; order Lucinida; family Lucinidae; genus Loripinus; species Loripinus fragilis. The sequence goes on from OZ026518.1 coordinate 34,310,035, forward strand.
TTTAATGTCCATATATATGCTGTCAACTAAGAATTAAAGGCCCATTATTTTCCTCGCCAGTATATTAATTGGAAAGTAATACCCATCACTTTTAAGTTACATTTTCTGTTCTAATGGCCATTAAAATAAAAAAAGCCGTTTATAATGTTTCCTATAATTGCCAAAATTTTAATGTTCATGGAAAACAGATCATATTAATGGGCGTTCAAATTTTATATCAATTGGGATAAAATAAACCTAAAAATGTTCATGAGAGGTTTTAATGGCCATTACTTTTCGCACACAAAATTGATGGTCATTAATTTTTCGCACACAAATTGAAGGTCATTAATTTTGTTATTAATGGTTTAATTTAATGCTAATTTGACAGATTTTTAGCTTATAAAGAATATGTTTCCATTAAAAATGGCAGAAATAGAACCATTTTAATGGGGCCAATTAATAGGGTTTTAATGGCAGTTTATTCAGTAGTGTTGGGCGTGTACCAGAGGCATTTTCATATAATGCGATATGTACCCGAATCTCGTGTTCTGGTCTTAACCCATATAAGCCAAATGAAATTTTCCACTATTATCAATTGGGCGAGTCCATTTCCATTTTAATTGTTAATGTGCTCTATTTTTCATTTTATTCAAATTTTAATAGAATATTCTGTAAAGAAAAATTGGAGACCCTGATCAGACGCCACGATCTGCGGCATCTGATCTGGGTCTGCACTGTTTGCCTATATCCCACAAAAAGAATGCTTGGAGTATATAAGCTAATAGTTTGCTAATAAATTGCATTCCTCGCTTACCATCTGGACAACCACTGTGTCCTTCAAATACACTGAAGTTTCCATGCGGCCAATCAGCTGTGACGTCCGAATCCAGTCGTTTTCATCAGGTATCATAGTGCAAAATGTAAGCTGAAAATTTCTTCTACTGAATGGACCCATTAAATTATCAACTCCTTCTAATTTAATATCCTTTCCAAATGAAATATTAACATATCCATGTTTCCAATCATTGATATCAGGATCCGGACAACCATACTTTGACATCAATATGGAGTAATCTCCTGAAGGCCAGCGACGTTCGTCTTAAGCTGCAATAAAATGAAACATATACATATCCATAGTTCCAATCATTGATATCAGGATCAGGAAAACCATACTTTGACATCAATAGGGAGTATTCTCATAAAAGCCAGCGGCGTTTCTCTAAACGTAGAATAAAATAATACATTTACATATCCATGTTTCAAATCATTGATATCTGGATCAGAACAACCATACTTTGACATCAATATGGAGTAGTCTCATGTAGGCCAACGACGTTCGTCTATACCTAGAATAAAATGAAACTTTTACATATCCATATTTCCAATTATTGATATCAGAATCAGGACAACCGTACTTTGCCATCAATATAGAGTAATCGCCTGAGGGCCAACGACATTCGTCTAGATCTACAATAAAATGGACCATTTACATATCGATGTCATTGATATCAGGATCAGGACAACCGTACTTTGATATCAATAGGGAGTTATCTCCTGAAGGCCAGCGAAATTCGTCTAGATCTACAATAAAATGAACCATTTTGCAATGTGAAACCTGCTTGTCAGCTACACAGGAAATGGCTGGGTCAGGGCTAAATGTTATACAATTTAATGTGTTGGTTATGAAATATACCCTCGGGAGCTCCGCTCCCTCGTATATACAGAACGATGAATAACATATACATACTCAACTCTAATTGCACAGAAGCAAAGGCTAGCTAGAATAGTAAACGATATGCAGTGAGCAAGTTTATCTATCTACTGGAGAGCAAATGAAATACTTCCAATAAGGATATGGAGATTGTGTTCCCCTTTGTTTGTTCACATATTTTTACTGACTAAAGAAAATCTCAAGTTAAGCTACTGGTGGGCCCAGCCAACGACAAGCATCAGGCACAAACCAAAATAAAAATACAACATTATTTGCCGATACCTACCATGTGCTTGGTAATATGTTGCATTGAACCCTGTTCCCACAACTGAAGCATCTGACTGGAACTGAATATATAATCCATTTAATGATTTATATTTCTGCCGTGTGATTTTGTTACACAATCTTGCGAGCAGCTCTGGATCTTTGGTTCCATTCCTTAAGTCAGAGATCTGAAAAGATATACACTACACAATCGGGGAAAGTCTGGCAGAATTCGAGTAACGAATCAAGTATAAGCGTAAGGCGCATTTCGCATAGTATTATGTACAAAAAAGCTCCATTTTGTTAGCGGGAACTGGCGTAAGGAAAATTAGTTCTGTAGCATGTTGGTTCAGCCATATTAAAATCCATTTTTCTGATTAACCGAAAAATCCAATTAGCAGAATAATTGAAGTTTAAGTATTTTTTTCATTATGCGATATTTTATTGAAAAAAGAAAAACACACATAAACTTCATTTATGACCGTTTGTGTTGCTGTAATCACACTTGTTATTATGTTGACATGCTTTCTGTGACGTCGGTTTCACGTTATGTAACTTCAGCGTCACGTTAATTAACTAGATCCTCTATGAACATCCGAGGTCTGATTTGACGGATTTGGCCAAGGCAGTTCCGATTAATACACTACAATCATCAAAACTGAACATGAATACAAAGAGCGAATTACACACATGATATCATTACACATTATACAGAACTTATTTTCCCTACGCCAGTTCTGGCTAACTAAATGGAGCTTTTTTGTATATAGTATACTACGCCCATTATGTGCCTTACGTACACCCGAGGCTTAATTCAATTCTCGAATTGTGACGGGCTTTCCTGATTGGGTTTCAGACCAGGTCATACCCAACGATTCAAGGCTAGCTAGAATAGTGAAATTTTGCTTGGAACAAAATCTTTATATGATATTTTCCAATAATTGAATAACAAAGGCCCTGATTATACTGGGCAGATGCGCAGGCTGGTCTGCGCCTTTGTTGTTTGCAAACCCAAAAGACAGGTTTTCTCACGCAGAAGTCCAATTATAATCCTAAAATCAACATTCAGTGATGTTTGCATAGCCATCTTGTGTGACAAGAATCTTAAATAATGAATGCCTACATAGAGAATACTAGGTGAGTGTCTTTTGATATCAAGTTTACCAGGCAAGGCTTTGAGAACGCATTTTGACATCGCGAGGCTTGCCGAGCGATTCAACATGCGTTCTCAAAGCCGAGCCTGGTAAACTTGATATCAAAAGACGCGAACCTGGTATTTTATTTATCAGTTTACCAACTGTTGAACACTCTTCAAACTAGCGGTAATGACGTAATTTTTGATTTTGTGTTGATTCAGCGTCATTAGCGACGTCACTCAAAAACTGCAACGTCATCATGACCTGATAAAGGCAACATGCCGTGAGATAGACAACGTTTATCAGGAAAAGCGCAACAATGCAGTTAATATTAGAGGTAACTGATAAATATATTTTGTCAATAGATTAGCAACTGAAACATATAATAACTCCACAAATAGGGAAACATTCCAGCCAAAAAAAAGGAAAAACTATCAAGTGTTAATGGAGAAAATGTTAAATGCAGGCTGTACCAGTTTTCGTGGTATTTGTATTCCAAAGTTAAAACAAAATATCAATATTTGAATTAAAAGTATTTGAATATAGGTCTACATATCACCGCTACATTTGATATCTACATGTACTACTCACCATTGATGAACTGACAGACTTAACCTAGCTGGATTTAATACGGGCTTGGCCGGCACCAGTTTTTATGTTAACCATCACACATCCAGATTTATACAAATAGCTGCCTCATTTCTTGTCAATAAAATGCCAACGGTTGATAGTTTTTTTTCCTAATCTGATAGGTTGTCAGTCAATTTATGCTGAAACAACTTGTCAATTTATTTTGTGTTAATCAGTTTAAGCTGCCTGTTGTTGTTGTTGTTGTCGTTTTTGTTGTTGTTGTTGTTGTTAAATACAGTTACGTCATAAAAACGTCATTCTTGGTGTTATGTCGCTGGATAGTCATGACATTGAAATTTCATTGATGCTGTAACTGATTAAATTTAAGTGCTGAATGTTTAAGAGTATGAAAATTGTGGCTTTTTCTGTCATACCACGCTTTATCGAGCTACCACGAAAATAAATAATCTACTATGCAAGAAGAAATTAAGCAAATGGTGGCTATCAATTTGATAGTATGCAGTGTGAAAATATAGCCTCTTGCAGAATAGTTTATGAATGTATTTATAAGAATGTGTGTCAACAAATTCAGAGTTGGTACTTATATGGTTACCTGTAGGTCACGATAAAGGTTTTAAATAATGTTATAGCAACCAACCAACTCTATTGCCCCGCAAAGCGGGGCAACACGAGGGTTGGTTGCTTTACGACTAGAGAGAGGCTCTGTTCTGTTCTATTCACGCCCAATCTTCAAATATGAATAGAAAATATTTTCGGTAACGCCCAGTTCCAGTATCTATACGGAGTCGATACGGGGAACCAATCTAGATCCTACTAAGAACCTAATTCTACTGTTGAAAAATATGTCGTGATCATCATTAGCATTGAAAAAATACAAAAAGTAAAATGAATCGCGAAGATGCCAGGTTTATTGCTATTAAAGACATATTTTAGCCATAAGACTGAGGGATTTTTTCTATCACCAGGAGCTTGAACTGTAGTGATAGTTCTTTCAGGCAAGCGGCTGCGTGATCCCCATGACGTGACGTCACAATTCTTATAAGGTTACGTCACGACGTGATAACATCTTGAACCAAACGCCAACTTCCACGTGCATCGTCGCGCCTTTGAAATGAGCCGCGACATGAGATTTCCAACAATGTGATATGTGCGACCAGCAAAGACTCAGATCAGCCTGCGCATACATGCAGTCTGATCCGAGTAATTTCTAGTCGCATGAATTTTCTATGAGTGTTATGCTTCTGACTGAACATCATTTGAGTTTCCAAGCTTAAAAGGAGACTGCACAGGCTCTTCTGAGTCTGAACTGACCCTCAATGCGCTTCTGTATGCGACGTTTTCTTGTTCTTTTGTCACTTTCCCATAAGGTGTTATGGATCAGGTGATACTAATTGTTTCGATTCCTGACATTTGCGTTCTTCCTTACTTTTTATACTCACACGAGTACCGACTCACAAGAAACAACATATTCTGTGCTATCCTCTCAGATCAAATAGTGGTGGGTTGCCCATTAGGTGTGCCTATTTCATATTAAACATTCTTACCGCGGGCTGCCCTTCCCGCTAATACTACAATACAATGCATTAAAATGCATTTCGCATGTTTTTCAGTGAGCGACTATACGCATAAACAGTTACAACTTGTAGACGGCGCAAGTCTGACAAATGGCGTCGCACGTTGCAAACGGTTGAAATGGAAAATTAGTTATCCGCTTTTTCACGCGCATCCGCTATGTAAAGCTTATTTCGATGTTTTTGTAATTGTTTGTTCTGTAGCATTGCATGTTTCTGTGTTCTTTGTAAGCAGTCCGCCCTTTCACCCTTTGCTGAAGCCTGGAAGCACGCTGTAACAGATACTGCGAGGAAATTTTGCGGTGTTCACTTAAGGTTTAAATATCATGCAATTAAGTTTTATATTACCAATCATCTTCAACCATGCAGTCGATGAGAAAACAGTTAAAATTGTGCCATATAAATGCCAGGAGCCTGCTAGCTTATAGTAATGACTTTCGTAGCAATAGTGTTAAAATGGATGAAATCAGATTTGTACTGAGCGAAAGCTTCGAATATGATATTATTACAATCTTGGAAACATGGGTCACTGAATCAACTCCAAATGACAGTAGTGACCTTATAGATCTTCCCTACTATACCATAATCCGTAAAGATCGTCAAATTCCTAACAGTAGAGGTGGAGGAGTAGCATTCTATGTCTCTAATAATATAAAGGCTGTCCCACGTCTGGATTTATCGAGTGATAACATTGAACTTCTTTGACTCGAAATTACCACAACTAATAAAACCTTATTAACTGGGGTCTGTTATCGCCCACCAGGACAAAACCGAACTGATGTAACATTATTTTTGAATGAGCTCGAACGATCACTTGAAAATGTCAAGTCATTACAATCAGACGTAATACTTTTAATGGGGGATTTCAACGACAAATGCATTAGTTGGAACGATGACCACGCCACCAGTGAGCTTGGAAAAAGTTATATGATTTAGCCCAAATCAATACTTTTACTCAGTTGATCACAGAGCCGACACGGTATGTTGGAGTTACCACTACACTTCTTGATTTATTTTTTACTGATAGTCCTCAACTTTGTTACCATTCAGGCGTAAGCTCCCCTCTTGCAAATCTTGACCACTGTACAATTCACTGTTCGTTAAATATATCAACATACAAAACCAAGGCATTTAAACGCACAGTTTGTGATTATAAGGCAACAAATATAAATGAAATAAACGAATCTTTGAATAGTGCTCCTTGGGATACGGTGTATGCTTTATACGATGACATTGATGAATTTCTTAATTATAATAATTCCTTGATTGAATCAACTTGTCAAGAACATATTTTACATAAAACCGTTACAATTCGTACAAATGATAAGCCATGGATGTCGAATGAAGTGCGTTACTTTTTTCGCAGATGAGATAGGTTTTTTAAAAAATTTAAAAGAACACAGTCCGCAACTGATAAGCTAAACTTTAATATTGCGCGCCGTGAGGCAAACACTGCAAAATGAAATGCAATTAAAAGGTATGAACAGAAATTGGCAAATAAACTAAGCCAAGATCACTTAGATGTAAAAAAATTCTGGAAATTCTCCAAAAATATTCTGGGTTGTAAGTCAGATCGGTCCATACCTCCACTATATGAAAATGGTCAGATAATACCTGATGATCTTTCAAAAGCGACACTTTTTAATAACTATTTTGCATCAATATCGTCCTTAACAGAAAATGTATTAATACCTGACCTGCCAAATTTTAAATATCTCACAGATACGCGCTTAGATAGGATAACCACAAATGAAAATGAAGTCGAATCATTACTAGGTAGAATTAATACTAATAAGTCTTCAGGTCCAGATGGTATTGTCAACTGGGTCCTCAAGCAATGTGCTAAGTTCCTAAGCTTCCCCTATTCAAAATTATTTAGTAAGTCACTTGAAACAGGTATATTTCCTAGTCAATGGAAACAAGCAAATGTATGTCCAGTGTTTAAGAAAGACAATAAATCAGACAAAACAAATTACCGACCTATCTCGCTGCTACATGTAAGTAGTTCCTCAAAAATTTTAGAGAAAATTGTTTACAAACGTCTTTATGAATACTTAATGGATAATAACTTACTCATCGACCAAAACTCTGGCTTTAAAAGAAATGGTTCTACAGTAAATCAGCTTTTAAAGATAGTACATCAAATATATCAGGATATCAATAATGGTAAAGATTCTTGTCTCGTTTTCCTTGATGTATCAAAGGCTTTTGATAAGGTGTGGCATAAAGGTTTAGTATTCAAACTAAGTCAACTTGGAATTGTTGGTACACTTTATGACTGGATAGAGCATTATCTCACTGGTAGATCACAAAAGGTTGTGATAAATGGAATATCCTCCTCTCTGAGATATCTTCAAACTGGCGTCCCTCAGGGTTCAATCTTAGGACCGCTACTATTTTTTAATTTATATTAATGACATCATAAATGACCTGCAATGCAATGTTAACTTGTTTGCCTATGACACATCCATACAAAAATGTCTGGATAGTCATGATGATTTTAAAGTAATAAACGACGATTTGCTCAAACTCTCCATCTATAGTACCCAATGGTTAATTACTTTTAACGCACTAAAGACCGAATATATTATAGTATCTAAACGAAAAACACGTGCAATGCATCCTGACTTACTTCTAAATGACACAAAACTTACCGAAGTAAATAATCATAAACACTCTGGATTAACGATTAGTAACAACATGTCTTGGTCATCTCATATAAATGAAATTCTGGCAAAAGCGGAAAAAAGACTCTCAATGATGCGTAGGTCAAAACATATTTTACCAAGAAGTTTCCTTGATAAGCTATACAAAAGCATGATACTTCCCTTACTTGATTATTGTGATGTTATTTATGATTCTTGTACCATGTATGAAAGTGAACAACTCAACAAACTACAAAGGAAAGCCAGCTTATTATGTACTGGTGCATTCAGGATCACCAGCAACGAAAAACTATTAAAAGAGTTAGGATGGCCGAAATCAACAAATAGAAGAACAAGTCACAGGCTTGTCTTATTTTATAAAATATTAAATGACTTGACCCCTCAATACTTAAAACATTTATGTAACTTTATACCACATAATACAAATAACTATCAGCTTCGAAGAAACAACTCCTTCCTTGAACCATTAATTCATAGGGAATCCTTTTCCAAATCTTATTGTCCAAAGACAATTCGTGATTGGAATAAGCTACCAAACGATGTAAAACAATCAAAGTCTCTGAATATCTTTAAAACAAGAATTAGGTCCTTATATGAGCCACTAGTTCAAAACAAACTGTATTCTTATGGTCATGGCCTCAGTAAAGTAAATCATTGTGGAATAAGATTAGGCCTTAGCCACCTAAATTCTCATTTACACCGCTACAATCTTGTAGACTCTCCCAGCTGTTCCAATCCAGATTGTGGAGGAACCACAGCATCAGAAGAACACTATTTTCTAATTTGCCCTAAATTCAACAATGAAAGACGATTACTACTTGAAAATATATCAAATAAACTATTTCCAAACGTTAATTATAATACATTTATTACATTGATACCTAAGTATATATGTAAAGTACTCCTAGAAGGCTCCGTAGACGCATCGTATGATGAAAATACTTCAATTCTAGATGATGTATTCAAATATATAGACTCAACAAAACGTTTTAATACTTTCCAAGAATTAATTGACACCTCAACTGATAATTAATGTTTATTCAAAGAAGTATGAGAAACCTGAACGCTGCAAAAGGTCCTCCTATCAGGCTTTTCTTTTCATTTTTCGAATAATGTGTGCATCAGTGTGGTTGCGCCAACACGACATAGAATAATTAAACATGAGATGGCTTATAAATAGCATCTTTAAATGGCTGACGTTAAACATCAGTTATTTAAAGATGCTGCTGTTTATATTTCGGCAATAATTTTTGAAGACTTGCTACTATTAGCACTGCTGGCGCAACGTTGTCATTAAACACTATCTAATATCCACTGCCTCAATAGGGTGACTGCTCTATGTCCTCTCTCTTCCCTTTTGTGTCTTGTTTGTCGACTTTTCTGTGGGTCTGTCTGTCCGACTGTCTGTTTTGTCTGTCTGTCTGTATGTCTGTCTGTCAGATACATACGTACGTAACGCGTATGTATGTACGTCAGGGCTCGAAAATAGTACTCGTCCGCTCGTATTTACGAGTGCCTCAGGCTGCAGGGCAAGTGAAAATTTTGTTATTTCTAGTAAAATTTAAATTTCCCCCCATATATGCTAATAATTTTTGTGATGCAGCACAAGTGCCTATTTTAAGATATTTCGAGGCCTGTACGTGCGTGCGTGGGTATGTAAATGCGTACGTACGTACGTACGTACGTACGTGCGTGGGTACGTACGTAAGTACGTACGTATGTATGTATGTATGTATGTATGTATGTATGTATGTATGTATGTATGTATGTATGTCGCGTCATCATATATATTGTCGTATTGTTTAATTGTTATGTTACATGTAAGGAGACCAACTAGTAGCCCCTGGGCTGTTTGGAATCCTTGTAAAATAAATAAAGCATTAAATTAAATTAAATCAATACTACAATGCTTGTGCAATAAAACTATGTTGCTCCTTAGAAATTACACGCGTATGCATTTTTTTATACATTTACCAGTGCTGTACATCTTCAAAGTAAATAATCCTCTATCATGTAAAGGCCTTGACGCCAGGAAAACTGTCTTCATGATAAGACTCATACAAAGTAAGTTAGAATGCAAAGTTCAGGAATCGATACAATCAAGTACCACACCTGACGCAGAACACCACATGGGAAAGTGAAAAAAACATCACATACAAGAGATCCAAGAGGTTAGCCCTTTCCCATCAGATGACAACAAGGCTGCAATGAACAGAAAAGAATGCGTAACAAGCACCAAACACAAATAGCAAAAAGGATCCACTAAAGAAGCACTGCCTTGGAACGGTCAGTAAAAACATTTCTACTGGAGGGCTTAAACTGGTCTTATGGTACCAACCTCACCCTTATTTCTGAGGTGGATCAAGACAAATAGATGTTTGGTTCACATAAAAGATCCCTAACGTATCAATGTATCATCTCCTAATACAGTACTACACACAGTGCAGATATACTTCCACGCCTTGGGTGTCAACAAATACAGATACATACAGATTCCTATAGGATTATTGATTTTTTGAGGTTATAGGCCATGTTTACATTGCACAATGTGAAGTACTGAGTACATGTAAATACAAATTAAGATATAAATAGGAGATAAAACAAACATAACTCAACAGTATATACAACTGAAACCCGAAGTAAAAGAAAACAGGTCCTAACCCTCTCATCTATAGATAACTCTTTAATTCGGAACCATCATAAAATTTGAGACTTGCTCAGCTTCAAAGACTAGCTATAATATTGCAACGTAGCAAGAGCTTGTTGGATTACTGTTCTTTTCAGATAGTGAAAAACTAATCAGACTGGGTGGATGGGCAAGCGGGTTTGTGCCTTTATTGTTCAATTGCAGCAAAATCAGATTTTCTTGCATCAAGGACCATAGCCTTAAAACAATAACAGTCCATTAATATATTGACGGTTACTGTTTTAAGGGTTACACAACAATGGGAAAGCCAGGCACAATTCGAGAATCGATTCAAGCCTCAGGTGTACGTAAGTAGCATTTTGCGTAGTACTGTGCACGCGATATTTTATTGAAAAATATAAACTTCATTTATAACTGTTTGTTTTCCTGCAATCACACTTGTTATTGTGTTGGCATGGTTTCTGTGACGTCAACGTCACTTTATGTAACATCAGCGTCACGTTATCAAAGTAGATGTATATCCAAGATCTGATTCCACAGAATTCCATGGGATTGGCCGAGGCAGTTCTGATTGGGTTACAATCAAATTTGCGAACATTTTCCACTGGTTTATGGTTAAATGATGCTTATGTAAGCATAGATGTTTACTGTGGGTCATAATAGACTGGGGGCATTTTTGGAGCTAAATAACTGATAAACTAAGGAATGATTTTGGAGTCATTCTTGACAAGTTTTTAAAAAGCTAGATCTTGAGGATACAATGTCAAGTAAACTTAAAGGATGTGAATTAGAATAAATGATAGTTCCAGGAATGCATGATAAAAATAAAGCAGATAAATAGTTCTTAATGGTTATTTTAGATAAAGACATTTCATTATTAATGCACAAATACTAGTAAACCAACGCTTTATAAAGCTTACCTGTAAGCTGTCGAAAATACACCCTTCACTGGTCTCAATGTTCACATTCTGTATTAGAAGATGAGCTGTTCTGTTTGGTTGCGCCATTATGGTCCAACTGCAGTTCATGTTCTTGTCATAGAGACCGTCTTTATCAATATCACTAGGAGTGAAGCTTCCATATGTATCAGTTAGCGTGTACCAACAATCATTCTTTGAGTCTGTAAACAAATGACACACTGTTTGCAGGTTTTAAATTATTTATCTTATTTGTTTTATGTGTTGTAGTTGCCTTTAACCCACAAAGGGCCACTTATAATTTGCGACAGACAACAATTTAAAATTGTGCTGCTTTTTCAAACATAACAAATAAGGCATGATATTCCATTAGAGTCGTCTGCTTGCCTACGATTTTCACGAAATATCATACCTTATTTTTTTTGAAAATTAGAAAAGATGTCGTCTGCTGCAGTTGTGATTTGCGCTTTAAGGGTTAATATTGGGACACTTGAATATCACAGCCTTTGTGAAATTCATTTTATGGTGTATCTGAAATCACTGTATAGCAAACCTGATTGGCTTGCAAAACGCCAGAGCAATCCATTTTTGCAACGAAGCCAAACAAGAACATGTGAAAATATATTTTTTTACAAATGTCATATACTTTTATCAAAAAAGATCAGGACTGAAAAATATTGAGTTTATATGGTAAAACGATACCCGTGTAAACCCCAGAAGCAGTGGTGGTCATCTCAGATTACTTCTTATTGCCCCCAACATTGAAATCAAATTTATAGATTTCATTGCTTCAAATGCCATTAAAACTGCACTTATTGCCCAGTAATGCATTTTCATTATTATTTATAAATTGATTAGAAGCATGTCTCACTTACATATTCACTTTGATCCCCCAACTAATTTATAAACAAATTTTAAACTGTATGCGCTGAAACACTACATACATATAGATAGACGTTAGAGGCATAATTTAAGACAATCTGTTTTTTTTTTCTATGAAAAACTAGAGCAGGTAGCTGAAAAGAATATAGGTAACCATGATAATCTGATACTTTGTAATTTAGTCAATGTCAGCTGGCTCATAGTTAAATACAATGGGCAACTTAAAAACAATTTAACTCATTTATGAAATTCATCAAGGTTTAAAGGACATGTATCCTCCATATATACCACAGCTTTGATACAGAGGGCCATTGTAGAGACAAAGGGGATTCCTAATGCAGAAAACTTTAATTTCATTAGCAGTGGTAAAATAAATATTGAAAAACTATTAATGTATTAACTTGTAAATGTATCTCCTCCTAGACGGTTAGACGAAGCATCTTAAAACTGTGTAGCTGAATAGGTCACATAATGTAGAGGATACTGGGCAACATTTCGCGTGACCTTCAAATATTGAATTTTCTTGTAAATGCATCCCCTCCTAAACCTTTTGACGTAGTAAATTCAAACTCTGTAGGTGCATAGGTCACATGATGTAGATGGCACTGGGCAACATTTCAAATAATGTATTTTCTTGTAAATGCATCTTCTCCTTAACTATGGGATGTAGCAACATCCAACTTTGCTATATTTCACACAATGTAGAGGGCAATACTTTATGTGACCTTGACCTTGGGTCAAGGTCAAATTAAATATTTCTTGTAAATGCATTCCCTCCTAAACCATTGGGCATAGCAGCTTTAAACTTTACAGGTGCATAGGTCATATGATGTAGAGGCTAACGGGCAATGTTTCATTTTAGTCCTTGACTAAGATCAAGGTCAAAAGTGAAATAATGTACTTTCTTGTAAATGCATCTCCTCTTAAACAGTTGGACATAGCAACTTCAAACTTTGCAGTTGCTTTCGATTGGTTAGATCAAAAGCGGGTATTTGCGATGATATTTGCGATGGTGTACCATCGACTGAAGTCTAGTTGTATTCTTGGTTTAAGTCTTTGTCTAAGTACTGGGGTAAAGTCGGGTAAATTTAGACAGCGACCTTGATTTTTTCATATCATAATTATAAAAATAAGAAAAAAATATTGAAGCAAACAGTGAAAATCCTGAGGAGAGGGCGTATTAATATCCGTTTCATCTGGATACTCACTGTTTGCAAATGGGCCTCGGAGTGAGAAAACCTGTCTTCGGGGGTTTGCGAACAACACAGGCGCAGACCAGCCTGCGCATCCGCGCAGTCTGATCAGCGCCTTTGTTATTCTTTTTTATAAAGTAACATATCTAGACTTGCTACAGGTGATTTTTTGACTTTCTAGCTAGTCCCTGTAGCTGAGGAGACTGATTTGAAACTCGCTTTGTCGGAAACCCCGAAGACAGGTTTTGTCGCGACGAGGCCCAAATGTATGTCCGAATTTACCCGCTGTCCGAAGTTACCTGTGTTAAATGAGCTAGTGTGTGGTCTGTGAGTGTAGCTTATGCAAGTGATAATCACTTGTTATGGAAGCTCTCTTATTCTGCATGATTGCAAGAAATACTAGAAATCCGGAAATTTTCGCGCAAATTTTATTTTCGGGAATAGCGTTAAAAGACACATTTGTGACGCTAAAAATTCGCGATTATGGCATTATTTACATATATCAGTAAACTGGCATTTCGCGAGGATTTTATATTCACGAAGCTTCGCATATGCAAAGTTTAGCGAAAATAAAACCCTTGCAAAAATTTCCGAATTAACAGTATCACATGATAATAGTTATGTGCAAATTACATCTACTTAACACTTCACCTCAAAGAGACCTCGTTTAACACTTTTGCAAACAGAGCAGACCCAGATAAGACAGCTCTTGTAAGAGCTGCCTAATCAGGGTATACTCTGTTTTCGTATGTAAATATGATGTTCTGATCCTACACTAGTGAAGCTGACAAGTAATATTTTGTTCTTTGTACCAACATGAAAGTTTGTATAATTATTCATAGTGGGTGGAGCCTAGCATGAATATTCATGAAGGAAAGGATTAACTGTATTTTATCTTGTAAGTTTACCTGTTATCTGTCCATAAGTAGCTGTAAAACCAACACCATGAACACTTGCATCAGAGACAAAGTGTATGTACAGTGTGTTGCCAGATGATGCAAATATGGAATGCATAGAATATTTCCCACAGAAGATACCAATTACTGGTGATTTTGTACTGTTGCCATCATGAATCTAGAAAATAATACAAATCAAAGAAGTTACATTCATAGCAATGTCATGTTCCAAGGGCCTGTAAAAGATTGCTTTAATGGGCTTTTTACAAAGAAGTTACATTCATAGAAATCTCTAAAAGGTATGTTAAAGAGTGCATTAATGGACAATGGCAACTGGTAATTCTAGAAAATAATACAAATCAGAGAAGTTACATTCATAGCAATATCATGTTCCAAGGGCCTGTAAAAGAGTGCTTTAATGGGCTTTTTACAAAGAAGTTACATTCATAGAAATGTCTAAAAGGTATGTTAAAGAGTGCATTAATGGACAATGGCAACTGGTAATTCTAGAAAATAATACAAATCAGAGAAGTTACATTCATAGCAATGTCATGTCCCAAGGGCCTCAAAAGAGTGCTTTAATGGGCTTTTTACAAAGAAGTTAGAATCATAGAAATGTCTAAAAGGTCTGTAAAAGAGTGTATTTATGGAATATGACAACTGGTAATTCTAGAAAATAATACAAATCAAAGAAGTTACATTCATAGCAATGTCATGTCCCAAGGGCCTCAAAAGAGTGCTTTAATGGGCTTTTTACTAAGAAGTTACATTCATAGAAATGTCTAAAAGGTCTGTAAAAGAGTGCATTAATGGACAATGGCAACTGGTTATTCTATATTTGTACAATCATGAACCTAGAAAATAATACAGACCAAAGAAGTGCCAACCATAGCAATGTCTATAGGACCTGTAAAGGAGTGCAGTAATGAGCTATCGCAACTGGTAATTCTATATTTGTACAATCATGAACCTAGACAATAATTAAGACCAAAGAAGTGCCAATCATAGCAATGTCTATAGAACCTGTAAAAGAGTGCATTATTGAGCTATGGCTACTGGTGATCCTATATGTGTACAATCCTGAACCTAGACAATAATACAGACCAAAGAAGTTACATACAAAGCAATGTCTGTAGAGCCTGTAAAAGGGTGCATTAATGGGCTATGGCTACTGCTGATTCTGTATTTGTACGATCAAGAACCTAGAAAATATTACAGGCCAAATACGTTACATTCATAGCAATGTCTAAATGGCCTGTAAAAGAGTGCTTTAATGGGCTATGGCTACTTGTGACCCTTTATTTGTACAATCATGAACCGAGAAAATATTACAGGCCAAAGACGTTACATTCATAGCAATGTATGAAGGGCCTGTAAAAGAGTGCTTTAATGGGCTATGGCTACTGGTTATCCTATATTTGTACAATTCTGAACCTAGACGATAATACAGACCAGTGAAGTAACATTCATAGCAATGTCTATAGGGTCTGTAAAAGAGTGCATTTATGGAATATTTATGGCTACTGGTGATCCTGTATTGGTATCGGTATGAACCTAGAAAATAATGAAGATTAATAAATAAGTTACATAAATAGCAATATCTAAAGGAGATTTCAAAATAGGTCACATGAACCTAGAAAATATTACAGATCATAGAAGTTATATTTATAGCAATGTCTAAAGGGCCTGTTAAAGAGTGCTTAAATGGGCTATGGTTACTGGTGACCTAAATTGGTACCATTATGAACATAGAAAATACCTCAGACCAAAGAAGTTACATTCATAGCAATGTCTAAAGGGTCTGTAAAAGAGTGCTTTAATGGAATATGGCTACTGGTGATTCTATTTTTGTACCATCATGAACCTAGACAATAATACAGATCAAAGAAGTTACATTCATAGCAATGTCTATAGGGGCTGTAAAAGAGTACTTAAACGGCTATGGTTACTGATGACCTATATAAATTGGTACCATAATAAACATAATAAATACTACAGACCAAAGAAGTTACATTCATGGCAATGTCTAAATGGTCTGTAAAAGAGTGCTTTATTGGAATATTACTACTGGTGATTCTATTTTTGTACAATCAGGCACCTAGAAAGTATTACAGATCAAAGAAGTTTTTAATCTGACCTGAGTCGTCGCCTGGCTTAAAGTAAAATGGTATGTTAAGATCACTTCATTACAATAAAAGTATGGTGAAAACAACGCACATATTGTTAAGAGCATGAAAATGCCTTTTAACTTAGCTTGTGTATCATCATCAACAAACAATCAACTGTGTTCAGCCCTTTGTATACTAATGGATTATTCCTTCTGGTTTGATAAATAAAACTTGGGATAGTCCATTGTACTTATCTAGGAGTGTCAGGTTATAATTTCCAAAAGATATTGTATTCTTTTGTCTGAAGATCTTTTTCTAACCCGTACAGACAGTGTAGACCCTGATGAAATGCTGTATCATGCTGCATTTCCTCTCGGTCTTCACTGTTCACAAAATTACTTGTTTAGTGGCTTCCCACATACAAAGACATAAAAAGTAATTATGTACCTGCAGGAAGTCATATCTACACGATTCACTTTCTTCTATATCAATGTCCAATATTTTAAGCTCTATACGTGCACCCTGTTCCACTTGAATGATCCAACCACAGTCCATATTAGGATCGTAGAGGCCTCTATTGACGCTACCAGGGGCATAAATTTCGCCAGACAAATTCGTCAAAAGTCCACCACAGAACTGAATCACCACTGTAGATAAAATATATAAAAAGTTACCAAATATATAATTTTACTAGGAACTGTGATATGACATATATGACAACACTGGTTTAAATGAGCTGCTTTGTGGGGGTTTGTTTTGATTTCCAATTTCCAAAATCTCTAAATTTTGTAGTGCATGGTCCATAAATGGTTGAATGCTGATTCGTATGCATTTCGTCTATAAATTTTTGTCAAAATAAGTGACATTGAGTGGTGCGTAGCTAAGAACAACTTGTGGACAGTTATATTAAAAAATCAGCAAAGCATATCACAATATTTGCTTATTCACATGTCTACAGTGTATATATAAGCATATCCAATGAAAAAGCACCACCTACAGAAATGACTATATCTTTTTAACGACATTACATTTTATTGCAATTGCGCATTATTGTACTGTAGCAATTCTTTAAAACGGAATGATCCCTGATGACTAGTGCTGGAAGCATTAAGGAAACAAACCGTCAAAACAGAAAGTCACACAACCAGCCATCAAATGTGTCAGAATTTCATAAGCATTATTCTCGCATTTTTCTGTGCATAAATTGCAAAGAATCTCTAAATTGATAGCTATGAATAGTCATCTTGCCTTGAAAGTGGCTATAACGTCACAATGTGAAGACAGCGACATTTTGACTAGCGCGTAAAATCAAGACATTCAATGAATCCTTTTTTTACTGATGCAAAATTATGACAAGGTCGTAGCATGATGGTTTCTTGCTCGTGTAGCGGGTAGTTAACATCGACGGAGCATATGTATCAACGTTTGTTTTTTGATGAACCTCAATCTCTAAAAGGTCGTTTACACAAAACTAAGAGTATCTGTGTTGAACTTTTTGTTAGATGATACTCTCACCAACAAATGAAACCAAATTTTAGAAGATTTAAAATGCTAGAGTCGCCAACAATGGCTGGCAACGAACTCAAAGATGACGTCAATGATGCAACGTCAACTGTTTAGAGGATTTTGATGACGTTTTGCATGTGTGTGAGTTTATACGACGGAAATCAGCCTTGTGTAGAACAATATAACTGTAGAAACCGCACTTAAACATTTTACGTCGAGTTTTGTCGGACCACGCCATATTTAAGCTTACATAGTGACGTTGTTCGCGTTAGTGTAGTGTGTTGTGTCACAAATGACTATGGATCTACTGGCAAACAGGAAACATTTAAACGAGATTTTAGAGAGGTTTTTTATACGCCCTAAATGTAATTAACGCAATTTTGCGGCTGACGTTACGTCAGATGTTCACAAAGTTACTGGAATTGAAATTTGTGTGCAAACACATTGCATTTGTCATGAATAATAAATATAAATAACACAATTTTGCACAGCTTTTGATAATCCACGACTATGCGCATCTGAAGTGCGGTGCGTTTTCATTGGACATGAGTATATAAATGTAACTTTTTATTGATGGGTGTCTTGAGCCCCAGAGCAAGATAAAAACCTTTTGAATTACTGCAGATAACAAAATGGCTTAAACTAGAATTCCGAGAATCGGATGTGTCGCCTGGCCAAACAGTAGTCAAACAAGGCAAATTTGTCTAATTTATATCCTGGGCGAAGGGTAATTTTAGAGAAAGTTATAAATCACAAAACACAAAATCCATTTCTCCAACTCCTCAGAGGTGTGCGTATGGTCAAAGTGTTTGCTTCTATGTTAGTCCATACTTCTTTCCCCTTAAGTTGATATGCCACATGACCACATTTAGATATTTTTTTACCTTTCATTCCTACCCACATGGTGATGGTGTGTGTAAGGAGAGAATATGTGCTTGCATGGTGCTCTAGGCTCCATTCCCTTTAACTTGTTATGCAACATGACCATGTTCTGAAAAAGTTGAATTTTGACCTTTTGACCCAAAGGGTCAGTGGAGGAGGGGGGTCTGCGGGCTAAATATTTGCTACCAAGTTGCTGAATTTGTGGTTCCCTTTAATTTGATATGCAACATGACCATGTTTTGAAAAAGTTGAATTTTGACCCTATCCCCTATGGTCATGGGGGTGGGGGTATGCATGCAATAAATTTGTAATCATGTTGCTGAATTCATTATTCCCTTTAATTTGGTATGCAACATGGCTATGTTATGAAAATGTTGACTTTTGACCTATTTACCAGATCCCATAAGGTCAGGGGCATGTGAGTGGTCTGTGGGCAAAATATTTGCTACCATGTTGCTGCATTTCGTGCTTCCATTTAATTTGATATGCAACATGACCATGTTTTGAAAAAGTTGAATTTTGACCTATTGACCCCATCCCTAGGGTTTTTGGGGAGGTTGGATCTGCCAGCAAAACATTTGCTACCATGTCGCTGCATTTATGATTCCCTTTAATTTGATATGCAAAATGACCCTGTTCTGATAAAGTTGAGTTTTTGACCTTTTGATCCCAACCTCGGGGTCAGGGGTTGGGGCAGTATGCAGGCAAAATATTTGCGACCATGTCGGTGCGTTCGTTGTTCCCTCGAAGTTGATATGAAACATGACCATTTTCTGAAAAAGTTGTATTTGGACCTATTAACCCCATCCCCAGGGTCAGGGGGGGGGGTCTGCTGGCATCTTTTTGCTACAATGTTGCTGCGTTCGTGATTCTCTTTAATTTGATATGCAACATGACCATGTTCTGAAAAAGTTTAATTTTGACCCTTTGACCCCAACAGCAGGGTCAGTGGGTTGGGGAGGGGTCTGCGGGCAAAATATTTGCTACCAACCTGCAGCATTCGGTGATTCCCTTTAATTTGATATGCAACATGACCATGTTCTAATAAAGTTGAATTTTGACCTATTGAACCCATCCCAAGGGTCGGGTGAGGGGATCTGCTGGCAAAGTATTTGCTACCATGTTGCTGCATTCGTGATTCTCTTTAATTTGATATGCAACGTAACCATGACCTGAATAAGTTAACTTTTGGCCATCGCCAGGGTCAGAGGGGGGATAAGGGGTCTGTGGGCAAACTATTTGCTACCATGTTGCTGCATTCGTGATTCTCTTTAATTTTATATGCAACATGACCATGCATATTCTGAAAAGTTGAATTTTTACCTAGGGGAGTCTGTTGGTAAAATATTTGCTACACCATGATGCTGCATTTCCTGATTCCCTTCAATTTAAAATGCAACATAAAAAATGTTCTAAAAAAAGTTGAATTTTGAACTATTGACGTCATCCCAAGAGTCGGGGGGGGGGGGGGGGGTCAGTGGGAAAGTATCTGCTACCATGTTGCTGCATTAGTGATTCTCTTTAATTTGATATGCACAATGCTAGGCTTATATGTGTTAGTTGTGTCCTGGCTGGCGTATGTATGTATGTGCTCTGTGACTCTTCATCGCAGTGCCATGGGTTAGTTTTCTTTCTGTGATCACGACCATTCCTGCTCATATTCACTTTCTTTGTAATATGTGGATAAGGAGTAGCATTTTTTTTTTCTTTTTTCAGTTCATTGGCTTAGCATCAGACTAAGAAAAATAATATTTTTCAGTGTTCTCTGTTTGGGAAAATTTACTAAAAAGTTCAAAGTAGTTTCTGAGCAATAGAGTTTTACACTAGCCAGAGAGACAGTGGGATTAACCGGATATCTGGAGTTGTCTCACTTACATGAGTCATAAAGAGGTAGTTCGATCACAAACGTATATTTTAGCTCCGGAAGATCTATTGCGCGTGCTTGAGCGGGTGATTGATCGAACTCAGTTTGGTAGATGTTTGACATTACGTTTAAACGTACCTTCAATTGAAGAAATCAATACGGTGGTGTCCATTGACAACCGTTTTGTGCAATTTAAGCTTTACCTTCATATCGCTCTAACAGCGAAATAACATCAAAAGTGCTATTCATTTCCTGATTTGATTACAAGCAACTGATTGGCTCAAGTATGGGAAGATAGATAGCTCGCAGCTTCGAAAAAATGAAACTTTGCAGTTTATCAACTAACATTTTTGTATACTGTCGGTCATATTTGTTCAAGTGGACACAGAGCAAAAAGCATAGCTAAACCGCAGTTCCAGAAGTGAGTCACTTTAGTTGGACCGAAGTGAGTTCGATCAATGTTTAGTCGAAATGCAGGTACTGCGGGTAATGATCGAACTCCCTCGAAGGGTCTTTTTTGTGGTTCATTTTTGTTATGTGGGTTTCGTGTTGGTCTTTGTTATACTGTCTTGTCTGTTTCTTGCAGCATTGTGATCACCTTCCTGGGAAAGAGCTGGCCTCTTGGCTTTAATGTGTGTGTGATGTTTTCTTGTGTTTTGTCACTTGCCTATATTATGGTGTCCTGGGACAAGTGTGGTGCCTGATTGTATTGATTTCTGATCTTTGCCATCTTCTTTTCTGTAGTCCTTAAACAAATGAGATTTCATGAAAATGCTCTATATATATATCATGAGATGTGCTTAAAAATGGGTGGGCACCTCTTTTCTCCTCTCCATTTTGCTTCAGCTCAGCCTCAGTTGCGGATCCAGAGGGTGTTCAGGGGGTTCGTTTGAAACCCCTCCCCACCCCCTATTTGTAAATATCCTATGGAAATGAAATAATTTGGTCTCAGTAATACCAAATTACTTCATTTACATGGGATATTAAAGGAAAACGAGATAATATCAACAAACCAACCCCAACTTTTGTACATACTGTATGAACCCCCCTTCCAGAAAGTCTGGATTCGCCCCTGAGCTGCAGACAAAGAAAAGTAATTGTTTGCAAGCTCAATGTCTTGATCTTATCATTGTCCATCTGTTGGAAAATGATCAACGTATGAGCCGTGTCATGTGATTTGCAACAATGTGACATTTTGACAAGTGTAGACTTAGACGAGCCTGTGCAGTCTCCTTTTAAGCTCAGAAACTCCAAATGATATTCGGTCAGGTGGTTAACAGTAAAAGAATATTTAAGCAAAGGCTCTGATCAGTCTGCGCGTATGTGCAGTCTGATCTGAGCCTTTGCTGGTCGCACATACCTATTGTTGGAAATCTCGTGTCGCGGCTCACACCAAGCAGTACTCCAATTGCATAAATTTCTCTATCTGATAACAGACGGTCCGATGAACGGACATTCTAAATATTTCGGGCCTTGCTGCAACAAAACTTGTCTTCGGGGTTTTCGACAAAGCGAGACCCAAATCAGTCCCCGCAACTACAGAGACTAGCTAGGATATTGAAATTTCGCAAGTGGCAAGCCTAGATATGATACTTATCAATAAGCGCGGATATGAAGGCTGGTCGGCGCCTTTGTTGTTCGCAGCCCCCCCCCCCCCCCCCCCGAAGACAGCTTTTCTCACGTTGAGGCCCATTAAAGGTGGTGTTATGTAACATTGGCCATTTTGTAAAAATGAGCCTGCACACGAATTCTGTTAGTAATCGCTAATGCGCAAACGCAGCTTGTCGATCCACAAACTCCATTTTAGCTATAGTCAGGGCCCTTAGGGACAAAAAATAGGTCCCGTGCGAATTGTGTGCCGATTTATTGTGACCTATATCAAAACCTTCAATGGAGTCTTACCTTTAATTTAAAGGTGGTCGTCACCCATCTCAAATTTGCGTCTGAGGCTAGTTATGACGTCATAAATATGACGACCATAAAAAGAAACTGCCCGTTAATAAAAGCTATAGTTTGTGTTGGTATGGTCATATTTATCCAACACGAAAGCTTTTTTTAACATTATATCAATTATTTTAGTCATATGATGGTTACATCAATGTTTTACCTGTCTTTGACAATGAATTATGTACCGATAACTAAGTTTTGCATGCAAAATACCGTAGATTTCCTATAAATACCCAGCTTATCGGGCCACCTTTAGACTGATGGCTGAGAATGTTATTGCTCCCCCTCAGGAATTTCGCAAGCTTATCCTATCTAAAAGAGGATTCCAAGCTGCGTCTTTTAATAGATGTTTGGACTATATTCGCCGAGGCGTTAGTCTCTGACAGCCTGTTACATATGTTACCATATTGAATTTAGAAAAGAAAAAAAGAAATTAAAAGTTTAAGCTACAGAAAGAAGGTTAATTATTGAAATTACTCATATGGTCTGCATATTGACTACTTTAGCTAAATATAAATTCTTTTGGAGCAAAATAACAGCTTCATGTGGTGTTATGTGCGTTACTTTAATTAGATTACCCTTTTAACATGAAAATTTTGGACCAATATCATTTACCTTTTAGCTGATATGTGCATTTTCCAAAATGTTTTGATTATTTTGTACTAACAAACTCATTTTGGTTAGAGAAAATCCAAAATTGGCTTTTATACTTTAAATATAGTGTCTTATACGTGCAATTAAACAACCCAAAGTTACACCCAATTTTATGGAGCCAATTCGGTTGGCATCATTTAAGTAAAAATATATGAAAACCTTTGCTGCTGTTGGATATCTCGCATATTTGGGATTGTCTAGCTCATATTATAAAGAATTATAGATTTTGAAGGTTTAACAACAAGATTGAAGCACTTGTTTAAGGTTGTAACATATGTTACGTGACATAATAAATGAGCAAGGACATTGACTTGATGTAAGAGATGATATTTCAGGATAAAATGAATATAGTTTGCATGTTTTCCTAGCTAAAGTCTCTAGCCTCTGGTGCATAAATCTTAGGTATTGATAATTATTAAGCCCCTTAACCTTTGTTACAGATGTTATGAATATTTGTTTTCAATATTTCCTAATATGAATAATTCTAAAATAAGGATACATCCTAGAGGAACATAGAAAATAATCGTTTCACGTTTAAACAGTACAATTTAGTAAAAGTTCCTTTCTAATGTAAATATTCTAAACCAATCCTTATCCAAGTCATATAAAATGGTAAAATAATTGTCCTCCTCATCTCATAAAAAACAGAATAATCATCAAACAAGATTTTGACTGCAAGCTGAGTAATGACCTGCTCCATCCCAAACCCTTTTAGACATACTCTATTGTATGTACAAATTCAAGGTGCATCGAATAGGAGATGTTTGCAAACTGTAAGCATGGGTGTTAGCCTGTAACAGCTTGTTACATATATTACTTTATCAATTTGAGATTAAGAAAATTGAAAGTTTGAGCTACAGAAAAAAATACATTAAAACTAGCTAATCAATGAACATTCTAATAGTCTGCAAATTACTGGATGCCTATACTACATATGACAGCTGTTTACGGCTACATGTTCTATTATGTGCGTTACATGAACTTAATTTTAATTTAAAAGTGGCAATTTTGGCTATCGTCATTTAGTTTAACGACTACTCTGAGTTGGTTTCAAACCGTTTTAGATTAGGTTTAACAAACCTATACTCAATTGCCGAATAAAAAAAAACAAAGTTTGCTTTTCTATCTTAAATATTTTGTCTTATATGGGCTAATGCACAACCCTACCCCCCAGTTTTGCAGAGGAGCAAATTTTGTTTTCGCCGCTTAAATAAAACACATATAAAACAATTGCAGAGTGTTGATATTTTACATTTTCTTAAACAGTCTTGCTCATATATCATCAAGTTTCTGAGATCAAGACACTCATTAAAGATGTCAATGTGACATGATGCCACAACCAGGGCTCAGATCGAATTCCATACACTTTCAGGTGCTGATATTAACTAGTTCAATGTCAGGAAAGAGCAAGAAATCATATTGGCAGGCATTTAGCTATGCTGGAGACTCTATCCGCAAAGCACTCTTTCACCTCGGCTCAGTGCCCTTAGAAAGCACTGTGGCGGATGCACTAGAGTAATATATTTGTAAATTGTCCTGACTTCTTAGCTCTCGTTTGTGATGTCTAGCTGTGAGTTTGTTACTTTCCCATTGGTATCCTGGGTCAGGTGTGGTACTTGATTGTGTCGATTCCTGATCTTTGCCATCTTTCTTACTTTGTATTAGCCAGTCATCGTTATTGTTCGACTCACTGCGTTGAGATAGTGGATATTTTGGAGAAAAAAAGCTGAATTGCAAAAACTACCACTTCCAAGAGCTGTGTTTCTCGAACGTGCGCAGTCCCAGTGCATCATTTGGAAAACCTCATCTGTCATTAATCCTGATAAATCAATGCCTGGCAATTATGGTTAGAAGCGGGACTGTGATGAATATTGTACCGTTATGATGACATTGCCCATGTGCGGATCCAGAGGGGGGTGCGGGTCTGGACACCCCCATTGGAAAATAACAAGTGCGTATATGGGAAATTAGCATTTGGACCCCCCCCCGCCCCCCGGAAAAAAATGAACACCCCCTGGAAAATAATGGACCCCTCTGAATCATTGGTAAAGTATAAGTATAGTTTTCTCAGCAATAAAAGCATTGGACCCCCTCTGTAAACTGTAAAATAAGCTGAGGACTAAATAAAACTGACAAAAATTCCTGGATCCGCGCATGTTGCCTCCTGCCCCCGAAACCCCTCTGCAGCTGATAAAGTGTGGTTGCAGCATGTCTGTATGCGAAACAACTCGGTGTAAGTATAAACTAAACCATTTATACTGTACTGATTTGTGTTGCTGTGGAGCAGAAGAGGACTGATGTAAAATATTGCCAGTGATCAATATGCTTATGACTTTTGAACAACTATTTTCATGTGGATTCAGATATACAAGAATGCCTTATTGTCCGATTTTGACCTTTGAAGACGATTCTACCCAATAGCATGCGAAAGATAAATCAGATTGTAACAGTTTTCTATTGCCCGGTCTATCGAAGTACAATGGGTATAACTTGTGGAGGGTTTATCCTTATTTCCATATCATGAACTTACTACTAAGGAGACTCTTCTAACGTTTGATCCTTCAGGGATCAAAATCGGACTATAATGAGTTTGGTTGATAGTGTATGCAAATGATTATTACTATTTTTTGGAACTCGGGATCTGTTCAACATCAGCTATTCTAGAGAGTTATATCTGTTTTCGAAATTTCTACACTTTGAAGAAATAGTTCGTGTGAAAATCGCTGTTCACTTTGAAATTATAGTGATTGAAGCATATACCACGTTTTAATTATTCAATATTATATCTTTTGTTGCCAATTTTCGCTCGAAAATAGAATATTTACTGAGTTATTGGTGTTTTTGCGAATTGAAAAGCTGACGTGTCACTTTTAAACGGTTATTCGGTCATTTCAGGATTAGTACCTCTTATTTAATTGTTTTCTATGAATGGACACTGCATACCAGCATGATGCGCGTATGAATATTGCTGTTAATCAGGTCAACCACGCCTCGTAGTGTATTCCAATGAATGGAAATAAGCCGTTTCACGATAAAACCTGCCTTTCAGAATTTTAAAAGACTACTCTGTTTAATACAGGGGCTATAGTAAGTTCTCAGAAATTTGATGTCGCAAGTTGAGCTATCATACCTTACATGTAAAACCAACAGCAGTGTGCACGTGCTGGTCATTGCATAAGGATATATCTCAGTCACGCATACATGTCATAAACTGAATGATCTGGCGCTTTCACATCGTTCCTTGATTAGATTTCTTGTAAATGTTATAGTATTTGGGCCAGCTCATTTAATTTATCACACCCTTTAAACATGTAAGCGCAGCCATCCACTATATTTCGGTCTCTGTATTCTTCCTGTGTGTACAAGCAGCTTGTCTTCGCTGTTCATATAAACATAAATGCGGCAGATACCGTAATGCATCATGCATGCACAGCCATCATGTGGGTCTATGTACCTAATTTTCGGCCCATATTTTCGTCCAAATGGAGCCTGCTTAAGTCGTCTGCTGCACAAAGTTGATAACTGTATTTGCTTATGTTAGTACAGAGGCAAACTCCAAGTGTTCAAGTGTTTAATAGATTCGGATCTGGAATGCTCTCTTTTCAGTACATATTTTTGTCCACAAACAATATTGGCGATTGTTGTTAGTTATTTCCCTGAAAGTGTTCTTGCTAGTATGCACGCATGTGCAGTCTGTTCGTGGGCTTTCCGTACTCGGCCTGGGTAGTGTTTAATGCAGACGGATCTTTGGAAATTTATATAAAAAAATAAAAGAAAGTCAGCAACTATTTGTGTACACAATAATTATTTCAGAAAATAGCCCAGTTTTGTTTGGTTATTTTGTATTAAGCTAGTATCTCACTGGGATGCGAGAAATTTGCGACTATTTCGAGACTAATTTGAGACACGTTTTGGCGACAGAAATACGACATTGCAACCATAATCACACTGCGGTCACACCGAACGGGTGGTTAAGACATATTTGCGACAGTCGCACGAATGTCGTACGATTGTCGCACGAATTATTGGCGAATGTTTCACGACATACGCGCGACATTCGTGCGACATTCGCGAGACACTCGCACGATGTTCGCCAGATGAAGTTGCAAGCATTTATTACCATCGACGGCCTCACGACGTTCTCACGAACGTCGTGCGACTGTCGTAAGACTGTCGCGCGAAGGTCGTGCGACTGTCGCGCGAAGGTTTTTGCAAGAAATGTTAAACCAAGAAAAATAAACATTTGAACAAGCATTGATAATTCAGACTAGGAAGGTCCTACGCTGTTGGAAGGAATAAGAGGGCCTGTTGGAAGGTGTCAAGTTGCTGGGTGGTGTTGGACTGTTGAAATGTAGCAAATATTGAGTTAGGAAAAAGTTAACTCGTTTAAGCTGCACAGTTTCGATGACCCATCATCTTAAGAAAGTCAGTCGAGACCTCTCACATGCTCTAATTGCCCATGCGTATGGCATGATGAGCCCAACCAAATCAAAGTTGCAATGAGTTCGGATGAACCTCGTCCTGAGAAAATCTATTTTATACAGTTATGCGCACAACAAAGGCACAAATCAGACTGCACGGATGCGCATTCTAAACAGAATCTTTGTTGTTCGCTGCAGTGATTATTTTTATAGGGTTCTATATGCCGAATTCAAACCTTAGAAGGGCTGCTGAGACTAAGCAGGCTGTTGTAGTCTAACCAAGACTCAATAATAATACCTTTATACCGTAATATAAATTGTAAACATTTAAGTAGGCCTTATAAAACATACTTAACAAAATTATCCTGCAGAATTCAGAACCATTTTAAATAACTGAAATTACTCCAAATAGTAAACATGTAAGTAAGCCTAATCAATACACCGTACTTATATGAAACTATCCTCTCAGATAGCAAGAATACTTGACAACTGGAATTAGTCAAAACTGTATACTTAAGTATGCCTAAACAAGATCTCGTACTAAGAAGGAACTATCATCTCAGATAGGAGGAACTCTTTTAACGAACCTTTGGCGACATAATTGCAAGTAATTTAAGATACTCGCGCGATAGTCGTGAGACGTTCGTGCGACTGTCTCACGACGTTCGCCAGAACATAGCTTAGTTTAGTTTACTCGCAATGCTGTCGCGAAGTGTCTCATTTATGTCGCAATTGGTTCGCAATTCAGTCTTATTTATCTCGCAAATATGTCTTGTTCCAAAATGATTGCGACTAAATTGCGAGGGGTCGGCGACAAGTTCGCGATGGGTTCGAGACACCCGCGATCACTTTGCGACCATTTTGCGAGGAATTTTGTCGCATAAAATTTTTGAACATGTTCAAAATTTTCGCGACTACTTTGCGCCACTTGGCGACACATGCGAGGAAATTACGAATCATTGGCGACTGTTTCGAGACTACTTTGCGAGCCACTCGCGATGTCTGTCGCCAGCTGTCGCAAAACAGTCGCAGTCCAGTGAGATAGGGGCTTTAGTGAACGGTTTTGCGAGAATGCGCGCATGTACGATTTTGTGGAAAAATCAATGCAGTCGGAACTTTGGCAAGTTTATAAAACAATCAGATCCTATCAGAATATGCCGAAACGACCCACCCTAAAACCAGGCCGAAAACGACCCAGCCGAAACTACCCACCGCCGGAAACCTATGTTAAATGAATGTGCTACGTCCGCTTTCCAGCGTCAAGGCAGTGATCGATATATAGGTCACAAGTCATTGCTACCACGTCGTGCAACAGAACCCATAGCGGCTTCTTTGATCTTAAACATTGCTATCATCGAGCCTCTGCTGATAACATAATCAGAAAGTTTGGTCCCAGACCTGGTCCGACGAAGAGTTTAAAATTGATCAAAACCTGACGGTTTTCCATACATTTGAATCTACATGTAAATGGGCCTGCGCGGGCGCTCAGTGTGGTCTCTGCCTTTAACAAAGTCGGGGTTCTCGCGGCTTTAAACATTATATGCGTCTGGTAAATAAAGCAAATTTCGATAATCTCAATGTCTATTCTGTTTTCGAATACAGAGACAAAAGCCATGCCCTATAAGTTCCATCCATGCGTATATGAGCAGTTAAAGGCCTCAACTTAAACGGTAAGATTTGCCTAATGCGATTCTGTCTTATAAGACTCCTTCTTTGAATAAATACCTGGAGATAGTTTCATTACGGAGGGAGGTTTCATTGTTGTTTATGATTATTGATTGGTTGAGTGAATATTTGATTGATAGTGTTTGTGTACATCATTCGGTTTGTTGATACATTTACTCATTTTAAAACATGTACATGTAGCTTGTGATGTAATGAAAGAACGAACTCTTTATCTACTAAAGCCGAGTTCATTGATATGGCACTTAATGCCATATCTTTTCTTGTTTATGCTATCTTTTCTTTGAGTGTAGGATAAGCAGCTACAGATAAGCCAAGCGCTTTGGAGCGTTACTCTATTTACAATGTTGATATGTTCTTCTAGAAAAAATGGTTTCAGGCATTTATTTACACATAATATAAAAGCTTTGACATACACATATGTTCTAGCCAGACTGGCTCATTTTACGTATTCTGAAATCAATCGTTTGAAATAGAAAGACCCAAAGGTCATTGGTCAGAGGTCGCATAAGAGATTATATGTACACCGTTTATTATCAAAAACACTGTGTGTTTTTTTATTCACTCCACTGTCTTCTTATTCGTAAATCGTGACGGCATTTACGCCCCCCCCCCCCCTCGAACTGATATCACACTATCTGAATATATTTTGTATGTTACGATTTAAAAGAGTTTGTATTCAGTCATGATAAGGCTGCCAGTTCGTTAAAGGAATATTTCAATCCTTTGGAAATGGACAAAACGCATATATATGTGGTATTTACATATAAGGCGTCATTTCAATGACGTCATCTTGCGAAAACACTATTGGCGACATGTTAATTTTAATTATTTACCCCCTGAGATTAAATTTGGTGCATTTCGACTGTAATTGGCAAACAAAATACAAGAAAGTCCTGATCGCCATAGACTAAAATGGACATACCGTTTAAATTGCACTGATGCTATATACGTTATTTTGATGACGTCATAATGACGTCCAGACGTGAAACTTAGATGGGTGACCAGGTGATTTTCATTAGTTATCCCCTAAAGTTTGATTTGGTATAGGTCACCATAAATCGGCATCAAATTCGCCCGGGAGTCCCGATCGCCCCTGACTACTAGGCTAGAGATCTACATACTTTGATAATGCAAGCTATGATTGTGTATCTGCCCAGGCTCATCTTAGCTTTTGCTGCACGCTGGTGCGATAAGCACCAAAATCTCGTGTGCTTGCCCAAACTACCTTCGATGACGATGTATGTGATGTTAAAACCAGTAAATCGCACTGTACTGTCCGTTACAAAATGAACCTTTAAGCTACTTTCTTTCGTTGTCTTCCGCATTGGTGGTGGATTGGTATTACAGTAGGGACCATTAACCACGTCTCCATCATATACCTACAATGTAATACTATCGTTGCATTAATGTAAATATCCGTAGTGACAAACCAACAATTTGAAATATTTTTTCTTTGTTATGATTCTTTACGGCCCAGTCAACACTTTTTCAGTTTTGTCAGGACAGGTCATACTGGGTTGAACCATTACTAAGCAAGGATTAATGTGTTTTGCTCTACGACACAACGCAGTGACGTCTGTGAGGCTTGAACCCGCAACCCCTCGATCTCAAGTCAAGCACTCTACCACTGAGCCACTGCGCTCCCACAATTAATTTAAAATGTAATCCCAGCGAGGACTCAAATAAGCAAGGAAATCAACTCAATTGGACCAGAGTATTCATAGTTTACCTAATGCGCAGGATATGCTGACAACAAAGATTCTGATACGAATGGGGGGATGTCGTTGTTAGTGTGAGTCTTTGTTAGGCCCACAGTTCATTTTGCTTTAATATTTCTACTTTCCATCGACTGGGTCACATGTATTCTTACATGTCAAACTCTTGCTATGGGTTTATTGAATTGCGACTGACCCATACCAGTGTCTAGACAATCTTAAAAAGTATAAGTATGCAAAATTTGATCAAATTATGCAATGCTGTTCAAGAGTAATGTGCATTTTCACTAATAGACCTCGACAGTCTGAAATGATGCTCAGCGAAGCCTCGTTACCGTTTTGCATACCAGATGCTGGACAATTTTAAAATCAACAAGTATCCAACACTTGATCTAAATATACCATGTGGTTCAAGAGTTATAAGCATTTTCATAAGCTGAGCACGGCCAGCCGGACTGATGCTCAGCAAAACCTCGTCCATCAAAAACGGCTATTACGTATACCAGTGGCATGCATACGTATGCAAAATTTGATCAAAATTTACCATGTGGTTCAATAGCTATGAGCATTTTCGCAAACTGCTAATGGATAGACTGACAAACAGACAGAAACACATGGTGATTATAGTGCACAGCTGCGAGTCGTGCAATTACAAAATGTTGTATAATTGTTCTGCGCAAAGTGAGAATCTGGACAATTCCGGAATCGCTCTGCGCAAAGTGAGAATTCCTAAATTGGCGGACAGAGTGAGAATTCTTACTTTGCGCGGTACAATTCCGGAATTGTCCGTGCGCAAAGTGAGAATCGGGACAAAGTGAGAATCGTATATTCGTAATATGTTTTTCGGGTAAAATTGATATGGGACAGAGGTTTCCAAACTTTTACAAAGTAGTTCAATTGCATATTCGCCTTTAAGGGTAGGGTTATCGTTAATCAGCTGAGATGAGGGAGGGGTAACCGGTACTATGGCAAGAGGAGAGGGTACAAATTCTAACTTTACTGTGTTCTGGGTGCTACAGTGTCATAATAGAAGGGAAAAAATCATTAGTCTATTTAAATGATGATCAACAAAGAAAACTTGCAGCAAAGCCTGTTTAGTTTAGTTGTTTAGTTGTTTTTTTAGTTGTTGATGGTATAGAGGATCCAAATATCACTATAAATGGGCCATCATCGGCCCGCCAGCAAAACGCCATTTAAATGACGTTGCGCTGGCGGGCCGATGTTGGCCCAACATTGAATGCCAGCTTGGTAGCTTTGTGATTTTTCAGGGGATCCGGACCCCCTGTCCCCAACCCCTCTTGATCCGCATTTGAGTATATGTAGAGGATAAGTGTTGTGTAAAATATCAGACTGCTCACTTTGAAGCATGACGAGAAAAGAGTCAATATTTACGGTAGGTCTGACTACCAACTTCGATGCATGTATGCCGAATGTTGTGGGTACATACTAATGTCCGCATCGGCATCGTGCATACATGTGGGCATGTCAGCGTGTTTTGCTCGTTCTTTCGTTCATCAATCCGTTGCTTCTGCTCGTCTGTCTGTGCGTCTTATGATTTTATATCATTGTGCTCATCGTTTTATCTTCCGTCCGTCCATTTGTCTGATATTCGGTCCGTCCGTTTGTATGTCTGTCTGTCTGTATGTATGTTCACATGTACCTATGTAGAGACGAACTTAGTGGACATCGAAAATTCACTTGACTGATACCTTGTCTGGCTTGTGTCTTCACTGGACACTCATTTCATTTGGTTGTTTTTTTTTTTTTTTTTTTTTTTTTTTTCGTGTCGCGGTTCAAACGACGGCATGCCGGTATGTGCACCTTTTTATGCAAAAACTGTGTTTACGATCGCCAAAAAAGTACACATATATTTGAGCCGCGACATGAGATTTCCAACAATGTGGTATGTGCGACTAGCAAAGCCCCAAATCAGCCTGCGCATACCCACAGTCTGATCAGAGCCTTTTCTAGTCGCTTGAATATTCTATGAGTGTTAAGCTACTGACTGAACATCATTTTGGAGTTTCTAAGCTTGAAAGGAGGCTGCACAGGCTGGTCCTAGTCTACACTTGTCAACATGCCACATTGTTGGAAATCACATGTCACGGCTCATTTGTGAGCGATAGCATTGTACTATTCCACAAGTTGTTTATGACAGTGACGAAAGGTAAATCCCAAACCCGTTATAACTTTCTAAAACTGTAAGATCTGCTGATACCTCAAACGTTGTACTAAAACATATTATGTCGGACCCTCCTTGTTTAATAGAACATGAGCTTTACGTTCAAAACGCTGTTTGGATTCTTCATACGTTGTCCATATGGGAATGTTCATCTAGTGAGCGTCTCCGTCCCTGGGGGAGGGGGGGGGGGGGGTACTCTGATATTTTTATACATACGTAGGCTTGGGCCATTTTTGGGCTCAAAATTTTGAATTTCAATATTTTTTGGGGGTTTTCAGAAAAATGAATATTTTTTGGGGGTATGAAGAATATTTTTTGGGTGCTTGTCATTCTTGATATTTTTTGGGGGTGAACGGTAGATGCAGGGCCCGAGCCTACGTATGAAGAGCCCTGGGGTCTCCGTGCGGTGTTATCTCGACTGAAGGGCCCATTTGAATGTGAAACAAAATGTGGATCCTGGTGAGCTGCCTTATCAAAAAACCGCCTTTCAAAGATTTGTTTTCTAATACACCTCTAAACGAATAACGAAGACCCTGATCAGTCCGACATACATGGGGCTGATGACTAGCTTGGGCCTAAATTAAATTACGTTTAAAGGTCATCGAAGATCCCGAGCAGCCCAGCTCAGAGTGCCGGCTGACCTTGGCCTCACAGGTCTTTTTTGGCAAATTTGGTAGTTTCTAATAAACACCGATAAACAGGTAACATTTTGAGACAATACCGAAACTCCGCCCACTGTAGAGAGATTAACTGACCATGTGACCTTCATGCCACGCCTTAAGCATCGTTTCATTGGTTCCAGTTATTTTATTTTCACACCTAAATTATTGTATTCATGTCTCAAAAAGCGAAATAAGGAATAAAGATAAATAAATGCTTTAGCAAGCTGTACAGATTGCCGATATATTAGTACTAAAATTATTTTGAAGAGTTCTAGGATTTTATTTATTCGATTTTTTTGGCATTTACTGAAAAATGTAATAAGATAAAAGAAAAAATCTAACAACATTGTATCTAAAACTTGGGTGGATAAATCATGACTCCACCATGGTGATTGAAATGGCAGTGTAAACCCTGATCAAATTGCATTCTAATTTGCGCTTAGACTGTATGATAAAGCATATTTATCGGAATCACAAAAAAACTGTCATTAGCAAATATTCAAGTGGTTGGCCTTTTCAAGTCAGCTAGATGGGTTTGAAATCACTTGTACTTTTATTCAATAAAACTACACTCAAAACGCTTATTTTCTTAAAAAAAATAATTTTTACATTTTTGAACCCAAAAATCGTGAAGTGGTAGAAAATTATTTCAAAACATCGCTTAATATTAGCCGATTGAAAGGCACATATTCAGAAAAATGAAATTAAAAAGCGGCCACATAACTTCTGGTTAGTGTATACCGTATACAATAGAATGGGGTAATCTCTGTCAAACTTCCCAGGATGCACGTAAAATCGGGGCACTACCGATCTGTCAGCGAAACGCCATCCGAATGGCGTTTCGCTGGCGGGCCGATTGTGGCCCGCGATTGGATTCTGGTTGGGTTTACTCTCGGATCAATTATCAAATAAAAACAAGCTAATCTGTAGCAATGGGCAACGATAAGCATGAATGGACAATCCTACGCATGTATTGTAAAACAAATTCAAAGTTTTGTTTTGTTTGATTTTATTCTTTAAGTCCCATCAACAATCTTTCAGTTAAACAGGGATGGGTCTTCCTGGGTTGAACCAGTACTAAGGTAGGATAAATGTGTCTTGCTCAAGGACCACAACGCAGTGACATCGGTGAGGCTCGAACCCGCGGCCTCTCGATCTCTGAATTCAAAGTAATATTTGATTAAAATCTGATATTATTTTTCTTGTGACGATTTCATTGTGTTTTAAGTTATGGTTATTTGATGGGTTGTGCGTTTGTTCTGGGAAGCTAACTCACGGGCCTAAGAAAGAGGATTATCGCTCGTACATGTGAATAAACCACACATTTTTTTGCGTATTGCACCGGCATGGACATGCACTATGTGCGTTGATAGATACATGTTGATAAATGAAATAATGAAGCCAACATTATGTATCGAGCGAGTTAACCTGTCCATTTTCTCTTTTCGGCACCATTTCGTCAGCCCAGTACATCCATCCGTCCGTCTTAGACAAACACTCAAAATATTATTTAATTTACTGACTTCTCGGATAAATGATATTTATGTTTTCATCAGAAGGTTGTCGCTGTTTAAAAAAGGGCATGCTGTTTTCCTTATCATAATCGTTCTCTCTCTCTCTCTCTCTCTCTCTCTCTCTCTCTCTCTCGCTTTTTTTTTCTCTCTCTCTTTCTCTCTGGTTGTAACTTGTTATGATTCTTCTCACGGACAGCCGTTTTATTTTAAGCCAAAATTTTGCTGACATCATCTAAAAACTAGTGATGCCCGGAAACTGTTTAATAAAGGACTTACAGTCATCACTCACATTTAGACTGTTTATCTAATTAATAAAGTGTAAACTGCCCATCTCTCTCTCTCTCTCTCTCTCTCTCTCTCAAAACTGGCGAATTTGATACATATTAAGCGATACCCAGATTAACCTAACTCAATATATCCTCTCTCTCTCTCTCTCTCTCTCTCTCTCTCTCTCTCTCTCTCTCAAATAGTCACACACAGGATAATCCTGGTAAAGCAGAAAATGCAAACAGTGCAAACAAAAAGTAATTTGTTTGAAGTGGCTGCCGTCGGATTATATTCGAGTTTGAAAATGAGAAAACGCCTCTCTGCAAACGGTCAAAGTTAAAAATGGGACTCCATTGAATGTTCACCCAATTCTCACTTTGTCCAGCTCATTCCTACTTTGCGCAAGGCCTGGTTATAGCAAAAATCGATAAAATACCCCTTGCGCAATTCTACAATTCCGGAATCGGCGGACAAAGTAGGAATTCTCACAATGCGCAGGTACAATTCCGGAATTGTACCGATTCTCACTTTGCGCTGAACTCATGACTAGATATTATATTCATTATGCCTTCTCAGTCTCTTAGAGCGCCTGCAAAAATGTGTCTGATAGTGTCATTTGGTTAAATGTTTTATGCACATGTTTTCTGGCCTTGATGATTAAATAGAGGATCTAACATGAGTGCTCATGTTTTATTGAATTTATTATACGAGTTGGGGAAAAGAGATAAAATGCGAGGCTTGCCGAGCATTTTTTCTCTTTTTCGCAACGAGTTTAATAAATTCAATAATACAAGAGCACGAATGTTAGATTCTATTTATCATATGACATTATAATACTTAAAATTGCTTTTTTTGTGTGAAAATGTCAAGAGTTTCCCTTATTTTACACAACGTTATTATGGACGTCATTACGTTTCCCGTAAATCGATAAACCACTAGTGATTTACAGATTTTATTGCATGGTGTTATATCACTCTCAGACGCGACGTCATGTGATAATTTAGAATAGAGGCAAACAATGTAAATCGGGATTAGGCAGCAATCTGATCTGTATCAAACTGTGTGTCAATGGACGACAAGACAGACAATACCTTTGTTAATGGGTTTTAAAAGGGGATCAAATAGTTCATGTTTATGGCAGCTGGAATTCATAGCACTCAACTTTCAAGCCTTAAATCAACCGAAAATGGGTACATCACCACTGTGACATTAAAACAGCAAGAAAAAACTTGAAAACATCTTTTTTCTTAAACAATATATATATTTCTACAAGAAAATGTATGTTTGACACTTTTACCAAACAAGTAGCCCAAAAGGCAACTACCACGTTTTGGGTGTTCATTGTTGTTAATTTGAGGATTACCATGGCGAGCAGCTTCCTGTAAACCGTGGTAAAAGTCATTTGGTCCTCCCTATAAATATCCCACATCTCTTATGAATATCCCACGTCCTACCTTATATATATATAGGCCATTATTTCAAGCACATTTTCAGCCTTTTCCCTGCCATATTGCAGCAGGCTTTTGAACAATGTATACTGTACCAAGGTCAGTGAAGATATAAAGAGAAATTTCGCTATTCCCTGTGTAACAGCTGGTTCTCAGTCTACTAGTGGTCAGTAAGGTAAATACAGGTAACCAGAACAACCCCCGCCACACACACGCACGTTTCCAGATATTGGTGTGTGGGGCGGGGTGAGGGGGTAGGTGTTATCTGTATTTCTATTACTGGCCATCTGTAAACCGCAAACCAGCATTTAATGTAGATATGATCAATGTTACAATTATCGACACATGGTGGCTCTTTTCACGGAGTGTGCGCTTAGTGCGAGATAAAAATGAACTTGCAATGTTTTTGAACGTTTCTCGTATATCAAGAGAGGGGGTAATGTCAAAATATACATGTAGATGATAGATTGGAATATTCTGAAAGGGTATTTTTTCTCTAAAAAACCTGATTCTCCTCGTTGTAAGTTTTTACGGAACTGTATTTAGCACCAATAGTTAGAAACCACTTGTAACTAATCAGCCCTATGGAGGACGAATCAAAAGATACAGCTAGTTTGTCTTGAATATGATGGGCAACAACTTGTAAAATTGGTCAAAGTCTGCTGAAGAACCTTAAACCAAGCACAATTACATCAAATGAATTTAAAAAAGTTTTATCAACGAAACTATTTGAGCCTGCACATGTGACTTTGTTCCTTATCAAATCGACGAACAGCCAATGCTGAGGCGAACCCTCCATACATGCAGTCTCGCCAGTTTTCGCTTCTCGCAAAACAAACGTATGGAAGTCAAGGAACGCGCAAACCAATCCAGTCTCTTTGTATACGTGATCATGGAGGTTTAAAGTCGGTTTTTGTGCATATGTGATAATATTAAATATTTTACATTTTTAAAGCAAACCTTTAATGAATCTTTATATTTTTGCAACCTTTCATAGCCTTTTGAATGACATAAATTTAACTGACAGCTGCCAAGCTCACTTGCTGGTGCAATACGCTTCGAACATCGAATTCATTCGCCAGAAGGGACACTGGTGTTGTGATTGACAGCGAGCCACGACTGATTCGCACGTGCAAAACCAGTCTCTTGTTTGCACAATCACTCTGGCTGTTCTGCTTTACCGTTTTACACTCCCACAAAACCGTTAATACGATTACATATTAAATAAATAACTGCTTTGTTTCCTAAATTGTAAATAACTTCTCTAAGATATTCATAATTAAATTTCAATATTTGGAATGTTCATGTAATCATTCCAAAAATCGAATTCATTTCTTAAATAAACTAGAGGAACAGTACTTACTTTCAAAAAGTCAAGGTCACATTTATCATAATTTGGTTCTATATCGATGTATATAAACGTCATATCAATAACGTTTGTCCCTGATGACGTAACATACCACGTGCAGTTTAGATTATTGTCATAGAGCCCATCCACTGTACTCAATTCAGGGCCAATCCAGCCGTATGTTAGGTTTGTCCTGTATCCACAAGCAGAGCTTGATCCTTAAATATATGTAACAATAAGATTAGGAAACATGCCCTTGAACATTGAGCATCGGCCCAAGAAAACGTGACTTTTTTGTATGCGAACAACAAAGTTGCATGCCAACCTGCCTCTCCATGTGCCCATGTTATTCACTCCTAGCAAAAAATATTGTGCAATGCATCATAGAAAATTTCACTATTCTAGCAAGTATTTTCAGCTGAGCAGGCTGGTTTCGGCCAATTGGAAAATTTGGCTCGATTCAAGAATCAAGCCTCGGATGTATGTAAGGCGTAGTACAATGTATGAAAAAGCTCCATTTTATTAGCTGGAACTGGCATAAGGAAAAATAGTACTGTAGCATCTGGGTCCAGTCCTATTAACATCCATTATTTTGATTACCCAAAACGTTTTATCAACAGATTGAATGAAGTTATGATTTTTCAAGAAAACATTGCTAAAGCGATATTTTATTAAAAAAACATAACTTCATTTATAACCGTTTGTTTTGCTGCAATCACATTTGTTATTGTGCTGGGATGGTTTTTGTGACGTCAGCCCAACGTTATGTAACGTCAGCGTCACATAATCAAAGTAGATCCTGGAATGTACATCCGAGGTCTGATTGCACGGAATTCGACGGAATTGACCGAGGCAGTTGCGATTGTGGTTTTGAGCATGACCTCAAGGATTTTTTCAAGGAGAGGACCATTAATGGAGTCCAAGTAATCAGTCAGGTCGGTTACTTGATCAAGTGATATTGATAATCCATTGACAGAGTATGTGGGTGGGTTAGAAAAATCAGTCCCGATGATCACCGAACGGCATCACGAGGCTTGCTGAGTGATGACGAATGGTGATCACGAGGGACTGATTTTTTTTATCCCACCCTCAAACAAATAATGTATTCTCGCACACCAGATCTGGATTTCCGTTGTTTTTACCAATATGAGATAATTCTACCCGCACCAGCCCGTGGGAAAGGAAATAAAAACAGCAGCATGTTGGCTGCACACTGGCAATACGTCGATCGGTGACATCATTGTAATGTCACCATGTCGCATCTCAGCGTATTAATGATTTTCTGAAAGCCATTTTCATCTTTTTCCAATATACAATGAGGTATTTAGTAGTGAGCAAGAAACATAGTCCATTATTCGTGTGAGGATGGGATAAAAAAAAAATCCGTCCCTGCCATCACCCCGCAAGCCTCGTGATGTCAATCGGTGATCCTCCGGACAGATTTTTCTTTTCCATCCTCACTATCATGATAGATT
The DNA here is from genome assembly GCA_964019695.1 of Loripinus fragilis. Taxonomy (NCBI): domain Eukaryota; kingdom Metazoa; phylum Mollusca; class Bivalvia; order Lucinida; family Lucinidae; genus Loripinus; species Loripinus fragilis. The sequence continues at coordinate 34,350,170 of OZ026518.1, forward strand.
CTTATATTCTTTTCCTTGCTCACCATTTAATACCGTTTTTCTAGGCGGAAATGCGCCCAGTATGCTAAAGTAAGTAATATCTACGTAGTCTGTGTTAGTAATGAAGTAATACATTCCTACATAATATAGTCAGAGCCCTTAGGGACAAAAAATAGGTCCCGTGCGAATTGTGTGCCGATTTATGGTGACCTATATCAAAATCTTTAGTGGAGTCTTACCTTTAATTTAAAGGTGGTCACCAATCTCAAATCCGCGTCTGAGGCTAGTTATGACGTCATAAATATGGCGACCATAATAAGAAACTGCCTGTTAATAAAAGATATAGTTTGTGTTGGTATGGTCATATTTATCCAACACGAACGCTTTATTTAACATAATATCAATTATTTTAGTCATATGATGGTTACATCAATGCTTTACCTGACTTTGACAAGGAATTATTTATCTATAACTATATTTTGCATGCAAAATACCGTAGATTTCGTATATATACCCAGCTTATCAGGCCACCTTTAGACTGATGGCTGAGAATGTTATTGTCCCCCCTGAAGAATTTATCAAGCTTATCCTGTCTAAAAGAGGATTCAAAGCTGCGTCTTATAATTGTTGTTTGCACTATGTTCGCCGTGGCGTTAGTCTCTGACAGTCTGTTACATATGTTACCATATTAAATTTAGAAAAAAAAAAGAAAATTAAAAGTTTGAGCTACAGAAAGATTGCTAATTATTTAAATTACTCATATGGTCGGCAAATTGACAACTTAAGCTACATATAAATTCTTTTGGAGCAACATTACAGCTTCCTGTGGTGTTATGTACGTTACTTTAATTAGATTACCCTTTAAACATGAAACTTGTGACTAATATCATTTACTTTTTAGCTGATATGTGCATTTTCCAAAATGTTTTGATTATTTTGTACTAACAAACTCATTTTGGTTAGAGAAAATCCAAATTTTGTTTTTATACTTTAAATATAGTATCTTATACGTGCAATAAAACAACCCAAAGGCTATACCCAATTCTAAGGAGCCGAATTTGGTAGGCATCATTTAAGTAAAAATATATGAAAAACATTTGCTGCTGTTGGGTATCTTGCATATTTGGGATTGTCTTGCTCATATTATTAAAATTATAGAATTTGCAGGTTTAACAACAAGCTTGAAGCACTTGTTAAAAGTTGTTACATATGTTACATGATATAATTAATGAGCAAAGGACATTGACTTGATGTAAGAGATGATATTTCAGGATAAAATGAATATATTTTGCATGTTTTCCTAGCTAAAGTCTCCAGCCTCTGGTGCCTAAGTCTTAGGTTTTGATGATTGTTAAGCCCTTGCACCTTTGTTACAGATGTTATGAATATTTGTTTTCAATATTTCCTAATATAAATAATTCTAAAATAAAAATACATCCTAGAGGAACATAGAAAATAATCGTTTCACATTCAAACAGTACAATTTAGTAAATGTCCCTTTCTAATGTAAATATTCTAAACCAATCCTTATCCAAGTCATATACAATATCGATTATTATTTCTGCTTCTCTGGTAAAATAATTGTCCTCCTCATCTCATAAAAACCCCAGAATAATCATCAAACAAGATTATGACTGCAAGCTGAGTATTGACCTGCTCCATCCCAAACTCTTTTAGATGTCCTCTATCGTATGTACCAATTCAATGTGTATCGAATAGGAAATGTTTGCACACTGTAAGCATGGGTGTTAGCCTGTAACAGCTTGTTACATATGTTACTTTATCAATTTGAGAAAAAGAAACTTGAAAGTTTGAGCTGCAGAAAAAGACTTTAAAACTAGCTAATCAATGAACATTCTAATAGTCTCAATGAACATTCTAATAGCAAATTACTGGATGACTTTACTATATATGACAGCTGTTTACGGCTACATGTTGTATTATATGCGTTACATGAACTTAATTATAATTTAAAAGTAGTTATTTTGGCTATCGTCATTTAGTTTAACGACTGCTCTGAGTCGGTTTCAAACCGTTTTAGATTATCATTATAATTTTACTCTTAATTCAATATTTCGGCCAAAGGCCATTATCAAGAAAACATGCGCTTCAATGTCAACTACAAGATGGTGGAACAGAGACTATGTAGTTGACATTGAAGTGCATGTTTTTCTTGATGAAGGCCTTTGGCCGAAATATTGAATTAAGAGTAAAATTATCATATGTGTTTAACATTGTTCCCTATGGATTATAAATGGATATATCGTTTTAGATTAGGTTTAACAAACCTATACGCAATTGACGAATACAAAAACCAAAGTTTGCTTTTCTATTTTAAATATTTTGTCTTATATGAGCTAATGCACAACCCTACTCCCAGTTTTGCAGAGGAGCAAATTTTGTTTTTGCCGCTTAAATAAAACATATATAAAACAATTGCAGAATGTTGATATTTTACATTTTCTTAAACAGTCTTGCTCATATATCATCAAGTTTCTAAGATCTAAACATTTATTAAGGATGTCAATGTGGCATTGGTAATATCACAACCAGGGCTCTGATCGAATTCCATGCACTTTCAGGTGCTGATATTAAAAGTTCAATGTCAGGAAAGAGCAAGAAATCATATTGGCAGGCATTTAGCTATGCTAGAGGATCTATCCACGAAGCATTCTTTCACCTCGGATCAGTGCCCTTAGATAGCACTGGTGCGGATGCACTAGAGTAATATATTTGTAAATCGTCCTGACTTCTTAGCTCTCGTCTGTGATGTCTAACTGTGAGTTTGTTACTTTCCCAATGGTATCCTGGGTCAGTTGTGGTACTTGATTGTATCGATTCCTGATCTTTGCCGTCTTTCTTACTATGTATTAGCCAGTCATCGATATTGTTCGACTCACTGCGTTGACGTAGTGGATATTTGGGAGAAAAAAAAGCTAAATTGCAAAAACTACCACTTCCAAGAGCTGTGTTTCTCGAAGGTGTCAAACGTGCGCAGTACCAGTGCATCATTTGGAAAACCTCATCGACAAATTAATGCCTGACAATTATGGTTAGAAGCGGGACTGTGATAAATATTGTCCCGTTATGATGACATTGCCCATGTGCGGATTCAGAGGGGGGTAGGGGGTCCGGACACCTCCCCCCTGGAAAATAACAAGTACGTGTATGGGTTTCTAAAGAAATTAGCATTTGGACCCCCCACCCCCTGGAAAAGTTTGACACCCCCCCTCCCCCTGGAAAATAATGAACCCCCTCTGGCTCATTTTACGTATTCTGCATCAATCGTTTGAAATAGAAAGACCCAAAGGTCATTGGTCAGAGGTCGTGGTACATATATATATATATATATATATATATATATATATATATATATATATATATATATATATATATATATATATATATATATATATATATATACATATATATATATATATATATATATATATATATAAGCATAAGAGATTATATTTACACCGTTCATTATCGTGTTTTTCATTCACTCCACTGCCTTTTTATTCGTAAATCGTGACGGCATTTACGTCCCACCCTCGAACTGACTTTACACTATCTGAATATATTTTGTATGCTACGATTTAAAAGAGTTTGTATTCAGTCATGATAAGGCTGCCAGTTTATTAAAGGAATATTTCCATGCGTTGGAAATGGACAAAACGCATATATATGTGGTATTTACATATTAGGCGTCATTTCAATGACGTCATCTTTTTGATCTGATGCGAAAACACTATAGGCGACATGTTTATTTTAATTATTAACCTCCTAAGATTAAATTTTGTGCATTTCGACTGAAATTGGCAAACAAAATGCAAGAAAGTCCTGATCGCCATAGACTACAATGGACATACCGTTTAAATTGCACTGATACAATATACGTTATTTTGATGACGTCATAATGACGTCCAGACGTAAAACCCAGATGGGTGACCAGGTGATTTTCATTAGTTATCCCCTAAAGTTTGATTTGGTATAGGTCACCATAAATCGGCATCAAATTCGCACGGAAGTCCCGATCGCCCCTGACTAATACATAAAGTGCCTAATTGAAATCGGTTTTGACTTTTGGCGTGCATACGTGCTACGCAATGTTCTTTCGAATACTGACTGAAAAGCGTTCATGATAATATTATGGAATCGAGACAAGAATACAATACACAAATTATTGTAATGTATTACACTTGTAATTTTAAGGAGATATATCTTTCAAATGTTCTTACTTGCATAAAATTTTTCTTGTAAAAATGCTTATTTATCAAGGAGACAGATACCTTATTTTGCCACATTGTTGAATGAACAATTTATACATCTCACATAGATCATTTTACGCCCCAACATGCAGCTTTTGAGCAATCGGCAGCATGCTTATCAGTCTTTTTAGTTACTTCCTGGTTTGATGCCGTTTGCAATATTGTGACACGCTGGGTGAAATTTAGAGAAAACCATTTGCATAAACATGAACTACAATTATCTGACTACATTATTTAGAAGTATTTTGATCCAAAATATTTGTATTTCTGGTATTATTTACAATTTTTAATTTTGACCTTGAAATGTTCATAAGCAAAAACTGTAAATATATATTTGATCATCAGAAATTTGTACATTTTTGGGCGATATTTTTCGATGTTTACATTCTTTTCATGTCTATTATTACACCGTATTAAAAAGTATTTTTCTGTTTTTTAATTGTTGGAATGTATATAGTACTACTGAATATCATATCCAATATGGAATTACTGTTTCCTCATTCTATAAGTAGAGGATCTTACATGAGTGCTCATGTTTTATTGAATTTATCAAACGAGTAGAGGAACGGAGATAAAATGCGAGGCTTGCCGAGCATTTTATCTCTTTTTCGCAATGAGTTTAATAAATTCAATAATGTAGGAGCACGAATGTTGGATTCTATTTATCATATGACATTAAAATTATTTTGAAATCATACTTTTTGCGTGAAAACATTAGGGTTTTGCCACATGCGTCATTTCATACTGTTTCCCGTAAATCTATAAACCACTAGTGGTTTATCGATTTTAATGCATGGCGTTATTTCACTCCCAGACGCGACGTCATATGATGCGCAACGCACGATTTGGGCCCTTAACGTTATTAATGACGTTACGAGTTATTGACGTCAAAAGTGATTACAAATTTACGTGATTATTTTGCCGTCAGTGCGTTTCAGTCCATGACGCTAACATCAGATTCTAGGCTGAGACTGTTTTTTATCGGAACTGATATATCCTTTGGCCTCTCTTACAAACTATCTACAATGAATCAGCGTTTTCCAAGAAATCCTTGATATTGAATAATAATTAAGGCAAAAGTTAAATAAAGTAAAATAAAAAGACTTATTACCGGAGACGTAATTCTATTGTTTGTGGCCGTGTTCTTTGGTTATAACCAGTACTGGCCGAATGGTTTTATGGTTTTATGTTTTTTATGTCCTGGAGCACCCGCCGAGTAAGCACAATCAATCGGGCCACTATCGGCCTGCTAGCGAAACACAATCAGAATGGCGTTTCGCAACTGCGGCGGATCAATAGTGGCCCGAAATTGGATGATGGCTGGGCGAAGGTTCAACAGGCAGTGGTTCTGATTTTAAAGCGTCTCAGAAGACGGGGCCACGACTCTTTAATCTCATCCGACAGACTGGGAGAAGCCTGGAATCGAACCCGCCCCCCCCCCCCCCTGGTTTACAAGGTATAGGCTACCGGAGACGTAATCCTCTTGTTTGTGGCCGTATTCCTTGGTTATAACCATTACTGGCCGGGTGGGTTTATGGATTTTCACAAGAATCCGATTCTCAACCGGCAGTGGTTCTGGTTTTAAAGCGTTTCAGAAGACGGGGTCACGACTTTTAGTCTCATCCGACAGACTGGGAGAAGCCGGGAATCAAACCTGCCACCCCTGGCTTACAAGGCATAGGCTAAAAACGTTTTGTGGTTTTTCCTGGGTAGTAACTAGTAACGGGCCGGGAGAGCTTAAGATTCGGGTGTGTATTATATGACAGGAGCACCCGAAGGCTCAACCGAAAGTATTTCTGGAGAAGCCGGGAATCGAACTTGGCCTGCAACCCCTGGTTAACAAGGCATAGCCCTTATCCACTACAACACTGCGGTTTCAAGGCATAGGCTACCGGAGACGTCATTCGCATTTTGAGACAGATCAAGCATTAAAATATTGGAGGATAGGAAAATAACTAATATTTTTCAGTTTAATTTTATCTTACCAAAAAAAAATTTAGTTACTGCATCAATCATGTAACTATACTTAGCTTCTGTATTCAAAATTTTTTCCTTTGAATAAAATCTCCTAGACAAGGGAATTGGTCGAATAACGGGAAATAATCCAGCCAAAAGAGTACAGCAGATTTCGACGGTTTATTTTTGGGGCCTACCCCGGGTATTATGGTATAGTGTTTTTCTCAGTGTTGTTTAATATGCTTTTGTCATTTTTACACTGCCTAACTGTCGAGCCCGGGAAAGCAGACCTAACCCGATGCTCTTAAACTTATTGAATAGATCTAAAGCTGTGTTGCTTCATATATATGTTTCATAGAAATTTCACATAGATCTACTGTTTCAGGTTTTCAATATTCGTTTTAAACTATTTTAGAAAATATTACGGCTTTTATGTGTTTAAAAAATGTTTGTTTGTTTTTTTAAATAAAAGAACCGCGGTTAAATTAATGATACGTGTAGGAGAAAGAACGGACGCCAATTCATTTTATTCAACTTTTTTCTCCTGCTAAAACCTCAAGAATGGAACCTTTCACCATACTAAAGACCAATATGACCATGCTTGCCATTTTATCGATACAAATGTATACATGTACGCCTACAGTCCCAGGGCATAATTCTTCGCCACTTTGCGACGTCGCCATTAAAACAGTGCATTTAGTAAAAAAAAAGATACAACAAATACCATGACGCAATTTACACACACAAAAAATCAAATTTATAGAAAAAGTAATATGTACACTAAAATATTTACACCCAAGGCTCTCCGGTAGAAAAGTGTAAATATTAAAAAAAAATCATTGACGCTACCCTAACGTGAACGTTACCGAAAAAGTGTGTTTTTACTTTCCATTGTGTTTAAATGACTATCATACGAAAACACCAGAAACCAAGAAAGCTACAATAAAATGTTTATTGCGTAAATCAGTTTGCTGTCTTTTGGTACTATTTTAATAATTTTATCCTCTATAATTTAGAGTCAATAATCTTTGCAAAAAAGAAAGAAAAAATCCGGTAATACATTTATTTAGACGGCGATGTCACAAGGTGGTCATGACTGTATTTCAAACTTGTAGTTGTTTTTCAAAACTAATATAATTGCCGGTAACTATGGTGTCTACATTTTGAAACTAGTAACAAATTAAAGCAAACTATTTGGCGCAATAAACAGATTTACCGATTAGTTAGTTATATCCAGGTCTTTACCATGTACGCGAGAAAACATGTATTCGGGAGTTTACAGTCTGATCAGCATCTTTGTTATTTTCTTATTAGAAAGTATCATATCTAGACTTGCTACGAGCAAAATTGCATTTCTCTAGCTAGTCTCTGTAGCCGAGGAGACTTGTGTCGGAAACCCTAAAGATATGTTATGTCGCGTCGGGCCCATCTTATCCAATGGGCCACAATCGGCCCATCAGCTCCCTAGTGGCCGATAGTTGCCCAAAACTGTATGCTGTCTGGGATAGTTATTCTCTTGAATCAAAAAGTTTATTTCGTAAATGTGTATGCGCGCATAAGCTTGAATCGCTCATTTTCTGACACCATTTTCCAGCTCATGTGGGACACGAAAAAGAGTGAAAATATATTGATGTGTGTCCGCTGTCCCTCGACCCCGCCGTGGACCTGCCCTGGATACCAATATGTACTAAGGTCGGCTACATGTACTACGACCTAATTATATAAACTGAAACGAAATGTAATAACTATGAATAACAACAATGAGTCAAAAATATTCAGGTAACGGCGTGTATATAAATTCCCTTTTGATGTTGTCGTTATGTTTGTGTTCGAACATCCCGCCAACAGCTTAGGTCATATTGAGACGGGGCCACGGCCTCACCCGACAGACTGGTGCCCTTTTGGTGTAAAGAATATATCTCTGTTTTGTATCCTGCCTTAAACGGCCTATGGCTTTTCCGTAGGTATAAACAAACTAAATAGCGCTAATTTCCTTAATCAAATTATTGACGACGTCAAGTTACGTCACAAGGGTTTGTTTTTGTTTGATTTGATTCTTAACGTCCCATCAACAATCTTTCAGTTAAACAGGGACGGGTCTTCCTGGGTTGTACCAGTACTTAGCTAGGATAAATGTGTCTTGCTCAAGGACCACAACTCAGTGACGCCGGTGAGGCTCGAGCCCGCGGCCCCTCGGTCCCTCGGTCTCGAGTCAAGCACTCTACCACTGAGCCAATGCGCTCCCATGATGATATGTATGCACTCAGGTGAAAACATCTTGATCAAACCGTTTCTAAAATTGTAAGTGAGTATGACCAGGAAATACCAAAATCATACACTGTAGACCAACCCACGGCACCGTAAGGAAGCATCACAGAACATTCAAATTTACAGTGACGTCGTTAGGAAATATTTACAATTTCAACGCAAGCCTTTAATAAATCTTTAGATTTTTTGCAAATGTTCATAACCTTATGAATTATATAAATTTATTGACAGCTGTAAAGCTCATTTGCCCGTGTAATTCGCTTCAAACGTCGAATTCATTCGCCAGAAGTGACAATTGTGTTGTGATTGACAGCGAGCCACACCTGAGTTGCACGTACAAAACAAGCCTATTGTTGGCTTCATTGGTAGGCCGTGTTCACACTGGCTGTACCGCTTTTCCGTTTTACATTCCAACAAAACCGTTAATGCAATGACATATTAAATACAAAACTGTTTAGTTTCCTAAATTATAAATCATTTCTATATATGAGATATTTATAATAAAATGTAAATATGAATAATAAATTCAATTTTCAGAATGTTCATGGAATCATTAATACTTCGGGTCTCTTGCAAAGTTAACGCGAAGTCCAATCATGAATACTTCGGGTCTCTTGCAAAGTTAACGTGAAGCCAAAAAGGGCTTCACTTACTTTGCAAGAGACCTGAAGTATTCATGATTCCATGAACATTCCAAAAATCGAATTAATTTCTTAAGGCAACATAAAGAAGACAAGAAGAAACATACATGACGACATATCCAGAAAATATTAATGTCTAAATGTTGGTCAGAGCATTCATATAAATCCATACTTTGTGTATATGTGTAGCAAATCTGTGGCAAGTCTTTGCATAAATTATAAGCAGATTCGCTTCAGTCTTCGTTGCCCGCCGATGCATTTAGTACAGAAATGTTTCCACGATTACAAGTGTATTTGATATGCAATAACTACAGCACCAACGGATTACTACTATAAAGCATTTCACCTGATTGTCCAAAACTGCTGAAAGCGGCTACAAATCCCTCTCCTGTCTGACTGCCATCAGTGTGGAATAGAACATAAAGTTGATTAGATTCGCTTGAAATGGGCTCTGGTTTGTCAGAACCACAATAGGTACCAACCAACGAGTCTTCTGTAAAACTACCATCGTATACCTGAAATACGCGCAAATGCCTTCTTTAAACGCTCATGTTGACTAGAAATCTAACATTTGGCCCCGAGTACTTATCTACATATACATGAACATCAATACTTTGTGTATGCAAGAAGCAAGGGTCCTGGTGAGTCTGTGTATCTGCGCAGGTTCGCCGATGCATTGGTTCCTCGACAGTGCAATAAATACTTAAATCCCGTTTACTTTAACACATCACGTTAAAATTTAGCCCCAAGGTTAAAATTTGAACCAGTGTCTATAAGGCCTGTTTCATGGCTATAACGAATTCTCTACAAACTTTGTATAATCAAACAAGTATATCTTAGCTGTAATATCACGAAATGCTGGATCAATTGATGAAGTTTTTTGGTTTGTAGCCAGTTGAAGTGGGTGGGGTAATTCCACCCAAAACAATTACGAAAACGACTATATTTTTATAACCATGTGAAGCTGGGAATCAGTCATTTTATGATTATTTATAGGATAATAGATTAGATATAAAAACTAACAAAAGCGTGTAAAATTTTCATCACAATAAGTATATACGCACTTATAAGTCGTACCAAAATTTTAGTTTGTTTTCTTCTCAAACTTTACGAAAGACCACCTGTTTCATGGCCATTACGAATGTCCTACAAACTTTGTATAATAAAACAAGTATATCTTAGCTGTAATATCATGAAATGTGGGATCAATTAATGAAGGTTATGAGGTGTAGCCAGTTGAAGTGGGTGGGGTAATTCCTCCCCAAACAATTACGAAAACAACTATATTTTTATAACCATGTGAAGCTGGGAATCAGTCGTTTCATGATTATTTATAGGATAATAGATTAGATATAAAAACTAACAATAACTTGTAACATTTTCATCATAATAAGTATATACGCACTTATAAGTCATACCAACATTGTAGTTTGTTTTCTTCTCAAACTTTACGAAAGACCACCTGTTTCATTGCCATTACGAATGTCCTTCAAACTTTGTATAATCAAACAAGTATATCATAGCTGTAATATCATGAAATGTTGGATCAATTGATGAAGTTTTTTGAGTTGTAGCCAATTGAAGCGGGTGGGGTAATTTCACCCCAAATAATTACGAAAACGACTATATTTTTATAACCATGTGAAGCTGGGAATCAGTCATTTCATGATTATTCATAGGATAATGGATTAGATATAAAAATTAACAATAACTTGTAACATTTTCATCACAATAAGTATACGCACTAATAAGTCATACCAAAATTTTATTTTTTTTCTTCTCCAACTTTATGAAAGACCACAACATCTTCTCATGTTTGAAGCGAATCCATTGATATTAAGAGGTAACATAGTATATTAGACGGTTATCATAAAATTATGAAGAATTGTTTACATGGTGACTGTTTTAAAGGCTATCTGTCCGCAAGACCATTTTTTTTTTATCTTTCAAAACTTTTACTCCGTCTTTATTTCCAATTCCACCCTACTTGTTTTGCCATTTAGTCTTAATTGTTTTATAAGGTTATTTTCATTTTGATCGCACATGCATGTTGCAGGATGCTACATAGCAGTTCAGCTTGTCATGAATTTTCGAATTTTACAGTGCATGTGATAGTATCTTAGTGAGATATTAAGCCCACTCCCTCAATGTATACTTATGCAGCGTTCCTACTGCCGTGCATCTGTTACGAACGCCCTATTGTCCATTTGTAGCTGATCGTGGGATTTCTTTGACATTTTAGGTTTTATTTCGAAGTGATGCGCATGGATACCTTGTTATACGATTTGTTGCGCTCTGATGACACGATCTGGTCTCTCCTTTAGATACGATCAGATATGTTTGGACAGGATTGTCCTGATCGGGTGCAGACCTGAAACAATCATCATGATCGAGGTTCCCGATTTGGGACGACGTGGCACGCGCATATACGTTCTGATGCGTTCATCTTTAACCGATACGCTCCGTTGTAACAGGATACGATTGTGGTCCAGATGTCTTTCACGATCCCCATCAAGGATACCCACGATTTGAGCTACGATTGGACCGGAAGGGCATATATACAGCCCGACTGACTATTGATTTCGTTGTGTCTTTCAAGGTATCCTATTGACATCAAGATTGGATATCAGCTAATACGAGCGCGGCAATTAGTCCACGATAAAGACCCTGATTCCAATCGTATATCCTGGTGCCTGACTGGCAAGATTTCTAAAGGGACATTGCTACATACTAAATGTATGTGCTGTGTGTCTCATGGCTTCAGGGAATAAGTCATTTTAAGTTTTCCCATTATAAGTCTATTGGGGCTATTTATCCCTGGGTCATGGCCAGTTTGGACCCAGTAGTTTGATTGGCAGGATTTATGTAGGGGACCACGAGACATGCTACATACTAAATATATAAGCTATGGGCCTCATGGTTACAGAGAAGAAGATTTCTTTATATTTTCCCATTATTAATCTTTGAGAGTTTTATGTTGCCATGGTAACCAGAGTTCCATTCCATTTAGCCCAAAATCCTTATACAGCCTGTTCCCCTACCTGATAATGCTTTACATGAAATTGATCACAAATGGCCGTCTGACAGTAGAGATACATAATTGAGCCGCGATATGATATTTCTAACAATGCGGTATGTGAGACCAGCAAAGGCTTAGACCAGCATGCGCATACGCGCAGTTTGATCAGAGCCTTTGCTAGTCGCTTGAATATTCTATGTACGTTAAGCTACTGACCGAAGAGCATTTGGAATTTCTAAGCTTAAGATGAGGCTGCACAGGCTTGTCTGAGTCTACACTTGTCAAAACGCCACATTGTTCGAAATCACATGTCGCGGCTTATATTTTTTTGAAAATGTGAACCATCAGCTGCTGGCGACGACAGACGGATGATGTGCTATTCTAAAATACTTCACTTGAGCCTTCGACTCAGGTTAGCTAAACTCATGAATGCTGGTTATGGTACCTGCTGGTGTAAAGATAGCACCACCAAAAGTACTGAAGATGATACCGTGTTCGTCATTGCATTGAGGATAAATACTGGGTATATGGTTCTGTGTTAGTCATGGAGACAGCATATTTTTAATGAGCTAACCAAGCGATAAAGACATTCTTTTGTCAAATAAATATACTAGAGGACTTTGAAGACGCATCACCATATTTTTGCATATTTCTTGCAAACCGTATATGTGATTGAAAAGTTACTCGCAGGTTTTAATGTGTAACCCAGAATTGGTATGAATCAGTCATTAACTTGACTGAACTATCACGCGACGCTGTTGATGACGTCACATGGGTACGTACAGCATCCAGCACCTTTCTGCACAGTTGAATGAAGCTTTTTTGATTAGTTTTATGTTTAAACTGTGGCGTGTATAATACAATATCACCCAAAAGAGTTTATAGACTTTTTTTTCTAAAAAAAAGTAATTGATAACTTCAATATTTCGAAAATAAACGTCACATTTAAACATCAATTTATAGCTCCTTTTTAGAAACATCTCCATAAGTTACCTTTATGCAAAGACGTTTTGATGTAAATCGTGGCAGGAAATCTGCTGTCATGTGATCGAGAACGTCTTCAAAAATACGTTAACGTCACTAGCACAATACAAAAGACACGTGATACAAGCGTAATTTATGCATAATACGTAATTTATGTATGCCCTTTGCCTCTTCCAATAAAACCGGACGTAAAAATATCGAAACTTTGAAAGGCCCAAGACGTTGAATTTTATTACTAGACTTTAGTTATCCGGATGGGTGGGGTATGTCGGTATTTCTTAAAGGGGTGTAATTTTGAGCATACCGAACTGCCAATTCATTTCTAGTCGTTCAATGATGAATGTTCAAACGTGAAAGAAGCAAAGGAAGCAAATCTGTTGAGTCAGGAATCAAACCTTACGCGTGTTAACTTGCAGCTGAATTTGTGTCCCTCAAAATCGACCACCCTGTCTTAAAACGGATACTTTTTCAATACCATTAAGTAAATTTACAACCACGAATTTTCTAGGACACACTACAAGCTGGTCAGACTATGATGTGCAATAACAATTATCCCGCTGACATTCTCAGGGTTTGTTAAATATAGGAATTCATCTGGGTGATGCGTTTTCAAAGTCCTTAAGTATATACTCTGTAGTTTCCTCTGTTGATGTAACTTACATGGACACATTTCATAAGTCGTGTATTAAGAGGATTAGACATCACAAACGGGAGCCAAGATGTCAGGTGACCACGAGAAATCAATAAACAGACGCACACAAAAGCATACCAAATACAAGACAGAAATGATACACAAAAGAAGTACCGCCTTGGAACAGTCAGTAAAAAATATTTTACTTTAAGGCTTAAACTGGTTTCCCGGCGTGCCAACCTCACCCTTAGTTCAGATGTGGATCAAGACATATAGATGTTTGGTTTGCATGTAAGACCCCTAACTGATCAATGCATCATCTCCTAAAACATACAAATCAAGATATAAAACGGAGATAAAGCAGAGAAAAGGACTTAACAGTACTGAAGCAAAAGAAATTCAAAAGATAAACCCCTGTGGGCCCGACAACAGCCAAAGCATCGGGCCCCTACCATCTCATCAATATTAAAGTCTTTAAGTCAGAACTGTCATAGAGTATGAAGTCGGAACCACTTCCAGTTTAGTTAAATGAAGATGATTTTATAAAGATTTACTAGCTTCCCGTAAGGCTTGTGCATTTGAGAGCAAATTAGAAACAATATGAATGAAATACATATGTTAGAATGGAAAACACTTTCCACAGCCATCTTTTACGTCATCTTGTTCCTAGGAAGTTGCCCAATGGTGTCAATCTTGCATCAGCGGTTGTGTATTACAATATACTTGCTTTACAAAAGTGCAAAATCATTTTCTATAGATGGTATTGCACGCTTCAGGTATTCTTTTGGTTTCTCTTCAAGATTTATGACATTATATCACTCCCGTCGCGTCATGTGATAAAGTGAAATAAATAGGGTAAAGACAGGTTACTTCTGACATCAGGTAAATTCGGAAAAACATTTGCCAACAGTGGAAATCCAGATGAGACGGCCTCAGGATTTTCACTGTTAGCTTAGTTAATTTATTTCTTTATTCAAATAATTGAAATATGAAACAAACAAGGTCGCTGCCCGAATTTACCTCATGTTCGAAGCTAGCTGACTTTACCCTATGTGTGACTATTGTGCTTACAATTGATCCAATTTCAACCAAAAACCGCATAGAACTACACGATAGTTCTATGAACAAAACATATGTAACACTATAGGCCCTGGTAATCAAAACTAAAGAGGGTAGGTCTTTATGAGATTATTTTCTTACATGTATTCAGGTGCTCAAAAGAATAGCATCGTTGAGACGGTTCTTTGAGTGACCACAACATATTTTTTGGTTGAGATATAAAGAAAACAATAATTCTTAATTACAGGTATACAAGGCTTTTCTGACCAAATGTTATTATAAATATTATTGCAATCGTTGTGCATTTTATCTTTGCTTACTGTGGACTCAAAGAAACATGAGAATCGTTGTAAACAAAAAATGTAAACTAATCCAGGTATTGGGTACATTATACAGGTATATATAATTTACTGCTGTATGATATACACCGTAATTTACCTCTTTCTATGAAAAAGAGTATAATCCTATTATTATGCATCTTTGAACCATCTGTAGGTATACACGAAATCCTTCCTGTATTTTAGATATATTTATTGGAGGTGTCAGACGATTTATAAAATAACCATGTCAACCCAGCTGTATGTACTGACATATTGGATATGGCCTTGGGCGCTGAATCAGAAGGTCGTGGTTTCAAGTCCCACTAGGGACTTTGCTTACTGGATTTTTTTTTATCGCACCATAGTCTGAATATTGCTCAAAATTTCAAGACTCTCATGTTTTTTTCATGTTGTTGCATAAAAATGAGGCTGCCATTTCTTTACAAAATATCCTTTTCAGCATATAAGAACCTACAAAGGTATAGACCAATCCGTGTAAACATGTAGTTTTCCACTGCTTCTGTTTTGTACATAGAGGATCTTACATGAGTGATCATGTTTTATTGAATTTATTAAACGAGTTGGGAAAAAGCGATAAAATGCAAGGCTTGATGTCATATGATAAAATGGTCTCTGTAGTGTAGCAGAGAAAATGGGTCGAGGCTGATTGAAAGCTCTGAACAAAGATTTTTTCACAAGCAGGTGCTAATGCATGCACTCGTCGGACCACTGCATATTTATTTGTTTAATCAAATTGCGTAAAAATTATGAATAAAATAAAAAGAAAAAAAAAGAAAGTCGTTATAGGTCAAAATTAACCATCGGAACATCATACCAAGATATTTGCGCAAATGTTTCATTGAGCTTGAAAATCCCTAGGACAGATAGTTTTCTATAAATAGCTTAATATTGATAAACAACATAATCATAGCAAATGCCATTTTAATGTGGTAAACCTATAGCAACCTGTAACATTGCTGAAAGCATCATGCGAACACAAACAAGAACAAATTCATGCATTATTCAAAGCTGAAATCATGATCAAACAGCATGCAGGTTTCATTATTTGAAAATGCAATTATCATTTCTCTAGTGGCTGGATGTTCAATGGAAAACTCTCTACGACCTACTGGAGACCAAATATGACATGCGCAAAGATGCTGCTGTTATGAAAATGCAAATAATCCATTTTTGACCATGTCAACTATCACGGAGCTTTTCTTATTCTGTATAACTAGAAAATCACATTAATTGATAATTTATATTAATTTGAATTTATATGCAACCGTTTTTATACGGGGTAAGTCAACGCATTGTACTGTGTGATCAGACCACAGACGTGCCACGGGGACGTATAATTCATCATATACGGTGGTCATCCAATACAGAATAGTTAAAAGTTACCACAATAACCGTATGACATTTTAGCAGTTCAGGAATAGAACCAATATGTTTGTAATGTTCAGGTGCCATAGTTTTTTAACAGGATGTTTTGTGGAAGGACTTGAAGACGCATGTCCAAGTTTTTTATAATGTTTTCCATACCCACGGACACTCAAAGTATTTTATTTTCAAACATAGGTAGAAGTTAACCTCTGGATATAATTTCTTTTACTGAACAAGCACAAGGCACATAAAAACAGACGCGCACAAAGGCAAAGCAAACACAAGACAGAACAAAAACATAAAAGATCCACAAAAGAAGTACCGCTTTGGAACGGTCAGTAAAATATTTTACTGAAGGGCTTTAACTGGTTTTACGGTGCGCCACACTCACCCTTAATTCAGATGAGGATCAAGACACATAGATATTTGGTTTGCATTAAAGACCCCTAACTTATCAATGCATCATCTCCTAGAACATATAAAACAAGATATAACAAGGAGATAAAGCAAAGATAAGGACTCAACAGTAAATAAAACTGTATACCGGAGGAAAAGAAATCCAACAGGTAAATCCCGGTAGGCCCAAAGCATCAGGCCCTTACCATCTCATCAATAGACAAGTCTTTAAGTCAGAACCGTCATAAAAGCTTAAGTCCTATCCACCGGCGTGCAATTAAAGAGGAAAGCAAAGCTGCCAACTGTGATTGGGTTGACCACCAAACATGCAGTGTGTTGCAATACATTAATGTTATAGCCAATCTTTTTATAATGGGGATTTTTTTTAATGAACTACGCTGAAAATTATTAGAGCCAACAATCTTCTTCAATTTGTACACCAAAACACCATGGAATTCAGGTTCAGAAAGGCCTTGGCGCAAGAGAGATTTAAATCCAACTTGGAATTTAGATATCAAATCATAGTATCGTCTATAAAATTTAGAAAATGGTTTTACGAAGTTTATGATACAGATAGCTCAAAGCAACTCACCATTTACAAAGCGGTAGATGCTTGCTTTTTAGCTGCATCCACTCATTTTACCTCTTTATAATGGGTACACTTTTGATCAAACTATGGGTAAATACCTTGATATTTTTGTCAACAGTAAAACTGCTAAAAATCAGGATACGAGAAGTATTCTTCAGTTACAACAAGTTTAGGGTCGTCTTCCTGTGCATGTGTACTGAATATGCTTAAAAATGACGGTTGTCATAGGAATTTGAAATTCGTTCAGTTTGTTTTGATATGCCCCCTCCCCATGGATCCAAGATGCCTTTTAAACAATGAAATGTCGCCTCATTATTTTCTGTAGAACTGGTGGTTCAAGTTTGAAAGAGTTATGCGGTGGCGATGCGCATGATGCTTTAAACACTAGAGGGGTCGTTTTCTATTATCACAGACTGATGGTTAGAATTCAGTGCTTTTCACAGCCGCAAAGTTAATTCAAAAGTTGACTGAACCACCAAAAAGTTGCTGTCATTTGTTCATTTGATCACTAAAAGGGCAGTGTAACCAAGTTGTTTATATACCAATCACTTTTAATGTGTGGATTCAAATTGTAAGAAAAGTACTTGTCAGTGCCAATATTCACAGGAATTCCGTTTAAAGTTGGAATGGCATAGGAAACCCATTTCAGTAAACCGGGTGGGGAACATAATATATTCAAGCTACTACTACTCGATCAAGAGAGTGTAGGAACTACCCACGCAATAGTACAAAAACGGCAACGTTTTATGCATGATTAAAGAGGAAATGATGCATTGAAAAGCCCTTTATTTTAATAAAAAGAAAGATAATTTGCTACCAGACCAATTTCAAACTCGAATTTGAACCAGAATCTTTGAGAATGACCATTTTGTTTTTTATTTTCTTAGCGTCTTAACAACAACGATTATTACGATGAGAAAAGTTTACTTCAACGCATGCGCAATGCTCACTTATTACTGATTTTGCTTGAAAACGTCTTGTAGCAATAACTCTAGCAAGGGTTGAAAAAGGGTATCAACTGATCTTGCATTTTGCAGAAGGATGCCTCCCAAATCATATTAATGCTAATTTGGCTCAGCCAATAAAAAACACAGTCCAGAATGATGACCAGAAAACTGTATACTTTCTTTTTTGTTCAGTGTAGCAAGTAACAATACCTTAACGTAATCTTTGGCGCAAATCTGCTTGTTGTCAAATATATCAAACTTCATGAACTTCAGTTGCGCGGTCGTTCGATTTGTAACTGTTATGTTCCAAAGGCAATGTTCGTCATTCTCATAGTTGCCATCGGAATTTTCATCCACTGATTTGAAAGTACCTGAATTCTGCTCCAGAACGCCACCACAGGGATCTGAAAAGTATGGACATTGTCGCAAAGAAACTAGCCATTTGGATTTGCGATCGGTAAAGTAATGTTTAGAAAATGGATTGTACTGGTAATTGATATAAACACACAAGGGGTGAGCCTCTGAGTGGGTTTATGTCAATTATGAGTACAAGCTATTTTCTAAATATTTTATATCATGGCCAAACTGAAACAAGTATTTAAAATTTCCACTCATTTAATTGTTCCACCTTATTGGTAAATAATGTACACTTATGACCACCTATTCCAGTTGTTGGGGACTAAATTCCTTGGCATTTTTTTGATAGAAAACTCAGTTTTATACACATATTAAATATCTCAAAGGTAAATGTTTAAAAGCATTGAATCTTTTAAAAGTGCTTTCCGATACTTCTTGGGGTGCAGACCAAACTACACTTCTCAAGCTTAATCAGTCTCTAGTCTGGTCAAAATTAGACTATGGCTGTATCATATATGGCTCTGCACGAAAATCATATCTTCAAATGCTCGATCCTATACACCATCAAGGACTTAGGTTAGCTTTGGGAGATTTTAGAAATCCTCTTGCTGCTAGTATCTATGTGGAAGCAGATGAACAATCACTATACTCCCGAAGAGAGAAACTCTCTTCACAATATGCTATAAGACTTGCTGCTAACCCATCAAATCCTGCCCATTCCCACCAAATTATGTTGATTTATATGGACAGAAACCTAAAGTTATTCAATCATTTGGCGTCAGAATTTCACCACTCTTAGAATCTGCCAATATCAAACCACAAACTGTTGAAAAACATTTTACACCAAATATTCCAGCTTGGTGTGTGAAACTACCGGAAACACTTTTAGATTTATACTCTTGACTAAGAATCTGAATCAAATCCACAATATTAAAACATCATTTCAGAAGGCTGCAAAGTCGTTATAAGAATTATGAACAAGCTAATACTGATGGGTCAAAGGAAGACTCAAAGGTTGGCTGTGCTGCTAAATCAGGCAGCTATAGTAATATGGAACGTATAGGACATTACAAGTTAATGGAACTTTTAGCTCGCCTACCCACTAAGAAATCTGGGTTAATTCAAAGCTGTAGTTTATTCAAATATGGAATCACAATATAAAAGAGAAAAATCTAGACAATGATACAAGATAAATAAAAGCAGTCTGCTAGGCTACATATACTTACTCAAACAATGATATTTGAATAGCATGTAGCAATATTAGATATATATAATACAGAAAAAAACATTGAAAAGTCTAACTCTGATTGTTAAAAATACTTGCTTATTCCAATTCCATTTGAACACTATAGAATCAGAGTATAGGGCCTATAGAAGAACCAATTTAATAAATGTCTTTAAAAACATATGTTTTGGATGCGGAAAAGAAATATCTTCCTAAGGCGTTTCTTTTATGTACCCAAAACATCACTGAGACATCTCTTTTACGCACACAAAACATATATTTGATAAAAAAAGAACTGATTATGATTATTTAAGGTAGTTGTATAATATTATGTCTATCTCGGGATAATTCTAACTATGTGAGAAGATCAGGTTAGTATGCTGTTTTACCATAATGTTCTGTGTTGCGCTTTTTAACTGTATATGATATGCTTCTTATCTGCTTGATTTTATTGCATTATCTGTATTTTTACTTCTTTTTAGCTGATGCATGTTGCTGGTCGGCAAAACCTGCACCATTTTTTAACGAGCATATTTTTATTATTATTTTCTTTTAAATTGTTTTTAGAAATTACCTCTACAGAAGTATGCCAATGAAGCACTTTAAAAATTGTTTTCGATATAAGACCTGGAGGCCATTAAGTGACATTATTGTCTTGATTTATTTTCAACATATTCTGTTTCAAGGGCTACAAATCAGGTATTGTCAATGTAAATTTATGTAAATAAAGTCTAACAATGGCCTAAATTTATATATCATGTGCTGAAAAATAAAGATTTAAAAATTATTTTTATTTTTTTATCATCAATAGTTTTATTCTGAGATAATGCATTAGTTATCTGAAAATGCTTGTGATATAATTAACTGTAACTTTCATTTTTCAGCTGTATTACATTTGTTATTTTCATACTCTTGTTTGTCGGGTAATAGCTCATGCAGCTAAATATATTTATTAATCGATGCTATATTTATTTGTAGAAGGATGGGTTTTTAGAGAGTATACTTGTTGTCTGTAATACTCTTGTATTACAGCAAATATGGTAACAGCTCACTTGTTCGTCACAAGAAATGCATTGAATTTACTTATTTTAAACTTATATAGGAGGATGAATCTGTGATTCATGCGCTGTGATAGTTCAGAAAGACTATGCATATTCTTGGTAGAAGATTTATAGCCATTCGAGGATAGACAGATCAAGCAGTCATTTTGTTGGTTTATGTGCATTTTCCCAACCACCCACTCATTACTTGATCTAAAAATTGGTCTATATGAAAATCCATCAAGATACCGCAAAGATTAAAAATATTCAGGATGATATAATTTATTAATTAGTTTCTTTCAGAAATACTTCATAAATATTGGGGTTGGATAAGTTGAGTCTGTAATGTGTTCTGAACTTTGGACTGCTTTGTGTAAGCCTTGACAGGATAAAGTGAGGTTTAATGTTAGTGTTAGGGGACATTGAACTTTTCAACTTCATATTCTATGTGGGTCCAGAACTACATCAGGATGGATGGATGCTGGCTGTAAAATTTATTGTCATAAATTTTGTATTTTAGATAAAAGAGCGCGCTTCTCGTCTGTACTTGCCATCACACACGTATCGTGGTTAAGTTTGATATGTTATACTTTAAGATATTGTACAGCGAAGTATTGCCTGTTATGATGTACATGTAAGACGCTTAATACTGATGTTGGGGCTTATAGACATGTACATCATAATGAGGTAATATATTTGGTTTCCCAAATTAAAAAGTCTAGAAAATAAATAAATTATGTTTTGTCTGAATAAAATGAAAGATAACATAATGTTATTTGTTTATGGAAACCGACGTTAAAGTTTCTTGTATCTTGTATTTTATACGATATGAATGTAACTCTGAGATGATGAATTTTAGACACATATGTGTAAGTAGATCCAATAGTTTTTTTTACTAAGAGGGACACTGAAATCGGATTTTTGACAATTTTTGAAGAAGGGGATAGCCCATACTTAAACAAATATATGTTAACTCTGCGATCAGTAGTTCACGTGAGTTATCTCTGGAAAATATAAAAGCAAGGAAAACCAAAGTGACAAGGGACGGGTAGCTACTTTGCTACAATATAACAACACATAAAACTTACTGTTTTGAAATCCGAGGTCTGAAAAATATACGAATTAATAAATTAAATATGATAAGTCCACTAGAAGATCTTATACCAACTGAACACGCAAAAAGTTTCAGTGAACGCGTAATTCCTCCAATGATCTGACACTACTCCATACATCAACATTAAAGATCAATTAGAAATGCATTAAATAAAAGCCATTAAATTTAAAGATCATTTTCAATGATTCTTGGCATGAAACCCACTTAAAATGTGTATCAATATGCCCAATGAAAATGCTATACATAAATGGTAATTTAACGCACATTAAATTGTCATAAATGAACAGTGCCATTAAATTACGAACACCATTGCATTGTAATGGAATTCACATCACCATAAGGTTCTCATTAAAATGCAGAGAAATGAGGTATAAAGGGCAATCAAAATCCCATTTGAATCCAATTAAAATAATTAATAGGGGTCATTAACATACTATACATTAAGACGTTGTGGCCACTCTAGTGCCTTTATTTTTGGACGAATCTATTCCATTCTTACAGGTAACAAGGACAACTATAAAAGCTTGAATGACTCTGAATTTCGTCAAGATCTCATTACTGACTACTTAGTAAGCTGCCCTTGAGCGTTTGAAAAATTAATGAATAGTTTGTTTGTTTGATTTGATTCTTAACGTCTCATCAACAATCTTTCAGTTAAACAGGGATGGGTCTTCCTGTGTTGAACCAGAACTAAGCTAGGATAAATGTGTCTTGCGCAAGGACCACAATGCAGTGACGCAGATGAGGCTCGCGGCCTCTCGGTCTCAAGTCAAGCACTCTTCCAATGAGACACTGCGCTCCCTATTAATGAATAGCCTTGTGACCACTCTAGCGCTTAATTTTCGATTGGATCTCTGGCATTCTTGCAGGTAACACGGTCGACCATCAAATCTTGGATGGGTTCGAAATTCTGCCAGATCAGACCTCCTGCTGCAGAGGTAGCTGCCCTTGGTATGAGAGTAAGGAAAAATTCCCATAGACTTATAATGGGAGAAATGTGACCAAGCTTGAATGAGTTTCAATTTTGTCAACATCCCATCATCGACTACTGAGTTAGTTGCCCTTGTTTTATTTGTGTTTGTAATCTTTATAATATAATTACATATAAGTAAAAGTGACATGCATAAACACCATCATACATTATAAGTCGATAGGTGTCACTCATAATCGACGTTTCAACGTTAGAATAGACATAAAATGACATTACGTTCTCTGGTCGCAGCACCGTGCGCAACGCTCATGCCTTAAAAGCGGCTTTAACGTCACGATGTGACGTCACTCGCGTTTTTTCACTAGCACGTAAACGTCAACTTCTTAAATCTTTTATACACGAAAATAAAAGTATCTGTGTTGAACTTGATGTTGGATAATATGCACACCAACAGATGGACATAAATTTCAGAAGATGCGAATGCTAGAGGTGCAAACAATGGCTGGCGACGCGTTCAAAGATGACGTCAATGATGCAACGTCATTTTGGTTAGAGGAGTTCGATGATGCGTTGCATGTGTTGGGGTTTGTACAATGAAAATCAGCATTGTGTAGAACACTAGGATTGTAGAAACCACAATTAAACATTTTACGTCCAGTTTTGTCGGACAAAGTCATTTTTAAGCTTACACAGTGGCGTGGTTCGTGTTAGTGTTGTGTTAGATGTTGCACCACAAGTGTCATAATTGTGGCAAAAAAACAGTGAAACTACTGGCATACAGAAAACATTTGAACGAGATTTCATGGTCTTTTAGTATAGGCCCAAAATGCGATTAACGCGATTTGGAGGCCGACGTTACGTCATGTGCTAACGAGGCAATGGAATTGAAATTTTTGTTCGATGTCCTAAATAATAAATGATATGAAATAGGCACACCTAATGGGCAACCAACCACTATTTGATCTGAGAGGAAAGCACAGTTAACGGTATTTCTTGTGAGTCGGTACTCATGTTAGTATAAAAAGTAAGAAAGAAGGCAAATGTCAGGAGTCGATACAATTAGTACCACAGCTGACCCAGAACACCTTATGGGAAAGTGACAAAAGAACAAGAAAACGTCACATACAGAAGCGCCTTGAGCTTAACTCAGACTCAGGGCCATCGCCGTGTATTTCAAAGTGGTCCGACGGAGGAAACCATCGAGTGCCGAAGGCAAGAAAGTGTGGAGAGCACGAATGGGTAATCTATCCACCCTATCGTTAAAGGGTCTCCCCCGATATTTTTTTCAATTTTGAGCGTTTCTATGGCAGTTTTAATGGGTTTTAATGCGTTTGGGACTAGATTGCAGTCGCTTTGGATCATGTTTTTTTTTGCCAGAAAATATTTTCCTTGTGTAGTGAGAAACCGAATGCAGGACAAAATCCTTTTTAGACAGTTACGATTTTCACTTTTTCGTCAGCACGTTACTTTGACATATGTCTCCGTAGGTTTTTGTCAGAGGAATTTAGCACTGATCCTTGGGTCGTGGTTTCAAAAAAATACACTATAGCGTCTTTTCAAGCAGGCTTCATGTAGATTTTGGCTGCGCAACGTTCCTTGACGACTTCCCTTGTTGGTGAGAAAACGTGAGATCTTTGGCTTCATCGTAATGAAGCCAGGCCCTAATGTCGAACCAAGACGGCAAAACACTTCTCTGTACATATGGTACAGGCCCGGGGTCCAGGCTTCTTTACTGCAAATGACCGTTTAGGGAACCTAAAACTCTTGGGCTAAATTGGAACAGGCAGGACTTGTATATCCTTAACGGAATAGACATGTGCTCACGATGTTCATATTGCATTTGTATATGAATTCACAACGTTTTAAACTTTAGAATAATAAGTAGAAAAAAGCAAAACAAAACTGGATCACAGAAATTACTATGGCTTTGATAAATGAGTATCAACATGAGAAAACCTGTCTTCGGGGTTTTTGACCATGCAAGCCTCAAACCGACCTGCTCTGTTACAGAGATTAGCTATGTGTTTATAGCAAGTTTATCAATATTACTTTCCAGAGATTGAACAACAAAGTCGCTGATCAGACTGCGCGTCCACGCAGGCTTGTCTGCGCCTTTGTTGTTGAAATGCAACTA
The DNA here is from genome assembly GCA_964019695.1 of Loripinus fragilis. Lineage (NCBI taxonomy): Eukaryota > Metazoa > Mollusca > Bivalvia > Lucinida > Lucinidae > Loripinus > Loripinus fragilis. The sequence goes on from OZ026518.1 coordinate 34,375,417, forward strand.
CCCTAGGTTTTCTCGCGACGCGACCCATAACCCATATTTCTGTGACTGCTTGTTTTAACACCTTGTGGCTGCCTCTTTCAAAGGCACGCCGATGCACGTGTCAGTTGGCGTTACGTCGTAAAGAATTGTGACGTCACGTCATGGGGATCACACAGCCGCTTGCTTGAAAGAGCTATCGTTAACGTTCAAGCTCCTGGTGATCGAAAAAATCCCTCAGTCTTATGGCTAAATACAACTTAAATATCAACAAAACAAGCATCTTCGGAATTCACTTTTACTTTTTTTTTCAATGTTAATGATGATTATGGCAAACTTTTCAACAGTAGAATTTAGGTTTTTAGTTCGATCGAATCGACTCCGTATAAATACCGGAATAGTCTGGTTCCCTCCCCTAGATCTACCCATCTAGGGTCAGGTAACGTGTATTAAATTACAAGTAGAGAATCCTACTCATGCGACTGCGCATGCTCCAGAAAAGATTTTTCAACACAAACTTCAGATTTTTTCAGTTGATATAATTTCATAATCAATTAAAAGAAAAAAATATATAAACTCCCAGGACAAAATAAACTTAATAAAACGGCTTGTTTAAAAAATGCACTTTATGTCAAGGGTATTTTCCAATACCATGTCACTCATGACGTCAGTGTGTATGCTATACGTAGGCGCAATGGCGGCTAGTAGTTACCTGTCTTAATCTGCTGACAAGCTATTAAAGGGAAAGAACCAGTCTATATACCGGAACTCTCGGTTGACAGAACGGAAATCAGGCCTTCATATAGCAGATGAATAGAACAGAATAGAGTCTCTAATCGTAAGAGCAACCAACCCTCGTTGTTGGTTGGTTGCTATAAATAGAATAATTTTGCACAGCTTTTGATAAGCCACAGCTAAGCGCATCTAAAGAGTGGTGCGTTTTCATTGAACATAAGTATAGAACCATTCCACTCCCTCTACATAACAATGGTGATGTGTCCAAGCCACGTGCCGACCCAAATCCCAAGATAATTTCTAAGGCCTGCTGATCGGCTTAAACTTTCATATCGTGGTCTTTACTCCGGATATGCAGTTAGTTCAATCACGTAACCCAGTTGTTTTGCAAGTGATAAAATGAGACGCAGGAAATAGCGTTGGGTTTCGACAATGATCTTAGCCATGGAACATTTGCAACGAGTTGTCTTCGCCAAATACCTATCGCCTAGTTTCCTTTTCAATTTTTGAAATTCTATCTTGGAATTATACGGTTCTAGGCCAGATCTCCGATCAAGTTCTCTGAAGAAGAATAACTCATCTTCAGAGAAACAAAATTATCTGGAGAGATAAATAAATTCAATAGTGCATGATTACTCATGTAAGATCCTCTAAATATATAGGAGACATGCCATATGATATGAAGATCGGGTGTATGATGTAGGAGTTATGATATATCAGTCCACAGTCACAGGAACCACTGTGCTTCCAGATTTTAAGTGGCCCCCGTTTTTGCCGATTATTCTTTACATTATGATGATTTTAATTAAAAACGAAATTAGAGAAATAAGTTTAGATATAGACCGCGTAATTGAAAAAAAATCACTTAAATATGGGGCTTTATATAGGCTGGAATTAGATGGAATCTTGGCGTGTTTCTGATGACCCTCTTTGAGTTTGTCCCCAATTGAACCTAACGATCTAGAAAATATGACCTATACAGGTCAGTGGTGGTAATCCGTGCATTAAGCTATGATTCATCGCTTATACTAACTTGAATGGCCTGTATTAAAAAGCGATTCAAGTTACATTATTGGCGGGATGTCAAGTGCGGATCCAGATGGGGGGACAGGGGGTCCAGACCCCCCTGGAAAATCACAAGTTATATGGGTTTCTATAAGGAATAAGCAATTGCCCCCCCCCCCCCCCCCCTCCCCTGGAAAATATGGACCCAGCCCGGAAAATGTTGGACACCCTCTGGAACCTTGAAAAATTAAAAAAAAACATTGGCAGAGCTATTTTTGTCAGACTGACCTGGACCCCCCCTGACGAAAATTCCTGGATCCGCACATAGACGTTATATGCTTGGTAATGTTATGTCATTGTTGTCCTCTGCTGAACTTTCTTTCGAGATAATTATTATCAAAAATATATTTGCATGAATACGAGTAGAGTGTTAAACAGTATGGATCCAGATAATGCCCAACATTTTAAGACTGATCTGGGTTCAGGCTGTTGACAAAGTTTAGCAGGCATATGTTCAATGTAGTTTGAAAGTAAAACGAAAATCAAAATATGGTGTCTTTTCTGTATTCAAGAAGAATTCAACAACACACAACTTAAAAATTTGAGTATTTCCCCAATTTGTAATATTTAAGTTCAATGTGTTTTACTCATCAACTCCCCAATTTACTTGAATTGACCTCATAAACTCTTTACCTATTAGTGTCGTCTGTTGATAACCTTGAAAACAGTTTGAACCAAGATCAGGCCTGGAAAAAAACGTCAGACATGATCTGGATCCAAACTGTTTGACATCCTGATGATATTCCTGGAAGATGATTTTTTTTGAATACTTGTTTTGAAAAAAAAATCAGCAGACGGCAAAATATGATAAATTGCCCAGTAGGCTCATAGAAAAGCAACAAATGGTGTTTCATTTACCGATATAGAAGTACTTCAATAAAGGAAGGTGCTATTTTTTCATTCAAAATGCCTACTTATTGCCTGCTCCCCATTTGGCACGTTCTAGGACCCCCCCCCATATGTGTTTGCCAAAATGATGATGAGAGGTTTGCGGTATACTGGTAAATATCATAATCATGGTAATATCAAATGCAAATATACTACGTGCATCTATTGGGGTACAAATGGGTATATTCACAGGGAAGAAACAACTAAGCTGTTATTTTTTACAGGGAATTTGGGCTTGAGTTAAAATAACAGCTTCCCCTAAAAATAAGTTTTAGTTACGCGGTGTGCATTTAAATCCACATGCTACATGTCGTTCGTCCAAGTTAAGCTTAAAAGAAAAAAAAACGGGCCACTTAAAACCTGGAGGCACAGTAGTCACAAACTTTTTTAGAAAAAAATGTTAACGTATATCCTTAAAATAATAAAAAGTAAATATAGGCCTACTTCTATTCTAAGAGGTTGTGACTGGTTCATGTGTACCCAGTAAGCCAATGACCCAGTGGGTGGAGTATGAAAACAAGATGTGCTCAATTTTTCCAAATAGGCAATATGACATGCACGTATAAGCCTCGTCGCGAGAAAACCTGTCTTCGGGGTTTTCAACAGAGTGAGACTCAAACCAGTCTCCTTGGCTACATAGAATCTCTAGAAATTTGAAATTTCGCTTGTAGCAAGTTTAGATATGGTACTTTTTTAAAAAGCGAATGACAAAGGCGCTGATCAGTCTGCGCGGATGCGCAGGCTGGTCTGCGCCTTTGTTGTTCGCAAACTCCCGAAGACAGGTTTTCTCGCGTCGAGGCCCATATGTTCTAGCCGGACTGGCTCATTTTACGTATTCTGCATCAATCGTTTGAAATTGAAAGACCCAAAGGTCATTGGTCAGTGGTCGTAGTACGGCATTTACGTCCCACCCTCGAACTGACTTCACCCTATCTGAATATATTTTGTATGTTACGATTTAAAAGAGGTTGCATTCAGTCATGATAAGGCTACCAGTTCATAAAAGGAATATTTCCAAGCGTTGGAAATGGACAAAATGCATATATATGTGGTATTTACATATTAGGCGTCTTTTCAATGACGTCATCTTTTTGTTCTGATGCAAAGACAATATGCGCGACATGTTTATTTTAATTATTTACCCCTAAGATTAAATTTGGTGCATTTCGACTGAAATTGGCACACAAAATGCAAGAACGTCCCGATCCCCATATACTACAATGGACATACCGTTTAAATTGCACTGATACAATATACGCTATTTTGATGACGTCATAATGACGTCCAGACGTAAAACCCAGATGGGTGACCAGGTGATTTTCATTAGTTATACCCTAAAGTTTGATTTGGTATAGGTCACCATAAATCGGCATCAAATTCGCACGGGAGTCCCGATCGCCCCTGACTGCTATGTTTTGGGTATAGACTATAAACAGCTTACCTTTAATAATATTGTACAGTATTCGAAATCCAGAAAGGTTTGCAGACCCGTCTGTATTGAAACGTAGATGTAAGATATTTGACCTAGATATATAGTAGGTTGGTGGCGGTGTCCAGTTACAGAACCGTCCAAGTAAGTCTCTTTCGTCCTTCGAGCCATCATATATCTGTACAAAAGAAATGTGAGCAGAAACACAACCATTATCCATGTGTGTTATATATGCACACAAGCTGCTGAAAAGTATAAATAGTAATATTAGAAACTTTATGAAATTACTGATTATGAATATAGAGAATATAGAGATTGCAAATAGAACTGCCCAAATCATCGTTCACAAAGGTCACTTTGAAATGCTACCGGTCGATACATCAGTCCTCCAGATAAGAGTGCATAATTACACATATTTGTCATATTACTTGACCAAAAGATATTGTTGGTGCTCAAAGGATCAAAGGAACCGTCTGAAATAGACGGTTCTTTTGAGCAGCTTAAATACATGTTAAAACATATGATATTATTATCTAAAACAAATAAAGTTTATGTACATACACACATACAAGCCATTAACTCAAGCCGGATAGGTGGCAATCGAAAACATTATTACTATCGACGAACGTAGATCAAACATCGTTAGAAACAGAGTTTTCGATTGCCATTTGTCGCCCAACTAGCTAAGTTCGATCCGCGTTTGTCGATTGATAAGAGTGTTTTCGATTGCCGCCTATCTAGTGTGTTTCTATTCGTGTGCACAAAGTAGGGAAAACGATAAAAAAAGCTCTGATCAAACAATCACTAGCCAGTAGCCACACGTGTAGGCTTAGAATAGCTTTACGCGTAAGCGATAAGTAACCTTACTTATGGACTGACCAATATCATCCTCTGTATTCGTAATGTTCAGTACGTTACGATAACCAACAGTATGGCGGAAATTCTGTTTAGACCTTTATCTGTCGCTTAATGAATCCTGGTGGGAGCCAGGACATGATACAATTCTTTGACAAGTATGTTCGTTTAAGAATAAAAGAAAACGTCATTTTGTTGTATGCTAAAATAATAGCCAGTTCGATCAGATGTGTCTGTTATGGTAGCTTGCATCGGATGGCATGGTAGCAAAGAGTCACAAAACATATAATTATATAATCTATAAATAAACATCTTCTGATTGGTCCAAATTCCTATCCACTAGAGTCAATTAACTACATATTGCATGGTTTGCCGGACGTGACGTTGCAAAGCATACGGCACGAGGTATTATTATATAACTAAGTAAAAAGATCGAATTTCATTGGCTTAGTGTGCTCACGTGGCCAGTCTATATATTGTCATATTCACTGGCTGGCGCGCGCTTGCCGGTGAATATTAGTTACTTAAATTAGACTCCTTGTGTTGTTTTTTTTCATTCCGGTTCTGCTTTTCTAAAGCGTCGCTAATAATCCTATCGTAGTTGCGGAGAACGCAACAGATCACGCACTGGAGCTGATCTATTTCGATTTTATTGCACAATAAACGACGAAAACAAATTTGAAGTCTTCAGCATCTTCTAACCGTTTCCGCCTTTGCAATGAAGAACTCCCGCCAATACTTAGACCACGTCGCATACGTTTACATGTATTCGTAACGTCTTTCAAGCCTAAAAACGACGTTACACCGTCTAACGCCACGAATGACGTTATTTAAGAAATAGATTCGCGCTCGCAGTGATTTGTTGCTTAATATATCACTGGCTGGAGGGCAGTCGTTAAAGTGAATAAGTCATGAGCGCGAAGCGCGAATGATTTATCCACTTACGACTGACCGACAGAAAGTGATATATTAAGCTACAAATCACTATCAGTGCGAATTTATTTCGATTCTAACACCGAAAAAAGATTAAAAATACGAACGAATCCTTCATAGTCTATAACGATTCCGCCATCTTAAACAGACTGTCAGAGTTTCCCGCAACTTTTGTACAGACTGAAACGAGTATTTTTACGTACATTTTGAACGTCAAGTAGTTGTGAAAACGACGTTACGCCGTCTATTGTGATAGATGACGTCATAAAAATCAAACTGACGACTGAATGCCGTCACATTGGTCCGTGCCCAGTCCGTGCTGTGATTTATCAACCAATAAATCACTGAGTTTAACCATTAGCTATATAGGCGAGGTGTGTTAGAATTTCTAGTAACAAATGACGTCAGCTATCACACATTTTCCCCCGCGCTTTCAAAGCTGTAAATTATTGTTTGACATATCACACTATTTTAAAATTGGCTCTACATGCGAGGCGTGTTAGAAATCTTGTTAGTAAATGTTGAATGGTGACACTCATGCACAACATATATAAAATAGTAAACGGGTGGTCTTATCTAGGTCTGCACTGTTTCTGCTAAATGTTTGACTGTCCCAAAACTTGTGTATAAGTTCAGTTTTTTCCATGTGCATTGATACCTGTACATCTTTCTTTAAATGTTATATAATAAAACAGTTATTGACTAATGAGGCGTTGGATCGCCTCGGTCAATATTGGTATTCTCTGGTCGATATCACATCATATCCAATGCCTCATTAGTCAATAATTGTTTAATGCTGCATGGCTTACGGGAAGTGACTTCAGAACGTCAAGTTATTTCGCATGATCCATCCGTAACGTCAATGGCTTTAATGAATAAAATGACAGGAACTGCATAGCATACATTTATTTTATAATAAAACAATTGTTGACTTCTGTTTCGGTAGACATGGAGTATTAATGAACAGTAAACTCCTCGTCGGGCAATATGATGTTTACTGTTCAATAACACTCCATGTCCACCTCAACATAAATCAATACTTGTTGTATAATATCTAATGCATTCTTCAACAATAACAATGCTTGGATACAATCTGCATACGCAAGACGTTCAATGTCTTGTTTTGGCAGAAAGAAAAAATGCGTAAAATTATATATTTTCTATTGTTCTACTTCAGCGGTATTCCCTTATATTCTCCCTGGCATATATTTTCCATGTTTGTACTTCATCGGCATTCCCTTATACTCTCCCTGGCATATATTTTCCATGTTTTTACTTCATCGGTATTCCCTTATACTCCCCCTGGCATATATTTTCCATGTTTCTACTTCATCGGTATTCCCTTATACTCCCCCTGGCATATATTTTCCATGTTTTTACTTCATCGGCATTCCCTAATACTCCCCCTGGGAGAGTATAAGGGAATACCGATGAAGTAGAGCATGGGGAGTATAAGGGAATGCCGATTAAGTTGAACGATAGAAAATATAATATGAAATAAAGCAATTTTACTTTCCGCCAAAACGCACGTGAATAAGTATGCAAGACGTTGCGGATCGACTACAGGGATGAATGTAAAGAAACACAAAGCACGGATACGTGTAACATGTTGGCACTCAAAAGGCTATATCTTAAAAAGATCATTAGAAAGATCGAACGATCGTACATTTTGTAAATGTTCTAAATGTTCGAACAATGGTTTTCTGCCACAATAGCCTAGACAAGCAGGACTGACCCATATCAAACTACCTCTGCATCTGATCTGGGTCTGTCCTGCTTGTCTGATCAAAGGCTTTACCATTTGTCTATTTTTAATAATTATAAAAAGCATTTGAAATAATTTGGCTGCGTCGCGAGAAAAACTGTCTTCGGGGTTTCTGACAAAGCGAGTTGTAAACCAGTCTCCTCAGCTACAGAGACTAGCTAGAAAATTGAAATGTAACCTGTAGCAAGTTAGCATATGTTACTTTCCAAAAAGCGAATAACAAAGGCGCTGATCAGACTGCGTGGATGCCTAGGCTGGTCTGCGCCTTTGTTGTTCGCAAACCACCGAAGACAGGTTTTCTCGTGGCGAGGCCAATATGACGTCGCGTCTGAGAGTGAAATAACTCCACGCAATAAAAGTGGTTTATAGATTTACAGTAAACGATATGACGCCCATAACAATGTTGCGTTCACAATGACAAAATTATAACGCTTTTACGGCAGAAATAAGATGTCAAAGTAATCTAAATGTCATGTCATAAATAGAATCTAACATTCGTGCTCTTGTCTTATTGAATTTATTAAACTCGTTGTGAACTCATGTAAGATCCTTTATTTAGTGAATACTGTAAATCCGGAAATTTTCGCAAGAATTCTATTTTCGCGAATAGCGATATGAAATATATTTGTGACGCTAAAATTCGCGACTAGTGCATGATTTTCCTATATCAGTACACGACAGAGTGATTACGCCATTTCGCGAGGATTTGATTTTCACGAAACTTCGCATATGCGAAGTTTCGCGAAAAATAAACCCTCGCGAAAAACTCCGAATTTACAGTAAGTTCCTGCCCTAATACATGTAACCAATCTTTTATTTGAGAACAGAAAGGAAACAAATGTTCCAATTTCAGAACATTTACCATGTTTCAAAACTGAATTCACTCACCTCCAGAGAATCAAAGAAGCAAAAAGGCTCGATTTCTACGTCAAACTTGGGTATGTTTATCCTAATCAAGTGACCCTTCTCCGCTTTTATTGTCCACCAACAGTCAAGGTTTGGCTCATAGTGTCCATCTCCGTCACGGTCGATTGAGTAGATCGTTCCCGATGTATTGGTAGTGCGGGGTCCAAGCATGCCAAAATATGGTTTCGTAGTACTCAGCGTATAACAGCAGATTTTTGGTAAAAATGATTATATAATAAGTTATATTTAATAAATTTGCATGTTGCCAAGATTAAATCAAGGGCAGTAACTCTCTAGGCTGCTTCAAAGTATGACGTCACAAATATCAACATTGCAGTTATTCATTTTGAAAGCCTCATTTCAACTTAAATTTCTCAGAAACGTTTGTATATTTTCAAACAAAGTTTATGCATTTCTAAAATAAAAGTGTGTAGAGTTATTTTGACAGTATTTAAAAAAATCGATACACTTATCTACGGTGGATTATTATGGTAATGAATAAGTATGGGTAAATAAGATTTTATACATTTTGTAAAAGGGGGTGTATCGAATGTATTATTTTCCTTATTAGTGATGGAAACAAAATAATTTTTACACATATTATAGTCTATTATATGCGCACTTAGTATGCAGTAAATCTTAAAAAAATAATTTGTTATTATTACATAATACGGCAAAGAATATAGTAGGTATATTTCACGAAAAATGCTCAGTTAAGTTACAATAAGAGACAAAAAAAATCTGTTAAATGTTTCTGGTGATCATTTATTGTTTCATGAAATCAGTAATTAAGCTATGGAAGCACCAACATGCAACATTCACGTGATATGCATAACTATATGTTGTAACTTATAATTAGAAGATCATAAAACAATTTGTGTCGAATGATATGGTTGTGTTATACTTAAAATAAATGGTTTGTAGGGTGTTTTCCACTGAATTAACATTTATTCTGCGATTTGAAAGCTCCCTTACCTTCTGATTCTGTTTCTTATACACGTTTTATTGGATGGTTTGATAACAAACTATCAAGCTTGTTCTGATTTGTGAAGCGTTGATAACACTGTCTGTGTCATTTAAGTTTCTATGACAGTTTCCCTCCCAAGGCTATCTACACTTTCAGTTATGTGAGAGAACACACAAAGTTCAGAACCATACTGTTCATATTTCCTCTTCTTTACAGGAGAAAAATCTATCTCTGGTTCTACACCATCTGATTATTCCTTGGCAACTTGCCAATGCTAAATAACTAAAGTGACAGTGAATTTGAAAATACCTGTTTATTCTTAAGTAACGTTGCTTTGCGCTTCAATTCAATCGCTTTACCTTAAAGACGTTTTCAAAATTTGCAAATTATACAGAAATGCGAACATCAAAGCTAGGTCCCGACAATTCTTATAGAAAAGAGGTACTTTCCTCTTTTAAAAAGAAAATTATAATAACCAGCATATCTCACAAACGCTTATCTAACGTTTTATATGCCAATTAGGCGTAGTAGGATAAGAAAATAATTCTAAATATAGAGTTAACTCCAATAGAAATAATAAAAAAGCAGACTAGTCGAGGGACTATCCTTTTACCACGAGTCTGCTTTCAAATAATTCTATTGCAAAATATTCTATGGGATTCAACTAGGTTCAGCTAATCCTACACCTAGCCTGATCGTTCATCTAGTGCCATTTAACTCCTATACAATCTGTACACATTCAGGAGGCACTAGACCCCTGTCTTCATGGCTCGGCTTTCCCGCGCAGGTATACTGTGTCAATTCAGATGTGGCGCATTGGAGTTATTACTTGATTGTATAAATTCCTGATCTTTGTCGCCCTTCTTACTAATTATATTGGGGTTACTCAAGGCTCATTTGAGAGACTGATAAACTTATTGCATTACAGCTGACACTAGTTCCCATACTGAATTTAACAGCAGTGGTGTTCAACTGTGTACTTGGTATTGCAGGATGTTGCTTGTGTGATTATCGTTTACGAACAAAGTCAGTTTGTGCAACAAGGAAGTGGCAATTAAAAATAAATCATGACTAGTGTGAGAGAATAATGATTAAGATATTTAGCTGGGTAAATGAAATAAGAAAGAGTAAACAAACATCCATGTGTAATGTACCTCAAAAATTAATAAGTATGACCAGGAAATGCCACTATTACACACTGCAGCCAAACCCACGACACCGTGAGGAAGAGACACAGAGAACAAAGGACGAGAAACAGCGCTAGCAAGAAGATAATTAAAGTAAAACAACCAGCTATTCTTCCTCGCTCAGGTGATTGCAAAAGTGAAAGGCCACTAGTAATGCATAGCAAGGACTAAAGCATCCACCCACCCCAAACAATGAGGGCACAAATGAACAGCGAATCAATTACAACAGAAACATCGCCTTAGAACAGTCAGAAGCCAAACCCACTATATACTATGTATTTTACAGACGCCTAATCTTCACACTAGATTGTGCAGTCGATAAACAAAAGCATTGTTTAGCTCGCATGTATGTTCCCTAGCTTATGCAATGTATCATCACAGAGAAATGAAAACAAAATGGCTAACTGCCCATAGATAGTCAGAGCTAACGAAAAACTCAAGTTGAGCCACGGTGGACCAAGCCAAAGACAAGCATCAGGCACCAACCCCTCGATGAAAGTTTTAGGTCAGTTTCTTCATTGAGTATGAGGCCTGACCCACTGCTATGCATTTAAAGTGGAAACCATAGAAAACCAGGATAGGTATACATATACAACCAAGCATGCAGACAGTCTTATGATATCCATGCGATGTATGTCACAATGACGATGTTTTTATTCAGTGTGAATTTCAAGTCCTATTAATAATTGTCTTCATCAAGCGTAAATTCCTTGGTATTTCCTAATTTATTTTTACCAGTCTGTGTCTTATCTGTTTCTACCAAATCCTTTATTATTTGCAGCAAAACAAGTAGGACGTCGGGATGCTTTAAGCGACTTAGAACCACCTCCCGACCCAAACTCTCATAAAAAGCTGCATTAACAATGTAATAGGATTTTGATCATAAGACACAAAAATCGACGTGCAAATTTCTTCTTAGTTCTTATCTTATATAGTTCACGTTTGCTACAAGGAGGCGGCCTCTAACCCATATTGTATGATAAAATGTTACATAAGAAAATAGTTTAGCAGATAACCAGTTGAATTAAATGGGTTGAATGACAGCTATTTAAATGAATGGTTATGTTGTTGCTAATGAAAATATACCAAATATCTTTCAAAAATTTCTCAAAAAACATGTTTTCATAAGATTTTGTTTTAAAACTCCATTTAAAGGATCAGTAATAAACAAACGTTTATACATAGTCATACGTCGTAAATGAAGGTGGTTGGCTAACATATTTTCATACGACATATACTGATAGTAGTCACAAGGCACTATCAAATTACATATAAATCATGGCTACTAAAGTTATGTATTGTGTGAAAGACAAGAAACCTTACTGATTGCCATCAATCAGATACTATGACACACCTTCCTACAGGAAATAAAAACATTTTACGTATTGGTTATGCGAATTCAAGGAACAAATGAGAGCTACTGTAACATAATATGAAAAAAATTAGGGACCTGTCTTTTATCTCCCCTGCTTTCTTATACCACATTTTCAGGATTGGCAACATAGCAAATTATATCAAGCAGGCACATGTCCTTAATACTAAATAAAAACATGAGTACTGCAAAACCATATTTTGGCATGTCTGGACCTTGCAAATTATTATTGGTTGTTGATGCCAGTAGTGACCTTAAATTGATCAATCTCTTAATAATTGTTTGTATCAATGTAATATTACAATTGAATCATCTTGCAAAGAATTATCTTAAGAATAATACAATCATATTATTTTGAAACAAAATAAATTTATGTTTTACGACCTTCTGATTAAATGTTTCAACAATTAATAATAAATATGGCAGTTTTGTGCACTCATACTATTAGTATTGATATTATAAAACATTATTACTGACGTTGTATTCGCCAGAAACATTTTATAGAACGTGTTTCGCTGTCAATGAAACTTAACTGGGCTTTTTTCGTGAAAATGGGCGTTATACATTTTGCCGTTTTATGCAATAATGGAGCCGTATTTCATATCTAACTTTCTACATACTGCTTGCCCATATAGTCGACTATAATGTGTGTAAAATTTATTTTGTTTCCTTTACTAACAAGGAAAATATAACATTTGATACGACCCCCTATCGTGAAATTGATAAGAAATAAATATGCCCATAACATTCATGACCTTAATAATCCACCGTAGATCAGTATTTCCAGTTTTAAATGCTGTTAAATATATCCCCATATAATTCATTTCTTAATCGCATTGACATTGTTTGATAATATACAAAACACTCTGAGGAATAACGGTTGAAAAGAAGTTTTCGAAATAAATTCCTGCGATTTTGATATTTGTGACGTCATACTTTTGGGCGGTCTCATGGGTAACTGCCCTTGATTTAGCCTTGGCAACATGCAAATGTATAAAATATAACCTTTCATCTAACCATTTTCAGCAAAAATCTGCTGTTATACGCTGAGTACTACGAACTCATTTTCTATGTGACAATTGTGAATTGGACCCCGCACTATGGTAAGCGTACTTCCACATTCCTGCATAGATCCTGAGAAACATACAGTAATGACTTGGTATTAGACATTTTTCAGTTACCGCGGACCTTAGGATTTGTAAGATGTAGCACACCTTAGACTTACGTTATTTAAGGGGGGCGATCTCAGCAGTGTAATTCAGAAACGTTCTCCGTTGACGGACAAATCGTAATGTAAGGTGTAACTGAAAAATGTCTATTAGACATTTTTCAGTTGCACATTACATTACGATTTGTCCGTCAACAGAGACTTACTTTGGACTTTATTTAAGAGGGGGGGGGGGTGTCAGCAGTAACTAGAATCTATCTTTTTCGTCTGCTACTAAATATTTTATTTTTGCCCTGAGATCTTTTTTTTACCTTAACAAACAGTGCATACTTTGATGAAATGCCGCATGATGTCATTTCACCAGTTTGCAAGTGTAAAAATCATGTACCGAAAAATATATTTCACAATTGAAATGCAGACGAATATCTTTTTTAAAGTTATTTCTTGTTCCATACATGTATGCATTCACTTGTTGTAACTTGCGAGTAGGTAAATTCGATGTTTCTGCGTCCAATATGATTATTTTTAGGCGTCAATATTTCATCAAGCTCAGGTTAATGGACAGGGGAAACGCATAAGGCATTCGCAACTTGTGCAAGCCAATATAGCTGGAACACAGTATATGAAAATCATTCGAATGCAAAGGAGATATGGAGCAGACATGGAATTCAAGCATGAACGTCCGTATCTTGTTTTGATCATTCATCTACCGAACTACTAGAGAATTTGGGTTCCCCTCTTGACTTTAAGAGGACTTGAATTTATGCATTAGTCATTTCTAACCGGAGAACAGCGGGACTTTGACTTTTGTTGAAACCATGGCAGTTTTCTCCACCGTCTGTCATGTGTAACTTTATACTGCCATATTTGCCTTTTTATATCAAATGCCACACATTTTCCCCACACTAAGGGGACAATGCAAAAAGTTAAAACATGGTACATTTGCCCGGCTATACCCCCACCATGTCAGGGGATAAGGTGCGTGGTTAAAAACGTCCGGTATATCATACTTATTGGGAGAGAGCTCACTTGCAGCAGAAAACTGATGCTTGAGATATAAGTATCAAGCGCGTTCCTTGGGCATTTTATAGCGTTCCCACTCTGAATAGTCCCCCTATATGAAGCCGGAAGTTTAGCCCTTTTGTGGAAAATGGTTCTAGAGCATTTTACATGTCTTAAATGAGCTGTGAAGACACGCAGCATGAGCACAATAAACTGGATTTTTCTCCCAAAAATCAAATTGAATAGCTAAAACCCTATGCTTGCATCGTCAAGTTGTACGCACATGCGTATTTTGGTAAGTACGCCCCTGAGTATGCAAAAAGCTTCCCCCAAGGCAGTCACACAAGGCGCCGTAATGAAGAGACGTCTACACCGACAGTTTTTGTTTTGTCCCCTTGACTGGTGTTACACTATTCAATTGGGGTCATCATTAAACTAAAAACATGACGCATACTGGGAAATTGCTATTGTTAAGTTAAATTAGTGGAAGATCAAGAGGGAGTTCAGGGGGTTCGCTCAAAACCAACCCCCCCCCACCCCCATTTTAAACATCTTATAAAAATGAAATAATTTGCTCTGAGACCAAATTATTTCATTTTCATGGGATATTTAATAAAAATGAGATAAAATCAGAAAAGCGAACCCCGTGCCTTTATACATGTAAACATCATTTCCGGAAATCCTGGATACACCCCTGTAAATACACCAAAAGTCAATATAGTCTATCTCAGTCGATTCTAGCAATTCAAGTGGCATTATACTCTTAACTATTTTTCCACAAGTGTCAACTGTTGTCATCTATTGATGAGTCACATTTACAAACAATTTGGAACAAGATCAGGCTTGACAAAATATCAGGCTTCATCCAAAGCCAAACTGTTTAGCACTGTCATGGTATTCCCCAAGGATCTTTTTAATGAGTTAATTTAAATAAAAGAAAAGATTAAAGAAACTGCAGACAACGAATATGCATGCAAAGTTACCCAGCATGCATATAGATAATTATTGAGTCGATTTGTGTGAACTTTATAAGATATTGACTGTTCATGGTAGTGATCATAAAAAAATAAAAATGCATCAAATATCATAAATGACTACAGGAGGGACCGGCAGACAGGCAGACGGGCTAAATCACTTATGTGATTAAGCTGCATCATATCATATCTAGCTCCTTATCTTCAACATACTGAAGGAGTTCACTGATCTATTATAATTATTATTAATCATTATTTCCTACCTCTCGAAAAAATGCTTAAACTGTTTAATTCAATACACGCTTAGTTGAGCACCCTTAGAAATTCAGAAGGAGTAAAATGCAAAAAGACAATTAGTATAGCTTTTTACCTCATGGTATTAATTTGGTGAAGTGGGTTGGGGGTGGAACCACAGTTTTTCATGACAAGCTTGACTAAGCGGTTTAACAGTGCTTCATGCACATACCTACGCTAGAAACTGACAACAACCCTTCTTGTACCAGCAGAACTCAGTTTTGATAGATAAAAAAATCCTAGGTGTAGAGCTCTAACAAGGGTAGAGGGTGTGTCTTCTGGCTAACTATTTACTACCATATTGCTGCATAAGCCATAATGTGAAAAATTGATTTTTGGCCAACACCCCACCGCCAAGTCCACACAAAGGGTTGAACCCAGGCATATAAACTAAAATTTCGCTTCATATGTTTCCATATCTATTGCACCTCTACCTGCATACTAAAATAGGTAAAAAATAATTGCAATCTGACTAAGTTATTGCAAAATTATTTCATGATTAAATTCCAAAACAGTATGGGACCTGTTCAGGGGCATTTCCAGCTCATACTCACTTACTATCCAATGATGGAAACCATGTTTCAAGGTCACCAGTCTTGTGGTCATGTAAAAAAGGTATAAAGGGTATTCACTACCTAAAAACTAGTGAGTATGATCAGGAAATACCACAATCACAAACAGCAGACAAACTCATGGCACCACGAAGAAGAGCCACAAAACCATCAAGAGACACCAGGAAGACAAACTAAGCAAAGCAACCAGCTTTCTCTTCCCAATCAAGATGATTGCAGAACTAGAATGGACATAAAGTAACGTACAATAAAACATAGAACAATTACAGACTCGCACAACGGGAGTTACAATAAACAAAAAGTCAACAACAACAGAACAACCGCCTAAGAACAGACAACAGCCTAAGCCACTGGGGGCCTTAAATGCATTTTACTGGTACCTAATCTTTGCTCTAGATTCTGCTGTTGTTGGAGTATAAGAAATGTCCAGCTCGCATGAAAACTTTCTACGTATATCAAAGTAACGTACAATAAAACATAGAACAATTACAGACTCGCCCAACGGGAGTAACAATAAACAAAAAGTCAACAACAACAGAACAACTGTCTAAGAACGGACAACAGCCTAAGCCACTGGGGGCCTTAAATGCATTTTACTGGTACCTAATCTTTGCTCTAGATTCTGCTGTTGTTGGAGTATAAGAAATGTCCAGCTCGCATGAAAAGCATCTACGTAATCAGAATGTCCATATGAATTTCGACTTCAATTGGTTCAAAATTCCAAACTGAGTCCTCTTGCAGGAACGGTCCAATCAAGCATCCAAATAAGAGCGTGCAAATGAAAGTGATTCTCCTTTATTTCTACAGCCAGACTCAATAGATTGAATATAATTTCCGTTTCTAGTGCAGAAGTGGAGGTTGAAATCTTTCTCTCTAACAGAGTCAAACCGTTGCATGAGTTGCAGTCTGTTCTGAATTCATTATGTTTACTTCCATCATAAAATTAGTCCAGAGTGCATTTTAATATAATCAGCAGACATAAAAAGCATGCATCATTTTCATGACTACAATACATCATCACTTTAAAAGAAAATAATAGTTTACTGAAGATGACTTTATTGAAGCACTTCATAGGATTTCCTAAAAAGAAATTAAGCGAGTCGCAAGTTACAACTAATGAAGTTGTTAAACGTTTCTGAATTACACTGCTGAGATTGCCCCTGTTAAATAACGTTAGTCTAAGGTGTGCTACACCTTACAAATTCTAAGGTAACTGAAAAATGTCTAATACGAACCCTGGCCTCAAAGTTATCCATTTTTTTACGCTCAACTCAATTAAGCATGAAATTTAAAATACAACAGACTAAGATTCTAAGAACATGATTTTTAACGCTTTTAACTGTAAGATGTTGTATTTATCATGCTGTTTCATGTTCAGCCCATGGGAGCTCCATATACATGCACGTATTGTGAGATTCGTAGATATGATGATGCACAGAAGTTATATAAAGAAAACTACAATAAAACCTGTGTTAAAATGACCACTCCGAAATAGAAAAAAAACAAAGATCTTAATGACAAATGTTAGATTAATGAAGGTCAAAAGTATTGTAGAATGCTCCTGTTGGAGCATTCTGCAATGCTTGTGACATGCATTTAGCGATAATTGGTCTTGAAAACCAATTTGTGGTCTTTTTGAGTGTTGCAATTTTACACAGGTTTTACAGTATACTTAGACCTTTTTATTCTTGGTCTTATATTCAAACAATGACCTGAACCATACGTTTCCGATATTCCATAACTTATATGCGGAAATCTTCGATAAACTTGGAACATTCTACTGTTTCATGTTTAGCCCATGGAGCCCAATATATAAACACACATTGTTATACACACATTGTCCTATATAAGACCTCCTCTGATTGGCTGAAACTAGCTTACACTGTTGTGACAGATCTTGATGTCAAAAAGTGATGAGCTCAGGACAGGTTAACATTCAGGGTTTTTTTCAGTCCTGACAGACAGCTTAAAATAGGACAGGGTAACATGGCCGTTTTCACTGCTGCCTGACAGCTAAAAATAGACATTGAAACACTGACTGATTTCTTATGTATATTTCACGTGTGTTAAATTCAGAATTTGTTCATTTTATGAGAACAGCATTTCACAAAATGCAATTATTTTGCTTATCTCATAAGAGTTTCAGAATTTGGGCAGTATACTGTTGAAATAATCTACCTAGTGAAAGTGCACTAGGAACATCTGACCTGAGTACATTCATAAATATAAAAATACTTTAAATAAAACCAGGAAAGGCCAAACAGTGCCATATAACAAAACATAGGTGCATTCTTTTTAGTTAACATCAGGATTAGTCAACCCTCGAAAGTGATGTTCACCTCGGCTTCGTCTCGGTGAACATCACTCTTCTCGTGATGACAAATCCTGATGTTAACCTCAAAAGAATGCATCAATTGTATAATGTTGCACTGATTCATATCACTTTCGTATTTTACTGCATTGTCAGCATAGTACAGGGTGTTCTATTTCAGCAAGACTTAGTTCAGACTGTTTTATGTGCATGTTAAAATAAATAAATATGTAAGTGAGCGTCAAACCCCACGAAATTTTTTGCTGTTCTGTCTCGTTCGCGCTGTTTTTCCTGGAAAATAGAAAATTTACTGCTTGTCTTTTCCTCACAGAAGCAAGAAATATATGTTGTTTTCTTTACCAGCACTATATATTTCAACCGTATTGGTTTTTCAAATTCGCATTTATTTTTAATACCCTATAGCATAATTGAGCCGTGACATGTGATTTCCAACAATGTGGCACTTTGACAAGTGTAGACTCAGATGAGCCTGTGTAGCCCCCTTTTAAGCTAAGAAACTCCAAATGATGTTCAGTCAGTAGTTTAACAGTTATAGAATACTCAAGCGACAAGCAAAGGCTCTGATCAGACTGCGCGTATGCGCAGGCTGGTCTGAGCCTTTGCTGGTCGCACATACCACATTGTTGGAAATCTCATATCACGGCTCATATGAAGATGATAAAAGGACCACGGACAGTCTTCTATTCAATCTGCCCAAGTTTTGAGAGACTATGGCCAGAATAAAATATAATTGACAACTAAATGTTTGCGCTTAAATCAAAACCTGGCATTTAGTGCACCTAAAAAAAATATGAAAAAATATGGAAAATATTGTATATTTATTTGATGTCAGCACTTTAGGGTTTATAGGCGCGTTGTTGAATTTCAATATAAGACTTACTTTTTGAAAAAACTTACCGCATCGTCCTATAGGATGCAACTTGTCTCAAATCAAAACTAAATGCCTCTACTTTAATTTTGATTGGGTCGTACGTTCGAAAATCGGTAGCGTCGTATTCAAAAAAGTGGAGATAAATCTATCCTTGCAGAAAAGGGAATTGTGAAGTACGAATTTTGCAGTTTAAAAATATTATTTTTTCGTAAATTATTTTATTTTCTAAAATCAATTTAACTTTTATTTATTTTTTTAATCAAGTTTGGCTGGTTTTCTTCATTTGCAGACATAACTAACGAGGGATAACTCTTACTACCATAAAAATAGAACATTTTCCTCGATATCTTTCCTAATAATACCGTTATTCTTAGCACAAAAACGTTGATCATTTTTAAGAAAAATATGAATTTGCTTTTCAAAAACATGATAAACAGTATTCTGACATGATTGACGGCGCGGAAAATTGCTTGCATAGTTGCTACCCGCGTGTGAAAAATACTCTGTTTTCGTGCATTTAACCAATACACTCGATATACTGAGCATGGTCGAATTACTGAATCTGCTTTGTGATATGCATTTAAGACTTCACACCTATCACCAAGATTGGTGCAACTACTTCTGAGCTTGGACGAATTACTGAATCTGCTTGGTGATATGCATTAAGGCTTTGACACCTATCTTCAAGAATTGGTGCAACTTCCTCTGCGCATGGACGAATTATTGAATCTGCTTGGTGATATGCATTTAAGACTTCACACCTATCACCAAGAATTGGTGCAACTACTTCTGAGCTTGGACGAATTACTGAATCTGCTTGGTGATATGCATTAAGGCTTTACACCTATCTGTAAGAATTGGTGCAACTTCTTCTGCGCATGGACGAATTATTGAATCTGCTTGGTGATATGCATTAAGGCTTCACACCTATCACCAAGAATTGGTGCAACTACTTCTGAGCATGGACGAATTATTGATCTGCTTGGTGATATGCATTGAGGCTTCACACCTATCACCAAGAATTGGTGCAACTACTTCTGAGCATGGACGAATTACCGAATCTGCTTGGTGATATGCATAACGGCTTCACACCTATCACCAAGAATTGGTGCAACTACTTCTGAGCACGGACGAATTATTGAATCTGCTTGGTGATATGCACTGAGGCTTCACACCTATCACCAAGAATTGGTGCAACAACTTCTGAGCATGGACGAATTACTGAATCTGCTTGGTGATATGCATTTACGTTTTCACACCTATCACCAAGAATTGGTGCAACTACTTCTGAGCATGGACGAATTATTGAATCTGCTTGATGATATGCATTTGAGGTTTCACACCTATCACCAAGAATTGGTGCAACTACTTCTGAGCATGGACGAATTACTGAATCTGCATGGCGATATGCATTTGAGGTATCACACCTATCACCAAGAATTGGTGCAACTACTTCTGAGCATGGACGAATTACTGAATCAGCTTGGCGATATGCATTTGAGGTTTCACACCTATTACCAAGAATTGGTGCAACTACTTCTGAGCATGGACGAATTACTGAATCTGCTTGATGATATGCATAAAAGTTTCACACCTATTACTAAGAATCGGTGCAACTACTTCTGAGCATGGACGAATTACCGAATCTGCTTGGCGATATGCATTAAGGCTTCACGCCTATCACCAAGAATCGGTGTAACTACTTCTGAGCATGGACGAATTAATGAATCTGCTTGGCGATATGCATTAAAGCTTCACACCTATCACCAAGAATCGGTGCAACTACTTCTGAGCATGAACGAATTACTGAATCTGCTTGGTGATATGCATTAAGGCTTCACACCAATCACCAAGAATCGGTGCAACTACTTCTAAGCATGGTCGAATTACTGAATCTGCTTTGTGATATGCATTTAAGACTTCACACCTATCACCAAGAATTGGTGCAACTACTTCTGAGCTTGGACGAATTACTGAATCTGCTTGGTGATATGCATTAAGGCTTCACACCTATCTTCAAGAATTGGTGCAACTTCTTCTGAGCATGGACGAATTATTGAATCTGCTTGGTGATATGCATTAAGGCTTCACACCTATCACCAAGAATTGGTGCAACTACTTCTGAGCATAGACGAATTACTGTATCTGCTTGGTGGTATGCATTAAGGCTTCACACCTGTCACCAAGAATTGGTGCAACTACTTCTGAGCATGGACGGATTAGGGGAGACCGGGGCAAAATGATCCACTTTTTTAAAATATTTTTCCTGCCTTTATGACTGGATATATCTTATTGCTTTTAAATGTATAATACACTGTCAAGTATTAGCTACAACTTGAGAGAAAGAAAAACAGGCATAAAGTGACATTAATGCTTGAAATCAAGCATTCAAAATGTGTGGTCAGCTGTATCATTTTGCCCCGTGCACGGGGCAAAATGATACAGTACACAGGGCAAATTGATACAGTAAGACTTTTCTCATCTCAGATTCAAATATTCAAGACGTAGCACAGAAATAACTATAAATACAATTAAACAATTTATAATGCTATATATCGCCACGGAAATATGATTGAACACGAACAGTTTTCTGAATTTTCTGAGTCACATTTGTTACCATTCACGTTTTATGTTTTGCCACGGGCAAAATGATACAGTTGACCACCCATTTTTAACATTCTGAAAAATAGAATGGTACTTTTCTGACATAGTAGCATTATTTAATTTTCTTGTGATAGGAATAGACAGTTTCGATAAAAATATTTTGAAAATGCTTTAAAACAGAGTCAAATTAGATTATTTCAGACTGTATCATTTTGCCCCAACCACGCTGTATCATTTTGCCCCAATGACCTCTTGTTTACTGATCTCGTAACAATTCAAAAATACGACACCCCACAATAGTTCTGATTATTTGGAGACATATCAGTATCTATATAGTTCAATTTACACGATACAATTAAAATATATATCAACCACATTTTTCACATTCATAAAATAACTGATACCTTCGAAATTTACTCAGGGTGCCTCAAAAGTTAATTGTTTGGATAAAAAACTTAACTTTGCTCTGTTTTGGCTGAGCCTTTCTTATAATATGGCGGATTTTAAAATGCGCATTCAGTTTGAGTAAGAAACGTCATATATGGCATCATCTTTTGAAAAATCGCGCTGTTTCATTTTGCCCAATGTATCATTTTGCCCCGGTCTCCCCTACTGAATCCGCTTGGTGATATGCATTTAAGGTTTCACAACTAGATGCTCAAGATGGTTTTGTTTCCTTTCTTTTTTCTAAATTTCACAGCATTAATAAATCTCGTGTTTGGGTTGTGAAATTGAAGATTCTGACACTGCAATAAACTTAAATTCGATATATCCGTACCCGTGACACAGAGATCAAATATTTCTTTAATTGAACCATTTATGACAGTAAAAATATATATAACAAGTCTGCTGTCCTGCCAGCCAAGAATGACAGTGATGTCATGTTTTGTTTACAAAGTTAGAGTCATGCAGCGCTATTTTGACTATGTTGACTTTAAGTATATTTACAATAATATTTACCAGTAGAGTTGTCCGGGTTCGCCGCATACGAATAAGGCGCACTTCGAATCGAACTAAAGTTACTACTATAGTTCTTACGTAATAGATGCGCACGCACGTTTACACCCGAACGACTGAAGTTGGAACTTTTAGTTGGTTGGCAAGTAAACAAAAATAATAGCCCTGTATGATCCACTTCAATTCTTCGTCTTAGACAAAAAGGATGTTATAAACTGCACAGCGCTTTCTAATAATCAATTACGAATAAGTGGGACCAAAAAATTATGCTCAGCTAGGTTTCTTTTACAAAAACATAGCATTTTGAGGCTACTGACCGATTTGAGCCCATCGTGCTAGATCTTGAACCCATCGTTAGATATGTCTAGAGTAGGGAACCAGCCTATCTACTTGAGTAACGGTGCTCCGACCATCTCCAGTAGGTTCGTGGCGTCACCCTAGTAGCGACTTTAGGTGTTCGAATCAAACTTTAGTTACTATAATAGGGACTATAGTTCGATTCGAAGTACGCCCAAGTATACGTAAAAGGAAAGGTATAACAACACCGTGTTGAAACATGTACGCGATAGGTGAAGATGGGTATTAATGATAGGTTGCAGAAGAATTTTGACCTGTCCAAAGCAAAAACTGTATAGCGTTTCAAGCTTTGATATACAAAAGTGATTCAAACACAACTAATGCAGCGTGTATTAAATTAGTCTGAGTATATGCTTTACGTTCCATATAACGATTTTTCAGTCATGTGGGGACGATTTTCTTTCTTCCTATATTTGAACAGTACTAAGAAGCGAATAAAGTAAAACATAAGACAGCGACTCCGATGAGTCTCGAGCTAGCAGCCCTTCGATCCCCTGCCTTATACTGAAGAAACTGAGCCACTTCGCCCGCGTGCATCGTGTCTTTTAGTTAAATGATCTATTCTACACAGTTAAAATGCTAATTAAATGCCACTTTATGCTAAACAATCAAATTTGATAGCGAGTTGATATTCCCCGCCGAAATTCTGAAATTTAGGCAATAACGAATATCCGTGTGCATCGGAATGAGTATTCATGTGTATCGCCCGAAAATTATTGATATTTGGGCAATCAGAGGGCAATAACATCTCTACACCCAAAGACATCCTTATAAATCTTCACATGCATCATCACACCATTGCCATATATAAATTTCATGAAAATCGTTCTATTGCTTTCTCATCAATGGCTAAGGAATCGAAAAACCATGACATTCTGAAAGCCAAAGTGCAATAACTCATATATTGCCCAGAAATTCATGACACAACTTCATGTGCATTATAGTATCGTCACATATACTCAGAATAAAATCCATAAAATTTGATCAATTGCTTACTTAAACCGCGGTAACATTGATCCCACCGACAGTCTGCGGACTGTCAGTGATGCTAATCGGCCGACAGTCGACCAACAGTCGCCTGATTTTGTGTGCAGTTTAAGCTGATTTTTTGGGTCAGCCAGCGGCAAAAAAAATCATAAAACAACAGTTTTTTTTCGATTGGCCGACTGGGACTTGGCAAATGGTTTGGAGTCGACCGTCCGTCTGTTGACTATCGGCCGATCATCGGTTGGCGCTCCACCAACTATTTTCAAAATGAGTCACTCAAACCTGTCTGACTGTCAGCCGATCATCTGGCGACAGTCAGCTGAGTGACAGCAGATAATTTTTATTCGACCGATAGCCGGCATACAGTCGCCCGATTCTTGTCCCTTATAAGCCACGCCCCATATTTTTATTGCATTCATGTATAATTTATTTTGAACTTTCTGCTTTCTCTTTATGTTTTATTTTTTAGGCTGAAAGCGACTAAATACAAATTTTCAATTTTGCTACTATATGCAAAACATGCATGGATACTGAAGCCAAAGCCATATTATAGTTTGGTCAGTCGACGGACAGTCGGCCGACAGTCGGCCGACGATTGGTGGATAATCGGGTGTTGGTCGGTCGATTGAAAAAACTTTGTGGTTGATAAAATGAATCAAGCGAGGTTTGTTTTCATTGTAACTGCTAGGGTCAGCCGACTAAAATCTTTTGGCCGATCAACATGAAAAAAAATCTAGTTGGCCCACTGTCGGTCTTAAAGTAACCCAGGTATTAGTTATGGCTGAGGACGGAATAAATAATTCAAATTTTAGCTACATAAGGGCATTACCTCCGTTGCTACTTAGGAACCCTGACAAAACTGCATGCGCATTACCACACGGTCATAGATACTCAGTATAAGTCTCTCTCTCAATCTCTTGGCCTCCTTCTTTCTCTCTCTCTCCTTCTCTCTATCTCCTTCTCTCTCTCTCTCCTTCCCTCTCTCATTCTCTCTCTCTCCTTCTCTCTCTCCTTCTGTCCCTCCTTCTGTGTCTCCTTCTCTCTCTCAGCTTCTCTCTCTCCTCTCTATCTCCTCTTTCTCTCTCTCATCTCTCTCTCTTATTCTCTCTCTCATTCTCTCTCCTTCTCTTCTCTCTTCTTCTTTCTCTCCATCTGACCTTATCTCCCTCTCTCATTTTCTCTCCTCTTCTCTCTCTCTTTCTACTTCGCTCTCTCTCCTTCTTTCACTCCTTCTCTCTCACTCTCTCTCCTACCCTCCTCTCTTTCCCTCCTTCTCTCTCTCCCCTATCTCTCCTCTCTCTCCTGCTCTCTCTCTTCTTCTCTCCTGCATTCTCTCTCTCTCTCTTGTTCTCTCTCTCCCCCCTCTCTCTCTCTCTCTCTCTTGTTTTTTCTCTCTCTCTCATTCTCTCTCTCTCATTCTCTCTCCCATTCTCTCTCTCATCTTTCTCTCTCATCTCTCTCCATCCTTTTCTCCTTCTCTATCTCCCATTCCCTCTCTCCTTCTCCTTCTCTCTCTTTCCTTCTGTCCCTTCTTCTGTCTCACCTTCTCTCTCTTCTCTCTATCACATTCTCTCTCCTTCTCTTCTCCCTTTCCCTCTCTCTTTTTCTCTTCTATATCTCCTTCTGTCTCTCTCCTTCTGTCTCTCTCCTTCTGTCTCTCTCCTTCTGTCTCTGCTTCTGTCTCTCATCTCTCTCCTTCTCTCTCTCCCTCTCTCCTTCTCACTCTCTTGTTCTCTCTTTCCTTCTCTCCCTTCTTCTCTCTCTCCAATTCTCTGTATATCTCTCTCTCCTTCTCTCTCTCTTTCTCTCTCTCTCCTTCTTTTTCTCATTTTCTCTCATTTTCTCCCTCCTTCTCTCTCTATCCTTCTGTCCCTTCTTCTGTCTCTCTTTTTCTCTCTCCACTCTATTACATTCTCTCTCTTTCTCTCTCTCTCTCTCTCTCTCTCTCTCTTTCTCTCTCCTTCTGTCTCTGCTTCTGTCTCTCCCATTCTCTATATATATCTCTCCTCCTCTCTCCTCTTATCTCTCTCTTCTCACTCTTTCTCTCTCTCTCTCTCTTTCTTTCTCTCATTTTCTCTCCCGCCTTCTGTCCCTCCTTCTGTATCTTCTTCTCATGCTCCTCTCTATCACATCCACCCTCCTTCTTTCTCTCCTCTCTCTCTCTCTCTCCCACACACTCTCTATCTCTCTATTTTCTTCTCTCTCTCCTTCTATCTCTTGTTCTCTCTCCGATTCTCTCTCTCTTTCTCCTTCTCTGTTTTCTCTCTATCTCTCCTTCCTTCTCTCTCTCTCCTTCTGTCTCCTCTGTTTCTCTCTCTGTCTCCATCTCTCTATCTCTCCTTCTCCCTCTGTCTCCTTCTCGCCTTCTCTCTCTCATTCTCTCTCTCTCTCTCCTTTGCTCCCTCTTTCCCTCTCTGTCCCCTTCCTTCTCTCATTCTCTCTCTCTCTCTCTCTCACCTTCTCTCTCTTTCTCTTTCTCTCTCTCTCTATCTATCTCTCTCTCTCTTTCTCTCTCTCTCTCCTTCACTCCCTCTTTCCCTCTCTATCCCCTTCCCTCTCTCATTCCCTCTCTCTCTCTCCTTCTCTCTCTCCTTCTTCTCTCTCTACTTCTCTCTCCTTCTCTCTCCTTCTCTCTCTCTCTCTATCATTCTCTCTCTCCTTTTCGCGCTCTCTCTCTCTCTCTACCCCCTCTCTCTCGTGTAAAACATAAAGGAGGGAGCGCAGTGGCTCAGTGGTAGATTGCTTGACTCGATACAGAGGTGTCGCGGGGCTCGAGCCTCACTGGCGTTACTGCGTTGTGGTCCTTGAGCAAGACACATTTATCATAGCGTGGTACTGGTTCAGCCCAGGAAGACCCGTTCCTGCTTAACTGAAAGATTGTTGATGGGACGTTAAGAATCAAATCAAACAAACAAAATAAACTCTCGTGTAAAAAGTTTTGATATCGACAATATTATATGTATTATATGATTTTATGAGATATACCTGGACATCTCTAATAGGGATGTCCGGGATACGCGGCATAAGCATACAAATACGGATAGGTAAACGTTAAAGCGATATCACAATAGTGGAAGTAGTACGCAGCTAATGAGGACGTTGAGCGGTGCAGTATATTTCATAAAATCATAATACATATAATATTGTCGATATCAAAACTTTTTACACGGAATGCAGAAGAGCAAATCATCCATGTTGATAGAGAGAGAGAGAGAGAGAGAGAGAGAGAGAGAGAGAGAGAGAGAGGGAGTACTTGTAATTTTATTTTTGGTTTGTATTTCCTTGCAATTGTGGTCTTCCTGGCGTCTAAAATTGTAGGTAGCCTGTTTGCTAAATACAATCTAGAGTGCGAGCTTGTACATGTATGGACGACTCTTATCGCATACGATAGTAGAACTAGTTGAGGTCAGCATTCATGGATGCTCGGTCTCAGTAGGGCAGTGATAAACCACTTCAAAATGATGGTATGCACATAAATGGGACAACGGCGAATATCCCATTCAAATACATGCATATTACCAAGTATTAATGGGCCCTTCGAGATTTTATCGGCCCTTTGCAGGTTTTGATAAGCCTAAGAATCATTAGCATAAATAACGTGAAATTTGGATAGCTTATATATAGGGCCAAGCATTAAGTCAGTATCATTTAGAGAAATGGTTGGCAGCGGCTCAGTGGTAGAGTGATTGACTCGAGAACAAGGGGCCGCGGGTTCGAGCCTCACCGGCGTCACTGCGTTGTGGTCCTTGAGCAAGACACATTTATCCCAGCATAGTACTGGTTCAACCCAGGAAGACCTGTTTATTTGAAAAATTGTTGATGGGACGTAAAGAATCAAATCAAACAAAAGTATCATTAAAACTATAATAGTTTTCTCTGGAATTGCATCGAGCTTTATGATAGAGCCGTGCGTGGTACAGGCACTTGCGTAAAAGAGAAATATCAAAATTTAAGCATCTTTCTGCACACAAGCCCTTAAAGTTTGTAAGGTGAAATTTAGTGAGCACAGAGTTGGTTTGGTAATTTTGTTTCTTTTTGAAAATAATACATTTGTTTAGTCTAACTTGAACACTTTATAACTTAACATTTAGGTCCTATCACATCGCAAAAAATGCATTTGTAAAACCAGACATTGGAAATTATCAAATGTATAAACTTTACTTGGTATAGCAAAATACTTTCGTCGAAAGTGCAGACTTGTTGAGCAGTCTTTTAACTGGTCATCCTTAATATATAAACCCCGGTCAAACAGAGCTTGCAACCACACTGCAACCTCAAAAATAACAATTGCAGAGGAGTTACACAATACGTGGTAAAGTTTTAAAAAGGTCGCAGCTAGGTCACCGATCATAATGAGTCACCACAAGTATTTTGAGAATGCACAAAAGACAAGCCGCAATTGATTTTGATCGCCGTCTAGTTGCGAAGCCTTTCTAGAAGCTGCTTATCAGTCAAATCACCGAACCGTCGCAGATCGATCGCCAATCAGTCGCGAATGATTTGGATCTTTAATCTCCAGCACCTGGTCTATGGCTGAACGGCGACCAGTTGCTTACAGGTTGCAGTGCCAGCTAAAACAAAAGCTATGCTGTCTTTCTGGCAAACATTGAAATGGTAAAAAAATTATTACTGAAATTCAGACTTGAGATTCTGATGATGAATATCAGCTGTCCTATCGGATATATCAGATGCTGAAAGTGTAAGGCCATAGCTAAATGTCCCAACCACAACTGCAGCACTCTCTTTTAATGTAAGCAAAGCAACTGTATCTCTTGTGTTTTCTTGATGGCAACCTAAAAAGAAATCGTGTTATTCGTTCCATTCATTTTAGTTTAAAAAAGGTGGTAGAGCCAACCAGGCACCAATTAGTTGCTGACCAGTCTCCGATCAGTCACTGATGAGTCTCAGATTGGTCAATGATTTGTCGCTGGACATTATACTGAACTACATGTAGTCGCCGACTGATCGCCAATTTAGTGTAAAACGATCGCGGATTTTTGGACGACTGGCGGGGAACTGATCATAGACTGTTCAATGACATATTGGCGACTAGTCAGAGATTATTTCAGGAGTAGAAATGTGGCTGCAATGGTCGCAGAGGCCGCAAACAAGCTCAGTCGCCGAGAGGTCGCGCGGCAGTTGCAAGCTCTGTGGGACAGAGGCTTTGGCCTTGGTTTTAGGTTATTTCTGGTCAAGCTGGGATCACTATTATAGGCTTTCACGATCTGGAATAAAATATTTTAAAGATCTTTTTTTACATAGATGAGTGTGGTGGCCATGTTTGTATTGTGATCTGAACAATTCGAACACGTTCAACTATCTTGAGGGGTCCCCTATTTAAAAATAGTAAGTGACCAATGAGCCTTTTGCTCAGGTGCATTCGGCTCAAGTGAGCTAACACACATCTTGAAAATGATCATACTGATTGCTGAAAAATAAGATTAAACTAGAAACTGTGTTTATGAAACACTATGCCCCAAACCATTTGTTGCTAGTGATACATGTTTCACTAGGTAGCAAAGTATTCACCAGGAGCCTGCTCAGAGACCATGTGACAGAAAAACATGACCCACTTGTTATGAATGTACACAAAATCTAAATCAAGAATTCATAGGCTCAATGAGGAATGTCATGAGAACGCAAACAGCAGATACCAGAATCAAATGCGCTCTCTTATCTGAGTGATCATTGTTCATAGTAAATAACGTTGATTTTCACAAAGTATGAATAGAATCAGACGGCGATCGAGCGCAATGCTTATGCGAGTCATTCCTTTGAAAACCATATATACTGAAATACTTTAGAAATGCTCCACTTATATTTTATTGCAATTTCTATACTTGTACAATTAATTCTAATCTACACTTTTACTAAATTTAACTCCTCATTCAACAAATACTTGATATGAGATGTGTAACCCGCGCATGCCGGTGGAGGACATATGCCGTTTTGTGACTTTCTAAACTGAGGTTATGGTCTTTTAAGCATTGCGTACACGCCCATTTGACAAGTATTGTTATCCTTTTTTATCCACATGCACCGGATAAACCGGGCTACACTTCCCAAAAAGGTGTTGGTTTGAACTTTAATAAAATATTAGCGGTGCGTTTCTAAAGTCTCTCAGGGTATGTTGGGTCCAACTTATGCTGTAACAATGGCACCAATTCTCAAAGTTGTGTTTGTTATGCCAGAGTCACTTAAACCAAAGACAGAGCTTTCAGCAGCAAGCAATGTATTTCGTCACGTCATGGAATGGATCACACTTACATTGTTAACAGAGTATGAAAATGTAATGGACATTTGCAGGATGTTTCACAATCACCGCAGGAGCTCGAAGTTCGGTCCGTATATCACCTATATAGACTCAAAACCAAAAGCTCAGTATCAATACCTTGATTACATAATGACATCGTGAGCGTTTCGTATGAGGAACGAGCTTCAAGCTCATTTGCAATCACAGACCAGCATGGAAGAGACACAGAATACAGACGGCCTCGCAAAATTTATATGAAATAAAGTATAACAACCATCTCTCTCTACCTCAGCGGTATGATGACAAAACTAGAAATGAATCTAAATACTGCACTACAAAACAACAACTAAAGATATATCCTCGCAAACATGGGGTGTAACAATAAACTGTAAATCGAACAATAAATAACCACGACCTATGAACGGACAGCAACCGAACAACCCACTGGCTATTTAATGACATATGTTAGCACCACAGTCACAGGTAGACAAAAAGCAGAATTTCGAATAGACCGCTACAGCCCAGTAAGTAGAATATCAGACTCGTGAACAACAGCTGCCAGGTTCAAAACCCATCGCCATCGTCGGGAAAGACACTGTCCTAATGACCTAGCACTTTCACAACTCACTAAAGAGTCTCGACCTGACTGAAAAACTGATGACCACTTAGTTGAGCATCAGCTAGAGAGAGAGAGAGAGAGAGAGAAAGCGAGAACTTCAAAACACTTATACTGAATATATATGACCACGTGTGGTTATGCACATATAGTTCTGTTAGGGTTACTAAGTAACAACGGAGTTATTGCCCTTATATTGCCAAAATTTAACTAATACCTGGGTTACATTAAGACCAACAGTCGGCCGACTAGATTTTTTCATGTTGATCAGCCCAAAAGATAAGGTTTTACTCGGGTGACTCTAGCAGTTACAATGAAAACAAACCTCGCTGGATTGATTTTTACAACCACAAATTTTTTCTCCAACGCCCGATTATCCGCCGATTGTTGGCTGACAATGGGCTGACTGTCTGCCGGCTGATCAAACTATAATATGACTTTGGCTTCAGTATCCATGCACGTTTTGCATATAGTAGCGAAATCGCCAGTTTGTATTTAGTCGCTTTTCGCCTAAAGAAGAAAGCATTAAGAGAAAGCAGAAAGTTCAAAATAAGTTATACATGAATGCAATGAAAATATGGGACGTGGCTTATAAGCGACTGCCGACTATCGGTCGATAATAAAGATTATGTGTCGCCTCTCGGCCGACTGTGGCCAGATGATTGGCTGACAGTAAGCAAGGTTTGAATGACTCATTTTGAAAATAGAAGTTTGGCTGAGTGTCAGGCGACCGTCGAACGATGATCGGCCGATGGTGGACAGACGGTAGATTAACTCCAAACCGTTTGCCAAGTCCCAAAGACAGACGGCTGATCGAAAACAAATAAAACTGGTCAGTTATAAGTTTTTACCGCCGGCTGACCCTTAAAAGCAGCTAAAGCGCACACAAAATCAGCCGACTGTCAGTCGACCATCGGCCGATTTGCATCACTGACAGTCCGCAGACTGTCACTGTGATCAATGTAACCGCGGTTTAAGTAAGCGATTGATCATATTTCATGGATTTTATTCTGAGTATATGTGACGATACTATAATGCACATAAATTTGTCATGATTTCCTGGGCAATATATGAGTTATTGCCCTTTGGCTTTCAAAATGTCAATTGGTTTTACAGTCCTCAGCGATTGATACGCAAGCAATAGAAGGACTTTCGTGAAAAGTATATATGGCATTGGTGTGATGATGCATGTGAAGATTTATAAGGATGTCATTGGGTGTAGAGAAGTTATTGCCCTCTGATTGCCTTAATATCAATGAATTTCGGGCGATATACACGAATACTCATTCGGTTGCACATGAATACTCATTAGAACAAGAGTAATTGCCTAAATTTCATAATTTTGGCGGGGAGTATCAATTCGCCATCGAATTTGCTTGTTTAGCATACCTTTATCTGCCTGAAAATGCGTTTAATTAGCATTTTGACTGTATGGGATAGATCATATATTTAGAAGACACGCTGTACGCGGGGCGAAGTGGCTCAGTTTCTTCAGTATAGGGTAGGGGATCGAAGGGTTGCTAGCTCAAGACTCACCGGAGTTGCTGTTTTATGTTTTACTTTATTCGCTTCTTAGTACTGTTCAGATATAGGAGGGCAGAAAATCGTCCCCACATGACTGAAAAATTGTTAACTGGAATGTAAAGCGTATACACAGACAAATTAAATACACGATGCATTAGTCGAGTGTGCATCACTTTTGTATATAAAAGCTTGAGACGCTAAACAGTATTAGCTATGGACAGGTCAAAATTCTTCAATACTCATCTACACCTATCGCGTACATGTTTCAATACGGTGTTGTTATACTTTTCCTGATACGTATACTTATTCGTATGCGGCGAACCCGGACAACACTATTAGAGATGTCCGGGATAAGTGGCATAAGCATACAAAAACGGATAGGTAAACGTTAAAGCGATATCACCATATAAGAAGTAGTACGGAGCTAATGAGGACGTTGAGCAGTGCACAGTATTTCATAAACTCATATAATGCATATTATATTGTCGATTAAAAACTTTTTACACGGAATACAGGAGAGCAAATCATCCATGTTGAGAGAGAGAGAGAGAGTGAGAATCCTTGTAATTTTATGTTGGTTTGACAATGTATTTCCTTGCAATTGCGGTCTTCCTGGCGTCTAAAATTGTAGGTAGCGTGTTTGCTAAATACAATCTAGAATGCTAGCTTGAACATGTATATGTATGTACGACGCTTATCGCATACGATAGTAGAAAAAGTTATGTATGCTCGGTCTTAATAGGGCAGTCACAAATCAGGTCCAAATGATGGTATGCATTTAAATGGGACAACAGCGAATATCCCATTCAAATCCTTCGAGATTTTATTGGCACTTAGCCTAAGAATCATTAGCATAAATAACGTGAAATTTGGATAGCTTATATATAGGGTCAAACATAAAGTAAGTATCATTAAAACAATAATATTTTTTGTCTGGAATTGGATTGGGCCTTATGATAGAGACATACATAGTACAGGCACTTGCGTAAAAGAGAAATATGAAAACTTGAGCATCTGTCTACACACAAGCCTTTAATGTTTGTAAGGTGAAATTTAGTGAACACAGAGTTGGTTTGGTATTTTTTTTTCTTTTTGAAAATAATACATTTGTTCAGTCTAACTTGAACACTTTATAAGGTAACATTAAGGTCCTATCACATCGCAAAAATGCATTTGTAAAACCAGACATTGGAAAATATCAAATGTATACACTTTACTTGACTGCAAAATACTTCCTTCAAAAGTGCAGACTTGTTGAGTAGTCTTTTCACTGACCATCCTTAATATATAAACCCCGGTCAAACAGAGCTTTCAACCACACTGCGACCTCTCTGAAAAAAAATGACAACCGCAGAGAAGTTACACAGCACGTGGCAAAAATTTACAAAGGTCGCAGCTAGGTCATCGATCAGAATAAGTCACCACCAGAATTTTGAGCGTGTACACAAAAGACGAGCCACAATTGATTTTGATCGTCGACTAGTCGCGAAGGTTTTTTAGAAGCCGCTTATCAGTCAAATGGCCAAACTGTCGCCGATCGATAACCAATCAGTCGCAGACGAATTCATGAATAATTTGGACCTTAAATCTCCCTCATCTGGTCTATGGCTAAACGGCGACCGGTTGCTGACAGGTTGCAGTGCCAGCTTAAAAAAAGCTATGTTGTCTTTCTGGCAAACATTTTAAGTTTTTGCAACATGGGACATAAAGGTGGTCAAAAATAGACAGTATCACCAAAGCAGAAGGAAAAAATATTATTACTGAAATTCAGACTCGTGATTCGGATGATGTATGTCAGCTTTCCTATCGAAAATATGAGATGCTAAAAGAGTACTGTCAGAGCTAAAGGTCCCAACCACAACTGCAGCACTCTTATTTGTTGTAAGCGAAGCAACTGCATCTCTTGTGTTTTCATGATGGCAACTTAAAAAGAAATTGTGTTAGTCTTTCCAATCGTTTTAGTTTAAAAATGGTGATAGAACCAACCAGTCGCCAATCAGTTGTTGAACTGTCTCCGATCAGTCACTGACGAGTCATAGATTGTCGATGATTCGCTGCTGGACATTATACTGAAGTAGTCACCGACTAATCGACAACTTTGCTTAGTTTGTCTTTCTGGCGTCTCGTGATTTTTGTGTGGCTCTTTCTCGCGGTGCCATGAGTTTGTCTACAGTTTGTGTTTGTGGTAATTCCTTATCATATTCACTTACTATTTTTAATGTAAAACGATCAGGGAATTTTTTGACCACTGACGAGGAACTGATCGGTGACTGATCGGCAAATTATTGGTGACAAGTCAGCGATCATTTCAGTAGTAGAAATGTGGTTGCAGAGGCCGCAAACAAACTCAGTAGCCAAGAGGTCGCATTGCGGTTGCAGGCTCTGTGAGACAGAGGCTTTGGCCTTGGTCTTAAGTTATTTAAGGTCAACCTGGGATCACTATTATAGGCTTTCATGGTCTGGAGTCAATATTTTAAAGATCTTTTTTACATAGATGAGTGTGGCGGCCATGTATGTATTGTGACCTGAACAATACAAACACGTTCAACTATCTTGAGGGGTCCCCATATTAAATTTGGGTTCATCTTGTCCAGTACTTTTTGAGAAAATGTTTGAATAGGTCGACAGACGATACACGCCAGAGTCATAAGTTTACTATAAGCTCACCCATTAGCCTTTATTTCAGGTGCCTTCGGCTCAAGCAAGCTAAACCACAGCTTGAAAATGATGATACTGATTGCTAAAAAATACGAGTAACTAGAAACTTTGTTTATGAGACACTATGCCCCAAACCATTAGCCAATAACCTAGCACTTTTTCAACTCACAAAAGAGTCTCGATCTGACTGAAAAACTGTTTACCGCTTATTTGAGCATCAGCTAGAGAGAGAGAGAGAGAGAGGGGAGGGGAGAGAGAGAAAGAGAGAACTTCATGAAACGTATACTGAGTATATATGCCATGTGTTGTTATGCACATATAGATTAGTCAGGGGTCCTAAGTAGCAACGGAGTTATTGCCCTTATATTGCTAAAATTGGAGCTACATTAAGGCAGACAGTAGGCCGACTAGATTTTTTCATGTTGATCAGCCAAAAGATGAGGTTTTAGTCTGCGGTCTCTAGCAATTACAATGAAAACAAACCTCGCTGATTGATTTTATCAACCACAAAGTTTTTCAATCGGCAGACCAACGCCCGATTATCCACTGATTGTAGGCCGAAAATCGGCGGACTGATCAAACTATAATATCCATTTGGCTTCAGTATCCATGCGCGTTTTGCATATAGTAGCGATATTGACAGTTTGTATTTAGTCGCTTTCCGCCTAAAGAAGAAAACATTAATAGAAAGCAGAAGTTAAAAATTAGTTATACATGAATGTAATAAAGATATAGTATGTGGCTTATAAGGGACAAGAATCAGGCAACTGTCGGCCGATCGAAAAAAAATAAAACTGGTCAGTTTTATTTTTTTTGCAGCTGGGTGAAGTTAAAAAGCAACTAAAATCGCTCACAAAATCAACCTACTGATGGCTGAGTATCGGCCGATTCGCATCACTGACAGTCGACCGACTGTCGTTGGGATCAATGTAACCGCTGTTTAAAGGGAACGGCAACCCTGATGGTTACTATGTTTTATATAAAAGATCTTAATAAACCATGAATTTTGATACCAGTTTCATCAAAATCGGTTGAAAAATGTGGAAGTTGTTGGCGTTTAAATATTTGCAAATGGACTGTAATGGAAGCCGCCATATTGTAGGCTTAGTGACGTCACTAAGCCTAATTAAATATGTGTAATCAAAATAAAAGACAAACCAATGAATTATTTGCATTAATCTTGTAAGAAACATTTTCCTTATGTATAAAGCTGCATATCTGTTGAAACACAGATGATGTGATAGTAGTAATAACTGAAAATTAAGCAGTTGAAAAATTCTGAAAACTAATTAAATATTCAAAATGGCGGCTAAATGTTGGCCATATTGAATTCTTTAAATGCCCATAACTTACCTATTTTTCAACCGATTTGGATGATACTTGTATCAAAATTCATGGTTCATAGAGCTCTTTCTGCTAAAACATACTTAAATTAGGGCTGCTGTCCCCTTTAAGTTAGCAATTGATCAAATTTCATGGATTTTATTCTGAGTATATGTGACGATACTATAATGCACATAAATTTGTCATGATTTCCTGGGCAATATTTGAGTTATTGCTCTTTGACTTTCAGAATGTCAATGAATTTTCCTGTCCTCAGTCATTGATTTGCAAGCAATAGAAGGATTTTCAGGAAATTTATATATGGCCATGGTGTGATGGTGCATGTGTTGATTCATAAGTATGTCATTGAGTATTAAGAAGTTATTGCCCTCTGATTGCCTAAATATCAATGAATGTCGGGAGATACACGTGAATACTCATTCCGATGCACATGAATATTCATGAAAACAGGAGTTATTGCCTAAATTTCAAAATGTCGGCGGGGAATATCAATTCACTATCGAATTTGCTTGTTAAGCATACCTTAATCTGCCTAAAGAGGCGTTTAATTAGCATTTTAATTGTATGGGATAGATCATATCTCTAGAAGACACTTTGCACGCGGGGCGAAGTGGCCCAGTTTCTTCAGTATAAGGCAGGGGATCAAAGGGTTGCTAGTTCGAGACTCACCGGAGTCGCTGTTTTATGTCCTTGCGCAAAACACTTTATTCGCTTCTTAGTGCTGGTCAAATATTGGAAGACAGAAAATCGTCCCCACATGACCGAAAATACGTTCACTGGAACGTAAAGCATATACGCAGACAAATTAAACACACGCTGCATTAGTTGTGTGCATCGCTTTGATTATTAAAGTTTGAGACGCTATACAGTATAAGCTTTGGACAGGTCAAAATTCTTCTGCAACCGTCTTCACCTATAGCGT
Source organism: Loripinus fragilis (assembly GCA_964019695.1). Classification (NCBI taxonomy): domain Eukaryota; kingdom Metazoa; phylum Mollusca; class Bivalvia; order Lucinida; family Lucinidae; genus Loripinus; species Loripinus fragilis. Next base: position 34,412,930 of record OZ026518.1, read on the forward strand.
ACATGTTTCAATACGGTGTTGTTTTACCTTTCCTTTTACGTATACTTATTCGTATGCGGCGAACCCGGACAACTCTATTAACAAAGTTATTTTTAACTCACTATTTTAAGAATAATACATGCATTTTTTACATCTAAAATGTTATATGCACAAATAAATCACAGGAAGATTTCATAGCATAGTGGATGGATCGCTTGTCCACTGTCATGAAGGTTGCGAGTTCGAACCCAGTCAATGCACTTTTATTTTTTTTGTTTTTCGGTCTTATATTTTTATCAATTAGGTAATTTATTTACTGATATAAGTCATAATCATTTCCAAACCTTTTTGAATGCTGAATATCACTTTCATGACAGCAGACAATGTGTATCTTATTGAGTTGATGCATTCAGTGGCATCCCGCTTATACGTTTTCGTGTTTGATAATGTCCCATTTGATGAAGACTCTGTATAAATGTTAAAACTGTTTCTAAAAATGCTTAAAAATAGTAAGTGAGTACGAGTATAAAGCATACATGTGGAAATATGATATACTTAAAATGAAGAAAAGGAAACAAAGGCATTGGTGGGATTCGAACCTGCGCATAATGGAAAACAAATGGATTAACTGCTGCCAGCGACTCTACCTACTGAGCTATACAAACTGATATCAAATACTTTTCAAAACTACACCTGACTGCTGAGTATGCCAGCCTAATGTTTTGATTTCAATGTTTACAAACAAACAAATGTAAACATGGTCATTAGATCTTGGCAGCACTATATCAGGGATTTATAACCGATAGATCACCTGTGTATTAATCCTATCCGTAGGATAGGAGGATTAATACACAAGTGATCTATCGATTCACATCAGCTCAAGTGGAGTGTACAAGTTCAAATGTTGAAAACTAAGTATTACGTCACTGTCACTCTTGGTCGGCACGACAGTAGATTCATACAGTGTTGCAACCAGAACCACATATTGTATTGAAGTGTATATTACGTGAGTCTGATTATCTGCTGAATAATTGAATAAATATATGTATATTATCCCCAAAACTCTACCTGTGTGCTCAGATCATATATAACCTTTTAATGTCTACAAAGTAACTTATACCACATCGTATCATTAGAAACACCCAATAATGAGAGACTCGGCTAAATCGATTAGAGATTATATTATCACCAAAATTCTACCTGTGTGCTTAGATCATATATTACATTACATCTACAAAATAACTCTAGATCACATCGTATCATAAGAAACATCAAATGCAGAGTAGTTGAAAACGAAACACTTGGCTAAATTGATTAAGGCATTTTGAAACTTTTATATTATAGACTAAACACAATAGTCTAAATATGATGAGAATCATTGATGATACTCCTGTCACTTATACAGGAGCCACGTGATGTGATTTCAAAAAAATGTGGCATTTAGACAAGTGTAGACTCAGACGAGCCTGTGCAGCCACATTGTTGGAAATCTAATGTCGTGGCTCAATTATGGTTTAGACTTATTTGATGTACATTTCAGCTTTAGTGTTGGAATTATCCCATATAAGCCTAGCTTCTTTTTATAGGACATAGGCAAACAGTGCAGACACAGATCAGGCGCCACAATTCGCGGCGTCTGATCAGGGTCGCAACTGTTTATTTGAAGAATGTTCTATAAGAATTTAGATAAAAATGAAAACTACAACCCAACATTCCTTTGAACGGAAATGGACTGATCCGATTGATAATAGAGGGTAATTCCATTTGCCTTAGTGAGGTAAAAGGAAACAAGTCCAAGAAGGATGGTTCAAACTTAGGAGGAGACGATTGTCAAAAGCTCCAGAGACTAAATCGCAGAACACCTTTCACCAAGAATCGGTGCAACTACTGACTAGCAAAGGCTCTGGTCAGACTGTGCGTATGCGCAGACTGGTCTGAGCCTTTACTGGTCGCATTTACCACATTGTCGGTAATTTCATGTCGCAGCTCGATTATTATTGTCTTGCTTACGTGTGTGGCAATCAGTGAAGCTGTGGTATCTCGCATCGATTCAGTATTGAAAAATAGTCAACGAGCTTTTAAAGAGGAAGAAATGGAATATGAAGATCTTATTTCAACAAAAGATAGCTTAATCACAATTTGACCATATAAAATGTTCCATTTTAGGGGCCCCTTGATTTCAAGTCAGGTACACTACCACATTTCATTCCAATTAGCTACAAGATCTATACAATCAGATATTTGGATAAGGGCAAAACAAAATACTGATATATCTGAAGAAAAGGGCCAAAGTAAAGTATATTAAAACGTAAGGGGCATTTATTTTGATGTGAAGAAAATAAAAAAAAACTTTATGAACAAACACTTTAATAAATTGACCAAACATTCTATGGTGTACCGTTTGGGTCAAAAGTTAATTTCAATGTGACACCTAAAATAATATAGGTGGGACCTAAAATAATATAGGTGGGACCTAAATTAATTTAGGTCCAACCTATATTATTTTAGGTGTCACACTGATAATTACTTTTGACCCAAACGGTACGCCTCAGCTCGAATCACCACATCAGCCATTAATAAACGGATGATCCACTTACCTACTTTCAAAAGTATTGCCATGCAATATAAACTGCAAATAATTTTAGTTAATACTCCAACCATATTTCATTACATTGTCAATACATTTTCCTGAAACCTAGTGACAGCGAAAACCTATTATCAAATGTTCGCGTATTGATCAGTGCAAATGCATCATATACCCATGTGTATTTCATTTATAACATTATCTTGATCAATTTCAATCTACCCGATCAACATGATAAATTCAAATTGCAGAGAAATTTAAATTATGCATTTTATTTTAACCCTTAAAGCATCAATTACAACAAAAGATCGTATGTTTTTTGTCGTCTGCTTAAATGTTTCAGCTGCTTTTTAGTATACAGTTTGGACGGTGCACACTGCTTTGCCCTATACTTAGATAAGTCAAAACGTGTTAGCAAAATATTCAGACCCGGCTTGGAACATGATCGGCAATGTTTCAAAAGAATCCGCATCAACCTATAGGCTGAGTTGCACACACATGAAACCTACTACTTCCGCATGTTTAGAGGGTACGGAAGCACGCAAGGACAAAGGGATAGAATGCCAAATATTATGTTCCCTTGCTTTTCCTCGAAAAGGCAGAGATAAAAATGCTGATATAACTGTAATAGCAAATGAAGAAAAGACCACTGTAAAGTATTTTATATAAATACATACCTGAGGTGAGTTCAACAATGCGAGAGCTCGCCGGGCGCTCGTTGACTTTTACCTATCTTTATTCGTAATGTATAAAGCCTGACACCAGTACAACGAGCGCTTGAAAGCGCTCGCATTGTTTAACTCGCCTCAGGTATCTATTTTGATGTAAAAAAAACTTACCAAAAATGATGATCATACACTCAAATAAATTAATCAAATTTTCTGCTCCCTCAAATTCAACCATATGGTCTACTTTGTTGACATCATGAAATAAAGCTGGTGTAATAAATGATATAGCACCTAGCTTTTATATAAACACATATGTGCTGCTTATATTTTTTTTGTAGGTTTATTTCTCTCGTTTACTTTTATTTATTTATTTTTCTCTGCTGTCTGTGTAATTGTCTGTCTCTCTTTTTGCAGATTATTTTTGTCTGTTCTTCTTTGTTTGTTTTTTCTCTCACTTTCTTTTCTATCTTTTATTCAGGTTTTTTTTTTCTTAATCGTTCTGTCAGTTGTTTATATCTCTCTAAGTTAAAGGTTGTTTTCAGAGAAAAGAATGCCATTTCCATAAAATTGATCATGAGATAGCGTGATGTGTGAAAACTCTAGTCTGATTTAATAATGCCTTTTCAATGTGCTGGTGTGAATTTGAATAGAATAAGGTCAAGGTCAACAAAATCGTATCAACTTTTTCCCTTGCTTAACAATTTATATGTGCACGTTTTTTTGGATATGAGTACTCCATTGTAGATCATCTGTCTAAATTATTTCTAAATATGGGGTTGAAGTTACTTGTAGGAGGATTGTATTGTCCCATTCATAAAATAGAGAGGGAGCTTCCGTATGCTCATGCCATAACATTTCTTATACCACCTTTACCAACTTTAGCATGAAATATCACTTGATGTGCAAGGTCTACACTGATGTAGGTGGTATAAAATAGTTATACCATGTTTGTCCACCTGTACGTAAGAAAATCCACTCGCTAAAGCTCGTGGATTATCTCCACGTACAGGCGGACAACACATGGTATAATTATTTCTTAGCATTAATCTCATTCCTCATCTCGAAGCCCATTTTCTCGAAGTTGTTTTGGAGAAGGTCATGATCTTTAGGTGATTTTATTGGTCTGTACAATTGACAATTGGGCCTCGACGTGAGAAAACCTGTCTTCGGGGCTTCTGAAAAAAAAAACAAGTTTGAAACCAGTCTCCTCAGCTACAGAGACTAGCTAGAAAAATGAAATTGTACCTGTAGCAAGTTTACATATGGTACTTTCCAAATAGCGAACAACAAAGGCGCTGATCAGACTGCGCGGATGCGCAGGCTGGTCTGCGCCTGTGTTGTTCGCAAACCCCGAAGACAGGTTTTCTCGCGACGAGGCCAAATTGAGGTACTCCTGATTCAAATTTAACACTTCTTGATTCATCGCCTTCTACTAAGTACTACTTTCCTTATTCCATCTTTCAGAAATGGTGATAACCGCTTTAATGTGTTTGCTTGGACACCATTCTGTTTCATTTTTTTACAGAAATTTATCATGTGGTACATTGTAATAAGCTTTCGAAAAAAAAATATGGCAACGTTCATTTGAATTTTTATCAAAGGATTTCGGAAGATCCTCTTAGTCGGGGACCAGAATAATTTACACCCAAGAGGTATACAGTCAGAATTTTGTTTACTGATAGTCAAAATAATGCTTGATATGAAAGCACTGTATAGCAATGCGGCCAGAATTGCATTTCGCGGAAAATGCATTTTTGTATGCCGCATTGGTCAAGTTAAGCAAACTTTCATAGCGTAGAAATTGTGAATATTTTCCCGTATCAATTAGTTAAAACGTGCGTTTTGGTCTTCAGAAGAAGGTTCTCATTTAAAAGATCCATCTTATAAGTCACAAGATATGTTTTGGTTGAGAAATAACAAAATTAATTTTCCATTACGCAATCTTATCTGGAGGTCGGGTATGAGATGTCGTTATACAATAATAGAATATCAAATGTATTTAATATGTTTTATATTAAATGAAACTCTTGTTTACAGCAGAAAACACTATGGTCTCTAAATGACCCTCCGTATCAAAATTAAAGCTGTTATAGTGCGTCCAGCTAATAGAGACTGGGCGTGTCAGACAAAGCGCTGTTATATACTGTCAAATAAGACTAGTCTACAGTAAATCGGGTGTAATAGCCTTTGTACGCTTTACTCGTGCAACCAACTGAAACGCAGACACCAAAGGTGACCAACTTTATACGTTAGCATGCCTGGTAAACGTGTATCTTTAGTATGCCGCTGGGGGCATGCTGCATTTCATTTTCCAGGATGGATATGTTATGACAGTTTTGGGGAGAGAGGGTTTGCACTTTCTTCAGATTCTGTCTGTATAGCAAATTAAGCCTGATACAATAATAATACATCACCAATTAGAATTAAGCGGGGCAAGGGTTAAGTATTTGGATCATGTGAAAAGGGCATACAAACATGAGGTTTGGTCTTATCGCATATCTGAAAAAGCCTCTTATAATCGCTCATTCTGGCGTGTCCAGAGAGACTAGATGTCTAAAAGTTGTTCGGAGTCTTCTTCAACTTACATACTTTGTTTATGCGAGAAGCGAAAGCCCTGGCGAGGTCATGCGTACATGCAGGTTCGTCGGAGCCTTCGCTACACGCGGATGTTATAAGAATTATCATCTCGTGTGCTGACCAATTTATAGTATTAATTTTTCATTGCGGACCATTTTTTTATTTTCTTATTCAGTATTATAATTTGAATAGTTAGAATTTCGAAACATTGTCAGAGTGCATATATCTAGACAAGTCAGTCTCCTTGTTTATATCTATGTCTATCCAAATTAATTCGAGATGCCTTTTTATCACAATGGGCTCAAAACTGCAACAGGTGTATACAGGTATACAGCTGTAAAGAGTTTCACGGGTGAATAAATACACTCTGTCTTACCGATTTTTAAATGGAAATGTCCACGGGTGTGTCTTTGCTAAGAACCGCCCAGTCTCTCTTAACTGGTCGGACTATATAGAAGATAAATGTCCTGCTTGATAAATTTCATTTATGAGTTAAACTTTTCTTAAGTTGTCCATAGTATTTAACAACAAGCCAGCTGACAGGGACTAAATTACTAAGTATCAAATTTTCGTGGTTTTATATATTTTTACTTTTTAGCTACCTTCTCTAGATTTTCAAGAAAATGAAAATAGATTGTCCCAAATTATGCCCCAAACGTCTGTCTTACTGTATGCAGTGTTTAAACGCGTACAATTAAAAATGTATTTATTTATGTACAAGAATATGCAATGCAGACCTCTCAGGTAGGAGGATTAAATGGAATATGTAAGCACGCAAATATTTATGAGATGTTATTCTAAGCAATGTATAAATAATTATCAATTACTTTCCTGGACAATAAATGCAGTTTCATTCACATTTGAAGCAAAGAAATCTATAAATTTAATTTCAAAATCGGGGTGTCCTATTCTACATGCTTTAAAAATCAATAAGCAGTATTCTTAAAAGACTACTACTGTTTCTGGGTTCTACACGGATGTCGGTGTATCATATAAAAGTAAGAAAGAGGGCAAAGATCAGGAATCGATACAATCAAGCACCACACCTGACCCAGGGTACGAATGGGAAAGTGACAACGTCACAATTAGACATCACAAACGAGAGCCAAGAGGTCATCACCTTCAATATTTCTTGGTCTCGATCTTTTTTGATAAAAATAAATGACATTTTGAAAAATAATATTTTCACATGTTTTGCTGGGCTTCCATAGAAAATGGACTGCTCTGGTGTAGTGCAAGTCGATCAAGTCTGCTATACAGTAGTTTCTGATACGCCATAAAATTACTTTCACAAGCATACAAAATCCAGCTGTATAACTTTCCGGTGCAACGGTTAGCATTTTTCTTAACTTGGTTCCCCAACTATGTTAGGTTACTAGTAGCCCGTCTCTGTCGCAAAGCTAGATTTAAATCCATGGTTCAGTTTAGTTTTTACATTGTAGTGATCAAAATGTCTTAAAATTTGACTGCACAAGATATGTTCAAGAAGTAATTAAAAGTAAGTGAGTATGATCAGGAAATACCACAATCACACACTGCAGACCAACACATGGCATCGTGAGGAAGAGCCACAGAACATTTACAGTAACATGACATCTGTAAGACAATAAAAGGAAAGCAATCAGCCCTCTCTTCCTCTTCAAGATGATTGCAAAACTAGAATGGACACAAAGTAATGCATAACAAAACAAAGACAAACACAGAACTCCCACAAACAATGGGAAGTACATTAAACAATAGATCAGCAACAACAGAACCACCGCCTTAGAATGGACAGCAGCCTAAGCCATCGGGGTGTTAAATGCATTTTACTGGCACCAAATCTTCGCCCTAGATGCTGTTGCTGTTAAAACACAAGATTATTAGCTCGCATGGATGCTTCCTTACTAATGCAATGTATCATCACAGAGAAACAATCGAATCAAATTAACACACTATGATGAAACAAAAAAAAATGGCTCATGACTCACAGATAGTCAGAGCTAAACAAAAACTCAAGTCGTGCTACAGTGGGCCCAGCCAACTGCAAGCATCAGGCACCAACCAACGGATTAAAGCTTTACGTCATGGCCGTCATTGAGTCTAAGGCCTGACCAACCTTCGTGCAATTGAAGAGGAAACCATAGCTATAAACCGTGTTTGGGTTTACAGCCAGGGATTGGGATTACAGCCAGGCATGCAGACTGTCGCATGATATCCATGTTGAATCCCATCCTTTATCGTTTAATAATCTTTTAAATTGATTACTAAAGCTAGGCTTTAAACGATGTGGATTTAATCATTAAAAGCATAAACTTTTGTAAGACATGGAGTCAGTGTCATGATGGTAATTCCATCTTTGGTTCTAAATGCCTATTGATGGTAGTTTTCTTCATTCTTACTGAATGTCTGTCTTACATATATTGTTTCTCAGCCTCAAACTAAGATTTCAGATACTTTAAGGGACACGATACTGAAATGAGTATTATTTTCATCAAGAAAAAGTTAGATAAGTTTGGTTTGGTAATTCTTGCTTTTGATGGTCAACATTATGCCAATACAGCCGTCTGACTCACTATACTATACTGCAGTATCTATGTAAAGTATCTTAATTGCAGAGATTCTTTTCCAATTAAGATAATCTAATAAGCAGCATTTTACTATTCATCTGGGTCAGAAGCTGATTAATATATTATGTCAAATAAATTTGAATCATCATCATCTGTCGAATCGTCAATGGCGCTTTCGACATGATATGGCATTTGTTCACCAGCAAGCAAGTTTATCAAGTACCGACCATCCTTCAAAATTCAACCAAATTCAGTAGGGCTAACTTAAAGCGGCACAGACCAGTGACCATTCTTCAACATATATGTTACCAAATTTGGTCACACTTTTTTTCCTGATGAAGCATGGTGTGGATGGTAGCAAGACAGCTTTTTTATGTTTGACAAAGAATGGTTCTCATCTTTTTGAGCACACTTGGCTCTAAAACAGCAAAGCGAGCATAATGTGCCATTTGTATTTGGCACTTCCCGTACATACTGTAAATAAACGCTTCTATAAACTCTAATGTAGAATTGGACATGTCAGCGGAAAATTCAAGTTACAAGCATTCTTGACTCAAGCTGGCCTTTCTACAATATCAACTTGATGACATTTACCTTTACCCCCAAAAGGGCAGATGTATAGTCATATCCAGTAAAAGCATGTACCACTGGTAAATCTGAGCATTTTGCTCTGCCTAATAGACAGCTTCGTCACATCCGCATACCTACGTGTGTTGTTCCTGTCAAGCCTGGTATCCATCCATACAAAAAAGCAAGTTAGTATGACCAGAAAAAATACACATTGCAGACACAAACCCACGGCACAATGGGGAAGAGCTACATAAAAATAACAAGACACCAGGAAGACAAACAAAGTAAAGCAACCAGCTCTCCCTTCCACATCAAGATGATTGCAAAACTAGAAAGTACACAAGGCAATGTACAACAAAACATGGATCAAACACAGAGGCCCTACGTGCAAGACAATACAGGTATCAGCAAAACTTGGATCAAACACAGAGGCCCTACGTGCAAGACAATACAGGTATCAGCAAAACTTGGATCAAACACAGAGCCCCTACGTGCAAGACAATACAGGTATCAGCAAAACTTGGATCAAATACAGAGCCCCTACGTGCAAGACAATACAGGTATCAGCTTCTATATGCTGTCAATGCATGTCTAAGACATATTGACGTGTCATTTGTCCATCAAATACCTTGTATCTGTTGCAGACTTCACAATTAGGGATCGTTCGTGCATACAAAGCATCTATGTGCCTTGGTCCACATCTGAACTAAGGGTGAGGTTAGCGCTGTGAAACTAGTTTTAACCCTTCAGTAAAGGCTTTTTACTGACCGTTCCAAGGCGGTGCTTCTTTTGTGGATTATTTTTGTTATTTGTGTTTCGTGTTTGTCGTGTTTTCTTGTCTGTTCACTGTAGTCTTGTAGTCACCTGCTGGGAAAGGGCTGACCTCTTGGCTCTCTTGTGTGTGATGTTTTATTGTGTATTTGTTACTGTCCCATGTGGTGTCCTGGGTCAGGTGTGGTGCTTGATTGTATCGACTCCTTATCTTTGCCTTCTTTCTTACTTTCATCAGTCCAAAATACAGCTCACATGGCGTTAGCATGCTCATTTCGGCACCACCCTTCTGCCCGTAATTGCAACTGAGATGTCTTAAATGGTTCTGACTTTAAAGCTTGAGTAAAATCTTTTGGCATGCGCTGTTCTTTACCTCTCTCTATACCAAACCATGATCTTCTCTGATAATATTATCACTTGATGGATATTTATAAGTGCCACATGCAAAATCTACACGATTTGCACGTCTGGCAAGATGAGACAGTCACTTTTGCTACACAACCAAAAGTCGAAGGCAAATCTGTATGAGATTGTACCAGGAACATTCCATTGACAATACAAACATCTACATTTCTGGGAGCATCTGTGATTATCCTTACCTCGAGCTTGCTGAAAAGAGTTGATTTATCAGTAGATATTTTAAGTCCATCAATATGGGCAAAAACCAAAGGAACAGATGTAAAGGGATAAGCAATCACGCTTTTCAGATCTAACTCGTTAACTGAGGGCAGATAGAGCAAGTGACCAAACAAGTCTCTTTTATGGATCATTTGTGTTATTTATGTCTTGTGTTTGCCATGCTTTCGCGTCTGTTCGTTGCTGCCTTGTGATCACCTGTTGGGAAAGAACTGACCTCTTGGCTTTGGCTTTCGTTTGTGGTGTTTAATTGTGTTTTTGTAACTTCCTATGTGGTATCCTGAGTCAGGTGTGATACTTGATTGTATCGATTCCTGATCTTTGCCACCTTTCTTACTCTTGTTCCCTGAATTTCTTTTTTCATCTTCATGTTTTATGTCTGAAGTTTCCTGACAAAGCATTGCATGTAAATGTTCTACTCTTCTTCTTCTACGAATATGTTTTTCAAATTCGTCACCATAAGGGGGCATCCTGTAATAAAATCTTTATAGCATTAATGTCGCTGTGTTTAGCTGTTGCTAAAATTCTCAGATACCTCCTAACCTGTGAAATACAATAGAGCTTTTCATCTTGAAAGTCTGTAAGAAAAGGGTCCACAGTAGTCCTGATCCCAGTGAAAAGCTTGTTCATGTCTATATCGTCACGCTTAATTGGGTTCGGTGTCAGCTCTTGAACTACATCTGGGGCAGACTCGATTTGATAATTTTAGAGTACTCGAAGTATACCACACTTACAGTTATAAGCTTATATGACCCGAAGGCTCAAGCGATGCTTTAGAATGGTAATGGTCTGGCCTATTTCGTATGATTTGTCATCGTCGTCGTCATCCATTTACATTTTGAAGAAGTATATTTCTAATGTCAGTCGGCCTATTGTGATCAAACTCCATGTGTGTAATGGGAAAGGCTACATAAGTTGTATTGGACACATGGTTGCCATGTCAACATAACAGGTCCATATACTTATGATGGGAAATCTTTAAAAGACATGACATGATAGCAAACAACTCACATATTTAGCATGTTGGAAGATCGTGTTGTCTCCAACATAAATCGTGTCTCTTTCAATATTCCTATAGACTTTTTATTAAGACAAATTTAAAACATCTCTGAAACCTTGATGCTTACAGCATATACATATATTACCGGCCCCGAAGGGCAATCATTAGTGAGTCTGATTGTAGATCCAGAAGCCCAATGTTTGATCCTAGCCTGGTCAAATACTTTTGTTGAGATTGATAACGAAATATTTTCTATCGTCATTCTCCTCCTTCAGCGGATTCAAAAAGAGTACGCTGTGTCATTTACAAGCAAAGGTGTGTGCATACCCCTTAGTCAAGATTGACCAGGAGAAGTGTGATTAGTTCAACTGACTATCCCGACATGACCATAGCTGCGGCTATGGTCACTAAAAAATCCAAATAAAAACAGCTTACCTATTTACTTTGTATCAATGTTATTGTTTAGTGGTCCCCTACATAAATCCTGCCAATCTTGCCCCTGGAGTCCAAATTGGCCACGTCTATTCAATAAACTTAGAATGGAAATAACTCACAACTTGGCCCACAGTTCTTAAAAACAATTAATGTTTAACAATATTTAGAGGCACACTTCATAAATTCTACCAACCATGCCCCTGGGGACTATATTGGTCATGCCCCAAGCATCGTGTAGCTTCCATACGCTTATAATCGGAAAAAACCCTTTAAAATACTTCTTTGAAACCTTGTGGCCAACAGCTTATAAGATACTCAGTTTATAGTAAGGTTTAGTAGTCCCCTATAGTCAGGGGCGATCAGACTCCCGTGCGAATTTGATGCCGGTTTATGGTGACCTATACCAAATCAAACTTTATTGGATAACTAATGAAAAACACCTGGTCACCCATCTGAGTTTTACGTCTGGACGTCATTATGACGTCATCAATATAGCGTATATTGTAACGGTATGTCCATTGTAGTATATGGGGATCATGACTTTTTTGCATTTTGTGTGCCAATTTCAGTCGAAATGCACCAAATTTAATCTTAGGGGGTAAATAATTAAAATTAACATGTCGCCCATATTGTCTTCGCATCAGAACAAAAAGATGACGTCATTGAAATGACGCCTAATATGTAAATACCACATATATATGCATTTTGGCCATTTCCAACGCTTGGAAATATTCCTTTAATGAACTGGTAACCTTATCATGACTGAATGCAAACTCTTTTTAATCGTAACATACAAAATATATTCAGATATGGTGAAGTCAGTTCGAGGGTGGGACGTAAATGCTAAAGAAATATCTGAATCCACATGAAAATAGTTGTTCAAAAGTCATAAGCATATTGATCACTGGCAATATATAGTTTACATGAGTCATCTTCTGCTCCTTAGCAACACAAATCAGTAAAATATAAATGGTTTGCTTTGTACTTACACCGAGATGTTTCGCATACAGACATGCAACCACATTTTAGCAGCCGCAGAGGGGTTTCGGGGGCAGTAGGCAACATGCGCAGATCCAGGAATTTTTGTCAGTTTTATTTAGTCCTCAGCTTATTTTACAGTTTAAAGAGGGGTTCCAATGGTTTTATTGCTGAGAAAACTATACTTATACTTTACAAAGGATCCAGAGGCGGTCCGGGGGGGGGGGGGGGGGGGGTGTCCAGCTTTTTTTCCAGGGGAGGGGGTCCAAATGCTAATTTCTATAGAAACCCATATACGTACTTGTTATTTTCCAGGGGGAGTGTCCGGACCCCCTATTCCCCTCTGGATCCGCACATGGGCAATGTCATCATAACGGGACAATATTTATCACAGTCTAGCCTCTAACCATAATTGTCAGGCATTGATTTGTCAGGATTAATGACAGGTGAGGTTTTCCAAATGAATCACTGATACTGCGCACGTTTGACATCTGAAGTGGTAGTTCTTGCAATTCAGCTTTTTTCTCCAAAACATCCACCACCTCAACGCAGTGAGTCGAACAATATCAGTGACTGGCTAATGCAAAGTAAGAGAGACGCCAAAGATCAGGAATCGATACAATCAAATACCACACCTGACCCAGAATACCAATGGGAAAGTAACAACTTCACAGTTAGACATCACAAACGAGAGCCAAGAGGTCAGGACAATTTACAAATATATTACTCTAGTGCATCCGCCACAGTGCTTTCTAAGGGCACTGAGCCGAGGTAGAAGAATGGTTTGTGGATAGAGTCTCCAGCATAGCTAAATGCCTGCCAATATTATTTCTTGCTCTGTCCTGACATTGAACTAGTTAATACCAGCACCTGAAAATGCATGGAATGCGATCAGAGCCCTGGTTGTGGAACATGGCACATTGACATCATTAATGGGTGTCCTGATCTTAGAAACTTGATGATATATGAGCAAGACTGTTTAAGAAAATGTAAAATATCAACACTCTGTTTTTATATGTGTTTTATTTAAGCGGGTGAAAACAAAATTTGCTCCTCTGCAAAACTGGGGGTAGGGTTATGCATTAGCTCATATAAGACAAAATATTTAAGATAGAAAAAGAAACTTTGGTTTCATATTCGTCAATTGAGTATATGTTTGTTAAACCTAATCTAAAACAGTTTGAAGCCAATTCAGAGCAGTCGTTAAACTAAATGACGATAGCCAAAATTACCACTTTTCAATTATAATTAAGTTCATGTAACGGTTAAACAGCTGTCATATGTAGTAAAGACATCCAGTAATTTGCAGACTATTAGAATGTTCATTGATTAGCTAGTTTTAATGTTTGCTTTCTGTACCTCAAACTTTCAATTTTCTTATTCTCAAATTGATAAAATAACATATGAAACAAGCTGATAAGGCTAAAACCCATGCTTACAGTGTGCAAACATCTCCTATTTGATGCACATTGAATCGGTACATACGATAGAATATGTCTAAAAGGGTTTGGGATAGGGCAGGTCATTACTCAGCTTGCAGTCAAAATCTTGTTTGGTGATTATTCTGGTTTTTATGATATGAGGAGGAAAATTATTTTACCAGACCAGCAGAAATGATAATCGATATTGTACATGTATATGACTTGGATAAGGATTGTTTTAGAATATTTACTTTAGAAAGGGACATTTACTAAATTGTACTGTTTAAATGTGAAAAGATTATTTCCTATGTTCCTCTAGCGTGTATCTTTATTTTAGAATTATTCATATTAAGAAATATTGAAAACAAATATTAATAACATCTGTAACAAAGACACAGGGGCTTAATAATCATCAAAACCTAAGATTTAGGCACCAGAGGCTAGAGACTTTAGCTAGGAAAACATGCGAAATATGTTCATTTTTTCCTGAAACATCATTTCTTACATCAAGTCAATGTCCTTGCTCATTTATTATGTCATGTAACATATGTTACAGCCTTTAACAAGTGCTTCAATCTTGTTGTTTAACCTGCAAAATAGTATGAGCAAGACAATCCCCAAAAATGCAAGATATCCAACAGCAGCAAATGTTTTCATATATTTTAACTCAAATGATGCCTACCAAATTCGGCTCCTTAAAATTAGGTGTAGCCTTTGGGTTGTTTTTATAATTGCTCGTATAAGACACTTTATTTAAAGTATAAAAGCAAGCTTTGGATTTTCTCTAACCCAAATGAGTTTGTTAGTATAAAATAATCAAAACATTTTGGAAAATGCACATATCAGCTAAAAAATAAATGATATTGGTCACATCCATCCATCCATCCATCCATCCATCCACACACACACACACACACACACACACGCACGCACGCACGCACGCACGCACACACGCACGTACGTACGTACGTACGTAAGTACGCATTCACGTACCCATACACGTACGTACATACATATATATTATCCACTGGTTATGTAGCACATCTGCACAGTGATATGAAAAATCGAAAGTAGGGTTTGACCATGACCTTGCCAGAATCAGAGACCGTTGATCATCCCCGAAAACGTGAAGAGAAGGGGAGTACCTCTGAAATTGAACATAGTATCCCATATCCCTGGAAGTAAAATGGAAAGTGTCCTATATCCCTGGAAGTAAAATGGCAAGCCTCACAGATTCCCTAGAATAGTTACCAGTGCTCCCCAGCTCCCTGAAAAATAAATAGCCCTTCTCCCCAGCTTCCCAAAACCCCTGGTGCCTCAATGGTGATTGGTGATCTGTTTCTGGTGAATGATTGTCAGTTTTGGCGTTTTATCAGTAATTTATCTAGAATGTTAAAGCGAGCCAGGAGAATAGATGGCGAAGAATGTCGTCACTTAAATACTACTGGGGAGTTTTATGATAACGGCGCGGTAACGATTTTTAGCCCAGTCACGCGATTTACATCCGGGCTATCTTCTGTAGCTAACGAGGAACAAGCGCTCGCTCGTTTGTACGTGACAGGGAAAAACTGTCCCTGATTCAACTTTCTTCGAGGGTAAATAATTCAAGCTGACAGACATTTACTTGTACAGTTCACTTTCAAACGGATAAGGCATTTTTTACGAATTCATAATGATACGCAATTACAATTTTGAAACGCATAAAACGCTTTGTTTACACCGGTCACGTTTTACAAATTTCACAACAGCGGTCTAAATTTTACAATGACGCATTGTTTTCATGTCTCATTTGTCTCATCACCTGTATCTAGGTCTCTTGACACCCTTGTAATTATTTCAACGGCGTTTTGGCTTCTGAAGTGTAATATTACCTGCTAAATACACTCTTGCTGGCTCTGGGGTGAACTCTTCTTTAGTCTTTGGACAGCACCTCAGAGCTCGGTAGATCCGTCTGTTCCGTTCAACGTCTCAGGACAGAATCCCTGCATCATGCTCTCTAACAGCATCAGCTGTTCTCGCCTCAGCTTCCCATTGGTCAGAACCGTGGGTCCTTCCAGTATTCCAGGGGCTGTCTTCGGGATACTTCGGCTATCTCCGTGGTCCTTCCGGTTGCAATAGAATAGAATACTCGCCTACCACTACACTTCTAAACAGTTCGTTAATTCATTAATCTTCCTTTTTAGTCTGCAGAAATTATGACGAAGGAAGGGCATTTTCGTGATTCTGATTCCTGGTCATTTCAGTCTGAATCAGAGACAGAAATCATCACGATTTCCACAAATTTCAGTTTTGTTTCACATGACACCAATGAATTATATTCTATTTAGTCTGATTGAGGGGTTGAAACCTTTTTCTGCAAGTGCCAGCTATGCTTAGCTTGCTTCTTTGATACGGGCTCAGTAGCAGAGGGCTATACATGATCTCATTCTACCCCCCCTACTATCAGTGACTGAAACCAACTACTTACCGATGTCCCGGAATTCAGGGAAGGCGTTTCAGACCTTCCTTCCCAGCTGCTGAGAACCTACAAAAATACCTTGGTATAACAATCTCTGATAATATGGATTGGGGTCAACAGGTGACAATTGTCAAAAACTATTTCGCCGATACTACAATTGGTCACATTTTGGTCAATGCGTCGTTTCACCGAGTTCGACATTACCGATAATGTTCGAAAGAAATAGTCAGGTACGACATTCGGTCAAAATGGTCAAGTCATTGTTTATCGACCAAACGTCATATTCTCGGCTTAATATTTAGTTGTTGTTGTATTACAGGTATATGGGCCTCGTCGCGAGAAAACCTGTCTTCGGGGTTTCTGACAAAGTGACAGATCTGTTTATTACTACGTTTTTTGCATCTTTTCTACGCTTTTTAGCTTCAAAATACACTCTACGGATCACTATTGCAAAACTATGCACAGAGTGAAATCACGATTTTCTATCAATTTTTATCTATTTTGGTTCATTTCAAGACGTTTTTTCTCTGCTTAAGGGAGGTAATTTCTTCACTTATCCATGTCAGAGCTCTCGGAAACGCAGAATTACGCGTATTGGTACGCACGTTTTTTCCCTGGGACGCATGTTTATCGCTAGGCAGGAGTTCCGCGTACGCATGTTTTTTAGTCGGCACGCGCTAAAAATCCAGTAGCTGGGAGATAAGTAAAAGCCCTTTGATATTATCGATCGCGACACGCTTTTCTAGCGCAGGAGACGTGATAACTGTCCTGTCTCTGTTGACCAATCGTAGGACTCGGACTGCAGTGTAGCAATTCTGACAGGTGATTGACAGGATTACCGATGTTATTAAAGTAATCAAGCAAGGATTATAAGATAATTGTTTGAAACAGATGCGCTACCGATTTACCGTTAATTAAAGGGAGAAAAAACTAATAGGGTATTGTAAACAACATCGGTCTACCGACTTCCGAATTCGACTGATTAGGGATGAAAGAGAAAACATATTTTAATTGCACTCGTTTGCGATTTGAGCAACATAAACACGGAGAAAAAATAATAAGTTTACGGATTTGCATTTCGTCATTCGTTTATTGCTACGGCAAACAAAATAGTCTGAGAATTGTTGAAAAAACAAAAAAACAAAAACGGTACAGCGGTAAGCAGTATACGGTAACATCCGACTGACAAAAGTTCCAAATGAAGCTACACTACAAGCCGTGCAATGAAATATATCATCAGTTCAAGCCGATTGTCTAGATGAATAAACACAAAACAAATCACTTTCAGCAAGTAAAATCGTTCATTCTACGTAAATGTTAAATGGCTAAGTAATTTCAGTCTATTCATTGCAATCGGCGTAGACACTAGCGAGATGCGTTTTTATAAGAAAAAAAAAACTTCCATCTGCATAAGATTATACAAATCAGAGGACTGCTGTCTGTCTGCCTGCCTGCCTTTCCTGTCTGTCCGTCTTGTTAATGAATAAAACAAGTACCAACAGTTTAATCTTTTATTTTGATAAGGCCAAACAAAAAAATGTGTGTTGAGGTTACATGAAAAAAAGAGCAAAATATTTTGTTTTGTTAAGTAGGAACAATCCATTAATGCTTATAGGATTAAAATCAGTCAATCTAAAAATTATTCAAATGTATCACTTCCGGCTAAAATGGAAAAGATATACCGTGTGCACAAATTGGTGGGACTCCAACTTTTTTTGAGTGGGACTCCTACTTTTTGCCAGATGGGAGTCCTGAACTCCTGTTTTCAAAATCCTAGTGAGAGCTCTGCATGTGTTAATCAGCTGGTCAATTACCGTGAACAAACAAGCCAATTAGTCATGCTGGATAAGCAAGTTAGTGCCAATCAACCCCAAAACTGGTAAGGAAGGACAATACCTTGAGAATCCTTACCTTTAGAATCGTTGCTGGGCTCTGAGGGAAGGAGATATCTCCTTTTTAAGCCCAACTTCCTTATAGAATTTTTCTGTCACTGTGTCTTAATAAGTCCTTAACAGTTTTGCTGAGCATCATAAGAACAGGTTTGCTTTAATACAGTTAAGTGATAATATATGTTTTGACTCAAAACTGACATGATTACTGATTAATGATCATAAATGACTTTGAGGTTCCAGTGTTGATCTATTTTTGATTTAAGCTCATTCACATCCTTTGCCAGTACTGCTCCCTCTGGCAAAGAATTCCAGTCGTTTATAATTCTCTGTGAAAACTGCTGTAATCGTAATGTTGTTCTACAACAGGGTTTCTCCAATTTGAGACTACCACGGGTTAATGATGAGGTACACAATTTAAAAAATCTTTCGGAAGGAATGTCCTCTATGCCTTTGATAATTTTGAATGTCTGAATCATGTCACCATGTCTTCTTCTATGAGCCAAACTAGGCAATTTTAACTTTTTTAATCTTTCTGTATAGGTCATATCTTTCAATTCAGGAATAAGTTTTTTTGCACATCTCTGTATTTCTCCACACTTTCAATGTCTTTCCTTAAGAAGATACCATATTGTGTTCCCATATTCCACATGTGGCCTAACAAGGGATTTGTTTAGGAGAATAAAGGAGTCTTTCTCAATATATTCAAAAGTTCTAACTATTAATGATAATGTACTGTTAGCTTTGTTAACTTTTTCAGCAATATGACTACTAAACTTTAAGTCCTGTTGAAAGGTTACCCCTAAATCCTTCTCTTCACTTGCAGTCTCTATAGCTTCAAAATTCATGGTATATTGATAAAATTGATTGTTTTTACCATAATGAACAGTCTTACACTTTTTAACATTAAATCTCAACTGCCATATTTGTGCCCATGAATACAATGTATCTAAGTCTTGCTGGATGATGTCACTATTACTGTCTTTGTTATAAATTTTTGTATCGTCTGCAAAAATCTTCACAATACTATTCAGAGCTCTCACTAGGATTTTGAAAACAGGAGTTCAGGACTCCAATCTGGCAAAAAGTAGGAGTCCCACTGGAAAAAGTGGGAGTCCTACTCCAAAAAAGTTTGAGTCCCACCAATTTGTGCATACCGTATATCTTTTCCATTTTAGCCCGAAGTGATACATTTGAATAATTTTTAGATCGACTGATTTTAACCATTTAAGCATTAATTGATTGTTCCTACTTAACAAAAACAAAATATTTTGGTACTATATTTTTCATGTAACCTGAACCCACATTTTTTTGTTTGGCCTTATCAAAATAAAAGATTAAACTGTTGGTACTTGTTTTATTCATTAACAAGACAGACAGACAGGCAGGCAGGCAGACAGCAGTCCTCTGTTTTGTATAATCTTATGCAGATGGAAGTGTTTTTTCTTCTAAAAACGCATCTCGCTAGTGTCTTCGGCGATTGCAATGAATAGACTGACATTACTTAGAAATGAAAGTCACTACCTTAGCCTCCTATCGTTCGGCAATAGGCAATTTTAATTGGGGACCCGTTTACGTAACGACATCGTTTCCAGACATTACTTAGCCATTTAACATGGCTTCCATGATTTAGAATGAACGATTTTACTTGCTGAAAGTTTATTCATCTAGACACTCGGCTTGAACCGATGAAAAATTTCATCGCACGGCTTGTAGTGTAGTTTCATTTGAAAGGACGTTACCGTATACGGCTTACCGCTGTACCGTTTTTTTTCCCCAACAATTGTCAGAATCTTTTGTTTGCCGTAGCAATGAACGAATAAAGAAATGCAAATCCGTAAAATAATTTTTTTTTCTCCATGTTTATGTTGCTCAACTCGCAAACGAGTGCAATTAAATATGTTTTCTCTTTCATCCCTAATCAGTCGAATTCGGAAGTCGGTAGTCCGATGTTGCTTACAATACCCTATTAGTTTTTCTCCCTTTCTTCAAACAATTACCCGATAATCCTTGCTTAATTACATTAATAATCACCTCGTAATAATCACACTGTCCCGCATCGGTAATCCTGTCAATCACCTGTCAGAATTTCTACACAGCAGTCTGAGTCGTACGATTGGTCAACAGAGACAGGAAAGCGTGTCGCGATCGATAATGATAAAGGGCTTTTGATCTACCGGTGTGTACTTATCTCTTAGCTACTGGATTTTTAGCGCGTGCCGACTAAAAAAACATGCGTACGCGGGACTCCCGTCTAGCGAAAACCATGCGTCCCAGGGAAAAAACGTGCGTACCAATACGCGTAATTCTGCGTTTCCGAGAGCTCTGCTATTCACAACTTCAGGAAGGTCATTTACAGTCGACTCTCGTTAACTCAACTATGCATAACTCAATACTATCACTTATCTCGACCTGACGGCCTGGTCCCGGTATTTTCCCCTATATATTATTGTAATTCCACAACGTTTATCTCGACAACGGCTAAGTCAATAAAACTGATAACTCGTTACGAAATACTGGTCCCGCTGATCAATTTTAGTGTATTTTACAACGCCTAACTCGATTCCATTTCACAAGAAATTACCTTTTTATCTGAACGTGTCTCCAATTAATCCACCGCTTTCAACGTTAATTATCCCCATTAAACCACCAATTGTTTGATCACTTGGTCCACGTGTGTGACACATGCAGTTGTAAATGAGTGTGTTGTATATGTATAATTACATGATTGACCGCGGTCGCCGAATTCTATTGATCTATTGTGGTACAACTTCAAAGCGGCTACATGAGCTAATGTGTCATATTTGAGCAATCCCTGTCCGATGACTGCTCGTTTTAAATAAGGCCAAAGTATAATTTAATTGCTTCTCGGCCATTTTTTTTTTATTTTAAAAACAGACTTGTGCGTTTAAGGCTTTTTCGGACATTGGTCATGCCATGACAAAAACAGATTAGGAAGGCATATGACATCAAGCCGACGAAAATTAAAACGTGCATGTACACTGTTGGGGCTTAAAATTTGACGACTTACGGAAGGCTAAAACCTGCGACCGCGGGACCAGTTGCCGATTGACAAGGCTACGTTTATTTTATTTTGTCTTAGAAAGTGAATAAAATAATCATAATGTCAGGTCTAGTGGTACCTGAGAAATTTTAATGTTTCAATTTCAAATGTCAATTGATTCTTGGGTCAATTCATCCCGTTGTTTATTAATGAAATAGCTCCGTATAACGATCTATTAATGGACGAGTTAAACGTGAATTATTTCGCCCCAAAATGGTAGGCATACGTCATGATTTGGTTACCTCGAACTACTGATAACTCGACATCTTTTGCCCAGTCCCTTGAAATTCGAGGTATCGAGAGTAGACTGTATATATAATATAAATAAGATAGGCCCCAGGACACTGCAGCATGCCCACTCATATTTCTGTTTGGGGGTACATGTACCCCCTGGTGGTTCCATTTGGGGGTACATGTTCATTTTTGAGGGTACACATATTTTAGAGCTGTTTTTTCATAGTAAACGTATAGAGGCCATGAAATCAGATCATTTAGATGTGTATAACAGTGATATCATTATGCTGTGAAAATGCTAATAAATGAGCCCTGCAAGTAACCACCCCACCCCCTGCAAAAAAAACTAAGTCCGAACCTGAGAAAAATTTGGGCATAGGTTCCCCTAGGGGCGTAAGCCCGGTTTCATTCACCCCCAACCACAATAACCCTAGCCTTTGAAAGTTTTGGGTAAAGACAGAATGAAGAAGAGTGGGAGGGGTGACGGAAAATGTAAACAAACGTATCCAGATCACCCTCTTCTTCAGAATGATAGATGATTTTTGAAAAATAGAATACAGTAAAATGTCACATACCTCTTAGATTGTGTTACTCCTATATTTAAATTAAAGCTCTGAAACGTGTCAAGCAATTTATCAAGTTTTCTTCTTCCACACATCTGTACTTTCAATTTTGCCTGTCCACTTAACATGGCATATGTAAGCGTAATGCTGATTGGTTCAGTAGTAATAGACAACCAATCAATATTGACTTTACTAGAAGCGTGGTTGACTGTGGCCCGAGATTTGCTATATTATACTGAACAGTTTACTATCAATGCAAGATACCAGTCAGCGGTAAATCTGAGCCGATAATTCTAAAAAAACTGGACTTGTTTTCTTGAAAATTTCATGAGATTCACACACAACGTTCACTGGTTATGCGTGCAC
This sequence comes from Loripinus fragilis, assembly GCA_964019695.1. Lineage (NCBI taxonomy): Eukaryota > Metazoa > Mollusca > Bivalvia > Lucinida > Lucinidae > Loripinus > Loripinus fragilis. Next base: position 34,435,672 of record OZ026518.1, read on the forward strand.
AAAAATTACTCTACGTTTTTGCACGTAGGTACCAAATGATAAGTGCGTGCATGACCGTTTCTGTGCGTGAATTACGTACTGCAGTACGTGAATGGGCATGCTGCACTGCCCTGGGGTACCCCACTTAAAACATCTTTCCACGAAGAAGATCCTCCCTTTACTGATACATATTGTCTACGTCTTGTTAAAAAATCTTGTATTCATGATAAAACAGATCCCCGTATACCAAAGGCTGATATTTTGTGCAATAAATGTTTATGTGCCACACTGTCAAAAGCCTTGGAAAAATCTAAATAGTGTCCCAACTTTCATCATCCTCAATGTACTTTGACCAATCTTCCATGACATCTATCAACTGTAATATACAGGAACGACCAGAACGGAATCCAAATTGAGAGACAGATATATGTTTATTTCTGACTAAATGTTCAAGTATCTGTGCCCTAATAATTGTCTCTAAACACTTACAAATAACTGATGTGAGGCTAACAGGGCGATAATTGCCTGGATCGGACTTCTGACCTTTTTTAAACAATGGTGTTACTCGAGCATCCTTCCATATTTTCGGAATTGTTCCTGAACTAATAGACTCTTAAAAGATGATAGCCAGAGGCACTGAAAATACTTTTGACATGGTTTTAAGCAAAAGTGGGTTTATTTCACCAGGTCCCATAGATTTACCCGGGTTTAAACCTTTTAAGACTTTCTCTACCAGTTCAGCATTAATAGTTATATTGTTCAATGTTTTATCAAATTCCTTATCATTCATAGTTGGTATTTTATCCTGATTTTCACAGGTAAAAACACTAGCAAAAAAGTCATTCAACACTTCCGCCTTTTCTTGATCTGATTCAGTCACTGAAGAGTCGTCCCGTTTCAAATTAGTCACTGAGCTCCGAGATATGACCTTGCTTCTAACATATTTCCAAAAATGCTTACTTTCATTTTTCATTTTTCCGCAATTTTCCTTTCAAAGTTCCTCTTTGCTGCACGCACTACTTCATTAGTCTGATTTCTTACTCTCTTGTATCTTTCAAAGTCACATTTTCTTTTTGTTGCATAATATTGCGACCATGCATGTCTTTTTTCCTTAATACTGTTTAGTGAGTCAGCTGTCATCCATTGAGGTTTGGGTTTACATCCTTTTTTGGGAATATATTTTGATACATGTACATATTTTTAAACACTTTCATGATAATATTGAGAGAAACAATTCCACGTATTGTCAATATCCATACCTTCAAATTTATTATCCCAATTTTCATTTTCCCAATCTTCAGCAAAAGATGCAAAGTCACAACTACTGTATTTGATTTTTGCTTTCCCTGTATAATGTTCCTTAAAAGAGCATAGAAGTCAAATTTTTATCACCACATGATCACTAACACCTAATGATGGTAAGATAGTAACATTTTCAATGTCATTTTCATCCTTCGTTAAAACCAAGTCTAATATGCTAGGGGTTTGATTTTCTCTGATTCGGGTAAAGTCTGATATATGTTGAAACAAGAAGTTATCACGTAAACATTCAATAAATTCATAATGTGTGTCACTGTGTATGGTAGTATAATTTGACAAATTTATGTCCTTCATATTAAAGTCTCTCGCTATCAACAAATTTTGACTCAAACCAGCAGCCTCATTCAAATCAGCTGAAGATAGACTTCTGTAAATAGCCCCCAACAGTACTGTACTTTTTTGCTATCCACTATCCACTCACACCACGAAGCATCACTTTAAATGTCATTTAAATGTGAATGCGGTGAAACGTTAAGGTCTGTTCTGGCATAAATTATAACACCTCTACTTCCATCCTTACTTGAAAATGTGTTGTAACCATCTATTTGATACAAAACAGATGAACAGTCTACATCAGAAATAACTTTAGGCAAAACTTCTGTAACAAAGATAAAATCTGGGTTATCTAAAACTATTTGTAATTTCAGTTCATCAAATGTTTCTCAACTGATCTGCATTTGTGTAAAAGCACTTCACTTTATCAATTGTTATTTCTGTAACGTTTGTACTTCCATTTAAGAGTTACTTTTTCTTTACATGAGTTACTAATATTATTGGTATTGTCTTCCTGTAGAGATTCGTGACTAGAATCACTTGAACTAGATTCACTACTAGAAATATGTCTAAAAAACACATGAACTAGATGTATCATTTGGACTAGATTTATTACAAGGGGTACTATTTGGTATTGGAATGTCTTTATTTACAAAATCATTGTAGTCTTTATCATGACAAGAGGTAGCTGACATGGAATTGTTTTTATTAAAAAAGTCATCAGAACGTGTAACTTCAACAAAATTAACTGGAACAGTTTTAACACTAACAAAATTAAAGCTATTTACAAGGGTACCGGGAACTGATTCTAAGCAGTCAAGACTGGGCGGGAACGCAGCCCGTTCCCCGGCCCCTTGTCCTTTCCCTGGTCAGAGATGTCCTTCCTGTCAATTATTTTGCCACGATAAATAACTAAATTCAAGTTCTCCTCATCTGATTTTCTCTTTCCCAGTTCTACACGCAGTAATCTGCTCCTTTCACGTTCCTCCTTCGTTAAATCTGGAGTTGCAAATATGTTACTCCACCCATGTGAACTATTTCCATCTCCATCTTTGGTTCTAAGCAATTTAGCGCCTCCTAATAACTAGTGTTAATTTGTCACTGAGTCAAGTATAACCTTAATTAACCTTTGCTTGCCATCTAGAGGTCGTCCAAGCCTCACAAACGCTTTAGGCTCAATGTCATCGCATTTCATAACAGCTAAAATATCCCTTAGTTTTCTACCATCTTCCTTCTTCTTACAGCCCATTGCAACAATCTGTTAGGATTGGTATTCCATTACACTTAAGTTTTCAACATCATCTCAGTTCATTCATGACATTTTTAGCCTTATCTTATGCAATTGTTTCTAGGTTGTCTGTTTAAGATAATGCTGTCAGAACAAATTAACAATTTACACCTACAGCTAATACACTGTTCTGGGAAGAAATTTTTATACATGGACTTCAGCAAACAACAAAGAAGATTCACACAAAAATTGAGGTGTGAAACCTACAGCTAATTTACTGTTCTCTATCCTTGTTGTGGGACATAGAACTTTAAACCAGATGCCACAGAACGTGTGGTCTCTACCATCTAAATGTCGGGCCTGATCTGGGTCTAACATGTTTGCAAAGATTATCAGGCGGCAGTAGGCGAACATTGTTTTATGGTACATAGGCAACCAGCGTAGACCAATATCAGGCCCTACAAAACGCAGGCTTATATCAGGATTTCTACCATTCTAGTTTCAAACAGTTTGGATCAAGATCAGGCCCGACGTTTTGGGCCTGATCTGTGTCCAACTGGTTTGCAAAGATTATCAGCAGACAAGTTAAGTCTAGTAGACAGAGTTATATCTAATACCCTTCAACCAGGGCAGACCCAGATCAGACACCACGGAATGTGGGTCTGATTAGGGAATGTACTGTTTGCCTTAAATTAGCTCTCTCATCAAAATTGCTGCCTATGACTGCCCTCTTTAATACTTTACATGCTGGGTAATTTTACATTTTATTGTTGTTGTCCTCTGATTTCTTTTCAAAAAGAAAAAATGATAATCAGGAATACCATCTGAGTGTCAAACATTTTTTATTCAAGTTGTGTTGGGCCTGATCTGGGTCCAAACTGTTCGCAAATGTAGCAGTAGACGACAAATTTGCAGTTGCATGCTCTTCATAAATAGTGAGTATGATCAGGAAATACCACAATCACAAACTGCAGCCAACCCCATGGCCCTGTGAGGAAGAGCCACACAACAATACCTAGACACCAGGAAGACAAACCAAGTGAAGCATCCAGGTCTCGTGCCTTTTTGCTGACTTTTTTTTTAAAAAAAATAAACTTTTTCACACACTGCAGCAGACGACAAATTTTATGACATCCTTTTTAATTTTCTAAAAAATAAGGTTTGGGAGCGCAGTGGTTGAGACCGAGGGGCCGCGGGTTCGAGCCTCATTGGTGTAACTGCGTTGTGGTCCTTGAGCAAAACACATTTATCCTAGCTTAGTACTGGTTCAACCCTGGAAGACCCGTCCCTGTTTAACTGAAAGATTGTTGATGGGATGTAAAGAATAAAATCAAACAACAAGCAAACAAAAAACAAGGTATGATATTTCATGAGAATCATCTGCCAGCAGACGATTCTCATGAAATAGTATGCCTTATTTGTTATTTTGGCAAAAGCGGCAAAATTTGAAAATGTCGTCTGCTGCAAATTATAGGTGGCGCGGGTATGGGTTAAAATGGTGATATCATGAAATATATGTGGACACTCCACAGGCTTACTGCTCATGTCTTCTAATTTAATTTGACAGGAACAGTAATTATGAAGAGATAAGCTGCAAACATTTAAGAGGATATTTGAGAAACATTGGCTTCATGAGAGAAAAAATCAAGTATTATGTTTTAACAATCCTAACAGATTGTTGCAATGGGCTGTATTTTCATTAAAGGATTCTGGAATATTATGGAAAATAACATTGCATTTCCTGTCCTCTCTATCACGGTATGATTCAATCACTTTTTCAACCTGTTTTTCTATTTTTTCATCAATACTCCCCTCAAGGTCTTTAATTTTCTGATTACATTCATCATATCTCTGAGACTGATTGTTTAACTGGGATGCCATTTCAGTAAGTTAAGGCAATACTCTCAAACAGCCATCACAATTGAATGGTAAATTCACACAAGACTGACTTCTCAACATATCGTTCATCTTCACTGACACATGGCTGCAGTCCAGACAAAACCAGTAATTGCAAACATTGCAGTTCAAAGACTTTTGATTTTTCTTAAAGGGTTGATCGCACTGACCGCAATTTTTAGAATTCACTTTTGCAGAAGTCTTGTCACATGTTGCGCCAAATGAGGAATTCTGATCTGGTGATTTGGAGGCCATTTTATGAACTATTTCCTCTTCAAATTATCGAGCAAACCTGTACAACACTAGTGAATGATACTGATATAAAAGATGCCCAAATGTGACAGATAATTTAGCGGATTTCTTTTTATTTTTCCCTCAGCATATTTTTTCGCCCATCATGGTTGACCAGAAATTGGCTGTAATACAGCCTTTTCATTTTATTCATTTCATGAATAACATTGGTTTTATGCCATTGTTGTAATTGTCATACTATCATGAAATTAATAGTGTTATAAACACATGGATTGTCCCCATGTTAATACAGGTTTTCTAATGTTGATGTTCGACACTTGTAATTTCAGGTCTTTTACATACCTCCCCATCCACCATGTCCGACTCTAAAGATGATAAAGGGGACGAGGAGAAGGTATATGGAGGATGTGAAGGCCCTGATGCAATGTACGTCAAACTGATATCGTCGGACCAACATGAGTTTATTGTGAAGAGAGATCATGCACTAACATCAGGCACCATAAAGGCTATGTTGAGTGGCCCAGGTAAGCTTACCCCATCGCCGTATAAATATAGACCTGGGCAATGAGTAAAGACCAAGCCTTGAGGGTATAAAACCTTTTTTCATGCTCAACTCAACTGAGCATGAACTTTCGATGCTCATAACATGCTGAAAAACTGATTTTCCTGCTTAAACTTCGAGTCTTATTGAAATTTATCCTGCTCATAAATGTTTAAATGCCAACAATTGCTGGCATTTTAACATTTTTAAGCAGGATAAATTTCATGCTCATTTGATTTGAGCATGAATTATATTTTATATCATAACTCTCGGAGCCAGTTCAGAAGGCTCTTCTCCATTTATTTTGTAAATTATTTCGGATGCCGAAGTATACTGTCACACTGAGTCAGTGAAGCTATAAAAATTGGGGAATTTTTCAGGCGAACACTTGCACGGCCTCCAATCTCGGCCTCCTTCTCCAAAAAGAGCAGAACGTAAAGTGAGGCGAAGGCCCTTCCGGGAAGCAGGCAGTGGGCAAAACAATGGAACACGGTAAGTTGTGTTGACACATTTTCAATCATAAGTAAATTTTCAGCGCAAAACTCGAAAATCTAAGAATGCTATGCTTCGGGCAATTGTTCAAGCTATCCGTAGAGCATGCTGTTTGCACATTTGAACTTAGTTTGTAAGCATGAGAGTTTTTCTCCCGTTGCACAGTTGTCCAAGAAACGGTGGTTCCCGCATGGTTTTGCCTTCTAACCAAACGTATAGTAGCGTTTGGACCCTTATTCATACTACCGAGGCCCCTCCACACCCATGTTGTCCCAAATGCAATTTTTCGAGATATTTCAATGATAATTGAGTGATTTAGAGCCAAATTTCTTTAGGAGCAGGAGGCGAAGGGCATGAGAAGCAGGCTGGGAGAGGAGGAGCAGGCGGCGATGAAATCAAAATTTGCATTGATTTTGCTTATTTTTAATAATATACTTATCCAATCTATATCAAACTTGCATGTATGAATATTTCAAACCACTTAAATAAATCGAAATTATTTCGCTTTAAATGCCACCACCAACGTAATGTGTGGTTCACTTTTTTTCTCATTGGAATCATGTAATGCTCACAGATTAGTGATACTTGTGAATTTCTCCCCAAGTTCTTGGGAAAAGGATTATCAAAAATCTCAGACTGGGTCGAACCTCTGTTTTATACCCACCCCCTCTCAAGCTTTGATTAAGAGCAACAATTACTGATGGTGCGAAAGACTTAGACGCAGAAAAAAAAGGAATTCAAACCAAACCTAACCATCATATAACTGATATAACAACTCGTGTATAAGAGCAGTCTCAAAAGATGTTAACTTAATTATTGCTAATCTGATAATGTCCGTACACGCATTATAAAGGAAACAAAAGCGTTTCGCTTATTCTCCCATTGTGTTGTTTGTTTAACCCAGAATGTCATGAGCTTGCTAGAGGTATATATATTATAAGAGAGGTATATATAGCAATGTTTGTGATCAGAATAATTCAGTTAACAATAGTGTTTAATCATTCGTATCATACATGCAAGTTTGATATAGATTGGATAAGTATATTATTAAAAATAAGCAAAATCAATACAAATTTTGATTTCATCGCCGCCTGCTCCTCCTCTCCCAGCCTGCTTCTCCTGCCCTTCGCCTCCTGCTCCTAAAGAAATTTGGCTCTAAATCACTCAATTATCATTGAAATATCTCGAAAAATTGCATTTGGGACAACATGGGTGTGGAGGGGCCTCGGTAGTATGAATAAGGGTCCAAACGCTACTATACGTTTGGTTAGAAGGCAAAACCATGCGGGAACCACCGTTTCTTGGACAACTGTGCAACGGGAGAAAAACTCTCACGCTTACAAACTAAGTTCAAATGTGCAAACAGCATGCTCTACGGATAGCTTGAACAATTGCCCGAAGCATAGCATTCTTAGATTTTCGAGTTTTGCGCTGAAAGTTTACTTATGATTGAAAATGTGTCAACACAACTTACCGTGTTCCATTGTTTTGCCCACTGCCTGCTTCCCGGAAGGGCCTTCGCCTCACTTTACGTTCTGCTCTTTTTGGAGAAGGAGGCCGAGATTGGAGGCCGTGACTTGAATGCATTCCTTTACAAGAATAGCAGGAAAGTTTACCAATTCTCAGAACGTCTTCAGTGCTTCAGGTTGTTTTTATACTCGCATCATAGGTCCAGAGAAACAAAAGTTTTGAGTGTTTAAATGTAGATATTTTCTTATACCTTTGATTAAACATTTGATGTGGGTGCTCAAACTATTTGTCTCATTTGGTGTGGCTGGGTGCTCAAACTGTTTGCCTCATTACATGGAGCTCATTGGTAGAGTGCTTGACTGGAGACTGAAGGGCCACAGGTTCATGCCTCACTGGCGTCACTGTGTTGTGTCCTTGAGCATGACACATTTATCCTTGCTTAGAACTGGTTCAACCCTGGAAGACCCATCCGGGCATAACTGAAAAATTGTTGGCTGGGACTTAAAGAATCAAATCAAACAAATATTTGCCTCATTGAGATGGTTCTGTTGAGTACCCTAAACATATTTTGGTTTAACAATAAGAAAATTAATTTTTGATTATTAATATTTTCTTACCCAATACGAGGCAAATAGTTTAAAAGATGTTTTGGATGCTCAAATGAAATCAAATGTCTCATTGAGACCATTCTTTTCAGTACCCACAACATATGTTTTGGTAATAAGAAGAATTTTCAACTACAAACCCTTATCGGAAGGCCTGTGTATGTCTACAGCAGGGGTGTGGAAATAATAACATTTTCTTCTTGTCCAGGGACAAGTAAATGGCCATATTGTACTTGTCCAAAGAAAATTTTACTTGTCCAATAGTACAGATTAGCTTATACCTTTCTGTGCTTAAACAATTTACACTTTCGAAAACAAGTATGAAACCATGCAGATATCAACTCTCTTGTAAATAGTGAAGATCCAGACCAGATCTGAAGAAGCCAGCTGATCAGGATCCACACTGTTTTCAATGCAACATGTGAACTCATAATAATTAATCAAAATATGAAATACAAAATTCATTAACTTTATACAAATTTTGCACTTGTCCAAGGACAAGTAAAGTGAAATTTTCAACTTGTCCTGAATGAAATGGGACCTGGTCAGACAAGTCGGGCATGATATTTCCAGAGCCCTGTCTACAGGGTCAAGCAGTCCCCGTCTCCTAGATATGCTCCAAATACTCATCTGATTGTGTGTTTTATTCTTACAGGTCAATTTGCTGAGAATGAAACCAATGAAATAAATTTCAGAGAAATACCGTAAGTTGACTTTAACATACATACTTCTTATGGTCAAATAAAGCATTCTAACTTGCTACAAACAGCATCTTAAACTGGTCTTCGTCAATTGATAACTTTATAAACCTTGCCTATATAAGTATTCAATATATTCAAACATGTTCTCAGATCCACTTGGCCAATCAAAGTTTAATTTCATATGGAGCATTTATTAGACCAGACAACGTTTATACACATATATGACTGAATACAGTCCAGGTCACATGACCAGATTGGTTGTGGTGCCTTTTTCGATTTAATCTCTTCAAAAAACTTCCCCAGAACAGAAGACTGGTTGCTGGAGACTCCAGAATCACTGTGCTGTGTCCTTGAGCAAGACACTTTATCCACTACTTACTACTGGTTCAACCCAAGAAATTTTCTGGACAGAACTGAAAAATAATTGACTGCATCGACACAAACAAAAACATAAGGCTCAATGACCTTTAATAGTAAGTTGGGTCTCAGAGACAAGATGTATGTAACATTATAAGAAATGTGGGCAATATTATTATTGGTTTTATGATTTACACATTTCTCTAAAATAATCCTTTGTCAGGGATATAAATTCAATGAATTTGCCTTGTTGACTTCAGATTTGCCAGGCGACACATCCGACTCTCAGAATTTTCTAGTTGTATCAGGGTTCGCACAGGCTTGAAAAGTACTTGAATTTAGAGGGCTTTATTGAAAAGTCCTTGAAAATTAAATCTGCCTTGAAAAGTACTGGAAAATCACTCAAAAGCCTTGAAAAGTCATTGAATTCTACTATTTTCTGTAGGACTTAGCAATGTTGATAGAGACCTAAATCAGTATAAAATTGTTGTGCCCATATTTGGTGCAGCATATGCTGCACCAAATATGGGCACTGCAATTTTATACTAATTTTGCAGTACTAATGTCTCCATTAACTCAGTCTAGCATTCTGAAGTAGACTTTTAACACTTTGATCAATATTTTTCATTAATAATAAGTCCTTGAAAACTGTTGGAGAGGCTTTTAGAAGTCCTTGAAAAGTCCTTGAATTTTACTCATGCTTGCCTGTGTGAACCCTGTGTATACAATGTACCATTCCAAAAAGTGAGTGAGTATGACTAGGAAATTTTATACCACAATCACAGACTGCAGATAAATGCACAGCACAATGAGGAAGAGAGCTTATTGTATCAAAGCAGAAGGAAGAATCCATGAGTACATATACATAAAGGGTTATGTTAGTCTTTAGCCCTTTCTCTACTTGTGACTCGTAAATGCGTACTTTGGCAAACAGTGAATACCCAGATGAAATGCCGCATAATGTGGCATTTCATCAAGGTATACACTGTTTTCTAAGACAAAAACAATCTCCAGAGAAAGAAATACAATATTTTTACAAAACTTTAACCTGTGACCCCTCAATATACATGTATATACAATGGACCATCCCAAGTTTTTTTGTATCAAACCAGAAGGAAGAATCCATTAGGACATAAAGGGTAACTTAAACATACATGCACAGCTATTTAGTAAGGCTACAGACGACCTGAATTTTGGTATGAGCTTTCAGCTATGTTGCTACTTTGTGTGTATGGACAGTGACCACTTTGTTGATACTGCATATTTGCACAGGCTCAGCAGAGCCTTCGCTGCTTGCATATGTCATTATGTGTGATAAGCACAAAATTCATCAACTGGTTCAAATAAACCTGTTCTTATTTCAGGTCACACGTTTTACAGAAAGTCTGCATGTATTTTACTTACAAAGTTCGTTACACCAACAGTTCAACAGAGATTCCTGAGTTCCCGATTGCACCGGAAATTGCACTGGAGTTACTCATGGCGGCAAACTTTCTCGATTGTTGATGTGCTGTTAGGCCTGTTTTCTTCCATAGTTTATGTTTGGGCAATGTTTTATGTAGAGATCATATCAAAGTAATGGTACACATAGCTCCAGATAGGCTATAAATTTGGAGTGTGAAATACTGATTAAATTTGATCACTCAACTTACAAGTTCAACTTCAACTTGTGAAGTGGGTATTCAAGAGAATATCCAGGGTGTGAGAGTTCTTTCGATTACCCACTACATATGTTTTGATCGAGATATAATAAAAAAAATTATGCAGAATTATGTCATCTCAGCTGTTGCTATGGGTACATACATTAACCACAATGTGGTGTCAGAAAATTCAACTGTTCTCTTTGTGAAAGCTCAGAAACTGTTTCTTGACATAATAACTGCTTGAATCCTATATTGCACTAAGAAAAGCCAAACCTTGAGGTTATAAAACTTGAGTTCATTCTCAAATCAAAATAAAGCGCATTGATTAGCTGCTTGCGGACACGTATCCGCAAGCAGTCAATCATTGCCCTTTAATTTTAGTTTGAAACTGTACTCAAGTTTTATAACCTTGAGGCCAAAACTATTATGGGGTTTTGGCCTTTCTGAGAGCATTAGAGTTTAAAAAGAATTCCGACAGGCTGTTTAATCAGATGGCCTGACAAACTGGTTAAACAGCATCTATGATATATGGCTTGATTACTTATGAACATCTCATCATCATCTATACTATTTGCCTATATTTGGTTTAAAAATCTTGACTGACAGTGTGACATTTGAGGCAGATATTATCAAAGCTTGAAATGTCTACTTTATTATCCTGAGTGTCAAAAAGTTAACAATTTGATTGAATGGCCTTGATTGATTAAGTCTATCTTTTAACTCATCCATCGTTTTTTTGATATTGTAACAGCCATGTTTAAAATCTTTAAGAAAATTTTTGTTAATCCAACTGTTGCCAATATTATACGTAGGCTCTAGATAAAAGGCATATCCGGCACCATTTTCCTTATTGCTCCATGAAATGAATGTTTTTAATGTACTCGTTGAGTCTTCCAATGAGCTACACAACAAAAATGAACGAATGTTTAACCCATAGGCCATATGCTGGTTCTGCACCTTAGCCCATGCTCACTAAAATGAGAGCATGCTTATATATGGGTTAAATGGAGTAGTAGGTTTAAGGTAGTTTTCATTTTTGGTTGAAAATGTGTCTTATTTAAACTATGCTAAATATCACCTCAATGTTACTTTCATTATTTGTTCCTTTGTTTTCCCTGAAAAAACGTCTTTTTTTCTGAATGATCAGTATGACTATATGAGCTGTGACATGTGGATTCCAACAATGTAGTATTTTGACATGTGTAGACACAGACGAGCCTGTGCAGCCTCCTTTTAAGGTTAGAAACTCCAAATCATGTTCGGTCAGTAGCTTAACAGTCATAGAATATTTAGGCGACAAGCAAAGGCTCTGATCAGTTTGCGTGTATGCGCAGGCTGCTCTGAGCCTTTGCTGGTTGCACATATCACATTGTTGTAAATCTCATGTCATGGCTCAATTATGTTTATATTAAGTGTGCTTCCCTTTCAATTATCTAGGAGAGCTACTGCACTTTCTTCTCTATCAGACAAAACGAATATCCGAGAAATATGAATGCTGTCCCCTGATTTTTGTGAATTTTGCTTTTTAGGGGTGAAGTTACTGTATCTATAAACATTGGATTGTCTCCTTGAAGTTTGTATGATTGAGTATTCATTCAAAAAAATCCCTTATAGCATATGTTAGCAGTATTTGCTTACACTAGTTCATATATATTGCCTATATATTCTAATAATCAGGTGGGTCTGTCATGCAATTCACAGCCTTATTATAAGGCCAAAATAAAAATGTCTTGTGTCAGGAAGCCTTTAAGACCTTACTTGCTGCAAATATTTTGCAGACATCAGAGAATTTTTTTATAATATGAATAATTTTCATGCTTTTCATATGGAAAAAAATGCCTACATATCTACCCTATTATATATTGAGACATTTCTGGAAACAAGACATTTTTATGGCCTAAGGGGGTGTTCCTATTCGCTAGATTTCTTTTTTCTCTAAATGCCTGATTATGTCTAATAGAACCTTTGTCACAATTTGACCTGGGCCTCCGTCCTGTCCGCTTTTGCTTTTTGATCATTTCCTGTGTTGAAGCTTTTTTTCTGCCACATTTTATATACTCTTGTGTTTGATTTTTGCAGTTTTATAGGATATATGTGAATCTCTTGGATTCAGTGTCATTTTAGCCAGTCTGTGAGATTTTGGTACTTTATCATATAACAGGGCCCCAGATAAGGGTGTGTAACAGAAAATTGTTGTTTTTTTTAATTTCTCAACCAAAACATATGTTGTGGGTACTCAAAAGAACCATCTCAATGAGACGCTTCTTTTGAGCACCCAAAACACATGTTTAAACAGATGGATAAGAAAAAAAAAAAAAATACCGGGCCGCGTAGCGCAGTCGGTAATGTGTCTGGTTGCAGATGCGAAGCTGACTGCAGATCCAGGGGTCGCGAGTTCGATCCCGGCCCGGTCCCATACTTTCGTAGAGATTGATCATGAAATAATTTCTACGGTCATTCTCCTCCCTTCCGCTGAATCATTCATGAAGGGTTGTTGTCAGTTACAAGCGAAAGTATGTGCACGATTACTGGTTAACTGCTTGTTCAAGCTTGCCCAGGAAAAAAGTGTTGTTAGGTGAACTGACTGTCCCGCAATGACCATAGCTGTTGACTTGGGACGTAAAGCAACAAAAACAAACAAAGGATAAGAAAATAATCACAATTTTGTGCTGAAATTTTTTTGCTTAACTGGCCCGTTGATATATGCAAGCAGCAAAGGCTCAGATGTGCAGTCTCACCAGAGCCTTTGCTGTCGCTCACACAAAGTAGAGATGAAGATAAGAGGCCCAGACCAAAAATTCAGTCTCTAGCTCCACTAGATAGCTGCACATGCATGTTTAAAGAGTGACCTTAAGCATATGCCATAAGTACCTTAATCTCATGAACTGGCTTGTTTTTAAAAAAGGTTGTTCGGATGAGAGACCCATCATTCACCATTTATAGCCTTAGATGGCTGAGATATAAGAACTAAGTAATAGTTATACCATGTGTTGTCCGCCTGTACGTGAAGATAATCCACAAGCTTTAGCGAGTGGATTATCATACATACAGGTGGACAAACATGGCATAACTATTTTATACCACCTGCAGCAGTGTAGATCTTGCACATCATTAGATATTTCATTTTAAAGTTGGTAAAGGTGGTATAATTGTATTTATCAGTGGAGAAATAGGAGCCAGCTCAACAGATTTTTGGTAGCCAGCTATATTGATTTTGGTAGCCATCTTAATATAAATCACAATGGCTGGATCATTTTATTTCTAAACACAAATTTATGCTTTGGGTAGTCATTCAGGGTTCGCAGAGGCTTGAAAAGTACTTGAATATACAGGACTGTCTTGAAAAGTCCTTGAAAACTAAATTTGCCTTGAAAAGTGCTTAAAAACACTGAAAGGCCTTGAAAAGTCCTTGAATTTTATCATTTATTGGAGGCTTCAACACTGAATCAGTTTGAAATTGTGGTGCCTTTATTTCGTGCAGCACAATTTTATAATTTTCTAAAACTAATATGTTTAGTTATGGACTCTAGAATTTCAGAAGTAGTATTTTGACATGTAAATCAGTGTTTTCAAAAGTTTTCAGTCCTTGAAAACAGTAGGAAATTGTTTTAAAATGTCCTTGAAAAGTCCTTGAATGTTACATTAACTTGCCTGTATGAACCATGTCACTGGAAAACATCTCGTCGAGTTACATTGAATGGCCTCCACAACAGTGTTAAGGGGAAAATATAATTTTGGTTTCTAAAAAGCTTCTTATACTGGGCTTCATTTCATGAACATTAAGTTCTTATTTGCCTTATAATACATACAATGCACTTTGAATATTAGTTATTTATTTTTGTTCCCCATTGTTTTGTAATTTTGCCTTCATAGTGCAAACTGAATTCTCCTCAGGGTTCCCACAGGCTTGAAAAGTACTTGAATTTAAAGGGCTTTCTTGAAAAGTCCTTGAAAATAAAATAAGCTTTGAAAAGTACTGGAAAATTGCACAAAGGCCTTGAAAAGTCCTTGATTTCTTCTATTTTCTGTAGGAATTAACACTACTAATGATAGAGATCTAAATCAGATAAAATTGTTATGCCTTTATTTGGTGCAGCAAATGCTGCACCAAATAAAGGCACAACAATTTAATACTTATTTTCTAGTACTAATTTCTCCATTATCTCAGTCTAGCATTTTTTCACTTAAATCGGCTTTTCATAAACTTTTAGTCCTTGAAAACTGTAGGATAGTCTTTAGAAGTCCTTGAAAAGTCCTTGAATTTTACACAAACTTGCCTGTATGAACCCTGCTCCTGCTTAAATCTGCTGGTGATGGATTCACAATATAGTGAAATGTGATGTATATCTGGTACTTTACCTAAATATATAGGTCCATCTAAGCAAATTTTTTTAGAGTAAAATTGTTTTGTTTTTCTTACCCATCAGTTTTAACATATGTTTTGGATGCTCAAAGGAACTGTCTCAATGAGACGGTTCTTTTGAGTACCCACAACATATGTTTTGGTTAAGAAATAAGAATTATAGTTTTCAATTACGCACTCTGATCTGGAGGCCTGATGCAGATATTTTCATCCTTAAATCAATTTTATTTGCATGAAAAAGTGTAAACATGTACCAAACAATCCAATGATTGGACCCATTTTGTTTTGATATTACTGAAATACAAAAGTGAATAAAACCAACCCCGATTCCGAAAAGTGACCACACTGCACTTTCATGAGAGATCAGATTGAGGCAAGGCTATTTGCATATGTCTGTCCGAATATAATACAAATGGGTAAATACATTTATTTCTGTTTTCTCAGCTTTTAGGCTTAGACGGTATGGATAATGGATAATAATGATACTAATCAAATAAAATATTCTGGCGATAAGAGCTGTGTGTGACAAAATTAGTTTATGGCTACTGCCTTTAAAACTCGCTACTGCCTTTTAAACTCGCATGAGCATGAAATTTGTCCAGGTCATCAATTTTGAAATGCCAACAAATGTTGGTATTTTAAAAATTTTAACAGCTGTAGCAAGAAAATTGTCACATTTGATGTCTAAGAAGGGTTTGGACAGAAGTGTGTCTTTAATAATTGGCAATTTCAACCTGTGGCCCCTTAAAATATATAATGGATGATCCCATCTTTATTGTATCAATATATATGGGAGAATCCATCTGACAGTACAAAAAGACTAAATAGTTTGATGATTTGAATTTTTAAATATCAGGAAACATGATCTTGTTCTTTCAGCTATACAGTAAAACATGTGTAAAACGGCCACTCAAAAATAGACAAAACAAAGATCTTTACGACAAAGGGTAGCTTAATGAAGGTCAAAAGTATTGCAGAATGCTCCCCTTGGAGCATTCTGCAATACTTTTGACCTGCACTAAGCAATAATTAGTCTTGCAAAACAATTGTTGGTCTTTTAGGGAGTGGCCATTTTACTGTACATAAATTGGACCTCTTCACCAGAGAACCTGTATTTTGTGATCAGGTAAATTTGAACACATCTGGCTAAGCTACTGAAACTAGCTAAAATACTGAACTTTTCCATGACAAAGCTAGTCTACTTCCAGAGAGTGAAAACCAAAAATGCTGATCTGACAGACATCCAGATAAATGCACTTTTTGGGTGTAAAATTGGTAATATTCGTACCCATCAGTTTAAATATTTGTTTTGGGTGCTCAAAAGAACCATCTCGTTGAGACTGTTCTTTTGAGTATCCACAGCAAATGTTTTGGTTGAGAAATAAGAAAACTGATTTTTGATTGCACACTCTTATCTTAGGCCTGTCAGATCAGTGTGCGCTGGCTGCCGCGGCTGGTCTGCACCTTTGTTGTTTTGCATGCAAGAAAATGAGTTTTTTGTTGGGTGACGAAGTCCTTTTTATGTATGCTCACGGCCTTTACCTCTTCATTATCTTACGAACTAGTTATAAAATAATCTAGATTGTTGCATTTTATATGAAATTTAACATTGTTAGTATTTTTTGTATCAAACTTGCATGGTTAATATGATGTGCAGCAATTTTGCAGTAGTATTACTGTATGTTAGCATAGGTCTAAATGAACAAAAGTTTTGAGTGTACAATTGTGAATATTTTCTTATCCATCAATTGAAACATTTGTTTTGGGTGCTCAAAAGAAACGTCTCATTGAGACAGTTCTTTTGAGCACCCACAACATATGTTTTGGTTGAGAAATACGAAAATTATTTTTTAATTACACTCTTATCTTAAGGTCAGAGTTAGTATGGTAAAAGGTGTAATATAATTACTGGTAGATGTATTCAGCCATGGTAAAGGATCATTTTTATGAACAGCTGAACTTTTTTGTTGTAAAAATAGACACTTATCTAACATGCAGACAGCAATGTCCCAAATTAGCAAACTTGTGTTATTGGTCAGGCAGATATTGAGATTCGATTTTTTATGTGTAGAAACATTAATTTCCATTTAAAATCATAAAAAAGCTATACAATATTGGCAAGCTAGCAAACTGGTGGCTTTTGACAGGAAAATAGAGTACACAACACTTGTTTTTTTTTTGTTTTTTTTTTCAATTAATGTATGTCAAATTGAAACCTTTTTATCACCTCCAGAAAAGAAATTCATGTGTGTTTGTGAAGAAATGAGCATGTTTTCATGGTAATTTTTGATCATACCAGATAGTTAATTATATTTAGCATACATTTAGAATACCAATTTGTACACTCCACTGGTTCAAAGATAGTAAATGCTTGGTTGAAAATTTCCTAGATTTCTCCTGAATTCAGGATTTTGAGGCTGACTTTCAAGATTTTTTTAATTTTGAACATTTCACTCATTCAAACGTTAAGCTGGTGCTGTCATGACTGTCAGATCTGGGTCTAAGTTGTTTGCATATGCTCAAAGTGTTATCTTTTTTGCATGAAAAAGTTTGGTTGAAAATGTTAATTTTTGAAACTCCTACAGTTGTTAGCTTTAGAAGGTCTGTCTGAAAGAATGTCCAACTTACATCAATTCACGTGGATGTTTGTCTTGTTTTTCTTAATGTTTATGTGATGTAACTTTGTTTATTATTTAAGTAATAAAAATATTCCACTCCTTGATTTTTACTTGTGCTTATAGATTTTGTTCTTTCTGACCTGTAGAGAGAGAAGATTTTAGTACTTATTCATGATGAAAGTTTCAGGATTATTCCTGAATTCAGGATTTTGAGGCTGACTTTCCACAGAAAGTCAGCCTCAAAATGCTGAATTTGGGAGATAATAATAGCTTCTCTGATTTATTTTCTGTCTGTCTGAGGACATTTGACCATTTAAACTTGAAATGGTGAATGTTTAGTGGGCATATTGCAAGTTTTAAGATTGGCATTTCAAAAGTTCAGGATTTTGGAAATGTTGAATTTTCTCACCCATGCTTATTGCATATGCGCGCAGTGAAGGCTCGGATAAGCCTGCCCACCACACAGTCTCAGAGGTTTCAATGTAAAATACAGAGACCTTACTGAAGACCATTCTACACTGCTAAAAATATTTAAAGGAACACCCAATGATTTTCCATAGGTGATAATGTTAACCCCCGTCTAATATACAAGTAATGTATTTCACTAGACTATAAGGCAGAAACCCAGTTTCTTTTGTCATTTGTGTACGATAGTCAAAGTTTTGGATCAGAAAAAGTTTTTGATAAGACAATTGCTGCTTAAGCTCATGGCTCAAATTTTGTAATTTTTAATTTTTCTTGAAAATGACGATTTTTTCTGGAACTCTGTAGAATCTTTCGAATTTATTAAAAGCGTAACCTAATGATTTCTGCAACATTTAAAGGCTCTTGACTGTACAGAAATGATGCTGTTGTGGTGCTTGATTGAAACACCCTCTTAAAATTTGGTTTTGAAAAAAGGGGTATTTTTAACAAAATCCCATTTTTACATAAAGCGTTCCATTGAGATTTCTTGAAAGGAATTACTTCATTTTTATTAACAAGCATCATCATTGATGGGTAACCAATCTAATCACAGGAGAAACATGTTTTTGCCTTATTAATTCAGCTCTCGATATGAGTCAGACTATGAGTGACTTTGTATTGTGATCAATGGCAAAATACGCAGTGTTCCTTTAAATACTTTGAGCAGTGTATAATATAGGCTGTTAGCCCCTCAAGATAGCTGTACAACATATTTGGGCCTGTACTCGACCAAACCGGTCTTCAAGGTTTCTGACAATGGGAGACTGTTCGAGCCTCACCGACATCCCTGTGTTGTGTCATTGAGCAAGACACATGAATCCTAGCTAGGTGCTGGTTCAACCCGGGAAGACCCATCCCTATGTAACTGAAAGATTGTTGACTGGGACGTAAAGAATCAAAGGGAGACTTAAACCATTCTCTCAACTACAGAGACTAGCTAGAAAGTTGAAAGTTCACTTGTAGCAAGTTTAGATATACTTTCCAATAAGCGAATAACAAAGGCTCTGATCCGACTGCGTGGACAGGGTTTCTCGAATCGAGGCCTATTAAAGGATATGCTGTAAGTACCAAATTCCGATGAAATGGCTCATAATGTCAAAGGTGGAGCACAGTGGGTCAGTTTATAGAGCGTTAGACTGAGGATCAAGAGGTTTCTAGTTCAAGACTCAATGGCCGGCGATAGGGAGCGCAGTGTTGAAGTGGTAGAGTGTTTGACTCAAGACGGAGGGGCCGCATGTTCGAGCATCACTGCTTTGTGGTCCTTGAGCAAGACACTATTATCCTAGCTTAGTATTGGTTCAACACAGGAAGACCCCGTCCCTGTTTAACTGAAAGATTGTTGATGGGCGTAAAGAATCAAACAAACAAATCAACCGCCGGCGGTCAATGTGTTATGTCCTTGTGCAAGGTACTGTATCTGCGGCTTAGTACTGGTTCAATCCTGGAAGACTGGGAAATGGTCCCAACATAACTGAAAAAAATGTTGACTTGGACATAAAGCATCAAAACAAACAATTTCCATGCTCGGTGTAAGAGGGCAACTAAGGATTTTGTGAGACTGCTTATAGCTGAGCTATAGCTGCTTGTCCATGTGATAATACTGATCTCGTGAGTTGCCCTCCAGATTATGTAATGGAAAATTATTTTTATTTTTCAACTAAAACATGAGGGTACTCAAAAAACCCTCTCAGTGAGCACCCAAAACATGTGTAAATTGATGGGTAAGAAAATAATTGCAATTACACTAAAACAAGACCAAACTCTGCTCTGGACCTGCGTCGCGGGTGCACATCTTCAATGTGTGAACAGTCGATATGCAAAGTTCAAATATACAGGAATGAAATCAGATTACACCCAATTTTCGCAATGTTATCTACAGTAGGTGACGTAACAATTTCTAAGCTGAACACTCAAAAATATATTATCAAATGTGCACAAATATAGGGTTTACATGTTCAATCATAATACAAAGCTTGAATATAAAGGAATGAAAACTGCTTGAGTTACAGATTATACCAACCAGAAACCATCTAAGCATTTAAAGAAAAAATGTCAAAGTTCAAGACCCCCAAAAATGAAAAAAATATTCTTGAAATGTGCATAAAATAGGTGCACATCTGCAATGTGTGAACAATCATTATGAAAAGTTTGAATATAAAAGAATGAATACTCTTGGAGTTCCAGATTAAACTAACTAGGCACCCCCTAAGCATTTCGGAAGGAAAAATGTTTATGTTCAACACCCATCAAAAATTAGTAGAAATATTTAATGTGCACAAAATTGGAGGTGCGAATCTTCAATGTGTGAACAATCATTATTCAAAGTTTTGAGTATATAGGAATGTATACTGTTGGAGGTACATATTACACAAACTAGGCACCCCCTAAGCATTTCGGATGGAAAAAAAGTTCTGAGTTCAATACCCATCAAAAGTGAGAGAAAAATATTAAATGTGCACAAAATAGGAGGTGCACATTTTCAATGTGTGAACAATCATTATGCAGTTCGAAAAGGAATGAAAACTTTTGGAGTTACAGACTACACGAGCTTGGCGCCCATAAAATGTTGCGGACAGACGGACTGGAAAAAATGTCTAAGTTCAACACCCATCAAAAATTAGAAAAAAATTAAACACATGCACAAAATAGGAGGTGCACATCTTCAATGTGTGAACAATCATTATGCAAAGTTTGAATATAAAGGAATGAATACTGTTGAATTTACAGATTACACAAACTAGGCACCCCTAAGAATTTCGGATGGAAAAAAATGTCTAAAAGTTCAACACCCCTCAAAAATGAGAAAAAAATTATGAAACGTGCACAAAATAGGAGGTGCACATCTTAAATATGTGAACAATCATTAGGCAAAGTTTGAATAAAAATGAATGAAAACTTTTGTAGTTACAGATCACACAAACTTGGCACCCTTAAAATGTTGCGGACAGACAGGAAACATGTCTAAGTTCAATACCCATCAAAATTGAGAAAAAATGAAACAATTGCACAAAATAGGAGGTGTACATCTTCAATGTGTGAACAATCATTATGCAAAGTTTGAATATAAAGAATAAACAGATAACAAAGACTAGGCACCCCCTAAGCATTTCGGATGGAAAAAAATGTCTAAGTCACCCGTCAAAAATGAGAAAAAATGAAACGTGCACAATATATATGGATAAGATCTTCAATATGTGAACAATTAAATACTGTTAGAGTTACAGATAACACAATTGCGTTTCGCTGGCGGGCCGATGATGGCCCACTTTTAGTGGTATTTCGATCCTCTCTCCATGTGACAAGAAGCAAAACATCTTGAGCCGGCCTCGCACATTCAACAAGTTTGAGGATTGTGTGAGACCCTTTCAATGATATTGCTTGTACAACATAATGTCGATATTCAACATTTCTGGGCCAGCTTATGAGACGTTGGTACTTACAGCAACAAGTCTGTGCATATTCCTGGCCTTGAGTGTGTTTTGTTTTTATCATGCTTAATTCAACTGAGCATACAATTTATCTGGCTTATAAATGTTAAAATGCCAATATTTTGGCATTTTAACATTAATTAGCACGATAAACACAACATCGAATATTTAAAAGCAAGAGAAATCTTTATTTTTCACCGTTCACCATTTTACCTTTATTTTGTCACCATTTTACCTTTTATGAGCAGTTGAAATTTCATGCCCAGTTGAGTTGAGAATGAAATATGTTTTATAACCTTGGGGCCAGGCCTCGAGGTTATAAAACTTGAGTTCATTCTCAAATTCAAAATGAAGCGCAATGATTGGCGCAAGCAGCGCCTTTTATTTGGAGTCTGAGACTGTACTCAAATTTTATAACCTCGAGGTCTGGTCAAGCCAGAGCTTCCTATTCCAGCATACACCAAGTTTGGAAGTAGAGGAAGGCTCAGAATAAAAAAAGTAAAACTAGTAGCTTCGCTGGATTAAAAGACTGGATGCGATAAGTACCAAAAATTGCGTGTGGTTGTCCCATTACATGTATACTCAGTGAGTTCTATCAGTGAATTTGCTTGAAACAACGTTTCAATATGTGGCAAGCTTGTTACAAGAGATCTATCAGTGATTGAGCTGGATATACTGTATCAATATTCAACACATAGTCGGTTAGCTTGTCCCGTTTATACTTCTCAAGCATCTCTGTGTTTCTGATAAACTTCCCTTCAACTTCGTTGTCACTTAGAGGCTTTCTCCAGTGTCCCTTCGGTGTCGTACAGCGATGGCCGATCACATGATTGTCTTTCAGATAAACAGATACCTCCACATACATGGTTTCGAAGGAAGGGATATTGTCTTTCTCGCCAACGATTGTTGTTTTGTCCAACAGAAACAACAGTTCTGGTCGAGTTCGATTACAGTCATGGTAACTTTCGACAGTAACTTCTCCGTCAAGCAGAGCTGTACAAGCATTAAACTGGAAAGAGTGGCGAGCCTCGTGTTCATTTTGAGGCACTGATCTATCTATATATTTCGATCTTGGAGCTTTGATTTCAATTCTGTCAATCTGATTAAGGAAATTGGATAAATCCATATCCGCCATTTGTAAAACATTGATAGCCGCGTCAATAGCCCAGTGCATGCCCAGATGAGCTGGGTAACTTTTGATAGCAACATCCTGGTATTCAAGGACAAACTCGCAAATATCAACGTTTTTCAGCAAAAAGTCTGGATCAAAATCGTCAAAAAATGCAGCGAATCCAGCCACATTGTCAAAAATCAATGGATTGCCCTGAACATCATTTAGTGCCATCATGGCGGCCTCAAGTCCAAAACGTGCCGAATTCCCACAATGCAACGGTTTTGTTGGGGTCCCGGCGTTTGCCATTGGTGCACCAGCAAATGATGCGGCTATGGCTAAGGCGTGCGTTGTCTGTAAGCGGCTGAGTCTGAGTAGGTTTGCTGCTGCGGCGGCGCTTCCCATTACTCCAACAACAGCAGGAGGATGGAATCTGAAAGAAAATTACAATCCACTCCATTTTAATGGATTATCCCATACATATTGATACAATAAGCATGAAATAGTCCATTTTGTATTTGAAGGGTGTTTCTGTCAAAATTTCGTATAAAACGATGTATTTATATCTCTGGAGATTGCCAAACTTTTCATTTTGATGCGTTTAAGTTAAGCGCAAATGGGCTAGTTAATGCGAGTTAGGTACTTTTCGCATTGTCGAGCACTTTTCCTTAGATAGTCAGTCTCAAAATACTGAATCAGGCAGCTCATATATTCTCAGATTTATATTTAGCGTATCTATAGACGACTAGCAATTAGAACTTGAAATTGTGAGTGTTTTGCAGTCTAAAGTTTAGGATTTAGAAAATTTTGAAATTTCACCCATACTTGCTGATTTTCCTAGTACAGTGTAGCAGCGAGAGCGATTGTCTTTATCATGATATTATAAAGGCATGTGTGAAAGTTTTCAGGATTATTGCTGAATTCGGGATTTTGAGGCTGACTTTCCATAGAAAGTCAGCCTCAAAATGCTGAATTAAGCAAATTCTAATAACTTCTTTGATTTATTTTCAGTCTATCTAAAGACCATTGACCATTTAAACTTGAAATATTATTATTTTGAAGCCATACGGCAAGTTTTACAATTTGAATTTCCAAAGTTCAGGATTTTAGAAATTTTGAACTTTCACCCACGTAAAGGGTTGCTGGTCTATATTTCTAAATTGTGCATTCAGAATTTGGCCCAACCCTCAGGGTCTGGACTGTTTGTAAATGTTTCATCCATGGACCACTGGGATAAAATACTATATAGGTTAAAATACAGCCTGGCTGTGACGTGTGTTGTTTGGGGCAGGGCGATTGCGTTTCTGCTGAAACGAATGTCGAACTAGGTATTAACTGTATGTTCTAACAGGGTCTTTCTACAAGGGGATAGGAATCTCTGTATTTATGAAACGTGCTTTAGGCTCATTACCATATATGCGGACAGTGTTAGAAGTAGCCAATTAAACAACTTAAAAGTGATTTGTTCAGAATGAAAATGATGATTTCATCATTAAATGAAGTTAAATAAATTCCAGTACATCATACAACATTTCAGCCAGCTTCGAACCCACACCATTTTCAAAGATTTGTTGTACAATTCTTCTAATAATTCTACTGAAAGTTTGTATGAGTACCAGAGCTGCTAAAAGGAGTACGTTGTACCTATTGCAGTACACTAGCTACAATGATATTAAAAGTTTAGACTTTATTGAATGAACATTTTGTGTGTGAGTAAATACGACACTGGCTTGCAACAGTTTTGAACATATGGTAAAGAGTCCTAGGCCTGTGTAGAAAGACCCTGGTTATAAGAAAATTAATATTTCTAAATGAAAATGGACAGCACAGTGGAGGCAGTTTTTGTCAATCGCATCTTACCGTTTTGGAATATCGTTCGCCAGTTTGGAACATCTAAGAAGTATTCCCTGCACCTGGACACCAACATTAAATGCGGTCAACAAATCACGTGATGAGTAGGCGCGGCTTCCAGTATCATGACCAATCAGCGCAATAAGACATGGCAACACAGGTGAGCTCGGGTGTGTCGCAGGATGCCACGTGTCGTCAAAGTCCATAGAATGTGCGCTTGCGCCGTTGAGGAACGCAGCTTTAGAAGGTGTTGTCTTCTCTCCGTTCGTTCCCCAAATTCTGCAATTATCCTCAAATGGATATTCTTGCTTGTTTAAGCGACGCAATGTTTTGGAAATGTCCGTCTGAGCTCCGATGATACTGTTTCCTATACAATCAAGAATCATTCGTTTACTTCTGTCTTTTGTTTTACATGGAATATTGTCATAAGTTGTCTGTGAGATAAATTCTGCAATCTCGTCTGTGAGCGACTGTTGTGGTTGCCTCTCTTCTGTGCAAAATAAGTGATCAAAATAAGAACTTCCATGCGCAACTGTTTGCACTTAAAACAAATGGATAAAATGCGAGAAAGAAACATACATTTGAAATACATTATTCGTTTTCAGACTAGAAACTGTACATGTGCGGATCCAGAGGGGGGGGGGATAGGGGGTCCGGACTCCCTGAAAAATCGCAAAAATATAGGTTTGCAATACTGGTCCGGATCCCCTGAAAAATCACAAAGCTACCAAGCCAGCATTCAATGATGCCCCATTTATAGCGGTATTTGGACCCTCTATCCCCTCATCAACTAACAAAAACGTTATCAAATTTGGACCCCCTCTGACAAAACTTTCTGGATCCGCGCATGCTGTATAGTTTACGTCTGTTCTGTCCTGTTTCTGTTCTATGTTTCTGTTATAGTATAATAGTTAGACTTCAAGCTAAAAACGGTCCTGCAGCCCCCACGCCCTAGGGAATTTGCAGACATATCTTATCTTAAAGAACTATCCAAGCTGCGTCGAATAAGAGATGTTTGCCGGGGTGTTAGTCTGTAACAGCCTGTTACATATGTTACCATAACAAATTAAGAAAAAGTAAAATGAAAGGTTAAGCTAAAGAAAGAAGACATTAAACTATATTCTTTTAAATTACTTATGAAGTCTGCATGTTTGATGCTTAAGCTACATAAACAAGCATTTTGAACAAAATAACAGCTTCCAATGGTGTTATGTGCGTTACATAGATTATATTTCTCTCTATAAATTGTAATTGTGACTAGCATCATTTATTTTTACAGCTGATATGTGCATTTTTCGATATGTTTAAATCTTGTTGAACTAACATACACATTTGGCTTATAGAAAAATCAAAATTTGCTTTTCTATCTTAAGTATATTGTCTTAAATGAGACATTGAACAATCCCACCCCCAGTTTTAAGGAGCCGATTTTGATATCAGTTATTTGAGTAAAATATATGAAAAGATTTGGGGGACTGTCTTGCTAAAATAATAAAGAATAATAGATCTATTAGTTTTACACCAGGATCAGAGCACTTATCAAAGAATGTAACATATGTTACATGGTATAATAAATGAGTACAGAAATTGCCTTGGTGTAAGAGATGATATTTCAGAAAAAAATGAATATTTTCAAATTTTTTCCTATAAATCGTTAGCATCTGGTGCCCTAACATTAGAAATTATAGACATTGCTGATAATAAGCCCATGGACTTCTGTTACAGATGTTATAAATAACTTTTTCACATATTTCCTAATACATATAATACTAAAATATACAGAGATACAAATAGAAAATAATATCTTCACGTTTAAACAATACAATTTAATGAATGTTCCTGTTAAATGTAAATATTCAAAACTATTCTTTATTCAAGTCAACCTCACATACAATGTCAACCATTGTGTCTGCTTCTGTGGCAAAACAATCGTCCACCTTATCACAACCAGTAGAATCACTACACAGAAGTATGACTGCAAGCTGAGTAAGGTCCTGCTCCACCTTACCCCCTTGGGAATTGTGCAGCTATACTCTATCTTTAAAAACTACTCAAGCTTTATCAAATAAGTGATATTTGCACTCTGTAAGCCAGAGGCTTAACATGTAACAATCTGTTCAATGTTACTGTATCAAATTAAAAATAAGTAAATTGAAAGTCTGAGCTACGGCCAGAAGACGTTAAACGATTTATTTATGTGAATTATTCATGTTGTTTGCAAGCTGGACGCCTTTACTACATTTATAATAGCTTTTTTAACATATACAGCTTCTTTTGGTGTTATGTGCGTTACATTAATTTGATTACCTTTTGAAAGTGGTAAATGTGACAAACATCGTTTATAAGAGTTTCCTCCACGTGTTCCTCGTATTTCCTCTCAAAGGACTTAATTGAGTTTTCTGTGTATGTGTGGCATTAGCCAGTATTACACAAAATGACTGAGCTATATTTTAAATCCTTAGCATTATTCAAAAGCAGAACCAGCATGTCCGTGTCAAGGGATCAAATACTAAATTTAATAGGGGCAGTGTTTGGTGCTGTTTCACATATATGCATACAACGACGCAGCTTACAAGTTCCCGGGTTGGGCGGCGGGGGGCAAAACCATATCTAGCCATCAGCTTAAATGGAATTGTTGACATTATTGTAACAAAAAGCAAAAATTGTTGTAATCATCTTTTCAGAATTAGGCGGAATTCTGATTTTTTTTTCAATTCTATAATATTCTAAATGATACTCATATTTTGATAATTTGTAGCGAAATCTGATCATTTATTTAGGAAGCTGACACATTACGATGGCTACCGAGTTTTGAGGAAAGCATTCCGAGCTAGTTCTTGTCATAAATGGTCATAATAAACATGAATAAAGCGACCCATTCGTAAATGGTCACAACCAAATTTTCCTGCTAGACACAAAACGCTGAAGGAACGTCGTTTCAACTTCTATGCGACGTGTCGCATCGACGTTAATACGACGTCGTTGCGACATTAGGTGTTTGCTGGGTTAGAACAGAATTTTAGTAGGGTCGTCTTAGTGCAAAATACTGAGACACTGCGTTTCAGAAAAAAAAAATCCCAGATATTTCTAGGACCACGGAGATCGTGTATTAATAGTTACCCTTTGGCAGCACAGCAGTACTAGCATTGACATGTGCTCCTCCGTAACCCCTCGAGCTGATAAAGCCGACCAATCGTCTTCCATTTGAAAGCTGCAAATAGTAATAAGAGAGCGAAAATAAACTAGTCTACTTAGCAGTGAAAAAATGCGTACCTAAAACAAATAAAAATGTATTTTCACATAGTGATATCACTTTTTTGCTTAAAATTCCATTCACTTCGAAAGTTCAAACTTCAAACGCCCACACCTTTCTTTATTGTGAACAAAAACATCAAGTGTTGGTAGGCATTTTCTAAGTTAGAACATGATGAACATTTTTGTACCAAAGTAATTCAAATTGAAATGTTTCGATTTTGCATTTTCAGCACCTCCCGCTAATGCATGTAGCCTCGTACTCCTTTGTATTGTGATGACTTGAAACATGGCTAATTGATTAATCGTAAATCGTCTGAAAAGTATAAAATAAAAAGAAAATTTACTTTTTTTCGTTAAAACCAAATATATGTCATCTCGTGAGTAAAAATCATCGAAATTTTCACTCGTGCTGCACACTCAGCGTGAAAACTCTGATGTTTTCAACACACTCGATGAAATATATTTGATATATACCTCAAAAAAGTAAATATCCTCTATGTCTACGAACTTGCGACCTCCACCCAAAGATGCGAACAGGCCTATTTTTAAATCTGCTGGTAACTTTTTGGATCCAGATGGGGACCAACAGAACGTAAATTTGAACTATAAAGCTTAAAATATTCAAAACATGGACCGCGTTTTTCGCAGAAATTGCAATTTTTTCTTCAATCAAAATACAATGCTCAAACTTGCATAACCGCTATATAGTCTCCCATTTTATACTATTGTGCATAGGAAATCCGGATGCACTTTACCACTACATTCAACAATGAGCTGACAACATATCTAAAAAAATAATTTCGTAAAATACATGTGATGGTTCTTTTTAGCTGCTACACTAGCGGTAACTATACAAAATATGAAATCTGAGCAAAATTGTTTTGTATATTTCACAAGACTGTACAAATTTCATAATATAGGGCCTCGACGCGAGAAAACATATTATTATTATTATTATTATTATTATTATTATTATTATTATTATTATTATTATTATTATTATTATTATTACCTTGTTTCGCATAGACTGCATTTCGGAAGTTTTGTAGTACAAAATCATGAAAATACACTGAGACCACTTGTTTTATATTCGCAATGATGGGAATTTTTCGATTTCCGGTTTGATGACTATTCTAAGTAGTTTTCTTGAGAAGATGAGAAGAAAAGTGCATTATGCATCATGTGATATGAGCATTTTGAAACAATGGAAACTTCCAAGAATTTTTCGAATTATTTATGGACTTTCGGTCCGCTGATTTTTTAGCCGCTGCATATGAAATGGGTGCAAAACATATCTATATATTTACATTTTCATCTATATGTGTTACGCGATCAAGAAAAGTACATCTAGCGCAAAATGCGTGTAAGTTAACACCCAAAGGGACGGCAGCTTAGCTGCCGCCCCTTTCGGTGTAAACTTACACTTAACTTTCCTGCTAAAAACTTGGGACAAACGGTTCTCTAGTGATAAATGTAAAACATTTCTACCTGTTATTGTATAATAATTTTTGGATCTAAAGCTGTTGAAAGGTTACCAAGACCAGAGGCAGTTCAGCTGCCAGCAAATGGTGTAACGTAACACTTTTACAGTATACATGTACAATGTACCTACATCCATTGTCAATCTCTGTGCTAGCGACAATCGACGGCTTGTGCCACGACTTTGCAGAGAGTGCTCGCTGGTCACCATTGCGATCATGGCTATTTTCACGCGACGTGTTGCTTTTGTTGTTTGCGGATTACAAAGACTCAGTCAAGCCCGAGCGTCCGCGCAATCTGATCAGCGTCACTGCCATGCCCGGATCCAAAAAGTTTTGTCAGAGGGGGTCCAACACTAACAACGGGATGGAGAGAGGGTCGAAATGCCACTAAAAGTGGCCATTATTGGCCCGCCAGCGAAACGCCATTGAAATGGCGTTTCGCTGGTGTGCCGATAATGGCCAATCATTGAATGCTGGCTTGGTAGCTTGTGATTTTTCAGTGGGGGGGGTCCCCCCTCTGGATCCGCCCATGGCTGTCATTCTCTTTCTAAAGCGTGTATACAAGCTGCACTTACTCCATCCAAATATCCAAGACTGACGGTCCGTGTAGCTGAACAGATTATCTATCTCTACATAGGACCAGTCAAACAAAACAAAAAATAGCGTTAAAATGCGATAATTTTTTTATCCATCAGTTTAAACATGTGTTTTGGGTGCTCAAAAGAACCGTCTCATCAAGACGGTTCTTTTGAGTACCACAACAAATGTTTTGGTTGAGAAATAAGAAAATAATTTTCAGTTACGCACTCTATTCTGGGGGCCTGTAGACTCCATATAATGCCTGACGGACTCACGGGCATTATCGACAGGGATGTACATTGCACACCCCGGGTTGCAGGATGCCATCTAAATTATCGTAGGTTTCTTTAATCTGCACATGGGGTGACTTTCAGTGGACATCGATTTAACGCCCAGTTAACGTCGGAATCCCTGTAAATGGCACTAGGGAAAGCGTGTTCGGACACTTAAACCTTTCATTATATCTAGGCAAGTGCGCTAACCACCGAGCTACCATGCTTCCGACTAGATGTGCTTGTCGCAAACCGGGTATAATATGGGCACTTCGAGTACATTAAGCTTATCTTCGGGGTAACCCCGAAGACAAGGTTTATGTACTCGAAGTGCCCATATTATTCATCGGTTCAATCAATATCATATGGTACATAAACGTAGTCTGGTCAGTATCTAAATCCGTTCACATAAGTATATGTGCTAATTTTCAAACCGCAACAATCCGGTCCCATACTTTCGTGGAGATTGATCATGAAATGATTTCTACGGTAATTCTCCTCCCTTCCGCTGATTCATTTAAGAAGGGTTGTTGTCAGTTACAAGCGAAAGTATTTGCACGAATTACTGGTTAACCGCTTGTTCAAGCCTGCCCAGGAAAAAGTGTGGTTAGATAAACTGACCGTCCCGCAATGATCATAGCTGTTGACTTGGGACGTAAAGCAACAAAACAAAAAAACAAACAAACCGCAACAATGAAAAAGACAGTTCATTCGAAAACGGCACGTTTTTACGAGCGAGATTTACTTTTTGCTACTGAAAACCTTTGCAAACGAATCGGACCAGATCAGGCCCGACGAAATGTTAAAATTGAAGAAAAAACAGCAATCGCCAAAACGCATGCTAAAATTACCCGTTAATGCGCGATAACGCATCAGTTAACGCAGCAGCTAAGTTGTTTGCTTGAGTTAATGCTTAACGTCACAATCAACAATTTTTCAGTCATATCAGGACTTTTCTTGTGTTGAACCAGTACTAAGCAGAAACAAAGTGTCTTGTGCCAATATAATGCCTACAGCGAGGCTCAAACCAGCGCTGGGGGTCATTGCCACGAACCTTCAATCGAGTCCCTTCTTAGTGCGCGTATAAATAGCAAAGACTCTGCTGAGCATTCGCTACTAGTCACATGTGCTAGAAGTACTAAAATTCTCATACACCCAACAGGCACATGCCGTCGAAACCGTGAACGCCAATGACGTCGCATCGAGGTTGATACAACGTTGTTTTAAGGTTGTGTGTCTGGGAACTGACTGACCTACAATATATATTATATACAGTTAAAACTGTCTAAAACGGTCACTCAAAAATAGACAAAACAAAGGTCTTAACGACAAATGGTAGCTTAATGAAGGTCGAAAGTATTGCAGAATGCTCTCTTGGAGCATTCTGTAATATTTTTGACCTGCATTTAGCAATAATCGGTATTGAAAGCCAATTTTTGGTCTTTTTTGAGTGGCTTAAGACAGGTTTTACTATACTGTAAATTAGATCTGGCTGTGTGTGCAGTTACACAGCAGAGCTAGATGCTTTGTGTTTAGTCGAAACTTTCGTGAATTTGCGGGATGCGCACAGTAAATGCTATCACATGCACGGCTTAACCCTTGGCCTCATAGAGACATATTTTAACACTTTTGCAAACAGAATAGACCTAGACCAGGGTCTACTCTATTTGCTTATTTTATCTATTTTATTCATACAATATTTCAAGAGGGTTGCACTTTAAGCCAATTTAGTCTTATGTAATACACTAGTGGACCTGACAAGTAATTTCTTCGTGAAAGTTTATCATAGTGGGTGGAGCTTAGCATGAATATTCATGAAGGAAAGGGTTAAAGGATGACTTTACGCATACGTGATAAGTACCAAAAGAACTGGCGCATGGATTAGTATCATCATAATTGGCTTCACTGATGACTGCTAGGGTCAGTCTATTTCTCCCAGGGTCGATGGTGATCACTGATGACTGTAAGGGTCAGTCTATTTCTCCCAGGGTCGATGGTGATCACTGATGACTGTAAGGGCCAGTCTATTTCTCCCAGGGTCGATGGTGATCACTGATGACTGTAAGGGCCAGTCTATATCTCCCAGGGTCGATGGTGATCACTGATGACTGTAAGGGTCAGTCTATTTCTCCCAGGGTCGATGGTGATCACTGATGACTGTAAGGGTCAGTCTATTTCTCCCAGGGTCGATGGTGATCACTGATGACTGCAAGGGTCAGTCTATTTCTCCCGGGGTCGATGGTGATCACCGTTGACTGTAAGGGCCAGTCTATTTCTCCCAGGGTCGATGGTGATCACTGATGACTGTAAGGGTAAGTCTATTTCTCCCAGGGTCGATGGTGATCACTGATGACTGTAAGGGTCAGTCTATTTCTCCAAGGGTCGATGGTGATCACTGATGACTGTAAGGGTCAGTCTATTTCTCCCAGGGTCGATGATGATCACTGATGACTGTAAGGGTCAGTCTATTTCTCCCAGGGTCGATGGTGATCACTGATGACTGTAAGGGTCAGTCTATTTCTCCCAGGGTCGATGGTGATCACTGATGACTGTAAGGGCCAGTCTATTTCTCCCAGGGTCGATGGTGATCACTGATGACTGTAAGGGCCAGTCTTTTTCTCCCAGGGTCGATGGTGATCACTGATGACTGTAAGGGTCAGTCTATTTCTCCCAGGAACGATGGTGATCACTGATGACTGTAAGGGTCAGTCTATTTCTCCCAGGGTCGATGGTGATCACTCATGACTGTAAGGGCCAGTCTTTTTCTCCCAGGGTCGATGGTGATCACTGATGACTGTAAGGGTCAGTCTATTTCTCCAAGGGTCGATGGTGATCACTGATGACTGTAAGGGTCAGTCTATTTCTCCCAGGGTCGATGGTGATCACTGATAACTGTAAGGGCCGGTCTGTTTCTCCCAGGGTCGATGGTGATCACTGATGACTGTAAGGGCCAGTCTATTTCTCCAAGGGTCGATGGTGATCACTGATGACTGATAGGGCCAGTCTTTTTCACCCAGGGTCGATGGTGATCACTGATGACTGATAGGGCTTGTCTATTTAGAAATTTGACAGAATCTTCTGCAATCAAACAGTGACGAGCCTGATCAGACGCAACGGTAAAGTGGCGTTTACTCATTGCTTCGACTCTATATCCTGATTTGTCAAAATAGGACGCCGAATTTACATGAAAAAAATAGCATTACGAGCTATAGTTTAATGTCTTTAATCAAAATTGACGACTGCGCTGAGAAAACACGCACACAGACACAAAGAAAGTTTTTCATTCCCAAGTTTTGCCCATTAGTACTTTTCCTCTTGCCTTTTCCCCTCGCCTTCGAAGTACGCATCTTTTGCACTTTACAAGGTCGAGAAAGGGAATTTCTAGGAAAATGAATAACGCTTTTTTCAACTTTGGAAGCTTCTTACTAGCTTCTTAAAACTCATATTTCTGGTATTCTTATTCAGCACTCTTTGGTTACAAAACGGAAGGAGGATCGTTCAAAAAGTGTTTGGCTTCAATTACGCATAAATAAGCTATGTCAGTCGAAGATAAAAATAGTTATAAATAGTTAACTTTCCAGGAAAAATATATAGAAAAAATATTGTAAGCTGTGTAACAAAGTAAGTAAGGGTGCAAAGATCAGGAATCGATACAATCAAGTACCACACCTGACCAAGGATACCAATAGGAAAGTGACACACTCACAGTTAGATACCACAAACGAGAGCCAAGAGGTCAGCCCTTTCCCAGCAGGTGACCACAAGGCACATAAAAACAGACGCGCACAAAAGCATAGCAAATACAAGACAGAAAAAACATAAAAGATCCACATAAGAAGTACCGCCTTGGAACGGTCAGTGAAATATATTACTGGAGGGCTTAAACCGGTTTCATGGCGCCAACCTCACCCTTACTTCAGATGTGGATCAAGACACTTAGATATTTGGTTTGCATGAAAGACCCCTAACTTATCAACGCATCAACAATCTTACATCAACAAGGAAACTTGTAAGTGATACGATATCATAATAGAAATTATTGAGTGTAGAGAAATATCATTGTTAAAAGTAGAAATTGACATGTGTTTTGGTTGATGTTGTTGTTGTTGTTTGTTTTTTTTTGTTTTTGCAAGACACTTTATCCTCTGCTTAGTACTGGTTCAACCCAGGAAGACCCGTCCAGATATGACTGAAAAAATGTTGCCTGGGACGTAAAGAATCAAATCAAATCAAACATATTTTCCTCCTACACAGATAAGAAGGAACTTAAAAGCGTCTCACAAAAACAACCAGAAATTTATAAATTAGCCCTTAAAGCGCCACCTATAATTTGCAGCAGACGACAATTTCAAAAGGCATGCCTTATTTTTGTTGAAAACAAGGAAAGATGTTGCAAAAATTGTCGTCTGCTGCAGTTGTGATTGACGCTTTAAGGGTTAGGAGGAGGTAAGCAAATTAGGAGTATGTGACGGTGAGGAGACCAGCTCTCGTGGTTATAAAACTTTTTCATGCTCAACTTAACTGAGCATGAACTTTCAATTACCCATATAAAGTAAAATGCTGACAAATAAGGACATTTCGCGCTTTAAAACTATCAGATGTTGTAACAATCTTGCTAATAAATGTTAAAATGCCAACAAATGTTGGTATTTAACATTTATGAGCAGGATCATTTTCACGCTCTGTTGAGTTGAGCATAAAAAAATTTTACAACCTCGGTGCCTGACTCATAAAAGTAAAATGCTGAAAAATAAAGACATTTTTTGCTTTAAAACTAGCAGATGTTGTAATTACCTTGCTTATAAATGTTAAATTGCCAACACATGCTGGCATTTAACATTTATGAGCAGGATAATTTTCACGCTCTGTTGAGTTGAGCATTAAAAAAGTTTTTCAACCTCGGGGCCTGTTCTTCTTAAGCTCAAACAATTTGAGTCGCAACGTGAGAAAACCAACAAGGTGACTATGTGTCACGAGAATACTGGGATCAGCCTAGGATCAGCTCAGTCTGGCATGTGCGGATCCAGAGGGGGGGGGGGGACAGGTGGTCCGGACCCCCCCTTGGAAAATCACAAAAATTTAGGGTTTTTTAATTGGTCCAGATCCCCTTAAAATCATAAAGCTACCAAGCCAGCATCAATATTAGGCCATAATCGGCACGCCAGCGAAATGGCGTTTCGCTGGCGGGCCGATGATATTTGGATCATTCCTCCCCCCATCAAACTAAAAAAAAGATGTGAAAGTTGGATCCCCTCTCTGGAACCGCGCATGTTTGGTCAGAGTCTGTCTGCATGAAAATAGCTTGGGTCCTTATCTATCCGCTGCACAGCATATACTCTAATCAGACTGGGCCGATATAAAGGCTGATTTTAGCTTCGCTCAGTGCACGCCCATTTTGTTGGATTTCGTAGGGAAATGTACCAAGGAAAGTAGCAGGGGTCGTGATATGACTGGGGAAATGTTGAAAGCGACGTAAAACCATCATCACATTGCCAGCATTGCCACAAAATGCTCCATACACAATATGCTCTCTAGCTGAGGAGCGCAGTCGTGGTAGAGTGCTTGACCCGATATCGATGGGTTGCGGGTTCGAGCCTCACCTGAAGCACTGTGTTGTGTTCTTGAACATGACACTAAATATCCGGTGCTCAGTACTGGTTTCCCCCCGATGAAGTCGGAGGGATATTGTTTTGGCGTCGGCCGTCTATGCACCCGTCTGTCTGTCTGTCTGTCTGTATGTAAACATACCTAAGTACCTATTAGTCAGATTTGGTGCATTCTCTGCATGAATGGATAGTACCATGGACAGTCCCAAGTGCGGATCCAGAGGGGGGGGGGGCAGGGGGTCTGGACCTCCCCCGGAAAATCACAAGTTATATATTTTCTATAGGAATAAGCAATTGGAACCCCCACCCCGGAAAAAGTTGGACCCCCCTGGAAAATGTTGGACCCCCTCGGGAACCTTGAAAAATGATAGTTTTCTTTGAAATTAACCATTTGCGACTGTAAAATAAGCTGAGGACTAACAAAAGGTTGTCAGAGCTTTTTTGTCAGATTGACCTGGACCCCCCCCCCCCCTGACGAAAATTCCTGGATCCGCGCATAACAGTTCTATATCGTATAAGTTTCGTCAAGATCAACTGATAAACTCATTATTGCTCTGGCACTTATAATGCAAAAGTTGTAATGGCTTTCTTAGAGTAATGATCTAAACATTTCCCCAAACCTATTATGTATAAAAAGCCTGTAGATAAGTATGACGATGTAAAATGTAAAAATAAATACCCCGCCCACTTGAATCTTTGGGCAGGGTCAAAGGTCAAATACATTAATTTGGCAATAACTTAGTCAATTTTCAATATTATTACCGAAACTTTGTATGCAGACAAATAAAAAACAACAATAGATATGAAATATATCAGACTGGATATTTGATTGGATGCCTGGGTCCGATCCCCTGGGTAGATTTAGGGGATGGGGCGAGTCCAAAATGAAACTTATTCTGAATATTGTCATGCTGCATATAAAATTAAGCGAACAGCACATGTCAGCAACATGATAACAATTATTTAGCACGCAGAGACACCATTGACCACTGAGGAAGGGGGTCAACATGTCAACGCATTTTCACCTTGAAATTAGTCATGTTTCGTAGAGCACCTTGAAAACAAGCATTCTGTCCTTACATACACCCTAACCCCTTGGGTAGTGGCAAAAAGTCAAATATTCATTTATTGAATATGGTCATGCTGCATATCAAATAGAAGGGACTTACACATGCAGCAACATGGTAGTAAGTATTATTCCAGAAGACCACCGCGACTTCGGGGTAGGTCAAAAGATAAAACATTTTTTTCTGAAATCAATCATGTTGAAGATCAGAATGGAGCGTATAGCACACTGAAAGTACAAATGTCAAAGATCACCCACACTACATCAAATTAAAGGGGGGAAAGTGTAGATTTACTTTAAGGTGGCCAATCACGTGGTCTGACTGATTGGGTTCATGGACTGCACAAACTAGTTATCGGACATCAAAAGTAAGGAAAATCTGCTGTTGTGCGTTATATGCTCGCAGCATACTGTGTACCTTACCTACACAATATGCTCCGAATATCATAATACTACTGAGGTAGCATATTGTGTACCTTACCTACACAATATGCTCTAATTATCATAATACCACCAAGGTAGCATATTGTGTACCTTACCTACACAATATGCTCCCATTATCATAATACTACTGAGGTAACATATTGTGTACCTTACCTACACAATATGCTCCAATTATCATAATACTACCGAGGTAGCATATTGTGTACCTTACCTACACAATATGCTCCCATTATCACAATATTACCCCATTATCATAATTCTACCGAGGTAGCATATTTTGTACATTACCTACACAATATGCTCTCATTATCATAATACTACCGAGGTAGCAAATTGTGTAAATTATTTACACACTATGCTCCCAATATCATAATACTACCGAGGTAGCATATTCTGTACCTTACCTACACAATATGCTACCATTATCATAATAATACCAAAGGCAGCATAATCTGTACCTTACCTAAACAATAAAATTATCATAATACTACCGAGGTAGCATATTGTGTACATTACCTACACAATATGCTCTCATTATCATAATACTACCGAGGTAGCAAATTGTGTAAATTATTTGCACACTATGCTCCCATTATCATAATACCACCAAGGTAGCATATTGTGTACCTTGCCTACACAATATGCTCCCATTATCATTATACTTCTGAGGTAGCATATTGTGTACCTTATCTACACAATATGCTCCAAAATTTCATAAAACTAATAAGGTAGCATATTGTATACCTTACCTACACAATATGCTCCCAATATCATAATACTATTTAGGATGCATATTATGTGCTTTACCTACACAATATGCTCCGAATATCATAATACTACTAAGGTAGCATATTGTGTGCATTACTTACATAATATGCTCCCATTATCATAATACTACCAAGGTAGCATATTGTATATCTTACCTACACAATGTGCTCCCATTATCATAATACTACCAAGGTAGCATATTGTGTACCTTACTTACACAATATGCTTCCATTATCATAATACTACCCCGTTATCACAATACTATCCAGGTAGCATATTGTGTAGAAAAGGTACACAATATGTTACCACTGTAGTATTATGATATTTGGAGCATATTGTGTAGATAAGGCACACAATATGCTACCTCAGTATTGTTATTATCTTTGGAGCATATTGTGTAGGTAGGGAACACAATATGCTACCTTCGTAGTATGATAATGTGGTAGAAATATGATAATTAGAGCATTTTATGTGGGTAAGGTACACAATATGCTACCTCAGTAGTATTATGATATTCGGAGCATATTGTGTAGGTAAGGTACACAATATGCTACCTCAGTAGTATTATGATAATTAGGAGCATATTGTGTAGGTAAGGTACACAATAAGTTACCTCGGTAGTACTATGATAATTGGAGCATATTGTGTAGGTAAGGTACACAATATGCTACCTCAGTAGTATTATGATATTTGGAGCATATTGTGTAGATAAGGTGCACAATATGCTACCTCAGAAGTATTATGAGAGGGAGCATATTGTGTAGGTAGGGTACACAATATGCTACCTTGGTAGTATGATAATGGGGTAGAAATATGATAAATGGAGCATATTGTGTGGGTAAGGTACACAATATGCATCTCAGTAGTATTATGATATTCGGAGCATATTGTGTAGGTAAGGTACACAATATGCTACCTCAATAGTATTATGATAATGGGAGCATATTGTGTAGGTAAGGTACACAATATGCTACCTAGGTTGCATTATGATAATGGGAGCATATTGTGTAGGTTCGGTGCACAATATGCTACCTCAGAAGTAATTTGATATTTCGAGCGTATCATAATAATTGGAGCATATTGTGTAGGTTAGGTACACAATATGCTACCTCAGAGGTAATTTGATATTTCGAGCGTATTATGTAAGTAATGTATTATGATAATGGGAGCATATTGTGTAGGTAAGGTACACAATATGCTACCTTGGTAGTATTATAATAATTGGAGCATATTGTGTAGGTAAGGTACACAATATGCTACCTGGGTAGTATTATGATAATTGGAGCATATTTTGTAGGTAAGGTACACAATTTGCTACCTCGGAAGTATTATGATAATCGGAGCATATTGTGTAGGTAAGGTACACAATATGCTACCTCAGTAGTAATATGATAATTGGAGCATATTGTGTAAGTAAGGTACACAATATGCTACCTCAGTAGTAATATGATAATTGGAGCATATTGTGTAAGTAAGGTACACAATATGCTACTTTGGTAGTATTATGATAATTG
The DNA here is from genome assembly GCA_964019695.1 of Loripinus fragilis. Lineage (NCBI taxonomy): Eukaryota > Metazoa > Mollusca > Bivalvia > Lucinida > Lucinidae > Loripinus > Loripinus fragilis. The sequence goes on from OZ026518.1 coordinate 34,475,250, forward strand.
GAGCATATTGTGTAAGTAAGGTACACAATATGCTACCTCAGTAGTATTATGATAATTGGAGCATATTGTGTATGCTAGGTACAAAATACGCTACCTTAGTAGTTTTATTTTATTGGAAGCGTATTGTGTAGGTACGGTTCAGTATAATGGTACTTAGGTAGAATCATTGTGATGGTATACTATTCAAATTAAGATAACGCTTTATGTTAAGAATTTGTAGAGCAAGAAACTACTGCGCCGAAGGATATGAAGTAATTGCATACATTAAATCATCACCATAAAACTGTCAGTAGCAAGCAAATTGTCAAAATACATTATTCAAGTTTACTCAGTATTAGTTCTGATCATAATCTTAAAACATACATACAATAAATGATTCGTCACCTTTACAATGAATCGTCTCATATATTTGCGAGCGCCAGCTTACTAGTAAGTGTCAGTGCAGAACATTGTATATTTCTGTGGTCAATACCTGAATTAACCGCGTTCAGAAAGTCTCTATTCACATGTTAGCCCCATGCCTTCCAACATGTTTCAGTATAACCTGAAATACATGTATGGTTTGGAGAGCTATGCCTTTTGAAAAAAATCAAAATAGTTGCCATGGGAACCAAATTGGATATCAGAATCGAATGATTCAAGCAATTCTGAATGTCCATGTTGCCCCTATCCCTCAAACCAAGTTTAGATTCAATCTGACGTAGGGATGGGAAAAGATGGTCTTTGAAGAATATCAAGATGGCTATATATTATATATTCCAATGGAACAGGTATAGCATTCATGAATGTCCATGGTGTCCTCGACTCATACAGGTTCATTACATTTCTACATTTAACCCCCGGCGTTTCCCCATTTTTCCTTACTACGGTTTCCAAAGGTTGATTTCATGTCGGGAAAGAAGCCAAATTTGGAGACAATGTCTCCAAAATGTTGTTGATGGGGATTAAAGACCACTATAATACAATTATGATGCGGGCATGGCTTTAGACATAAGGTTCGTAAGATAGACAGATGGATGTCGAGAGGACAGTTAGCAAGAAAGCCAAATACCACGAGACATGTTTTCAAGAAGAGCATATTGTGTACCCTCGGACGACCACTGAAATAACATATATATCGACCCTACACAATATGCTCCACTGGTAGCATATTGTGTATGCGGGGTACACAAAATGCTCCAGCGGAGCATATTGTGTATGCAGGGTACACAATATGCTACTAAAAGGAGCATATTGTGTAGGGGAGCATTTTGTGGACCCACAATTGTAGAAGCATGAAAAGCGTTGATTTTTATCGTTTTGCGCGACTGCGGACCAACTGATCTGTCCCTTTGTTGAACGCATTAAACAGGGGCCTCAAATGGAAATTGACTTCTATTTTGTTTGATTTGCTGAAGTTGATGCTTAACCCTTTCCTTCATGAATATTCATGCTAGGCTCCACGCGCTATGAATAATTATATAAATAAAATTTCATGTTGGTACATGTACAAAGAAATTACTTGTCAGATCCACTAGTGTAGGATCAGATATATCATAGTTCCATAATCAAACAGAGTAGACCCTGATCAGGCAGCTCTAATAACAGCAAAAGCTCTGTTTGCAAAAAAGTTAAAAGCCGTCTCTATGAGGTAACGGGTTAAATTCCCAGTCAACAATTTTCAGGCATGTCGGGACGTATTAAGCATTGAGAATTATTATTGCTCAAGAACACAACACAGTACTTCCGGTGAGACTCGAACCAGCGAACTTGACCCTTAATCTCAAGTCGAGCAGTTAATGACTGAGTAGTGACATGCATACTGCTAATACATGGAGTAGTTAAAATACTAACAATTGTTGGCATTTTAACATTTATTAGCAGGATAAATACAACATATGAGTGTTTTAAAGCAAAACAGTTTTATTTCAAACCATTTTAGTTCATAAGCAATTGAAATTTCATGCTCAGTTGTATTGAGCATGAAAAAGGTTTTATAACCTCGAGGTCTGGCTTATCATTCCAAGCTAACAATATATACCTCAAACAAATAGTCCCTGGCCAGATAGATTGTGGACGAATATGTTTGCCCTTGTTTTTTTTGTCATGCTACTTTGGCCATCGAGTTCAAAGATATAATTATGTTTGTTGTTTGTTTGTTTTGTTGTTTTATGTCCCAAGTCAACAGCTATGGTCATGGCGGGACGGTCAGTTCACCTAACCACACTTTTCCTGGGCAAGCTTCAACAAGCAGTTAATCAGTACGTCGTGCACATACAGACAACAACCCTTCTTGAATGATTCAGCGGGAGGGAGGAGAATGATCGTAGAAATTATTTCATGATCAATATCCACGAAAGTATGGGACCGGGCAAGGATCGAACTCGCGACCCCTGGATCTGCAGTCAGACTCGCATCTGTTGCCAGACACGTTACCGACTGCGTAACGCGGCCCGCTTATGTTTGTGAACATGTGTTTTTCATACACGTGTTTTGGGGTTCAGATAGCCAGTCATTATTATAATAATGTGTTTGTGAATTGGCTGTCAAAGAGGTGATGACACACAGTGACGAACATTTAGAAGCTAATCTTCGATAATTAAGGTAGATTAATGGTTTTATTTCAAGAATACAGAAATAAGCTATATCATAGGACAACGATGGAACTTTTTATCGTTAAAGGTGTTCAGCCCAGTAAAATGCACAGAATATGAAATCTGTGCAATTTTGCACAGGTTACATATTTCGCACATTTTTCAGCACCTCTGACAGCAAACTAGAATTATCACATGCATATAGAAGACATTTGAGCCGCGACATGAGATTTCCAACAATGTGGTATGTGCAACCAGCAAAGGCTCAGATCAGCCTGCGCATACGCGAAGTCTGATCAGAACCTTTGCCAGTCGCTTGAGTATTGTATGGGTGTTAAGCTACTGACTGAACACCATTGGAGTTTCTAAGCTTAATATTTGGCTGCACAGGCTCGTCTGAGTCTACACTTGTCAAAATGCCACATTGTTGGAAATCACATGCCGTGGCTCATTAGCTTATTTAAACACATCAGCCCATTCTTGAAAGTATTTGTTCCCAACTGCAAAATTGTATTCATGGGCGGATCCAGAAAATTCCGTCAGTGTTGGGGTCCTGGCAACTTTTTTTCCTTCAGTTATCAACTTATTTCACTTTTCATCATTATTATCTAGATAGCTTGATGGAGACTGACAGGTACTATTTTCTTACTGACAAATTCATTCGCTATTCTGTAAGCAGTGGAGTACACTCCCCCGTTTGGGGGAAAGGGAACCCCCTTCTACCTGTCACAATTTATTACCATATAAGGAATTTGTAACCACTCAGCGCCGCCACCCATCTCTGTCCTGTGGTATCAAGCTTGGCAGTAGTGAGACCATAAATGAGAAGGTTAATATCAGTTATCACCTCAAACTGACTACCATAAAGATAGTCTTGAAATTTCTCACATACTGCCCACTTCAATGCCAGGAACTCAAGCTTATGAGCTGGGTAATTCCTCTCTGAAGGTTTCAGACTTCCCCTAGCATAAGCAATCACTCTCTCCTTATTAGTCTGGTTCTGATAAAGAACTGCACCCAGCCCATTTACTGAGGCATCAGTATGGACCTTGAAATGGAGAGAATACTCAGCATATGCAAGCACAGGAGGGTTAGACAGTCTGTCAATAAAGGTCTCAAAGCTTTCCTGCTGTACCGATGCCCATTTGAATGGGACTCTTTTTAGGGAATTCTTCTTTCTGGCTTTCTGGTTTGTCACTTGACCTACCAATAAGTCATTAAGTGGTCTAACTATTGATGCAAAACCCTTAATGAACCTGCGATAGTAACACACAAAGCCAAGAAAGCATCTAACCTCACGAACATTATTTAGAAAGGGCCAGTTTTGAATAGCATCGATCTTGTTTGGAAATGTGTGGATACCCACTTCAGACACCACATGGCCAAGGTAAGAAATCTTACCGCTAAGCAGCTTACAATTGACAGGCTTTAGCTTAAGGTTATGGTCATGCAGACCTGCAAAGACAGCTTGCAATCGCTTCAGATGCTCCTCAAAGGTAGTTGAAAAGGTGAAGATGTCATCAAGATAATTGAGCCAATCTCTAAAAGTGAGATCACCCATGCATCTTTCCATCAGCCTCTGAAAAGTCGCTTGAGCGTTGCAAAGATCAAAAGGTATCCTATTACACTCATAGAATCATAGTGAGCCAATTTGGAAGGCTGTCTTTGCTTTATCTGCTTCCTTGACTTCCACCTGCCAGAAGTCACTTTTCAGATCCAATGTACTAAAATACTTCTCACCTGCAAGCAAATTCAAGGTATCATCGACTCTGGGGATGGCATATGCATTATTACAATTCGCTGGTTAAGTTTCTTGTAATCTATGCAGAAATGGATTGAGCCATCCTTTTTTCCGTGCAATAACTACATTGGAACTGAATGGGCTTTGGAGGGTCTGATTGCTCAGGCCTCAAATCATCTCCTTTAGATGTTCCCTGACCAGGTGGAATACGCCTATATGGATGTTTAAAAGGGTCCTTAATCTCCAGATATATTTCATGCTCTACTAAGCTTGCTCAGCCAAGGTCAGTTGGACCCTTAGAAAAATGTTCTTCCATTTATTTAAAATATTCCTAACTTTATGTTTCTAATCTTCTGTAAGAACAGATGCATCAAGATCAAATTCAGGTCGATCTTCATCGTCATCACCATCATCAATAATTCGTTGTTGCTTAATATTCACAGTGTCAGAGTTATCAGAAGGTTGTGCCACTGATGGTGATCTGAGCACTTTCACCTAATGTAAATCACATAAATTCGACTTAGGTGGTATCTTTAAAATTCTGGCAGATATATTGCATATTCTTACTGGGACTCTATGTTTTATCCCAGGATTGTTGAGGCTGACAACTCTTAGACAAACTGTTGCTTTAGATGTGGAATTACCATCCATCTGTTCTGTTATGGCGGACTCTATATACCACTTCTTTCTTACCAGCCATGTTTTTGTTTTGACCTCCATTGATTGGAGAGTAACACGTGTAGTGGATTTAACAGCTCCTACACTGTTATTAGCAACTGATGCAAATTCTAACTGCCAGGTATGTGGCACATCACATGAGTCTGAAATGCGTTCTTTTAGACGCATTTTTATATTTGTGCCTACATTCACAGGTACCTTTTCATGATAGTCTATTCTTGGTACAACAGACAGTGGAAAAGATGGATAATCTTTCTGGTTCTCACTGAATGTACTTTGTACACAACGGCTACATAAACTTTATACTGCAGAGACTGACCATCTGCATATTTAACATCTAACTCTAACTTATCTAGATTTTTTTATTTCGGGTACTGGGTTAAGATGTTTTAAGTATCCTTTACTGATTGTGCTTATTTGAGAACCAGTGTCCTCTAAGCTCTTTGTTCTTATTCCATTTATTATTATCTGACTTATATTCTCATGCCCCACTAAATTATGTAGTATATCTTGGTTTGGGTGCAAATTAGTTGTATGCTTGCCTCTAGTTTGCCCAACAACAGAGGCATCTACTTGTTTAAAGTATCCCTTTTTAGAACTTTCAGTATCCTTCTTATTCTTATTAGCATTATCATTTGAATGCTCTTGCTGATTTGCTGTATTTGATCTCTGGTTGTTATTTTAATTAGGATGACGCCTTCTATTTCTTTTAGAATTATATGTTCTTTCAATCCTCACAATATCTTTTAGCGCACTAATATTTGGATCTAGCTGTAGTGACTGATGTTGTGCTTGAGGCCCTGTTTTACTTTATCCTCTTTCTCAGTAGCAGGAGTATTAATTACAACCTTACTGGTGTTCTTTCAGCAGAAGGTTTCAAAATCCAGTACTCTTATGACCTTACTTTTGTTCTCAATCTCCAAATTCTTTAATCTGACCATAGTAGACTCTAATTGCATTCTGCAACTCTTTGTTATAAAAAAATGCGCCAGAACCTGGTTCTTATGATTTCATTTTTCTGTCTTTCACTTATCTGCCCCATTTCAATGCCTCTCTGGACTATTTCTTCCAATCTCAAGACCCACATGGTAACACTCTCAGTGGGTTATTTCAATGAAGTGTTAAACACTTTCACCACTGGCATCATTGCCAAAAACATTTTGAAGTTTTGCTATAAGTTCTTGGCTTGTCACTGAAGAACCAAGTAAGTGTTACTACAGCCATATTTGGCTGTAACTTTCAAAGAGTTTCTAATGCATTGAGCCCCAATATAATCAAAGTATGCACCTGATTGGATTAGTCATATTGTATCTCCAGGTTCCGATCCTCAAAGGAACTCTCATTCTTTGGCAGAGGACCAATACCAGAAAATGGTGTTATATATGGCTTGACAAAATGTGTAACCTCAGCTTTCTTATCTTTGGCTACTTTGTCTATTGCCTCACTTGGCAAACCTGATTGTATTTGCTTTCTCAAGCCTTTGTTTTTCCTTTTCCAAACGTTCTTCCATTTTCCTGAGATATTCTTCTTTTCTACTTAATTCGTTTTGTCTATTTGCTGTTTCATAAGCAATACCACGCAAGTGATATTTCTCTTTTTTCTATTTTCTGTAGTTCTTGCTGTCTTATTAATAGATGGTACTGCTCATCTTCTAACAATTTAACTTCATCTTCTGTTTGATTTTCATCATAAGCGGAATTGCAGTGTGCTTCCATTTTCAGCAATCCCTCTTCTAAATCTCTGAGTTTATTCAATCTCTTTTTTAGTTCATCTTCTTTAATTTTTTATTCAAAATGAGTAATTGTCTATTTTCTCTGATTTCTTCTACCTTTTGCCTTTCTAATTCTCTTAGATATGAATGTCTTCTTTCCTCCTCTAAGTTTACTCTGTGTTTTGCTTCATGCATTTCCTCATAATATTGCCATTGATACTAATCACAACCATCACCATAATTATGAGGATGAAGGTTTACCCTTCTAGGATACTCTTTGTACCCTGACAAACCCATAGAATCTCCATATGGGTTTTCATAGAATGCTCTTTATTGAGGTTCTCTCAAGCAACTTGCATTAGGCATTTCTTGCCCATATGCTCCTAATTCATCCCTCTCTATATCTCTAATATATTCTGTTTTCAAATCCATCATTCTCTTATATTCATCAGATGGTATTTGCGTAGGGTCAGTCATGTGTGACTTTCTTTCCCTTTTATCCATTAAATGTAATGGTTCTCTTTCGTTTTCCTGCTCTGAAAATCTATTATCAGGCATTTCAAGATGCTTGAGATCATCTCTGATATCAGTTGCAAGTGTTTTTTTGTCACACTTGGTGTGTCTGCATAGTCAGTTGAATGCTTGAAGTCAAGACTTCTTATAATATGATCTGGATATTCCAGAATTCAGATCATCTTCATAATAAGCAGTATTCTCTATATCCTTTCTAACAGGATGTTGAGGGTTTGTTTTGTCATGCTACTTGCAGACACCCACTTCTGATTTTCAGAAGCAATTTTTCTAAGTTTGCTTTACCATCAACAGATATTCTTGTAGGAAATAAACTATCTCCTTGAGTAGCATTTTCCACATTACTTGTTCTGTCTTTGCTACCCTCTTTTCTAAATGTGGAATTTGAACCCTCCTTCCTATTATTATGATAGGTTGAATCACTGCATTTGTCCTTCTCATTTGACCTAATACGGTGTTCTAATAAGGTACTACAAGGTATACACAGTGTGTTAAAACTATATCTACCATGTCCCTTCATATTTCTATATGACTGACTTATGTCTGTGTGTACTGTATTGCACAGTACAGCACATCATTACATATTGAAATAAAGCTACAACTATACAATAAATATACTGAACAAAGCTGAAAATGCTCTACTACAATTATATGTATTTTGTGAGAAAGTATTTGACAAAAAGTATTTACTAAAGCTTGATAATGTTTCCCAGACATCCAGCAAACGATAGGTCAAAACTCCACCAATGTTTCTCATTTGATGTCTGAATTATGCTCCTTTAAGTGTTTGAAGCTTTATTCACTGAATTTGCTTTTGCGCATGCGCAAATTAAAATTGTTATGCTTATAAAAGTTGGTTATAATTGTGTTGCATAAAAACACAAGAAAACTGATTAATCACTTGAAACAAGCTCAGAAATCAATTTTGAATTTATCAAATTTGTAAAAAAAAAATGAAAATTGTCTCCCTTTGACAAAAACAAATAGGTAATATTGAATGTTTAATAATCTTCGATTTATCATGATTTTCGAAAATTTTCTTTTGCCAAATCAAGTAGACCTCTCAGCACATTGTTTCTACCATTTCTCGACTAGTAATGTCCTCATTCTTAGATGCAACAACACATTGATTTTCCTATGGAGATATCAGTGTTAAAATTTCAAACTTGGCAATTTGATGGAAAAGATTGCTTTTCTAAACGACCAAACACACTTTAGATAAGTCCTTCCCATTTCTGGTTGTCACATGTCTAGATTACCATTTCGTGCAGGCGGATCTCGTAAGTAGTGGATTTTAAAGGCCTTAACTGTGAGAGATTTCTGTTCAAATTTGCAACCTGAAAAATTGGACCCCTGTCACATTTAAATGGCTTTTATGTGTTTCCTAGTGACAACATCCGTACAACTTTTACTGTTATGCATTGCCCAGTATTTGAACATTAAGATACACTTTCATTTGCATTCTTGGTTTGCATAATTTTGTATATAGATGACAAACAATTCATGTGTAGCGTTTTCACTTTTGTTCAGTATATATACTTTACATATATACTTAAACGCAAAAGAAACACATTCGTTTTAAATCCACTTTTTCTTCAACATGGACCACATGAGAATAATTTCTTAATTATATCCTGTGTTCCTGAACAATGAGTAACGATTTGCCGTAAAATGGTTTTGATCACGATTTCTATTCTGACGATGTAATGACGTCAGCGAATTTAAACAAATGGCATCTAAAAAATGATGTCTCATTCGATTTGAAAACAAACAGCTTGATTTGAACGCCAGATGTCTTAACTAAAGGAAAACACTAAAACGGTTGGAAGTTATCGTTTATCAATTCACAGGAGCTTGAAGTTCGATCCTTAAATCACCCCTATGGCCTCAAAACCAAAAGCTCACAATGTCATTACGTAGTAATGACCAGGAGTGAAACTAAATTTCAGACACCTTTGAATCGCCGTTACCAGGAGGTTTTGGCGAAGACTGAACATCTAACCATAAAAACTATGTCAACAGGTCATTCGAGGCATGGATAACTTTTTCTGACATATCACTGAGTCAAAATAATGAGCGTTTGAAAATAAGGAAAAAATAACGATAGCCATTCCGGCTCCAGTATCCGGTTTTGCGCAGTGAATCCGAGCCTTCGTCACACCTGGAGAAAATACATTTCAAAACTTACAAACTCTTCAACCAAAAAATGAACCAATCAGTAAAATGTGTTCAGAATTTAAACAAATCAAACCCTTACATTTACTTATCACGAAAAGTTCTGTTTTTCATAAACTTTGCGGAAATTCAAAACTGAAACCGTTGTTTTTCAAAGATCGTGTGACGTTGGCGTCGCGCACGATTTGGCGTACAAAGCGTAATGTCAAATTATAGCGTCTTGGGGCTTATTCCGTAGATGAAAACGTCATTGTCCATTGTTTATGCCCTAACAAATAGGTTTCCCGGTACTATATCGACTTAAGTATGTTTGAGACATTGTCCTGTTTTGTCTTAACGTCGCCATCTTGATCATAAAAAGTTATGGAACACTTTGACGTTGCCGTCGCAACATTCACTGCCGATTGACCGGAAACTGGAGCCGGAATGGCTACCGAGAGCTTAGTTTCACTCCTGGTCATTACTACGTAATGACACCATGAGCTTTCGGTTTTGAGGCTATATAGGTGATATAAGGACCGAACTTCAAGCTCCTGTGATCAATCAGCGCCCCCAGTCGCTGCGTTTCTTTGTTGACGTCAACCTACTTTTTTTCAAACAGTCATTACAGAGGCATGTGGTTCGGTCATGTCGCGATACTTATGTCCTCGATACAATGTATTGAGGGCTATATGGTGACATTTAAAGTTTTCGGTTATCAATATTCGTTTAGTTAAAAACGGCCAATTCCGCCAAAAATTAAAGACGTCACTTAGACAAAATGAAAATTGACAGAAACATAAAATTACCTGATTTAATTTTGTCTACCACTTTGCTTTCAAAAACAGATGTTGGTTTAAAACGGGTTTTTTCGCAAATTAGGCACACTTTTGGAACTCTGTGACTTTAAAAATGGGGGTTGCCTTAGAATTTTCGTTGCAACTCGCCAACCATAAGCCACAGAGGTCTGATTTTAGTATTGTATGCAAGGCAAATAACGGTACTTTGTGATTGCATTATCGCTGAGAGACATTTTTGGTCAAAAAGATGGAACTACCATTTTAGAAAGATTTGCGTTTCTTTTGAGTTTAAGTATATATATTGCAGTTGTTTATGAGGTAGCAGATTTTACGCAACTGACAGGCCAGACAGGCGGTCAGACCCCCAACAATGACCACCATTGCCGCAGGTCAAGAGACTATATTTTTCAGGTACAACTATCAAAACATGTGGCAAACATGGACCTGCTCACCTTAGAGCGAGCGTTATTTTCATTTCATCAAATTATCGTGTAAAAAGTCGAAAATTGGTTGAGAATGTGAGGTAGGTATCACATGTTAGTTAAACAAAGGTAATTGTCTGTTAATTCATTACGGAACCATCTATCTATCTACCTAAAAAATATTGCAAAAAAGGGAGAACCTGTGATATGTATCAATATTAAATAATTATTATAATAATAATAATAATAATAATAATAATAATAATAATAATAATAATAATATTATTATTATTATTATTATTATTATTATTATTATTATTATTATTATTATTTATTATTATTATTATTATTTATTTTTTTTTTTATTTTTTTTTTTTTTAAGAGGGCTACCCATTTACTAACAAAACTTATCTTTCATGAGCCCCCCCCCCCCCCCCCCCACCCCGATAGGTCAAGATTAGCAAAAGTATTTAAGCGTAAAATTGTAATTATTTTCATATTTATCCGTTTAAACATGTGCTATGGTTTGTCCCAAAGACACCGTATCATTGGTACGGTTCTTTTGAGTATCCAAACATATTTTGGTTGAGAAATAAGAAAAAATAGTTTTCATAATCTCATGACGTCGCGTCTGGGATTAATATTACACTATGCAATAAAACGATACACTACTATTATTTTATAAAAGGCCGAGTCGCACACTATTAACAGCCACCATCCACGGTTTTAACTGGCGAAAACCCATGTATTTATCAGGCAATTCACATGCTATTGATGCAAGGCTTTTGTACTTTACATATACGTTTTCTAGGTCGTCACAAAAATTGACGTCATCAACTGCAACGTGCATAGGAATGAACGTAATTTAGTGACGTTAGGGTTTTCGAACAGGCGTTTTCTAAACCTACGAATCCTTCATGCTTTTGCGAGACATGATAGTAATACAAAAACGAAGCGTTTTTCCAAAGAATTTAAGGTACAAAATGACTTTATGCAATAATAACGACCAAACATGGTTTTCTGATACACTCACATCTGCTAGAACCCTCGGGGATCGTTAAGACCCTCGCCTTTCCGGGTTGGGTTTCAACACCACCCTCGTGTTACAGCAGATGTTAATACATAGAAAAACATGTTCGATACAGATTTGATAACGTTACGTAATGACGTCCATTATTTGTTTTTGTTTGTCTGATTTGATTCTTTACGTCCCATCAACTCTCTTTCGGTTATGTAGGTAAGGGTCTTCATGGGTTGAACCAGTACTAAGCTGGGATTAATGTGTCTTGCTCAAGGACACAACGTAGTGACGCCGGTGAGGCTCGAACCCGCGGCCCCTCGGTCTCGAGTCAAGAACTCTACCACTGAGCCACTGCGCTCCATATTACGTCCATTATAACGCTGCGTAAAAGATGGCAAAATCTTGACGTTTTCACACCAAAAATGGGATTTTTAAGTAATTTTAACGTCATGTGATAAATAGAATATAACATTCGTGCCCCTGTATTATTGAATTTATTAAACTCGTTGCGACTGCGAGCATATGAATTCAGGTGCTGGCTCAAGTTAGCTATAAATGACCTTTTAGCGTGACTAGCTCAACTTTGACGCATTTAACAACTACCATAAAAGAGGGAGCACCGCCTTCCAGGAAATATATTAGAGTTGCGCCGAGGGCTGGTAATACATTGAGACATACTAAACATTATACAGGAGCAATTCTGCTAGGCTGAAGAAAGGGTTATGGATTCAATGGAAGAGTCTGTAAAGGTGAGATCTCTCTCACTATAATTGAGCCGCGGCATGAGATTTCCAACAATGTGGCATTTTGACATGAATAGATTCAGACGAGCCTGTGCAGCTTCCTTTTAAGCTTAGACACTCCAAATGATTTCCGGTCAGTAGCTTAATATTCATAGAATATTCAAGTGACTAGCAAAGGCTCTGATCAGACTGCGCGTATGCGCAGGCTGGTCTGAGCCTTCGCTGGTCGCTTATACCACATTGTTGGAAATCTCATGCCGTGGCTCATATGTCTCTTTTTGTCTTGCTGATTTATGTTTGTGCAAGTATTAGGGTTTTTTTTTCTTTTTTTTGTATGAAAGTCTTCTATATTTTAGGTATATTAGTGTTTTTTAAGAGGATCGCAATGTTGTTGTTGTTGTTGTCGTCGTCGTCGTTGTTGTTGTTGTTGTTGTTGTTGTTGTTGTTGTTGTTGTTGTTGTTGTTGTTGTTTAAGAGAATAAATATCCGAAAGAATATTTATTCTCTTAGGCGGTTTAAAATATATACGAGTATATATTCTGTGCCAAAGTTCTAACGCAACGCGTAAAGTACGACCGATTGCTGTAGGGCCGTTTATGTTGAAAAAAATGTTCAACTGATCTAGGGCATTCCTTAGGACAAAGCTATTATCAAAATAAAACAAAGTAGCGTTAGAACTTTAGCTCAGTTTATATATTTTTCAAATTATTTCAATTATTATTTCACCAATATAATATCGGTTCTTCAATGGGCCTCTTTATCACCCCATGCAGTGAGTTTTTTGACAGGTCTTTGCTTTGCCTCGGATTGCTCTGCCTTGGACAGCTTGAATTTAAGCTTACGCATGATATGAATTCTGAACCAAGTTTTCTGTTTAATATAATTAATATGTTGATGCCAACTGAAATAGTTAGAGAAGTATGCGCCTAAGTGTTTGTGAGAGGAAACTTCTTGAATTTGTACATTTTGCATATACAAAGGTGGGTGGATTTGCTGGTTGATTTTGCGAGAAATTAAAAGAGATTCGTTTTTGTAAGGACTGAAAGTGACTTACCAGTTAGCAGCCCAACGAGAGAGTTTTTCAAGATCAGAATTAAGACAAAGAACAGCTGTTGTAGGAGTATCTACCATGATGAAGAGACTAGTATCACCAGCAAATAAACGGATATTGGATACAATATTTTTAACAATATCATGAATAAACAATAAAACAAAAGAGGGCCAAGAATAGAGACTTGTGGCACTCCAGCTTTAATGTAAACCCATTCTGAGAACTACCTGGAAGCACTACACGCTGACGGCGTCCTAAGGAGTAGCTTTGAAACCATACGAGGACGTCTTCTGAAGCACCAGCAGCTTTAAGTTTGTAAATTAGTCCTTCATGCCATACACGATCAAAAGCTTTGCTGATGTCGCAGAAGCCAGTCCGTACCTCTTTACCAGCATCAAGTGTTTCAGTGAATACGTGGTATAAATATGCAAGTTGGTTAACAGTTGAGTCATCTGGGATGAAGTCTGACTGCAAAGATGATAACATGTTGTTGTTTTGGAGGTGATTATAGAAATTTTTAAAGACATTTTTTCAAATAATTTTGCCACAGAATTCAGTAGGGATATACAATGTAGGCCAATAATTGGTAACAGGAGACATGTCACCTTTCTTGTGTACAGGGGTCACATTCGCATCTTTGAAAGGCGATTGGAAATTCCACTACGGATAAGGACTTGTTAAAGAGAGAACACAGAGGTGATGATAGTTCATGTGATATAACTCCTTCAAATTGCGATTACTGCAACAATAAGTACCAGATACTTTGTCAGTTTTTAGAGTTTTAAGACTTAGCTCGAATCCCGGAAAACGTTTTGCTATACCAGCTTAAGCCGAATGTGATATGTATTATAATGAATCAAGGTCACAGTGAGAATTTCTGAAATTTATTACGCACTCTTTCCAATTATATGCCTTGAGAACATATATGAGGGTTTTATTTGGTACTCACAGCATACCTTTAAAAGGCAGTTATGAAAAGTATCTTTGACTTTGCAGTCGAATTCCTTTTGACTAGACAACCTCCTCTTGCTTGAATTTAAATTAAAATTTCTTGACCTATGGACTTCGAGCTAACGAGAGTGTAATGTTTATAAAACTGCATGGTAATTATACCTACGAATAATGTTAAAACCTAATATGTACATAGGCTAAACCCTACACCTAATTTGTTAACATGTTGTGGGACTCTGATATCCTATTTCAGCACCTTTCTGTCGCGTCGCCTTTCTGTTCTAGAAACGGGTACTCTTATATAAAAGAACACCATGAATCTTTCTGTATGTTCTTATAACGTTAGGGGATTGGGCAATAAAGCAAAACGGGAACAAATTTTCACATGGTTAAAGTCCAGCAACCATACTTTTTGTTTTTTGCAAGAAACCCATTCAGGCGTAAATTCTCATTCCCTATGGGAGCAAGAATGGGGTCATGAAGCCTATTTTAGCGGTGACAGCAATAATAGTGAAGGGGTAGGAATTTTAATAAACCCAAAAGTATCGTATGCAGTTCATAAGTATACAGAAATAATTGTGGGCAGGCTGCAAGCATTAGAAATTTTAATAAATGAAAAGGAAATTACTTTAATCAATCTTTACGGCCCAAATAACGATGACCCTGCATTCTTCGAACAGTTAGAAAAGTACATCAGAGAAAATAATGAAAAAACTTTTATAGTTGGGGGTGATTTTAATACCGTAATTAATGAAAATATAGATAAAAGAAATGGTAGAACCGGCACACATAAACTTTGTAGACGGACAATCAATAACATTATAGACGCACATAGTCTTATTGATATTTGGCGAGATATGCACCCACTCTTAAAACAGTTCACCTGGCACTCGCACCAGAAACCACCTGTCTTCTGTAGACTGGACTACTTTCTTATCTCTGATAATCTCCTCAATTCTATAGTATCTAGTAATCATAATATTGGATTTAAATCCGATCACAGTCTGGCTTCAGTAAATATCGACCTGTTAAATCTGACTCGAGGACCAGGTTATTTTAAATTAAATAACAGTTTGTTACTTGATAAGGAATACCAAGATATTGTCAAGAAAAGTATAACAGAAATTTCATTAATAAATAGAGATGCAAATCCGAATACTCTTTGGGAAATAATAAAAGGCACAATTCGAAATGAAACTATTAAATTTGCAACCCATACAAAAAAACAAACTAGGAAACAAGAAGAAACCATAGAAAATGAAATTTTAAAATTACAGCAGAATATTTCAGAAACATCAGACCATGAAAAAATTGAAACACTAAAAATAAGTATACAAGAAAAAAAAGATACATTAGAAAAAATAACTGAAAAAAGAATACAAGGATTGATACTTCGCTCAAAAGCAGACAAAGTTGAACATGGAGAAAAGAACAGTAAGTATTTTGCAAGTTTGGAAAAGAAAAGGTCGGAAGCAAAAATTATCTCAAGACTGAAAATTGATAACACAACTAATACAAATCAGAAGGAAATACTTTCAGAAATTGAACGTTTCTATAAAAATCTCTACAATAAACGGGAAGTGGGACATTCAGCACATAATTTTTTTGATGACTCAATTAGCAAATTAAGTAACTTAGACAAAAACAACTGTGAAGGATTAATAACTGAAGCAGAATGCATAAGCGCCCTTAAAAACATGAACAATCAAAAAAGCCCTGGCTCAGACGGAATTACAGTAGAATTTTACAAACTTTTTTGGAATGATGTAAAAGAATTTTATATAAATTCTATAAACCACTCCTTTCATACTGGTTCTCTTACTGATTTACAAAAACAAAGTATAATTACACTCATTCCTAAGCAAAATAAAGATATAACATCACTTGAAAATTGGAGACCTATCAGTCTGTTAAATGTCGACTATAAAATTGCAACTAAAGTTATTGCAAACCGAGTTAAAAGTGTTATTTCTACTATTATACATAATTCACAGACAGGTTTTATAAAGGGAAGATATATAGGAGAAAACATTCGTTTACTATTTGAAATTATAGACAATGCTGAAGATGAAGACAAGCCTGGCTTAATATTTTTCTCTGATTTTGAGAAAGCATTTGATAGCGTCGATCACACATTCATTATTAGTTGTCTGAAACATTTTAACTTTGGAGAGGATTTTATCAGATGGGTAAAACTTTTTTATCACGACGCCAAAAGCTGTGTTTCGAATAATGGCAACATGTCTAATTTCTTCCCAATACGGCGAGGTGTTCGCCAGGGATGTCCACTGTCTACCTACCTGTTTATTATATGTATTGAACTACTTTCGCATAAAATTTCAACCACAGAAGACATTAAAGGCATTTTCTTTACAAATATGGAATTTAAAAAATCTTTATTCGCCGATGATGCATCATTTATACTGGATGGCTCATTTAAGTCATTTCAAACACTGATTGACATCTTAGATAATTTTAGTTATATTTCTGGATTGAAAATTAACGCCAAAAAGTGTCAAGTTCTGCGAATAGGTAGCATGACTAAAAGCAATGTAGTATACCTAAAAGACAGAAAATTTCAATGGAGTTCTACCGAAGCGAGTTCACTTGGTATGACCTTTGGTACTAACAAAGAAAATATATTCCGAGCGAATTTAGAACCTAAAATCAAACTCTTTGAAAAATGTTTGAAGCAGTGGCAACATAGGAAACTGACACTGATGGGTAAAATCACTGTTATAAAAAATCATGCACTTCCAAAATTAGTATATGTTCTTTCCTCCTTACCTGATCCGAATAAACAAACCATTAAACGAATTGAAACAATAATGTACGATTTCTTATGGGATTCAAAACCTGCTAAAATAAAAAGAGAAATACTTACCATGGATTATGAAAAGGGAGGGCTAAAATGATAGACCTGGAAACCTTTATAAAATCCTTAAAAATATGTTGGATAAAAAGAATGATAGAATCTGAAGATAACGGAATACTTAGAAACATATATCTTAACAAACTTAAACCCTTTGGAGGAAAACTTTTATTTGAATGTAACTTCTCTGAAAACGATATACATAGATTTACGCAAAACAATTTTTTAAAAGATATCTTGGCAGCGTGGTGCAAATGTATTGAAAATCCAGTTATCAGTTCTTATAGGCACGAAATTTTATGGAACAACAGTAATGTAAAAGTAGAAGGTAACACAATAATGTATACAAATTGGTTCAGTAAGGGAATAAAATATTTTGAAGATGTATATGATATTACAGCAAAAGCACTTTATTCATATAGAAGATTACGCGAAAAATACAACCTCCCAGAAGGTGATTTTCTTAAATATTTAACCTTGATACATAGTATACCAAATGCATGGAAAACCAATATTAAAAATGAAAATGTTAATATACCCAAAAGGCCATCTATTCTTGATCAAATAATAAAATCAAAACAAACTAACCAGTGCACCTACAAATCACTTATGAAAAAGAAATTACCACCAGAAAGAAAATCGGAACAAAAGTGGATAGGACAATTCAGTGACGAAAACCTAAACTGGAATAACATATATACCAGTCGCTTGCAGGCAACAAAAGACGTTCGACTCCAGAATTTCCAGTACAAATGCTTAATGCGAATTATTCCCACCAATAAATATCTATTAAAATGTAAAATTAAAGAGACAGCTTTATGTGAATTTTGTTCAATGGAAATAGAAACTATAAATCATCTTTTTTGGGAATGTAACCATGTACAGCATTTTTGGACAAACCTGGCCATGTTCTTATTGAGACATAACATAACAATCAATTTCAGTTTAAAGTACGTTTCATTCGGTATCACGGAAAGAGCAAATTGTATAGAAACCAAGGTCAAGAATTTCATCATACTGCTCGGCAAATATTTTATATTCAAAAACAAATACCAAGGAACTCAACCAACACTAGAACATTTTAAGTTGTACTTAAGTCAAAGAATTAAGGTAGAAAAAAAATACATTTATTTTACAAATGATAGAATTGCCCAATTCGACAGAAAATGGGGGAACCTAAAAACATTAATAGATTAATAGACTATTAAAAACATAAACAGAAAGGCGACTACTCTCTCTCTCTCTCTCTCTCTCTCTCTCTCTCTCTCTCTCTCTGGTATTAATAAATTGTTACCCAAGCAAGTGGCAAACCTCTACTTCATATTTTGCTAATATTCTTCGAATATTATCTTTCAAAACCTCAAATTATCAAGACGCCACGCACTTGGTTCTTTCTAATGCCCTTTATTCCCTCTCCTTTTTTCCACCCACCCCCTCCTTCTTCTCATAAATTGTTTCTGAAGCCACCTTGTAAAACATATTAAGGGATGATAATATATGAATGTCAACTAGTCATACATCATGCTTAATAAAACGTGACAAAATGTTTTTTCTGTACCATTGCAAACAACGCCTATGTAAAACCGATGCCAGAGTCTGGATATCCACCCCAGCTGATACACTGAGTACTGAAGTTTCGTCAGTACTATTAGGGATTCTGATTGAGTATAGGCATGGATACTAAAAGGCATTTTCTCATGTTTTACGCATCTTGTGGTATCATATTATCCTTATTTTACAGTATGACTACTTAAAACTTGTGTATAGTAAAATGTATTATGCCTATATATGTTATATGATGTTGTTTCTGAAATAAAATAATTAATAAAAAAAAAAAAAAAAAAAAAAAAAAAAAGACTTTCTTCAACTTCATTAGTATCAAATATTATCTTGTAAGATAAGAAGGTTCAGGTAAGTCAGGAAGAGCAGCATAACTGTCGTCAAGAATTGTTTGCTCTTGAAAGAAATTATCAAAAAGATTTACTTTTTCAAAGCTATCGGTATATATAATCCCATCAGATTCAATTGGAGAAATAGCAGTATTAAGGTTGGGAGATACAAAAGTTTTAAGGGTTGACCACCTGTCTTTAGAAGAGAGTCACAAGAGACCTGAAAAAAGGTCTAGGCAAACAGTGTAGATCCATATAAGCCTTCTCATCTGGTTATACATTGGTTGCTAACTCCTTTTGATTTTTTTCTCAATCTCAATTTTTGCAGATTTACTTTTCAGGATTTGTCTTTCACCCCTTTTTAACACATTTGACTCTTCTAGAATAAAAGTGGAAGAGTTACCTCAAAAAATTAGGAGTGAAAGGGTTTATTGGTTGAATCCCTGGCATAAAGGGGTTAAAAAGTTCTGTACCTCGTCGCGAGGACCCATGTTTTCGGGGTTTGCGAACAGGTAAGACTCACACCAAGCTTCTCAGCTACAGAGACTAGCTCAAAGTATGAAACGTTCCATGTTACAAGTCTAGCAAGTATACTTCTCAAAATGCGACAAACAATGGTGCTGATCAGACTGCGCGAATGCGCAGACTGATCTGCACCTTTGTTGGTCGCTAGCAACAAAACCAGGCCCTGAGGTTATAAGCTTGGTTTATGTATTAACTCAGCTGAGCATTGACTTTCTTTCAACTGCTCATAAAAGTGACTGAAATGCTTAAAATAAAGTTAATTCCAGCTTTAAAACTCTCAGGTGCTGACTTTATCCAACTGATTAATGATAAAAGCAAACAATTGTTGGCCTTTAACATTTATGAGCAGGATAAATTTCATGCTCAGTTAAGCTGGGCATTATAACATCGATGCCAGATTGCTTTCAAGACAACGGCCCTTTTTTTATTATAATCATTTTCGTAATATATATGTCTTCCAGGCACAGGACAACGCAAGTTACGTCAATGGAACAGCCTACACCGACACCTCTTTTGCAAATGTACCGACCCTGTGGCATTCTCGGTTCTACCTGGCCGTCATTTACTGCGGACTTGTGGGCGTGGCGCTCGTGCTGGGCACCTTCGGAAACATCATCATTCTCGTTGTTTCCAAGACGACGAGGACCATGAACAAGGTCGGCAAGCACTTCTTGGTGAACCTGGCACTGGCCGACCTCTGCGTCGCATTGGTAGCCGACCCTATGTGCATAATAGGTAATCTTACATGTTTAACTTGAAAATAGATCTACTCCATATACAGTAGGATTTAACGTGTCTTGTTCAAGGACACGTTGCAGTGACGCCGGTGAGGCTCGAACCTTTCTCGAGACAAGCACCTTACCACCGAGCCACTTCGCTTATACAGGCCAGATAAATCGGTCTGTAGCTGCTGGGTTTACATTTGGAGCAACTTCAACTACTGTCCTGCCAGCAAAGAGTGACAGTGACGACATGTTTCGATTACAAAGTTATTAGGGACTTAGAATCGATAGATCACTTGTGTATTAATCCTATCCGTATCCGTAGGATAGGATTAATACACAAGTGATCTTTCGATACGCGTTAGCTCAAGTGAACTGTACAAGTTAATGTTCTACTTAGCAATTGTGAACAAAATATTGAAACACTGTCATTCTTGGTTGGCACGACAGTAACTGTAATTTTGTCAAAATATGATATATCCATTTTCACGCACACTTTAATTACTTTTCTTTCATTTGCATCGTTTAACTATTTCCCTACCAGTGTCGCTTGTTGATAACATTTTTTAAACAGTTTAGACCTATATCAGCACCGACATTTTGTCGGTCCTGATCTGGACCCAAACTGTTCGACACTTGATGGTATTCTTGAAAGAATTTTTAGACTGAAACGTAAGTAAGGGTGCAAAGATTAGGAATCGATAAATCAAGTACCACACCTGACCCAGGATACCAATGGGAAAGTGACAAAAAGCTCACGGTTAGAAGCCACAAACGAGAGCCAAGAGGGCAGCCTTTCCCCAGCAGGTGACCACAAGGCACAAATAAACTGACGCGCACAAACACATAGACGGCGCGCACAGTATTTGCGTACAAAACGTAACGTCGAATTGTAAGGTCGCGACGCTAATTTCTTTCTTCTTCTCCTTATATTTAGCTAGACGTCTTGCTACTGGAGAGACTTTCATTCGCTGTTAAATATATGAAAACCATTTTCTAGCTTTCAAACATCAATACAGGTCAGAATCAGTATTTCTAACTTAGTATACACGCATACACAACAGAACTGAAGACGGCAGCTTATTGTCAAATCCCTCGTTTGACGTTTCTTTGTTTAACGTCATTTTTACCGCCGGTAACAAAATTTAAGACTGGGGTAAATGTTCACATTTTCCTTATTTTTCGGCGGATAAACTTGATATACCGCATTTATAAGTAAGCAAGCAAAGTACATTGTAGAGATATAATTTTCTAGTGAGTTTCATTATCAACATTAAAGCTATGCTTAAATTTCAAGAGTATGTGTATTTATTTTAATGAAAATTGTGTTTTGGTAACAAATTTTAAGACTTGGGGTTTTGTTGAACATTTTTAAATGGAAAGCGGCAATGCAAATATTTTTCGTGTAACTTTCAGAACGGAAAAAGTACATTTTAAACAAATAAATATTTTGTCAATAAAACGCCGTCAAGATTGCAAAATTACTTACCGAAGAGACCATGCCTGTATTTTTCGCGCGTTTTTTGTCACGAGTTACAGATTTTATTTTACAAAACTTAACTTTCTGAGACGTCGTTGTAGAGAAATAAACAACGAACTGGATATGACGCTGAACGGTGACGTTTCAGGTTTGACGTAGACTAAATCCAGTAATAATTGACGTCAAAATGGCGTCGTAATACGCATTTGCGTATTCCTACCACAGCGCTATTGTTACAGAGTTACAGACGTTTCACTCCCATATTTTGAGTTCTTGAGCCCTCCTTCAACTGTTTTGATAAATAAAAAACTAAGAATCAATAAACTCTTAACACGGCAAACGAACACCTCTAGTTTCAAAACAAAAAAATGACCAGAACATCAAAAATCGGTTCCTGTAAACAGAAAAAATGCAAAAACCCGTTTTGTACGCCAATACTGTGCGCGACGTCATAGCAATCACAAGACAGAAAAACACTGTGCAAAACGCTTCGAACATCGAATTCATTTGCCAGATGTGACACTGGTGTTGTGATTGACAGCGAACCGCACCTGAGTTGCACATGCAAAACAAGCTTCTTGTTTGCTCCATTGGCTGTTCGTGTTCACACTGGCTGTTCTGCTTTTCCGTTTTGCACTCCATCAAAACAGTTAATACGATTAAATATAAAATACAAAATTGTGTTATCTCCTAAATTACAAATAATTTCTATACATTAGTTATTTATAACAAAATGTCAATATAAGCAATAAATTTATTTTTTGGAAGGTTCATAGAATCATAATTACTACGAGTCTCTTGTGAAGGGTTTCACATTCACTTTGCAAAAGACCCGAAGTATTTATGATTCCATGAACATTCCAAAAATTGAATGCATTGCTTATATTCACATTTTATTATAAATATCTAAAATATAAAACAATATTTTTAATTTAGGAATTAAAACAGTTTTGTATTTTAAATATAATCGTATTAACGGTTTGGTCGGAGTGTAAAATGGAAAGCGGAACAGCCAGCTTGAACACGGACAGCAAATGGAGCAAACACGATACTTGATTTGCACGTGCGACTCGGGTATCACAACACCAGTGTCACTTCTTGCGAATGAGTTCGACGTTCGAAGCGTGTTGCACGGCCAACTGAGCTTGGCAGCTGTCAATCAAATTTGTGTAATTTATGAGACTAGGAACGGTTGCAAAAAAATCTTAAGATTCATTAAAGGCTTGCTTTGAAAATGTAAATATACAGATATGTTCTTTGGGGTCCGAAACAATATTTTGGGCGTCAATGGCGCAATAATGCGAGTAAGGGAAACCCAGGAATATGATATGTCTCATTTCTCGATCTAGGGGTCATCAAGGGAGAGCAATGGTTTAAGGACAAATTCATCCTTTGTGAGATCTTCTCGAGTATGTGCCTCACAGCCTGTCTCTGCTCCTTCATGAGTCTTACAATGTTGACCTTCAACCGCTACTTCTATGTCTGCCATCACAACATCTACGACAAGATCTATAACAGGACCATGTGCATTATCCTCTGCTTCGTCTGCTGGTGTCTTGGCTTTCTGTTCATGATGCCGAATTTAATCGGCTGGGGCGACCACGTCTATGATCTAAAGAGTCATCAATGTATATGGGATCGCACTGCGGCCTTTTCCTACACCGTTCTGGTCAGCGTTGGATTGATAGGGTTCCCCTTGTTGATGATGGCTATCTGTTTTATTCTCACCTTCCGAAAGATCTGGAGAAGCAAGTTTGACGTTTATTCCCTTAAACTGGATGACCCATTGAGGTACGTGCTGCTATTATTAATCCTTTTAGTCGATTTGAATTTCCCACTCTTATCAATTGGACCAGTCCATTTCTATCTGGGTCTGCACTATTTGTCTATGTCCTACAAAAAGAACGCCCAAAATTTAATTTCACCATATTCAAGATGATCGATTGTACACAACGGAAGCTGTCCAAAATAACACGAACATTAACCATTATCCGATGATTATATTCCAACATAACACATACAAGGTTAGCTTTTAAAAAAGCTTAGAACCATCGCATGACGTTTTACAGTTATTAAAGAAGAACTTTTATAGTGATTAATTATTGCATTTGCTGAGGCCACTCTTTTCAGTGTTTCATGGGCTTCAAGCTCTGAGTATTTTTGTTTAAGTTAACGATTTGTACATAGGTGATCCATTGGAAGCAAATAAAAGACAGGAAATATGCATATTCAAGTAAGACTCTGCTCACACACTGAATAATTGTAGAGTTAACCCCCTTCCCAGCAGTATGTATTTGGTTATTCAACCGTATTCCTCAATCGAAGTCAATGCACATAATGCCTAGGGTGCATATTGAAACTGACCCATCTACATCTAGATATTTCGTCAGATTTTAGACTTGGATATCCGAAGGGCCCATATTTGATCGGGATTCTCGCTCAGTGGTAAGGTCTCTAATAGGCCTTTTCGCTTTTAGAAGCAATCCAGTATCCAAAGTATAACAACATCGCTCACGCAATGATGGCATTTTGGAAGTATCTTGGTCGACGGGGAGTCTGAGAAAGAACTGTAAAAGACACTGCTGTTGGGGAGTTAACACCTGATCCATTTCCGCAACTTGCTAATGGAACAGGCCCGAATCGAAAACGCGCCCAATGGAAGTTTACTAGCGAATATCACCAGCGCGTCAGCGCTGGTGAATGATATATACATGTACTTACAACCTTATTCTCTTATTTTCCGTAAGAATTTTCTGCATTTGTATTTAATATTGACGGTTTTAATTTTGAAAACTTTCCTATCAGGATTATCGCTATGAACAGCCCTGGTCCCGCATAACTCCCTCAGTGAAGGGGGATATCAGTTGTGCCATTTTAAAGCACCCAACAAAGGTCCATTCGTGAGTATGTACGGACGGACGGACAGACAGACATTCGGATAAGCCGAAAACAATTGAGCTCCGCCAACATTTGGCGGGGCCCTAACTATTCAAAATGGGTGGAGCCTAGCATGAATATTCATGAAGGAAAAAAAACTAACGGAGATTCGGCAGTAGAGTTAAGTTATTCTCTCATTTTTTCAGGATGCAGCATGCTTTGAGAGAGACCGTGGCAGCTTCGAAGACTTTGTTCTGCGTTTTTGTGGTGTTCATTGTTTGTTGGACGCCGTATGCCATAATAATCGTCATTGATTTCACTGACCGGTATTCCCTGGAAACGCATCTGTTTGCCACGTTACTGGCCCATTATCACTCTGGACTGAATATTATCATATTCATGTTCACAAACAGGTAGGTTTTGTTTTGTTCCTTTAGGATGAGCTACACAGCCTAGCTATTTTAAGGCATGCATTCAAAATGAGTTGTGCCAACAAATGTCAAATGTCTTAAAATCATCTGTTTGCCACGTTACTGGCCCATTATCACTCTGGACTGAATATTATCATATTCATGTTCTGAAATAGGTAGGTTTATTTGACAGGTTCATGGTTTGTTCCTTTAGGAATAGTGACATAGTCTAGCTATTTTAAGACATACATCCAAAATGAGTTGTGCCAACAAAAGTCAAATGTCTCAAAATTAGCCACAACATGAGATTTCCAACTATGTAGTATACAGAATTTTTGTAGTATGTGCGACCAGCAAAAGGCTCAGACCAGCCTGCGCTTACGCGCAGTCTGATCAGAGCCTTTGCTAGTCGCTTGAATGCTCTTTGACTGCTAAGCTACTGACTGAGCATCATTTGGAGTTTCTTAGCTTAAAAGGAGGCTTCATAGGCTCGTCTGAGTCTACACTTGTCAAAATACCACATTGTTGGAAATCACATGTCACGGCTCAAACCATTTCTGTTGGTTGCTGATGCATGCATGGATCCAGAAAGATCCGTCGGGGTGGGGGTGGTTTCCTGTCTACGTTTTAGTCATCAAAGTATTTGCCAGAGGACTGAAGAATTCAATTGCTCCACGAGTGGGGTTTGTACCAGTATTTCTATGGAAACCTATAGCAACTGGGGTACAGACCCTTGCCTCCCCTCTCCATCGGGATCCGAGATCGGGGGCCAATAATATAGAAAATTCACATGCTTTTATAAAATGGGCTAGGCATTTTACTTAAGAGCATCCCATGCCATTACAAATTTGGTCTTATATTTTTATTTTTTAATATATAGTTATGACAGTCCACAGGAATGTGCATAGAACACCTGAGGGAATTTCGCATTTCAGGGAAATATTCAGAAGACGTAAATACACTCTATTGAGCTGGTATTTCAAAGCAGAGTGCGTTACACATAAATCTGACTTCAGAACTTCTCACCAAGTATTTGTTAATGTATTTTTTCATGCACTTTACTAGTTTGCATCAAACAATTGTTAGCGTAAGTTTGGCCAATGTAAAACAAATATCTGTATGCCTTACCAAATATAAATTAGAAAAAGGCATATCAAATAATATGATTTCTCGACGCGTTTACAGTGATTCTGCCTATAATGAAACATGGGACAGTTAAATATAGAGGATCTTACATGGGTGCTCATGTTTTATTGAAATTATTAAACTAAACAAGTTGGGGGAAAAGTGATAAAATACGAGGCTTGTCGAGCATTTTTTCTAGGCATAGCTAGAAATGTATTTTTCACAAGCAATTATTTCATCAATATTTGGGTTCTTTTAAATTGAAAATGGACGTGCAGTCTTGCGTGTAATGATGTCATTGTTGCACAAGCGAGGGGCCATCTTTGGCAGCATATTTTATACTTGTCAATGCAATGACTGGCTGCACATTAATTTGTTTTCCTGGTACCAATGCCATTCAGTATAATTTTTCGGCTGATTTTAGACCTAGATTGTTGAAGGCACATACTTGTTTTATTCTATGCCAGTAGCAAGTGGAATTTGCCAGTGCATGAGGTTTCCAACAATGTGGTATGTGCAACCAGCAAAGCCTCGGATCAGCCTGCGCATACGCGCAGTCTGATCAGAGCCTTTGCTAGTCGCTTGAGTATTCTATAATTGTTAAGCTACTGACTGAACACCATTTGGAGTGTCTAAACGGAAAAGGGAGGCTGCAGAGGCTCATTGGAGTCTACTTATTTCAAAATACCACATTGTTGGAAATCTCATGCACTGGTTAATATACAACTTCAGCCACTCAAACAAACACCCATATGCAATTTTATCAGTGGAATTATTTCTTCGGGTGGTGGTGGTGCTGTTCCTTGATGGTGTCCAAAGATCTATCAAGAGAGTAAAGTGATCGATTTGCCAACTTGATGAAAAACAGTTAGGCTAAATTTATCTGATAACCAAATTGTCCGTTGCAAACTCAGCATTAGATAAGTCTGACTTTATCGCTTCATGCATTAAACTATGCGGCTTTCAGCACGCAAGCACATTCTTTTCCAGTGGGTTGTACCTAAGAGCTAAGTCAATACCTGTCATCACTAATAATTATCAATAGAGGCTCAGTGGTAGAGTGCTTGACTCGAAACAGAAGCGCCGCGGGTTCGAGCCTCACCGGCGTCACTGCGTTGTGGTCCTTGAGCAAGACAAATTTATCCTAGCTTAGTACTGGTTCAACCCAGGAAGACCCGTCCCTATATAACTGAAAGATTGTTAATAGGACGTAAAGTATCAAATAAAACAAATCAATCAAACAAGTGGGCCCAGTCATACCCAGGGATATAATTTGAATTTTCGGAGCGACTTTAGAACACCTGACTAATCCTTTTAGAAGCAAGAATGAATATAGACATGCCATATGTTTTAACAACCATAACCTTAACCTAACATTATTTTTCATTACAACAAGAGTTAATTCTCTTACTTTACATCTATGTTCTGCCAACAAACAGTGGCAGACAAATTCCTAATTCTAGCCAAATTATCTAAATATATAGATGACCACTAGATGCTGATCATACCAAATATTGAAGTATTGGGATATAGTTTTAACAATATTGGAACATCCGTGCTATTTTTTTTTTTTCAAATCAGGATGTTTTCGCGTCTGTTCATTGCTGCCTTGTGGTCACCTGAATGGAAAGGGCTGATCTCTTTGTCTTGCTTGTCGTGTTTATTGTGATTTTGTTGCTTTCCCATTTGGTGTCCTGGGACAGGTGTGGTATTTGGTTGTATCGATTCCTGATCCTTGCTGTCTTTCTTACTTAGGCAAGAATAATTGTGTAAGTAATAGTTATGGCATGGCTTGTCCGCCTGTATGTCGAGATAATCTTACGCACAGGTGGAAAAACATGGTATACCTATTTTATACCAGCTACATCAGTGTAGACCTTACACATCACGAGATATTTCGTGCTAAAGTTGGTAAGGGTGGTCTATGTTTTCTCAATATATGGCATTAATGTATAGTAAATATCAACCCACCCCCTGGCAGACATGTTTTGTGACGGATCAGACAAAATATGAACAATCGTGAGAGAGGGTCATGCAAGGACCAATTGTACCGAAACATATTCAAATCAGGCAATTAGGTTCTGACTAGTAGTTTTTTTTTGTATATATTTCCCCTATACAATGCACGTGTATAGGTTAGACTAACTCTTCCCTCTAGCGGCGTGGTTTTTAATGGATAAAAAAACTAGTATTTTATCTCTTTTTCCAAACTCGTTTAATAATTTCAGTAATACATGATCACTCATGTAAGATCCTCTACGAGAACCTGGCCTCGAGGTCATAAAAGTAAGTAAGGCTGCAAAGATCAGGAATCGATACAATCAAGTACCACACCTGACCCAGGATGCCAATGGGGAAGTGACAAACTAACAGTTAGACACCACAAACGAGAGCAAAGAGTTCAGTCCAACCTGAGTACAGTCTCATACTCAAATAAAGCGCAATGATTGGCTGATTGCGGACACGTGTCCACAAGAAGTCAATCATTGCTCTTTATTTCTATTTTATTTGGGCCAGCTCATGAGATCATGGTATTTATCGCAAATGCGCAAAACTCTACTTCAAACGCCCATGCTGATATTTCAAGCAGCGCTTCAGGTATGACGTTATCTACCTCCATGTTTTGAGTTTAAGAGCAGCGACGGGGCCTTGGCTGCTTATAACATGCGATATCTACCAAATTCACATGCGTTTGCTAATTCATCTTTGTATCAATACTTTAGATTCCGAAGAGAACATCAATTTTAAACATCTTGTGCGCTGATTACTGTTAAGCGGCATCATTTGGCGATTTTAAAAGACTGGCGCATTGCCGTAGTTTAATTTTGGCGGCCTTTAAAGTTATTTTCAATTCTCGTAGGGGTTACTTTTAAGGATCATATAGATGCCATATAGATCCTGGAGCATATTCTTTCCTTTTGATAAAAGTAGCCCCTATTTAGACGTTGTTTTCTCTACGTTTAAACAACCCCTTCCGTTCAAAAGTTGTTTGTTGACGATATCGTTACCAAGATACTAAGGGTTGTGTCCATTTATTTCTTATTGTGTAAATGAATTCAAAACTGTTTTTCGCGGTCTCATATTTTGGCGAATTTTGTTTTACCGCCAATAGCGCCAAACTAAAAAAAACTTCAAATGAAAGTATTTTACACTAGTCTTTATGTTTCTTTCAGAAAGTTTAGGAAAGCAGTTTTCTCATTTTTACCATGTTGCACTTCAAACGATAAGACGGCTTCTTCTTCTGGTCTAAAAAGCGACAGCGGAAACATGTGTAAAAAGGAAAAAGAAAATATAGCTAAGATATGTAGCCCAGATGTTTCGGTACCAAAGGCTCTGCTATATGACGACAACTCACAGAAGTATGAGGCTTTCCCTACAGGGCTAACCCCAAGTACGCTTCCTGACAAGGCCAACAGAGGTTCATTTGATACTGACACTATTAGCGGTAACAGTGAGTCAGACCAACGATATTAGACTACCCACTACCAAGATGTCCTGGTCAATCCATTTAAGCAGAATGGAATTTCCCACTCTTATCAATTGGACTAATTCATTTTTGTTTTAAGGGTTGTTGGGTGATATTTTTTTAATTTAAAATTTTATAGACCATTCTGTAAGAGCAAACAGTGGAGACCCTGATTAGACACAGCATTATGCGGTGTCTGATCTGGGTTTGCACTATTTGCCTACGTAACAATTGAGACACAGATCAGATACTGCAATATGCAGTGTCTGATCTGAGTCTGCACTGTTGCCTTTGTCCCGTAAAAAGGCTGTAAGGCTCTAAGGGTTAAGAGTACTCAGCATACGTCAGTGTAGCAGCATGTCTTGATGACACACTGATGATTTGGTAGGTGCGTTAGTTGCTATGTATTTAAACAGGTAATGAAATAATTTATACTGTCTAAAGGATTCCAGTTTGATGTGATTAAATAGTTCAGTCGTGTACTACAGCAGAAGCTGCAGCTACCTATTTAAGATATTTACTATGAGATAAAGTAAGGTAATTATAAAAGGTTAAATAAAAGCTTTTTTGATGTTTCAGTAAGTAATACAACCAGAAAACAAAACTTAGAAGAGTGCTCTAACTGAGAATACTAAGATAATCTTACAACAATGGGGTTCTACAAGGTGCATTTATTGTTCGGTTTCTATTATTTGTATTCTAGTTTTTTTTATCGTATACGAACTTACTGCAATAATAGCATGATACAGGGACTTCATCTCTGTATGGTACACACCAAAGCGTGTCACAGTGAGCCTTGCACCCAGTAGCTATTAGCACCCACAGTGGTTCAATTTATCTTAAACTGCTACCCACTTACAAGCATACGTCAGTGTAGCAGCATTGAATAATGGCAACGAAAACGCTCCAATATAAATCAAATGATTCATTATTAAAAAATAGCTCAAAAGTGTAGTTTTCAGTAAAGAATCACAAAAAAAAACATGACCTCTCTTGTTATCGATACTTACAGCAAGTGCTCTATCAACAAAATTGAGCCGCAACATGATATTTCCAACAATGTAGTATGCCTCAGATCAGCCTGCGCCTAGGCGCAGTCTGATCAGAGCCTTTGCTTGTCGCTTGATTATTCTTTGACTGTTAAGCTACTGACCAAACAGCATTTAGAATTTCTAGCTTAAATGGGGACTGCCCAGGCTTGTCTGAGTCTACACTTCTCAAAAAAATCACATGCCGCGGCTCATATTTCAGAGCAGGTCGTATGTCTGTTTAAGCAGACAGATTATGTTTAGAATAGACTAGCCCAGCAGTTATGCTACACTTTCCAGCTTGGAGTAAATGAATTATTTAGTCTGTCCCATTATATGCTCATCTGGACAATGAAGGATTTTTTTTATAATTCTTTATTAGCATATAGTATTTATATATTTACAACATAATCGAAATTTTCAAGTGAAATCTACTATACACTTATATTTCAAGATTACTTTGTTCTATGATAAATTGATAATCTTTTTAAGACTTAACTAGTAAGGAGAAGGAAAGAGAAGAAGAAAAAAGAGGGGAAAAAGAACTAAAGATAAACATAATATCAAAACACTTCTATACTGGATATTACAAGAAAACGTTAAATTTATTCTAGGAGTACAAAGCTATATGCATTTATAGCATATTAGCGGATAGCTTTAACATAAAGTAACAGTATGGATATTGTCGTTGGTATCCTTTGAAACTCTTGTTTCAAAGGAAGAAACAACATACACACTATTCCTTAACATATTGAAGGCCCGTGTGTTAGGTGGTTAAGTTGTTATTCTAGTTCAAGTACTGTTTTACATTTTTGTCAGGAGCCCAGCCTACATACTAATTATTAGTAAAATAGTTATATACTTTTGACCATTTTTCTATAATTTTTGCGAACTGATTATATATACTTGCAATGTGTTTTGCGCTGATAAATTTATTTTTAAGTAATGGGATAAAATTCTGTACGCTTAGGGTATTCCTTGTAAACTTGTTCTTATATATATATATATATATATATATATATATATATATATATATATATATATATATATATATATATATATATATATATATATATATATATATATATATATATATATATATATAATATTTTGCCAAACATAGAATATAATTTTCTATGCTTCTTGGTTTTTGTGATGAGAAGATAAGTGATTTTTCATCTAAATTCAAAAATATATTGCAGTTGTTGCTTTACCAATCTTGAAGGTTGTTCCAGAAGTCTTTTACCTTAGTACAGTTTAAGTACAGGTGTTCTATAATGTCCCCATGTTCGTTACAGTAAGAACATCTATTACTATTTATCTTCTTGATTTTAAATAACAACGAGTTAGTCACTAAAATTTTATTATTAATTTTATATTGAAAATCAGCTAGTTTTACTTCCTTGATGTCTTTAATAGAAGAATAGTACAATTTCCATTCTTTATCGTTTATGCTTTCAAATTGATTACCCCACCTATTTGTTACGCCCATTTCAACCTCATGCGCTAAGATGTCATAAAATCTCCTACTGCCTTTTTTGTCTCTTAATAAGTATGCCACGAATACATTGCAAGTAATATTATACCTATTTATATATATAAATACTCTGTTTGCGTTTATTATGTTTTTCCACTGATTTGGTATTTTCTGTAAGATCTTTTTTGTAGTTTAAAAAGGTACCCCTTACTCTATATATCTCTTTTAGCCTATCAAAAGTGTAATGGTTACCGTTGTCATCTAAAATATCCCCTATGTTTTTATTCCTTTACTATACCAGTTATTCGCATACAAGTTATTTCCATTTCTTAGGTGTGTGCTAAACCATAATGGTGAGCTGAGAACAGATTTAATTTTCTCAGCTTTCACTTCTTTACAGAAATCAGCCCAACTAATCAGAATATCTTTCCAAAATGGGTTTCTTATATTGCTTGCTAGATTCCTTGCATATTCTCCTCCTAGTGATAAAACTTTATCAAAATCAATTGGGTTGAGAATGTACCAGGTTGTATTATTTGCTTGTTGAATTACTCTCCTCAACCAAGATATTTTTAAAGCCTTAATAAAAGAATAAATATGAGGCATTCTTAGTCCTCAAGATGATAGATTTTAATAGCGAGTTTCCTAGTTATTCTATCCAGGCCTGCATTCCATAAGAATTTGGAAAAAATAACCTCTAGATCTTTTATAAGCTCCATAGGAGGATTCGGCAATGAAAGAAACAATGATATAAACTTTGATAACACCAGTGACTTTATGATGGTTATGATTCAAAAAGGAGTAAGTTTTCGTTTTGACCATTGCTTTAACATTGCTTTGACTTTGTTTAAAATTTCTTTTGAATTAAAATCCCATATATCATAGACGTTAGTTGTAAAAGTAGCCCCGAGTATCTTTACAGTTCCCTGAGTCCAGTCTAATTTATAATCTTCGCATAACTTATTATTTGAATTCCTTTTTGCACCTATATATATCGCTCTGGTCTTTTCTTCATTTATTTTTAGCCCTGATAATCTATAAAAAATTGACAGTATTTGAAGGCTTTCTCTCAGTGATTGTTCTGTACCATCAAGAAGTATTTGGGTATCATCTGCATATTGACTTATTTTCATTTCTTTATTATTAATGACTATTCCCTTAATATTGATATTTTTCTTAACATTTGTCCAAGAACTTCAGCACATAAAAGAAAATATATGATGATAGTGGGTCACCTCGTCTACAGCCACATTTTAGAAGAAAGAATTATAACATGAAACCATTCTGTAAAATACTTGTTTCTGCCCCTTTCTGAAAAATGTGTATCCATTTTTCAATTGATTCTCTAAAATTAAAATTATCAAAGGTTTTTGAGATAAATTTCCAGGAAACTGTATCGAATGCTTTTTCAAAATCTATTGAAGGAACTAGACCTGGTATATTTTGCTGTTTTGTTTAAAATAAAAAGTCATAAATCAATCTTATATTTTCACCTATAAATCGCCCTGCTATAAATCCTTTTTGATTTTCATGAATTATGTCTTGTAATGTCTGCTTAACTCTGTTAGCTATAACGGATGATGCTAATTTATGTACTACATTTAAAAGTGATTTTGGACGCCAATTCTTCAAACTTAACCTTGATTTATTTGGCTTTGGTAAGCACGTTATTAACCCCTGCTTCTGTGTAACGCTTAAAGACCCATTTCTATAGCCATAACTTATTGATTGTAGAATAAATGTCCTATATCAACCCAGAAAAACTTGAAACACTCTACTGTAAAACCATCTAAACCAGGACTCTTATTATTTTTCATATTTTAAGGGCGTTCGCTATTTCTGTATAGGAAATTTCTCCTTCCAGTGAGGCTGATTTTTCATCTGACAATTTGTTAGCATTTTTCCCTCGTACGTCCTGTAGTGGTGTTTCATCAATATTTGTATGGTTAAAATAAAGGTTCTGATAAAAATCTTTTCCGCATCCTAAAATATCTTTAGTTTCAAAAAATTCTTCCCCCTTTTCATTTACTAATTTATTCATTACTTTATTATTATAATTCCTATTTTCTAAATTAAAGAAATAATTTGATGGCTTTTCCCCAAGATCTTCATAGCGACTTCGAGAACGTAGCATAACTCCTTCAATTCTTTTATTTCTTAATTCAATAAATTCATTTTTCTTCTGCACTAATGTATCAAGCTTTTCCTCATCAATATTACATGTATTTATGTTCCAACTTATTTCTTCTTATAATTTCTTTATATCCGCTTCTCATTTGTTTTCTTTTTCTGTATTTTTCCTTTTATTAAAATAACTCAACTGAATAGCGCTACCCCTAATGATCATTAAAAGTGTCTCAAGGAAGAGTTGTTCGTTTATACTAAATTCAATATTATTAATAGCATGTTCGTCATTTGTTTTATATGTATCTATTGCTTCTTGAATAGTATCTTTTACTAATTTTATGTAGTCTTTATTTTTAAGCAGAGAATAATTGTTTAATTTCCAGTAGCCAAGGCCCCGTTCATTATTTATAAATTTTAGCTTTAATAAAATGGAAGAATGATCGGTTCTATATCCAGGATTTATGATAGTGTCCATATCGTATTCTAAACAAGTTTCATTTATTAAAAAGTAATCACGTCGTGCCTGTTTCCTCACTGGGTTCGTTCTCTTCCATGTATATGCTCTTACATCTTCATTAAATAATCGCCACACGTCCACAAGGCTATTTTCCTCCATGGTATATAATACTACCTTTCTGGCACGAGGGTTATCAATATGCAGATAGTTGTAATGGTCAATTTCAGGATTCTGTACGAAATTCCAGTCTCCACAAATAATTGATATTTCATTATCAAACCATGAGTATTTTTCTTTTAGATTACGATAGTATTGTGGGTTATCTACATTTGGTCCATATATATTAACTAATGTAACTGTTTTGCCTTGTATAGTCATGTTAAGAATAATGTAATTTCCATTTGGATCTGATTTGATACTTTCAACTTGTTGTTCAAAATTATTATTTAAAAGAATCATTATCCCCCTCCGATTACTTCGAAATGGACTCATATAGACCTGATATCCCCATTCAGATTTTACTTATGGTTCCATTTTCCTTTCAAGATGTATATCTTGTAAACAAAAGATATTGTATTTTTTTTTTACTTAACAAAATGGAAAAGGTCTCTTCGCTTCTGTATATTTGCTAGCCCCTAACAATGCTGCGAAAATATAAATATAACGTCAGACATCATGAACACTTACCGGTATTCTATACTTCGCCGCCACACGAGACCTACATGTATGCCTGCCTTGCCCAAAGGTCTTTTTATACTCAACTATTTGGCTGACTACTGTGATATAATTCGTGTTTATTTGCAAATTTCCAGATATAGAAAAGTAATAAGTAAAAGATGAAAGAAGGAAAAAGAGAATAGAAAGTATCCTTACCAGAAGAAATATCATTTTCCGGATGAAGTATTTTGCACCCTAAATATGTAGGTACAGGCAAACCCATGTGAAAATGACACTGACTGCACAGACATACAGCCTTCCAACCCTCCGTGTTTAACAATACTTTCAACCTTTTCCCAGTCTGTGTTTGCTCCCCCACGGAGTGCACTCAAATCAGCGTGTGTTCCAGAAAGTAAGGATTTTTTATCAATTGCTTAAATTGTTGTTATTTGCCTGATGTATTCATATATAATTCTTGGCTTCACTGAGGTAGACATGACGACTTATCTACCCGAAAAAATGATATTCACCGAGGCTGGAAGGCCGAGGTGATATCACTTTTAAGGGTAAATAAATCCTTCTGTCTACCGAAATTGTAGACAGTAACTGTTTGTTATATGCTTTTTCATCTGTGAATGAACATTTTCTACTTTCACTTTTGTAACTAGATTGCTATTGTTGAAGTCATGTTGAAGTCATGTTCAACCTAAGGACTCAGCAAATCGTGTCAATTTCTTGCAGCCCATGCTAATTTCATGCTCATCAAGCTATGTATAGCTCTCTAGAGGGTGAGATAAGAAAAAAATTAAGATACCAACCTCTGGAAACTAGTGTCAGCTGGTTTTTATCCTATATTAACCTGTTGGCCAGTTTAGACCAGTTTTCGATTATGAAGAGAAATTTGGCCAGTCTATGGTGGCTGGTTTGTGCCATTTCGTTATTTTATACCAGTCATACGAGGGATGTTGAAAACGTTCCGATCCTGGCGTGATATCTCTGTAACCAGCAATGCAGCATGCCTGAAAATTGTACCAAATAAAAATATATTCGTTTTTGCACAATTTTGACAATTCTTTACGTAACTTGCAGGAGTGACCGGAAATCTACCCCGAAACAGCCATACCCACGATGCACTAACCTCACAATTCAGACAAGAGCAGTCTCAGCAGTTCGTTTTCATGGCGGCTTAATGTTCATCCGTAAGCTAATGTATCTTGTACATATGGCGAATTTTCTATATGATCTTGGTTTCCTAGGCCCTTTAATATATGGCTATGCAAATGTCAGCTATAATAAAATTCTTGACCACTCGAAGTTTTGACAGGCCTATACTGCTGTAACAACATTTGTATTAAAGGATAAACAAATTCTGAGGCAAACTTAGATGAACTGATTTTTGTCTGAAGCAATTATGAATAGTCGGTATCGTCAGAGACTGATAGTAACCCACAAACGGGTCCACAAATTAGGTCAATATTCGGAAGTACACAAATTTGCATACGTATATCTAAAAACAAAACCGGCACGATTGAACTAAGGTGCACTATATAGTAAAATGGTGCAATATGGGATTAAATTGAGCTCAAAGCATCCATCTGAAACCAATAAGAATTTTGAAAATTCTCATTTAAAATCAATCATTCTTGGGGTATTTTTTTTAAAATATTTCAATTAATATTAAGATATTTTGTAATCAAAATAGTATTGGTCTTAAATATTTTGCCAATATTAGGTTCGGCATGTTTTAAGTCCAAGTTTATAGACAAAATGAAAAAAGTCAATAAGCAATGCTTATTAGATACCCCCCGCACAATAAGGGTCAGTGAAAAAACTTGGCAAGTGATAGTTCAAACCAGCAGACCCTAGTTTTGAAAAAAAAGATTTCAGTAGAATCTGTGAAAACAAGATTTAAGTAGAATCTGTGCAAATGATCTTAAAGCTTGCAATCTGGAACATTTGTTAAGATCAAATACACAAAATTATTCACACATGAAAGCTCTATATGTCAAAGCTTATACCGAAAAAAATAGTCTAAGTTCTCATATATGTCATTTTATCAAAAATTATTTTTTTCCAAACCAAACTCCTTCATGCATATGTTCAATGTGTCTATATTGTAAAGGCAACATATCAAATTGCTCCATCAAAAACTATGGTAGGAGTTGATCGGCCCATGAAGGCACCATCTACGCATATACAAAACCCTTATTAGGTAAAAATTGTCTAAGTTCTCACAGCTGTCATTTTGTCAAAAATTATTTTTTCTGAACCAAACTCCTTCATGCATATGTTATATGTGTTAACATTGTATAGGCAAAGTATCAAATTGTTCCATCAAAAGCTGTGGTAGGATTTGATCGGCCCATGTATGGCCCATAATAGCATAAACTACAAAGGGAAATAACTCTATTAGAATTGGCCCCTAGCCCTTACTTTTTTGTTTAAAGTATTTGTCTTGCATATATGAACATGTTTGCAAGGTTTGATGAAAATCCAGCCATGACTTTTCAAGATATTAAGGAAACAAAGCGTTACGGACGGACGCACGGACGGACGCACGGACGGACGGACGCACGCACGGACGGACAACGTGAAAACAGTATACCCACCACAAACAAAGTTTGCGGGGGGTATAAATAGAATATTCTCAGAAATGAAAAATCTGCAATGTATTCAAAATGACATAGTTGTAAATTTCGATGACTTCATAAGAATTGCGCATTGTGCTTTAAATATTGAATCGACACAACCTGTCGCCATTCTAACATTTGAATGGACATATAAGTAACAAAAAGTAAAAATCAATGCAGCTTTATTTTGTATTTTAAAGATGCCGGACTTGAAAGATTCAGATTCAGATAGTATTATAATTCTATAACATGACAACAGGCCAGTGGTATGGAGTGGGCCATGTATAAGATGCTGCAATTATTAAACAAAACAGTATAGCGAGAAAATATTTGTATTATCAGGTAAAAGATGTTTCTTTTGGATGGTGCATACTATGCCTCGCAAAAATGTCTCTGAACAAAACTACAAGGTAAAGATCAGAACTTTTGGGAACATCCCTCGTATAACACTGATCTTGGGTTCTTAAAATAATCAATTAGCAAATTGACATGAAACCATTCATGTAGCATATATAAATGCCACTAATTCATTTAATCCGTCTATATGATTACCTAGATTAAGAACAAACAACTGTTTCTGAAGCTCAGGAAACACACATTTTCTCAGAATCTACGAGGGATGTTCAAACATGAATTTAAGTGGCTTAAGGTAGTGCGGGACCCATGTCAAAAGATAACCTTACTTTTACTTAAAAGTAAGAGTGTAAGAGTTATCGTTCCTGAATCTTGTTTTTAAAAGAGAATACTTATTTTCTAAGACAATAGATATTATTCTCCCCTGACAACTCTTTGATGCTTGAAACGTAATTATGTAAGTATTTTGCTTTCACAAAAAGAAGGAATGCAAGTATTAGCTTTTAAAAACATCACCCAGAGTATGAAGTCATTCAGTATTTTGATGGCTAAAAGTTGTGGACCGTATAAATATACATACTATATACATGTCTCGGTTGCTATTTCTGCATGCTGCCACTAACCTTAGACCCACCCCACCCCAAAAAGGGGGGGGGGGTTGTAGACGTGCACATGCCTTGTATGTGACATTCTCATGTTTTAGGTCCCATGGAGGTACATGGTCACTAATGTTTTATGGAGAAATGACGTAACTATTTCAACTACCTTATCACACCGGAAAGGCAGCAATAAAAACAGTCTAAACAATCGATGAATGCTGATAACAAATTGCTAGAAACAGTGTTTGTGATTGCCATTTGTTGCCTATCGGACTACAAACGACAATCCAAAATTCTGTTACTTACAATATTTAACTACGTTCGTCGATAGCATTAACGTTTTCGATTGCCGCCTATCTAGTGTGTTTTTGATATACTGAAGACGTAGCCAAAACAATCTGATATAAGGGCTAGGAGTTATTTAATGTTGCTGTTGAAAAAATTATTTTGTTTCGTTGCATGTTTCATGATGATAAAATGGATATTTCTGCATACATTTTAATAAAATTAATTGTAACTGCATGTGCCTGAAAGGAAGATATATGACAATATAACATTCTTTTCTGTATATTAACGGTTGGCAAGCATGGTACAGATGCGCGGATCCAGGAATTTTCATCAGGGGGGGGGGGGAAGGGTCCAGGTCAGTCTGACAAAAAAGCTCTGACAATGACTTTTTTAGTCCTCAGCTTATTTTACAGAAGTCAAATGGTCAATTTCAAAGAAATCTATCGTTTTTCAAGGCTCCAGATGGGGTCCAATTTTTTCCAGGGGACCAACTTTTTCCAGGAGGTGTCCAATTGCTTATTCCCTATAGAAACCCATTTAATTTGTGATTTTCCAGAGGGGGTCCGGACCCCCTGCCCCCCCCCCCCTCTGGATCCGCACTTGGTGCAGCCATCACTTGAGGTGTTTCAATCGCTGACAATTGTATATTTTATTTAATAATGTGTCATATTTTGGTTGATCGTTGACCAATCACTGACCGCGGGCTTTATTTCCGATAAAACATGACTGCAGAGGGCTTAATTGCCACTTCAACCTGCTCACGGATATCCTCTGCGAGTTAAGATACCGTTGAGAAATGACCAAAATATTCAATTATCATAAGATACGCTACTTTATTACATCGGATAGGCGACAAGCGAGAAGGCTCTGAACAATCGATGAACGTGGATCGCAAAACGCTAGAATTTTCCATTTGTCGCCAGTCAGGCAAACACACTGCAATCCAAAAAGTCTGTTTCTGACGGTATTTGATCTACGTTCGTCGATAGCATCAACGTTTTCGATTGCCACCTATCCGGTATGTGTATTGATACAATGAATACATAACCAAAACAATCTGAAACAAGAGCTAGGAGTTATCTACATTTTTCAGTCATGTTTCTGTTGAAAAAAAAGTATGTTTCCACACCGGATAGTGAGCAATCGAAAACACTGTTAACCATTGACGAACGCGGATCAAAACTCGCTAGAAACAGTATTTTGATTGCAAAGTGTCGCCTGTTCGATGAGTGATGGTAATAAAAAAAACTATGATTCTAACTATTTTTGGTCTATAATCGTCGATAGTATTGATGTTTTCGATTGCGCCTATAAGGTGTGGTTTTGTTGTATGCTTCACGATGTTACAGTGTACATTTTTTTGGAAATGCTTTTGCTTGAAAGGAAAGTATTCTAGAACTTTTTGGATACTGTAAAGGCGGCACCTCATGACTGCCTTATTAGTCTACTTTAGACATAGGTAAAATCTGAAAAAGAGGCGTTATAACTACATTCGAAAGTGTTTGTTTATTGTTTAACATTAGTATAGAGGCAAACAGTGTGGACCCAGATCAGACTGCTCTAGGTTTTGTTTGTTTGTTTGTTTTGTTGCTTTACGTCCCAAGTCAACAGCTATGGTTATTGCGGGACGGTCAGTTCACCTAACCACACTTTTTCCTGGGCAGGCTTGAACAAGCGGTTAACCAGTAATTCGTGCACATACTTTCGCTTGTAACTGACAACAACCCTTCTTGAATGAATCAGCGGAAGGGAGGAGAATGATCGTAGAAATCATTTCATGATCAATCTCCACGAAAGTATGGGACCGGACGAGCAGTCTGCTCTAGATCTACACTGTTTGTTTAAGAGGCTTCATAATATTTCAATAGACGATAAAAAACATACGATTGTGTTAAGGGTTAATAAATGTGGGTTCAGTGCATTAACGGACAGGACTTTCATGAAATGCACGCAGACCTGCGCGGCTCAAGCAACGTTTAAACGCTTAACCAATGGATAGAACCTGATTTCCATTCTTGAGCAGTTGAAATAACCGAACCACGCCCAGATATGAAAATTAAAGTTGCCACCTTTACAGTACCCAAAAAGTCCTATAATATATTACAATGACAATATAACATTCCTTTCTGTATATTAACGTTTGTCAAGCCCTTGTGCGATAATGTGTTGCAGGCCTCACCGCTGTGTGGTTCTGGTTGCAACACATCACATTCAGGCTTGCCAAACATTAATACAAGGAAAAGAATGTTTTATCCTCTTATTGCATATTTGTAAGTTTATTCTTTAAATGACATTTAGATCTATGCATCAGGAATAAAGCTATAATTTTTAGCTTTTATCTACATAAATCCTACGTGTAAGAAAGCATCAAAGTCTCACGACATGCTATAGCCATGCTTTAATGAGAATCATAATGTAATGTGCTGGGTAACATATGCTAGGTCAAAATCTTTTTTGTCTTTTTCTACGCCCATTTGTCAGTGCTTAATCAATAATAGCTATGTCTCCGCCCAGTGATATACAATAGGGCGTAGACAAACAAGAAAATTGGGTGAAAGGGGAGACAACACTTATTATAGTCTTTATTTTTTTCAAGATTTTTCAGAAAAGTCACCAAAACAAAAAAACGAGCACGGTGACACATATTTTTTATTCAATCATTAGATTCTTCATGAAAATATCTTTGTAAAAATATGTTTTTTGTTGTTCCAGTTACATTCTCCGATATGTTTATTTTGAATATCAATGTTTTTTTGGCATTTATTCGTTTGACTTAATTAGGATTTTGCTTAATAAATTGTGTAAATACATGTTATTTCACTATTTTTTGTTTTTATTTATATCTCTGGTGTGAGTAGTATTTGTTCTGAAAAAACTGTATTGCGTTTCTTGTTAATTTGTTAACAAAATCTGTGTTTGTTTATTTCAAAAACCTGCGATTTTGCAGTTTTTGACATCAAATAACTTTTTAAAAAGAACGGTGAGGTATTGTTTTTTTTGTCTTAGATTATAAGTATAAGTCTATATTATAATATATTAAAAGATAAAACACTTTTGGACATATGCCGGTGAGTCCTCTACTACCTTAAAGTTTTACCAAAATAGGCATATGAATGCAAATGGCTTAAAGTTTTACCAAAATGGGCATTATTTACAATGAAATTGCTCACCAGTACCTGGAATTACAATGCCTCCTTAAAGTTAGGGATACTTAAGTTAAGTATTGATATTTCAACATGCTATATTAAATGCTAAATATATTGCCTGGATCGATTCAATACTTGTGGTCAAAGATATTGTTGTGATCTACAGAAAAAATGAAATCATTTTGATTTTAATCAGTTTGAAACGATATTTTTCGCATCCTGAAAAGTCAATATTTAGCTTAAGTCTTCTTTAACTTAAAGGAGGAATTGTAATTCCGGGCCCTGGTCTTGAGGACTAGACAGTTTGAACATATCTTAATTAATGTAAACACGTCATTAAGAAGCAGAAAAATGCTTGAAAATGATATAAAATTTGATGACTCTGTAAATAGAGGATGGAGCGTTTTGAAACTTTTCCTTATGACATATTAAGCATGTATTAAGTAAAACACAAAGAAAAATACACAGCTATGTTCATTAATGCATCACCAGTAGATAACTCAAAATGACGTTTATTTTGAAATTAATGATGCCACAACCGTGCCCGTTTACTCGAGATTGAAACATGATTATATAAACTTGTTCCTGCAAGCATCTTTGTCAACGTACCTTGAACTTGCGTCTAAAACTTGGTGCCATTTTGTCTCAAACTTACAAAGTTATGACACTATATCCGTACATGTACCAAAACTTGTATGGCAATTTGCTTCAGAAAATCTTCAGGATACAGGAATGGCCTTTATATAAGGGTCTGTAACTAGAGAACTATAGTGAGTGTTTCTTTATGTTTGGTGTCATTTTAAAGGCGACAAATAGTTCTCTCCAGAAAGGAATGACATTTGTCGAAGCATATATGTTAAGAAATTCGTGAAGCTGCTTGCATTTATATGTGAACAGCCCTTGTACCCTACTTGTTCTGTAGCTTGTGTGAAGTCCAGATATATCAAACTGAGTAAGTCCAGAGGACTGCAGCCCGCTGGACATACACGATAGGACAAAACACAAGCAGTGACGATGACATACTGCCCTCTTTGCGTCTCTTCCAAAAATTGAAACGAGATAAATACATGTCAACAGGATTGAGAACAGGATTCCTTAAAAAGAGATAATTAACACAAACAAGAATGAACACCCTTACTCATATGCAAAAGACACCAGATTTGGAATATTGGTTCTAATCTGACACTTATTGTTTCATGCTTATCTGGACAATGAAGAAATTTAGGGCTTAAATTGTTACCATTTGCCTAATGTATTATTTATATATAATTCTTGACTTCAATGAGGTAGACTTCAGGATTTATCTACCGAAAAAGTGATATTCATCGAGGCCGGAAGGCCGAGATGAATATCACTTTTAAGGGTAAACAAATCCTTTTGTTATATGACTGGAGAGAATCCTGTCTCCTGATTGGCCCAATTTGTCTACAGAACCAGTCCACAAGTTAAGATTGCATGAAACTCAACTAGTTTCCAGAAGTTGATATTTTTGACACTTCTGCAATATTACCCTCTAGAGAGCTTAAAATAGAATGATGAGTGTGAAACTAGCATGTGCTGCATGAAAGCGACATGATTTGCTGTTTAATGTCCCAACAGGTTAATTAAAGACTTTCATGATTTTTTTACAACAGTTTGTTTTGCTTTGTTTGCTTATTTATCTTTGTTTGAAAAACAAACTGCAAAAAAAGTTTTATGATAACATTTTATATTTCCCATTAAGAGAATTAATATACATTTGAAAATGCAAAAAACTACATCAAAATATTTTAATAACAGTTGCTAAAACTTGTGAGAAAGTCCTTAGATGTCTTAGATTGAAGGTTGGACATGTCTTTAACAACAAAAGTGAAAGTATAGTAGATTCAAAGATAGATGAGAATAGATGTAAACAAACCCTGACTAGTTTACCTTGATTTAAGGAGTGCAGGTAGTCTCAGTTTACACTTATATTGAACATATCACAAATTACTGCATATGTGCGTGGCAGTGAATAGTCATGCTTTACCTGTTCATAAGAAAAATAGAATCACCTCATTACTATGCATCTTTGAAACTACTATAGCAAAATCTTCATTCTGAAATGAAAACGCATATAGCAAAAAAGTTATTGACTTCAATTTTCGGTAGACATAAGGATTTATCTACCCTTAAAAGTGATATTCAACTCGGCCTATTTTCACTTCTTTGGGTAGATAAATCCT
Organism: Loripinus fragilis; assembly: GCA_964019695.1. Lineage (NCBI taxonomy): Eukaryota > Metazoa > Mollusca > Bivalvia > Lucinida > Lucinidae > Loripinus > Loripinus fragilis. The sequence goes on from OZ026518.1 coordinate 34,519,959, forward strand.
TTTGTCTACCTCATTGAAGTCAATAATTGTATAATGTCTACCAAAATTGAAGACAGTAACTGTTTTGTTATATGATTTTTCAACTTTGAAAGAACATTTTCTACTTTTACTTTTGTGAATAGGTTGCTATTATTGAAGTCATGTTCAACCTGAGGATTAAGCAAATCGTGTCAATTTCATGCAGCTCATGCTAATTTCATACTCATAAGGCTATGTTTAGCTCTCTAGAGGGTGAGATAAGGGAAGTGTCAAAATATCAACCACTGGAAACTAGTTTGAGCTGTTTTTATCCTATATCAACCTGTTGGTCAGTTTAGACCAGTTTTCATTTATGAAGAGAAATTGGGTTAATCAGGAGACAGGATTCTCTCCAGTCTAGGATGGCTGGTTTATGCTATTTCGTCTTAAGCGGCCACTCTAAAATAGACAAAACAAATATCTTAATGACAAATGGTAGCTTAATGAAGGTCCAAGGTATTACAGAATGTTCGAATGCTGCAATACTTTTGACCTTCATTTAGCTACCATTTGTCATTAAGATCTTTGTTTTGTCTATTTTAGAATGGCCGCTTAAGACAGGTTTTACTGTTACACGTATTTCTTTAATCCTTCTATATGAACCTAGATTAAAATACAAACAACTGTTTCTGAAGCTCAGGATACATACATTTTCTCAGGATCTACCCTTCTTGTTCTGTAGCTTGTGTAAAGTAAGTAAGGGTGCAAAGATCAGGATTCGATACAATCAAGTACCACATACGACCCAGGATACCAATGGGAAAGTGACAAACTCACATTAGACACCACAAACGAGAGCTAAGAGGTCAGATATATCAAACTGAGTAAGTCCAGAGGACTGCAGCCCGCTGGACATACACGATAGGACGAAACACAAGCAGTGACACTGACATGCTGTCCTCTTTGCGTCTCTTCCAAAAAAAATGAAACAAGATAAATACATGTACATGTTAATAGAATTGAGAACAGGGTTCCTTAACAAAGAGGTAACTAACACAAACAAGAGGTAATTAACACAAACAAGAACGAACACCCTTACCCATATCCAAAAGACACCAGATTTGGAGTATTGGTTCAAATATTTCACTTTTTTTCATGTACTTTTAATAGCAGAAAAGAGGTTGTTTTCTTAAAAGAAAGATTCTCATCCCTGTGCAAACAATGACAGCTCTGGAGCGGCTACGCAGATGCGTCTATTCACTGGTCACATGTGGGATAATAACTCGTGTAAGTCTGGTTTTCCGAATTTGGTAGATAGGCAAACAGTGAAGTCCCAGTTGAAAAGTCTACTAGCAGGGTGTTAAATAAAGGACCTTACATGAGTGCTCATGTTTTATTGAATTCATTAATTGAGTTGAGGAAAAGAGATCAAATGCGAGGCTTGTCCAGCATTTTATCTCTTTTTCACAGCGAGTTAAATAAATTCAATAATACAGGAGCACGATTGATATAATCTATTTATCATATGACATTAAGATTAGTTTTGAATATCTTTTCTAGCATAAAAAGTGATTATTTTGTCATTATGTACGCACCGTTGTTATGGACGTCATAACGTTTTCCGAAAATCTGTAAACCACCAGTGGTTTATCGATTTTATTGCATGGCGTTATTTCACTCTCATACGAGACGTCATATGATAAATGGGATTTGATTAATTGATAATAGGGGCTGAGTTGGTGTGGGTTGACTTTGCTAGATCCGAGTTGGTTAGGGGGCAAGCTGGTTTGGGCCAAGTTTGTTAGGGACGGAGATGTACTGTATCCTATTGTGGCTCTGCATAGCTACGAGGAGCGCGGTTGCTCAGTGGTAGAGAGTTTGACTCAAGATCCAGTGAGTAGTCAGTGCCCGAGTCTGAATAAGCAAAATGAGTATTTTTTTGGACGCACTGAGGCGTGGCCTGAGTGGTGTGGACACTAACCAGATAAGCTTTGCAGGGCAGACGACAGATAAGCCTCTATATGGACTAAAATATACAGATGCAAGCATTGCAATCAACTTGTCAATCGTTTGAAACATAAAGGACAGCATGTGTGTGGCGAAACATACTGTAAAACCTGTAAAGAGTATGTTGACGATGTTCACCAGCGTTTCATGAAACCAGTAGATATTGAGAACTCATTCAAAAAAGCAAAGCAGACTCAGTATATATGTTTCGACTTTGAATGCACACAGTCAGTTAGAATGCGAAATGGCATGGTCCAAGGGCAAATGTCCAGTGCATGAATTGTAAAAAATCATGGTGTGGCTGCATGGAACATAGACTAAACTTATGCGTCGCCCAAAAAGTATGTAATTGATGCACGGCCAACAATGTGCAGTTGTCACCATGCTCGAAGTGCGGGATCAACAAACATGTATTTAAAGGCCCAAATACTACATCTGAATTTTGCCAATCGCTGTTCTCTGACGAAAATCGAGGCGCCACTGTCCTGTGTCATAATTTCAAGGGATATGAGTCATATGACAGTTGTCCAATCCTGCAGTATTTGCACGACAATGCTGTTCTGCCTGAAGTGATAACCACTGGGTCCAATTGTATGTCCATCTCAGTGCCTGCTTGCAGAATCCATATGATTGACTCTTTGAACTTTATTCCCATGCCCCTGGCAGAAATGCCAGATGCATAACTCAGATAGTATGAAACCAGACATTTGTTAAAAGTTTCTACAGTAGTATGAGAAAAATAAGCATTCTTCTTTCAATTTTCAAAAGGAACTATTAAAGTACTGTGAATCAGATGTCGTTATACTAAGGAAATGTGTGCTGAAATTCAGGCAACTCTTCATGAATCTTTCCAAAACAGTCATTTATCTTGGAATAGATCCTTTTGACAAATGTATTACCATCTCGTCAGCTTAAAACTTGGTCTTCAGAACCATTTTTCTAGATCATGAATCAATTGGCATCATTCCGCAGAGCTGACGCCAAACAATCTGTCATGGCCTACCAGTGGATGTCGTACCTGCCTCACACTAAAGGGGTACACATTCAACGTGGCTGGAACACTGGAGAAAAGGAAGTAGGTCCCTACAAGGTTGAGGGATATTATGAGATTACCGGAGGTCAACAGAGTGTCCTAGATTTCCAGGGAGATATATGGCATGGGTGTCCACGATGCTTTGGTCAAACTACAACGAATCCTGTGTGCGACATGACCAGGGGGAAGCTGTTTTGACAGACATTAGAAAAACATCGTTACCTAGAGGCACAAGTCTACACCTACATCTGCCTGTGTGATTGCGACTTCAAAAGACAGCTAGCGAAAAATGCTGACATGAGAACTTTCATTAATGCTTTGGAAATTACTCTGATTTTAAAACCGTGAGATGTGTTTTATGGGGGACGCACAGAAGCGTTCACATTGTATGACGAAGCTTCTGAAAGCGAAGCAATAAAGTACTACGGCGTCACTTCACTGTATCCATGGGTGAATAGGACAGACAAGATACCGATGGGACATCCTAACAGCATCACAGACAACTTCAAAGACATTGCAGAAAATGGAGGTCTTGTCAAGTGCAAAGTACTGGCACCAAGACTACTGTACATGCCGGTCTTACCCACAAAATACAATGTAAAAATCTTGTTCAGTTTGTGTTGCTATTGTGGTGTAACCTATCAACAAACTTCATGTGAGCAAACAGATGAAGAACGAGCATTGATGGGCACGTGGAGGATACAGAATAGAGAGAATCTATGAGATTTGGCATTCTGAGGAGGTATCCCAATACAATACAGAAACAAAGTCAGGTGGTATCTTCACTGGATATATCAATACATTTTTGAAAGTAAAACAAGAATCGAGTGGCTGGTTGGCCTGGTGCATCACTGAAGAGGATAGGCAGACATACATAAGATGTATAATGACAAAGAAGGCATTCAATTGGACTACAATAACATTAAAAAAATCCAGGTCTACGCTCGTTTGCCAATTTGATGCTGAACTCGTTTTGGGGAAAAATGGGACAAAGATCTAATTTGACGCCACCTAAATACATAGAAGACCCCAAACAGTTCACGGATATGACGACATCCGATTAGCAATAAGTCAAAAATGTCAAATTTGTCAACGACGAAGTCGTACAGCTAGATTGGGTACATAGTGACGACTTCATTGAGCCTTCGTATCAAACCAACGTAGCCATTGCAGCTTACACAACTGCCCAGGCTAGGCTGAAACTGTAGTTATCTCTGCCCACTGTGTGAACAAGTTCAGTACTGTGACACTGATTATGTGGTGTCCGTTCCTCAACCCAGAGAATGGGAGAATCCGCTGGGCGATTTTCTCAGCGACATGACAGATTAAACACCTAGCAATTCAATCTAAAAGTTTGTGACAGGTCGTTTCAAAAACTTTGCGTAAACATTAGAGAAACGAAATAAAACGCGATAGACATCTATATGCAAAGTACGTGGGATTACGCTAAACTACAAAACAACTGGACATAAACTTTGAAACTATTCGAAAGCTGGTGATTGGACACAGACGAGGCAAACATATCGCTATTATTGACGAGCATAAGATCGCAAGAAACCCTGGTACTGGACATGTGATTACAAAAATAGAAACAAAGGATTACGAAATAATGTTCAATAAACGGGTTATTAGAGACACAATATGCATATATCCCTACGGACTGTGATATCATTGATTAATAAAGAGGCTGTCTAAATTGGTAGAAGTGTAATTAACTGTATACATGTTCTCAACTGTATTTATTCTGTTGTGTATTTGCTGTATTATTTCTAGAGGACTTTGAAAACGCATCACCATATTTTTGCACTTGTGCAACCCAGAATTGGTATGAATCAGTCGTTAATTTGACTGCACTATCACGCGACGCTGCTAATGACGTCACATGAGTACATACAGCATCCAGCACCTTTCTGCACAGTTAAATGAAGTTTTTTTTTTATTATTTTTATGTTCAAACTGTGGCGTGTATGATAACATATCACCAAAAGAGTTTATAGACTTTTTCTAATTAAAAGTAATTGATAACTTCAATATTTCGAAAATAAACATCAAATTACGATTATCAATTTATAGCTCCTTTTTAGAAATATCTCCATAATTTACCTTTATGTACGCTGTCATCACTGATATTGACTACATACACTGGCAGTCATGTCGGGAAGACGTTTTGATGTAAACCATGGCAGGAGATATGCTGCCATGTGATCGAGAACGTCTTGAAAATTTACGTTAACGTCACTTGCACAACACAATAGACACGTGATACAAGCGTAACTTATGTTTAATCTGTCATTTGTGTATGCCTCTAGCCTCTTCTAATAAAACCGGACGTAAATAAATCGAAACTTTGAAAGGCCCAAGACTTTGATTTTTATTACTAGACTATCGTAATCAGGGTGGGTGGGGTATGTCAGTATTATTAAAGGGTGTGATTTTGAGCATACTGAACTGTCAATTCATTTCTAATCTTCAACGATGAATGAGCAATCATGAAAGAAGCAAAGGACGCAAATCTGTTGAGTCAGGAATCAAAACTAACGCGTGTTAACTTGCAGACCCCAGGCTGTTTTTGAAAAAAAAGTTAAGGTTACTTAGTTATGGGGTGTACAAGAACATTTGGGGAAAATTAATCAAAGTGACTCACCTTGGAAGCTAGAAAAGGGGGACAAACCATTCTTGCGCGCAACACATTGTCGTTAGCTAATACACATTTCTGTAAAATTTCATGAATATATCATGAACAGTGAGTGAGTTGTGGAGGGTACTAGAATGTATACTAAAACCAAGTTCTAATCGGCCACTTTTCAAACTCATTTTTTTCTGATCAAACGCTAATAAAATTGAAATGATTTTGCCTCTATGTGTGCATTTTAATGGGCAAACGTTTAGCAGTGTTTTTGAACAGTTTTCTTTTACTTCAAAGTTTTTTGGGTTAAAATGCAAAAATCGACATTTTTAAGAAAAAATGGTTTTGAGAGTAGTTTTTATAAAATTGACGTTTAGGTGGTTACAAACTGGTCTGTCCGACTTGAAAAAACACCAAACAATTGAAATTTTTCTAATGGTGGAATTTTTACGCATTTTTAACAAATTTCGAGATTTTTGAAATTCACCTGTACTTCCTGGTAAAATTGATAAATGCACCTAATTTTATTTGAACACTGTAGGCCAAACACAGTAAAACTTGATAAGTCCATTTTTGACAATTAAAGTTTTAACACTACTTTATACTTCCGGTTTCAATGTGAGAGTTTAAAAATCGATTTGGTAGCATTATGTTTTTGTTTTTAAATTCTCAAAGATGGATGGTGGCGCCTGGTGATAATGAATAATCGCTGAAAATTTCAATGCTGTGTCGCTGATAATAAAGCGTACAGAGCAGTGCAAAGTCTCTATGTAAATTGCAAGCTTAAAGCTGAATTTCAATGATTAACCTGCTAAAAGTGTTTGTCTTATGTTGTTGTGTAGCAAAAACGATGAGTCCGAGGGAAACAAAACTATTGAGGTTTATTCTTCTTATATCACGCTAGCCAGAAACATCTTCAAACAAACCAAAAACGTTTATTTCTGTTATGGTTTATATCGTAGAAAAATTGTGACTTTTGAAATGAGGGTACCTTTTCTTTAACTTCGTCCTTGCAAGAAGTACATGTCATTTTTAAATGAAATAACTTTCAGAGTCTCCGCAAAGTATTGCTTCACTTAAAAAAACATGAATGTTGTATACCCTATGTTTCACTTTCTGAACTACAGTAAAAATGTAAGGTGACCGATTAGAAGTTGGTTTTTAGTATATTACACAAAATAAGCATAAAACATAATCGAAATGGCATAACTCTTGAAACGAAGAAAAGAAAAATAACCATAATTGTACGTCTTGACCTGATGCATATTCCAGTTTCATATATAGTTGCATGGTTATCCCAAGCGGTTACCGAGTTATGAGGTATACATGAATTTTTGGAGAAAAAATAATCAAAGGGGCATAAATTAGAAGTTAAGAGAACAATCATTTTGCACGCGACACATCATCTAACCCTCATACACTTTTCTATAATATTGCATGAAGATATCATAAACAGTGAGTGAGCTATGAAGTGTACAAGAATGTATATTACACAAAATAAACATAAAAAAACAATCAAAGGGCCATAACTCTGAAACTAGAAATGGAAAGCAACCATAATTGTATGCAACATGTCGCCTTCACCTTATATACATAAAGATATATAACGATTGCAGAGTTATGATGCGTACAAGATTTTTCAAATAACCAAAGGGGCATAACTCTTGGAACAATCATTACTGTACGCGACACGTCATCTTGGCATAATACTATTTACTATAAAGATATCCCAAATTGTTACTGATTAATGGGGTGAACAAGATTTTTTGGAGAAAAAATAATCAAAGGGGCATAACTTGGAAAGGGGGAACAACCATTCTTGTGTGGAACAAATCGTCTTTACAGTCGATACGACGTTATTTTGACACCATGTGCAGTCGTACCCACTGTATTACACTTAGCATTCAAATGTGTTAGCTGCTGAGTAGCTGGCTATAGAACACTTATCCCAACAGGCATACAACCTTGAAACAACGACGCATCGACGTCGATACGACGTTGTTTTGACGTCAAGTGCCTACTGGGATGATAAGATAAAGTTCTGACCGTCGTAATAATTCTGAAACTTTGTTGAAAGTGACGTAAACCCCAGCTAAGTAATAGTTATACCATGGGTTGTCCGCCCGTTCGTGGAGATAATCCATGAGCTTTAGCGAGTGGATTATCTTACGTACAGGTGGACAAACATGGTATAACTATTTTATACCACCAACATTAGTGTAGACCTTGCACATCACGAGATAGTTCGTGCTAAAGTCGGTAAGGGTGGTATAAATAACAACAACAACCAAGATCGATTGTTTACCTGATATTAATTCAAAATATTGATGGTCACGTCATCATTATCGACTAACTTAATGTTAAAGGTTGACCACAGATAGTTTCTGACATGTGATTCTGTATGGCGGAGACAATCAATAAGCGCTCACAAATCAAAACGTACCGCGCATGCGCATCGGTGGAATTTCAATCTGAAACTGCAGGAAACCAATTATCAAAGTGGTTGCCTCGTTATTTGTACGGCGTTCGTAAAATCGATTCTGTTGAGAAAAAATGTCGTATGGACTATTCATAAAGGATTGATTTTAAAAAGGAATGTCTACAATGGTATGTTTACTGAAACAGTAATATTATTTTTATTTATTTATCTAATTAAATCAAGGAATGTTTGAAGATTCATGAAATACGCGCCTATACTCATTCGTCAAAGATAGACTCCTACTACGGTTAATTGCGGTTAACACCATCGCCTATTATCATGAATTTTCCAGAAGAGAACAATTCAAGATGAAGCTACAGTAAAATCTGTCTTAAGTGACCACTCAAAATAGTCAAAACAAAGGTCTTAAAGACAAATGATAGCTTAATGAAGGTCGAAAGTATTGCAGAATGCTCTCTATGAGCATTTTGCAATACTTTTGACCTGCATTAAGCGATAATCGGTCTTGAAAACCAATTTTGGTCTTCTTTTTGAGTGGTCGCTTAAGACATGTTTTATTGTACCTTGTCAACGTTTGCTTTCATCGTTTCTTCACCCTTTTCATTCCGATGGATTTTCTCATGTATGTTGGTAGAATAAGTATGTAATTGTCTATTGTGTATTTTAAGGGGTTGTCGGTCAAGACTTCTTTAAGATGATGTAGTTCTGACCATGTAGATTGTTTTCTAAGCAAAGAGTGCATACCCTGATGAAATGCCGCATTTTGCGTCATCTCATCTTGGTCTTCACCAAGCAGGCACACAACCTTACAACAACGTCGTACTAACGTCGATGTGACGTCATAACGTCGCATGGACGTTGACACGACATTATATTGACATCATGAACCTGCTGGGCACTGTTTGCCAAAGTAAACGGGTTAACATGACAATATGCAATTGTAATGCCATTTTGTCCGCCTGTATGTGGAGATAATCCACGTGCTTTAGCGAGTTGATTATCTCCTGTATAGGTGGACAGCCGTTATATACAGCCTACATCAATGTATACCTTGTACAGAACAGATCAGAAATTGCATTAGTTCGTAAACTATACAGTTTTAGTCTATCCTATTGGTTATAACATTAAACAGTATTGGTCACATGAAGCAAATATATGTAGTAGGGTAAAGTCGGGTAAATTAGGACAGTGACCTTGTTGGCTTCATTTTTTTTTAATTTTGGGAATAAAAAAATAAAGTAACTAAGCAAACAGTGACAATCCTAATGAGACGGATCATAAGGAGCCGTCTCATCCGGATTTCCACTGTTTGCAAATGTATGTCCGAATTTACCTGATGTCCGAACTACCTGACTTTACCCTTATATTTGATAATATGTTCAATGAGTTGTCTGAAATGATTAGAATAACCCTTTCATTCTTTTTTACCGAACTTATTATAAAACATGCTATCATTTTCAGGATGAAATGTGAAAAATGTTCTATTTAAGCTTATTGGAATTTTGATTTTTGAATTGAACCAGAACACTGTAGTCATTCCGCTACGGCAATTTGGGTCTCGTCACCCACTCCGGTGTAATAGTAAAATTACCTTCAAGTAAAGGCTGACAAAAATGAGAACTTTGTAATATGATTGCTTCGAGATTGCATCGTCTAGTTAGCAACTTCTGTGTTGTTTTGCCAAAACGGAGATAAAAACAGATTTTCTATGATTTTTCTAAGTTATATTTAAAAAAATGTCGATTACGGTTTAGTCATAATTATACGGTTTCGTCATTGATTAATTTCCACGATGACGAGACTGTAATAAGTTATTTCATGCCTAGACATCAAACGTTAAAGTTTTCATATAATTTTAAAGCTAAAGGTTTCAATGTGAATTTGATGAACAAAAATTAATCGGAACCCAAGCATTTTGGGGCGTTTATCTGTGATTAAATGAAGAAATTGAACATGGTGAGAAAGTTACCTTAACACCGGAATAAGTGACGAGACCCAAATTGTCGTAGTGGTATGACTACAGTGCAGAAGGTGGAGGATGACCCCATATCCGCCAATCCGTGTAAAAGTGGTCATATCAGTTAACCACAGTTCTCATAGACAGACAAACAAGGTATATTCCATTAAATGATAAGTAAACTATAGTAATCGCAAAAGAGTTTTACATAAAACTAACAGATTGAAATTAGGACTGGGACAATAAATGTTTCGTGATCTCACTTTTAGATACTTTTAAGTATGAACATGAAGAGATACATTTCGTGCTTAAGATTACAGTGGTGGTATAGTTTAAGAGGATCTAGTTTAATGAAGTTATTAAACGAGTTTGAACAAAATGAAAATATGCGAGGCTCGGCTCAAGCAACTTATATTTTTTCCAACGAAGTAAACTAATCAATTCTTTAGGTTTTAATCAAAATATAACACTACTAGGCGTTGTTATTGACGCCATTGCATAGCGTCGCCTTGATCATTTCCATATGAATATGTCTACTCTATGGTATTATTGTTGTTGATACATAGGATTTAATACTCCTTTAGTTTGAAATACAGGGAATATTTCCTGAGAAAGTTGCAAATAAAGTTAACAAACACAGCAAGAGTTTGTTTACAAGCATGTTTTACAAGTCTTAAGGTAAATGTTTATTTTTTTCATTAATGGATCCTTCCTTCTGTTTTGTTACAGCAAGATGGAATAGTTGATTGTAAAATTATATCGGGGGGGGGGGGTCAACGGTTATGATTTCCAGATAAAATCGTATTTCTTTCTCTGAAGAGTGTTTTATCTTAGGAAAAGTATCTTTGCCAAAGTACCTGCTTGAAGGTATCCAGGATGCAAGGTTATTCAATTTTTGGGAAACTCCGCATTGGCGTAGCATCCATTACGCAGGTTACGCACGTGTGTAGTAAAAATAGTAACTTTCAAGGAAGTTCACCCAATGTGGTAAATGTGATTTTCCATAGCATATGGAACTTCTCTTAAAGGAAAGAATTCACTCCCTCTGGGAGCAAATTCTTTCCTTTAAGAAAAGTTCCCGTTTTGAAAAGGGACGTAATTGTAGAGAATCTTTGCTTGATACAGTAGTCTCCCTTTGATGTGCGTAACTTTTCAGCGTTCTGGCTACGCCATTGAATCCGTATTAGGTTAACCTCAATTATATTACAATATCTCTCTTAGAGATGATCTGCTCCAAAAACTATCTATTGCCAGAATAGAGTTACACGTATTTCCGAATATTTAGGGCCTTAATTAAGTTTTCAAAGGTAAATCCATTAAAGAGGCTTGGTGACGATGTCCCTTTCCGTGAAAATTAAAAATGTACAATCATTCCCCATCCCGCTTGCTGTGCGTATGTATCTAGTGTGTGTTGAGCACCAGGGTAAAGAATGTCCTAGCCAGACTCCTTACATTGTATCAAAACCAAGCCTTCAAAAAAGAAATTAATTACTTCACAATTAATAAAATATTAACGTGACTTTAAGAACTGAGGCCAATGGTAACTAAGTAACACAAAGGAGCAAGTTGCATTGGTCAAATTGAATTGGCTAAATCATCTGGAAAAACAAAGAGAACCTTCAAGATTTAAATATAACAGCATACTCGAGTCTGTTTATGAGAACAAACAATTCCCGCGCCCAACAGCACCAGCTTAGGCGGTATTTTGCTTTTTGTCAGAACCCAATATTCCTGAATGACCAGAATATGAAATAAAACATTATATCGATGTATGGAAAGAAGTTCTAACAACTTAAAGCGACACAATGATAGCTGTTGCGACCACTAAATAATCTAGAAAACACATCATTAAAAAGCCAGATTAAAAAAGTAAAAAATAAATAAAAAGTGAACACTTTGTGGACGGTCTATGTAAAGGAAATGCCAAACTTAAAAAGTATGATAAGAATCGCAAGCGCAGTTTCTACAAAAAAAATAAAGCACGGACATTGACATCTCGCCTAAGCATCTCACCAGCGGAACTCCCAGCATTTCTATGATAGACTGACTCATCAGCGAAACTTACGTCAATTCACCTCGCGCCTTCTGTGTCTAAGATTAGAATCAGGTGCGTTTGGCATCGACCAATCAAACCATCAGGAATGAAGCACGGGCATCGACATCTCGCCTAAGCATCTCACCTCGCGCCTTCTGTGTCTAAGATTAGAATCAGGTGCGTTTGGCATCGACCAATTAAACCATCAGTAATGAGGCATTGACATCTCGACTAGCGGAACTCCCAGCATTTATATGATCACCTCATCAGCGAAACTTACGTCAATTCACCTCGCGCCTTCTGTGTCTAATATTGGAATCCGGTGCGTTGGGCATCGACCAATCCCGAAATTGTTAGCGCCAATGATATTAATTAGCGGTAACTGCACAATCTCAAATCCATAAAATGTTAACAGTTTAGTCATTTTGGCGAATAATAGCATTCCAGCCAGCATGGAGTGGCATATCAGTCACCATTGGCCCAACTACATAGGGCCAGTTAAGCAAACATTTTCAGCGCAAAACTGCGATTATTTTCCTCTCCATCGGTTTAAACATGTGCTTTGGGTGCTCAAAAGAACCGTCTCAGTGAGACGGTTCTTTTGAGTACCCACAACATATGTTTTGGTTGAGAAATAAGAAAAATAATTTTCCGTTACGCATCCTCATCTGGGGGCCTTTGAACAGCTGGATGGTGGACACGGGCCCGCGTTCAGCTCACCTGAGCAGATGGCTAATGGATGAGCTAATAGTATACCAAAGGCTACGTCGTCCGTCCAAACACAAGCTAGTAAGACCAGATCTCAGACCAACCCATGGCACCACGAGGATAGACACAGCACACAGACAGACACACCACAACAAAAACACAACAAAAGCAAAACAGCCTGCTCTCTTTTCCCCAGCAAGACGACTGCAAAACTAGAGAGGATATCAAGAACTACATCACATTAAGCAGGGACCAAGCAGAAAACTATCACACAATGTGAGCAACAACAAACACTGAACCAGCAACAACAGTTCACTGCCAGCATCACGGGCGCCTTAATTGTCTTTTAAACCTGCAAAATGCTTTCAGATAGAAGATCACTATAGCGACATCGTAAAGACATTGAATGTGAGATTTTGGCTGCGAGGCTATATGCCCAGTAAACATCTAAAAGCGGGCCACCATCGGTCCGCCAGCGAACCGCCATTTCAATGGCGGTTCGCTGACAGGCTGTTGGTGGTCCGATACTGTTTGCTGGTTGGATAGACGAGATATAAGGACAAGACTTCAAGCTCATGTGCCCTCGTCAAATATCTTTTCCTCTGAAATCACTTGTTCACTTTCAAACTCAAATTGTATATGGAGATTCATCAGGCTTGAGGAACAAACGTTTGTGCAAATGGTTAAGATGGCCATCATGTCCATATATGGTTGAAACACTTTAAAATCTTATTTTCTGGAATCAAAAGGCCATTGACCTGGGACCTTGGTATGTAGCGTTTGGGTTGTGGGCCCAACCAGTTGCCGTCAAATAATGATCATAGGTTGATCTTGACCTACTTTTTGACAAAGTCAAATTAGACTCCCACTACATTTATTTGAGGAAAATCTTAAAAGTGGATTTACCATAACTGTTGAGTCGAATGCCATTAAACTAGCTATATATGTTTGACATAATGATTACGTATGGTCTTTCAGCCAATGTCGCTTAAATTGTTTTGCCATCAATATGTTCACACACATTTTTCACAGAAACCACTAGGCTAATTAAAAACGAATTTCACATGGAGCATACCTTGTATAATACCCAATTTCCACCAAGGACTATTGTGGTCCCAAGAGTATCCGATCCCTTTTTTGGTTGATCGGCCGCATGCCTGCAAAAAACATTGGGAACAAACGAGAACTTGCGGACAATCACCCGGAAAGGTCTGGTAATTCTCGTAAACAAATGACTAATGACCTTGGGTCTTGATGTGTATCATCGTGAGTTTGTTTGTTTGTTTCGGGAATGAGGGACCTACAAAATTTGTTGAAATGATAATTTTAGGCTGACCATGACCTAGTTAAATCTTCCTTGTGGCGATCTTGTTATTCAGTGTCAGATGGCCCTCTGGTACACGTTTACTCCCCGTTTACTATGGCATGGGTGTATTTTAAAGCGCCCGTTAAATTGTATTCTATCGCACCCTCTCAATCATGATGGAATCTTTTATTCTTTCGTGATTAACTTTTGAAAACTAGACGAGTTTCTTCGAGACTGAAGATTTTCTTGGGGTAATCTCTTTGTAATTTGTTTACATCTAAGGAAATGGAATTAAGTTTTATACAATCAATACGACTTAATGAAAATAAAGTCTCGAGTTGAAACGTTTATAATTTTTATCCTTTCATCCCAACAGCAAAGGCACAGACCAGGCTGTGTAGCGTCAGACTCATCTTTTTATTGTTTGAAATCATTGTTATCATTGTTTTTATTTCTTTAACAACAGATTGGTACATCTAGGAGCTGGTCGGAGTCTAAGTTGTGCATACAGATTTGTCGTTGTTTCTCTATTATTTGGGCGTAATACGAGCGACCGTACATGCAAAGACACGAGTACAACTGAACTAGAAACAACACCGGCTTGCTTCTGAAAACGAAAGGTCGTAAAGAGATCTACTCCTCTGAGCCGGAACCCAAATTCCCCACTGGAGCAAATTTGGATTTTCTTGGCTTGACGAAATCAAACTCCCCACAGAGGTGTACTTCCGGTTCTGCCTTCAATGCGTGTGTACTTCAAAAACGCCCCCAAGTCAAAGAAATGCGTGATTATAGTGGCTACAGAAAATGCAAAATTAAACTATTAAAAGTGTTGTCTAGTTACAATAATGCGCAATGCGATAGTTCTAAGCTTTTTTAGCAACAATTAACCCTTGAGACATGGGGCCTTTGGATATTATCCGCAAAGTGTCAAGTAATTCTCAGATTTAGACGGATCAGTTTCAAAATGCCCCAAGGTTTTATGCGCATGCCTCGTTAATTAGATTTAGATTTAGGTAGGAATATGGATACATATACTGAATCACACTTCTAACGCAAAATCAAACTGAAACTTGAATATTACATCATATTGGTTCATTCATTGTAATGCAATTTTATCAAAAATTAAAACACTTATTTATGAAAATGAAAGTAGAACTTCATCAGCCAATCACACCCTTTTAATAATACCCTAATTGGGTGGAAGTCTGCCATAACCCCTGAACGGTTCAATGATTACGGCAAGACCTCGTATATGTATTAAAGTTACATTTCTGAAACATTTTGCGTTGGAAGTGTGGGTCAGTATATATGTACTACTAAAATGTCTGCTTGTGGAGGCTGGGGTGAACTCTACCACTATTAAGTGTTTGCACTATTAGAGTTTTATTGGAATGTGCATATTTCCTTTTTAATTGCTTCCAACGGATCACCTATTCAGAACTTAGTGCATACAAATAGTTAACTAAAGCAAAAAAATACTCAAGAGTTTGAAATGCATGAATGAATGAAAAAGAGCGGTCTCAGCAAATGGAAAATTAAAACACTGAAATGTTTTCTAGTCTAGTAACTTTTATACAATATGCGATGGTTCTAAGTTGTTTTTAAAAGCTAACCTTGTAGAGAAATACAATAGTGGTAACATCGTGAGCCTTTCATTTGGTTTTGGGGTATTTAAGTTATAGTAGGACCAAACTTTAAAGCTCCTGTGTGCTATAAATACCTCATTGTCGGGAAGATTAACCAGTCCATAAAAAGAGCAAAAAAAAAAACAGGATGAAATTAGCAATACTTTGAGAAAAAAAATGAGCGGACATCATGTTTAAATACTGCTAAATTGTCTTTAAAAGTTTCATTCTGCTGATACAATCACTCACGGAAATGAACAAAATTTGAACCATTTGCAAAATTCCATGGTTTTTTTTTTTTTTTTTTTTTTTTTTTTTTGTTCCCAACGATTGTACATTTTCAAGGAGTTATCATGTGAATTATTATTCATAGTGGGTGGAGCTTAGCATGAATATTCATTAAGGAAAGGGTTAAGGGAACTAACAGTTGGTGCCAATGTGTCTTTCTCGATAAAACTGAGAAATAATAAAGATAGATTCCAACTGCGGACCGCGATTCCCGCAAAAAGACCTTTCACTAATAGAAATACAATTGTCAAAATTTCCCTTATCAAGGCTCTTTTGCGCTTCTGAGTAATTGTATAGTCGAAAACCAGAATATCAGTGGTTTCATATTTTTTACCGTGATTTCACGCGAGCCTATTTTTTAAGCACATCATTCTGTGAGATTTCAAGTTCTTACGACATACTCGTACTCAGTAATTCGAAATAAATTTGTGACATTTTGGATTCCGAGAATAGGGCATACATGTATTTATGACCTGTTTTAATAACTGTCTATAAAAACAGTATGTTTTTGGTGCGAAAAGAAACGTCTCAGGGGAGGCGTTTCTTTTACGCACCAAAAAACATAATGTTTGCTAGAGAAACACTGATAATAATCATTAGAGGGGGTCAAATATTTCAATGCCTACTTCCCTATAATTCGATCTACCGTAAGGCGAAAGAAAACTCCATTCCCGAGGACTTCGAATTACTGGGATTTGTATAAAGCATAGCTGAAAGATTTCCCGCGCCATGGCTGGGAATCGAACCATTTACGAGTAGCTTGTGGCAACTGCGCTTTCCGTAGACTTAAAAATGGTTATAACCATGATAACTAATTGAGATGATTGGTTCCCTGCATCCACTTTATGTTATTTTTGGATTAAAAACCTATTTTGTCACTACAAATCCAATGAGAAATGCCACAAATAGCTTTTGGCGGTTATAAACTCAATTATTTTCTTATCTATCTCAATCATGGCTCTCGCATATATATAAACCAGGACGTCAGATTTTGGTACCTATTGCATATGCGCAAGTGCCTCTGATAAATGTCCATGCTGGCGTATCCAGTGTAGCTGGATGTCTATACTTTGATCTGAGCATTCATCTACATCCATAATTTGTGCATGAGAGCAGCGTAGGCTCTGGCGAGTCTGCGCATATGAGCCTTCGCTGCACGCCAATGCGGCAAGAACGGAAATCTCGTGCAATGACCCATATATGTACCATGCCATGGTCGTCAAAAATCTCCTTTTCCTGCCATCAACAGCTTTTGTTATATGACTGGAGAGAATCTTGTCTCCTGATTGGCTTAATTTGTCTTCATAAATCTCTATGTCTACCTGGAAACTGGTCTAAACCGGTCCAAAAGGTGATATTGCATGAAAACCAGCTGGAACTAGTTTCCAGAAGTTAATATTTTTTACACTTCTGCAATATTACCCTCTGGAGAGCTAAAAATAGCATGATGAGTGTGAAACTAGCATGTGCTGCATGAAATTGACATGATTTGCTGTTTCACCTCTCAACAGGTAAATTAAAGACTTTCATGAATTTTTACAACAGTTTTGTTTTGTTTTGTTTGCTTATTTATCTTTGTTTTAATAAACAAACTGTAAAAACCGTTTTATAATAACATTTTATATTCCCCATTAAGAGAATTAATATACATTTGAAAATGCAAAATACAAAATTATAATATTTTAATAAAAGTTGCTAAACTTGTGAGAAAGTCCTTAGATGTCTTAGCATGTCTACAACAAAAGTGAAAGTAGTAAACTTTTCATTCTTAGATGAAAGTCATATAACAAAACAGTTATTGACTTCAATTTCGGTAGACATAAGGATTTATCTACCCTTAAAAGTGATATTCACCTCGGCCTGGCGGCCTCGGTGAATTATCACTTTTTTGGGTAGATAAATCCTTATGGCTACCTCATTGAAGTCAATAATTGTATATTATCGACCTTATACATAATTTAGCATTCTCCATCACTCAACCAATTCTATTATAACACTTCTTTTTATGCCCCCGCAGTAATCATGATTGGGTGTGAAGAATGCGCTGCGGTTCTTCATCCATACATTGGCAATGGATGCGTCTTTAGTCGTTGCTTTGGTTTTAACTTTGCAAAATATAGTTTGCAATGGTTTTGTATGGGTGAGTCCATCCACGTCAGCGTGTACTGTAGGTATTTATGATCATTGGGGGAAGCCAAAACCATTTTCAAGCGATTTTTTGGTCGCTGAAAACCGAAAAAGCACAGCAAATGCTACAATTGGCTGAATTTTTTTCGAGAAATAAAGGACCAGGTTTTTACAATTTGACGTTTTTATTAATGCTTTTACGTTATCGCTTTTAAACATTTCTAGTCGGTATTTTTGAACCACATTAACTAGTCAGGGGCATAACCTTGATAAGTTACAATATATATCACTTGAAGAAGTTAAAATTGTGTCTTTACAACAATGATTTCAAAGTGAGGCCATCGAAAGTAACTTATTTAGGTTATATCTGATATTATTTACGCCAAGGTCAAATTTTAGGACGTCAAACATATAACTTAAGTTAAAAAGTAGCTTATTTTCTGATCTTCAATGACCTTGCGTACAAATTTCTAGACGATGCGTACACAAATTAATTGCATTATCGTAAAGTTATGTAATAGGTCTTTCAGATAAAATTACCCACATGGCCGTGAAAATTGCAGTAACTCCGGAATATGAAGATGAAAAAAGACAGTTTCACTCAAACAGGTTACTTTTGGTTTTGTTGCTAAAAAGTTAACTGCTTTAAGTGATATATTTTTTAACTTTTGGAAGTTACATGTATGCACCTGACTGTTAACAAGTAGTATAACTGTTTGATACCTCCCAAGATATTCAGACAAAATGTTGAATGAAACATCTTCACGGCTACAGAGCACGAGCCTTAATATTAAATCTAACTCCACCGTTATCTCACAAACGCAGCTACACCAATTACCATTAGAAGTTTAATGAAATTATGACTATGTTTTGACGTCATTGAGGGCACCTGGTGTTTTCAACATAAAATCTCTATCACATCTGTCACATAACCGATAGCTTTTATAGGCATATGATACACGAGGAAGATGAAAGACCACCAAACGAAAATCCACATGCTTATCATTTTAGCTTTAATTAAAACGGAAGTAAATTTGGCTTACTGATCTCCTTTACAATAGCTGCTCTCCCCAAATGATTGCGTCTGTTAATTCGTGGATTCTTATGCCTAAAATCCTATTTTGATAATTTTCGATACTGTATCAAGATGAGCAAAATAAGATGTAAAACAAAATTGCTAAATATATTGTACGTGGTATATAATATGCTTGTGGTTGAAGCTGGCAATTTTAAAGACGCGAAGAGGAGCGATTTTAAATCAAGCACAACCTTATTCTTGTTTAGCACACCTGTGTCAGATCATGGGACCGTATGTTGTCCGTCTGTCTGTTCGTCAACAATTGCTCCAAATGACATCTCCTACTGAATGGAATCCATGGAGAGTCTCCTTTCAAAGCTATTCTAAAATTTCACTTTGATCCAACATTCTGGTTGTCATGCCAACGGAAAGGAAAATTTGGAAAAAGCATGTTGTAAAAAACTACTGGGCAAATTTTAAAAACAAATTTAGTGAACGCCCATGCATTTTCAGCGAGGGCAGAATTGGCAATTACTGTATGGGAGCTGGGGAGCCAGCATCTCACATGATATTCAAGGTATATTCACGCATTTTTCAGGGGGTAAGGGAACACAACCCCTCTGTTGAGCATCACACAAGTTTATATCATAGCAAACGTTTAAATTCGGTGTTCTCATTGTATCCCGTTTACGGGGATTTCCTGCAAACGGTAAAAATATAGACTAATGCTTACTTGACGCGACTTTATTTGTATGTACATATAAAGGATTTTAGATAGAGAGAAAAATCTGATACGTTTCAGAAGCTAATTGGCATACTCAGTGGAATGCTATCGATTTCCGGATAAAGATAAAACAAATGCCTATGCCAGGCTTTGGCGTCATGCTTTCTCCTGTCATTTCTTGTATTCTGTTGTTGTATCAAGATTGGTTATTAGGTCAATCATTGAAAACGGCATCGTCCATCTGCTAGGTCATTACTTTGTTTAAAAGACTTGACCTCGTTGTCTGCTATGCATGTTTTTGTTGTTGTCTACTGATGTGTTTGCTTGTTTGTTTTCAAAATCTACTTTTTAAAAAAATATTCTTTCAGGAATTCCATCCGAATCTCAAACATGTTTGATCCAGATCAGGTCAGACGCTTTGTCGGGCCTGATCTGGGTCTTAAATGTGTAAAGGTTATCAGCAGACGACACTGGCATGATAAGAGTTAACCATCTATTACCTTTTACTTAAGAACTTAGGCCAGTCTAGAAGGCAGTACCTCATTTTGAGGGAGAGTACCAATAAAATCTACAGACGGGTTTCTCCTTGGGACTGAAGCGATAATTGCGTGTGTGAAACATTCAGGATGAGGCTATTCCTGTTTTCAGGATTTTTTGGCTGACTTTTCCAAATCCTGATTTAGGCAAATTATAATTGCCTCTCGATTTTATTTCAACTTAAGATTATTGAATTGAATTTCTTAAGTTTATGAATTCGGAACCCCTCTGTTTGGTCCAGCTCATAAGACTTTGGTACTTACTGTATGCATGTACAGCTATTCACTGGGGTCAAAGCCATCGGAACTGCCTAGGCCAATTCCGTGGAATCAGATTCTCGCATTGTGCCTGGATTTCCCGATTGTTTTGTTGGTCGTCGGAGCCGACAGTGTCAGTGTGAACACGAGACAGCCGGTGCCTAGGCACAGGCTCGTTCGAGGACGTTTGTACTCAGAGTAATTGGCATGTATCAAGCAAACACATTTTCGAAACACAGCAAAATGATGTTTCCAAAACACTGGAATAAGACTCATCTGTGCGTGACAGCTCCTCATGTTTTGATTCCCAGGAAAATATGATTGGTCCGTTCAGATCTGCGGCGCCACTATTTGTCTGCGTTGTTATTTACGTTTTAATTATCTTGTTTCCTGTTTGCGTAGGGGTATGGTACGGAGTTATTATTGATCAAGACCTTCGATTAAACTTATCATAGAAGGCAGTGCCGGATACACGCAAGATAGGTGGCAATCGAAAACGTTAATCATGACTACCGACCAACGTAGATCAAAAAACGTAAGAAACAGACTTTTTGATTGACATTTGTCGCCTGACTGGCGACAAATGGCAATCGAAAACACCGTTTCTATCGATTTTTGATCTGCGTTTGTCGATTGCATGTAAAGTTGTACAACCTGAATAAATCGCTTCTTCACAGAATACAAATAAATTTTGCATCAGTTATAACATTGTTTAATAGTTTTATTGGTGGAAGAAATTGAAACTTATTATTGTTTTCAAATAATCATTAAGGATGATTACATGCAACTGTTGGGTGCCAAAATGACTCATTGTGTGTGGAAATATCGGTATCTAAGCTTAAATTGAGTGGGTTGACAAATATCCTAAAATGTTGTTGTTTTTGTTGTTGTTTTTTGTTTGCTTGCAAAAATATATAGTTTTATAAATTTATGATGAGGTTGGTACCGTCAAACATGTTTTAACCCTCCAGTAATTTTCTTACTGACCGTTCAAAGGCGGTGCTTCTTTCGTGGATCCTTTTTGTTATTTGTTATTTGTGTTTCGTGTTTGTCTGTCATACTGTCTTGTCTGTTCCTTGCAGGCTTGTAAATACCTGCTTGGAAAGGGCTGGCCTCTTGGCTCTATTGTTTATGATGTATTCTTGTGTTTTTGTCACTTCCCCATATGGTGTCCTGGGTCAGGTGTGGCATTTGACTGTATAGATTCCTGATCTTCGCCTTCTTCCTTACTTTTAAAGGTATTTCTGTCGAAAATACAAATGTTATAAGAAAAATAAGGTGTGCCTCTCCTGCCTAAAATTTTCAGACCTGTTACCTTAAACACACTGTTTTATTTGGCCTGGTTTCAAAGCAGATTCGTGCATGTTTAATATATTGTAAATGTCCTGTGAGTGTTCCCTTTTTAATGCACAAACTAATGTTCAGCAACTAAACTCGCTACTTATAGCATACACTTGTACTGAGACTCGGCTACTGAGTAATCGACAGCTCAAACTAAACATTAAATCGCAGACAAACATTTATTAAACACATTCAATCTATAAAGACTCTTACAAACTAGACGTATAAGCGATGCCGTCGCTTATGTTCGTCGCCAATCAACATGGTTCCGTTACACAAACGATACCATATGGATATATACGAACAGCTATGGGCATTTTCAACGGTCACGAAAACTGATTTTGCCACAACCCGTGTCTTTGCTAGTACATATACTCTTTTTCCATCGTGGATAACGATTGTCCAGGGCAGCCTGTGTTTGCGCAGACTGCTCTGGACTGTCGTATAATGCTATGTAGGATCCTTTTGCATTGATCGGTTAAGCTATCTAACAAGCAATGATCGATCTTAGACACAGGTCATGGCCTGCTCGCAAGGACATACAAGGAAATCTGTACAATCGATATATTCTGTAATGAGATCGGTGCCAAGACGACCAATTACATCTCGCGACCGCAAAAAAAAAAAATATGACCAGAAAATGCAAGAATACAGACGAACAAGCACGCATGCATACAGAGAGCGAGCGAGCGAGAGAGAGAGAGAGAGAGAGAGAGAGAGAGAGAGAGAGAGAGAGAGAGAGACACACACACACACACACACACACACACAGATAAGCAAAGAAGCATAAGCAAACATTATTTTCAAATAAATTACATGTATTTGCAGGCGCTTTCAGGATTAATACAGTCAAATTTCTATTCATTTGACATACAGAGTATTAGGCAAACAAGTACTATAAGAATGAATTGATTATAATAAAAATATTGTGTGTTTCTTTTGGGGTTTTTTTATTCAATACTATTAAATCTCCTTTTTTTATTACGAACATGCGCACTTTACGTAATGACAGCTTCGCCAATGGAAACTGATCTTTGTTATTTAAGATAATACAGAAAAAATATTTAGATGAGATTCCCTTTTTGATAATAATAATAATAATAATAATAATAATAATAATAATAATAATAATAATAATAATAATAATAATAATAATAATGCCGTCTCATGTTCGTTGTATACAGTTAATATGTTTAACGTCATTCACACTACAATGATAATAGTTTATGTTGCCATTTATAGAATTTCTGTATTGTTGTCAGCTACAAGTCTCAAGTTATTTCACACGCTCAGTGCAGCACACCCTTCTTATACCACCTTTACCTTTAGCATGACATATCTCGTAATGTGCAAGGTCTACACTGATGTAGGTGATATAAAATAGTTATACCATGGTTTGTCCATGTGTACGCGAGATAGCTCGTGGATTATCTCCACGTACATGCGGACAACCCATGGTATAGCAATTACATAATGTGCTTGTTTTGGAGGTTAAACAAAATATTACGTCACTGTCACTTTTGGTTGGCACGACAGTAGGAACTTCGTGCATCCTTCTCCTGCTTTGCCGAGTTGTCAGTCAAATATAAAAAAACGTGCATACATGAAATTAAGTTGTTTTTGTCCAGTTACTATAAACTATTTGATAATTTTGTCGATTAAGTTGGTGCAAGGTCGGGGCATTAACACTTGACTGGAGGTCTCTGCATGACCACATGACCGAGTGTGTAAAAATTAATGAATAGGGCTCAGACCTGTAACTGTTTTCCATAGACCTCCATTATAGCTTATAAGTAAGCTATGATCCTCACAACTCTTAAATCACAATGAGGCTGCCATAGAACTACAGATTGGCCCTAGTTTAATAATTATACAATATTTAAATATCCCAGCTATCACCATATTTTACCACGTTTCGGCCTCTGAAGATGGGCACCCTATATGGGTTGAAAATTTCATCAAAAGAAATATCAAAATGCAAGGTCCTTTTTCTAAGCCACACCAGAAAACATAATAAGATGCTGTTCAAAAAGTGCAGCAAATATATACCTGTCTAATAAATATGATTTCTTTCGCGTATGTTTATTATTGACCACGAAACACTTTGTGCTGAGGTTCAACCCACTTTTTGACCCAATCACTGCCCTTTTTGCAATTACATGTAAGTGTAAAAGTGTTACGTGTAGAAACGAAATATAAGAGGAGCAGTCAGTACTTTCACAAAAGATCAAATGTCATCAACACCTGACTTGAATAAACATGATAAACATGCAGTAAATACGTATTTTATATTTTGTTTTTTCTGACTGTTGCAGATCTTGTTAATTAAGCTGTTGGTGTGGATGTTGTCATATACATAGGTGTCCAAATCAGTCTGTAGCAAAACGCAAAAATTAAGAGCATCACATTTTTCTCTTTTCCTTGGCACACAGAGCCCACATATTACCCTTTTAATGTTGCGGTACCCTATCCAGTCTTTAGATTAATTTTTAATAAGAAGATTGATATTGACTATTGAGGGCATTAAGAAGTTGGGTTTAGCAATACCAACTTCTTAATACCCTCAATAGTTAATAATAATATTAGTGTACATAATTAGCTACATGCAACATCTAGAAACCATGTCCAATGATTGCTGCAGGGCCTTTTTCGGGCTTTGGAAAAGTGGTACTGCCATTGAATGTCGTATACTTTCTCCAAGTTTCGAAGGCACAAGTGAGGGAGAGCACGAGGGTGTGGGTCAAAAGTTATTTAATTCAAGATGTCTGTAGAAGCGATTTTAATACATTATAAGACTATTTTCGATTATGAAACTCAGCTTTTTACAGGCATTGTCTGTATTTCAAACGCCTACGTATATTATATACATGTATAAGAGCGTTACTGGTGTAAACAGCATCTTGGTATATTTTCTGAAATATGAATGGTTGCCAGAAAACTGCTAGTATTTGCAGTTTCGAAGCACCACTCAGATATCAGCCATTGTTTCCATAAGGGGAGCATTCTGCTATACTTCGAGCTTCATTAAGCTACCATTTGTCATTAAGATCTTTGTTTTGTCTATTTTTGTGTGGCCGCTTAAGACAGGTTTTACTGTATAAAACAAAAACTACGTGATTCCCCATGCTGATCATGCATTTTAAAAATTTTGATAGGCGCCCACCCTCCCCTTACAGTAATTGTTTTGTCGGGCCCGGGTTATATATCCGATAAACATCTACCGTTGGAGACATTCTGATTCTAATTCTGGTATCTTTCTTTCCTTATTTGGAAGTTTATATCTATTGGTATATTGACAGACTACCTTCCTTCGTCTGTTTCATGTGTTTATCTCGTGATAAAAATAATTGAATCTTGGCATTTAATTTCTCCGATATTGACATGTTTATTTCTTCAGTGCTGCGAGAATTGCATAGGAATTGTCTTAGAGAATAGGAAAATTTCACCCAAATTCGGTAAACACTATGAATTGCGGATTCGTCGGTGACGATCGGTGCATATGAGCCATGACATGAGATTTCCAACAATGGGTAATAGCGACCAGCAAAGGCCCAGACCAGCCTGCGCATACGCGCAGTCTGATCAGAGCCTTCACTAGTCGATTGAGTATTCTATGACTGTTAAGCTACTGACTGAACATCATTTGGCGTTTCTATGCTTAAAAGGAGGCTGAACAGGCTCGTCTGAGTCTACACTTGTCAAAATGCCACATTGTTAGAAATCACAGGTCACGGCTCATATATACTTGTAAACCGTGGTCAGGTATGGAAGCCGTTATTGTGACTTTTGACATTTTGACTTGTGACTCTTGACTTAACTTCTGACTAATCACTTGCGAGCTATGACTTGTGGCTTTGTGCTATTTTTATGCAATCCTGAAGCAATTGCAGATGGTGAACAATGGGGTAAGCGAGTTTGCTCCTTCTGTAATATTGAGGCTCGACGCGAGAAAACCTGTATTCGGGGTCTCCGAAAAAGTGAGACTCAAACCCGTCCGCTCAGCTACGCACACTAGCTAGAAAATTGAAATTTCACTTGTAGCATGTCTACATATGATACTTTCCAAAATGCGATTAACAAAGGCGCTGATCAGACTGCGCGGATGCGCAGGCTGGTCTGCACCTTTGTTGTTCGCTAGCCCCTGAAGACAGGTTTTCTCGCGTCGATGCCCATATATTGTTTGAAAAAATACCATTAAGAAGATCTTGATTTATGTACTTTGATCACATTTTGACGCGACATTTTGACTTATGACTCTTGAGTTGTGACTTTCGACTTATGACTTGCCACTTAGACTTGTGTCAAGAAAGTATGACTAGCGACATTAGATCATTCTTTGCGCAAAGCTCTGAAGTAATCGAGGGCAACACCAACGGTGTGTATAATAATTCAGGATAGATGTCCGCTTTTAAACTTTCCTAATAGACCACCACATTGCGGTACTTCCACTTTATCCTCATTTTTTTGCCCTCCCTTCTTACTTCAGCTTTGCGTTCAAAATCGTCGAAAGTCGCAGGCCACAACTTAAAAGTTTAAGTCCAGGTATTTGGGATGTGATTTGGGATGTATTTGTCCAGGTATTTGGGATGTGATTTTGTCTGGTTAGTGATGTGACGTCATTTGGCGCTTATGCATCAGGACGTTTCGTTTTGGCATACTGGAAGTGACGTCATATTGCCCAAGACTATATCATAACGTTATTTATATTTACTGGTTGGCTAAGACAATGGAGATGTAGTTCACAACATTAATTCAGTTATTTGTTTCTTGATAAAGGCCAAGTGGCCGAAAATTTGAAACAGAGTAAACATAGTGTTTTAGTGTGATTAAATTCCCTTTGGAATTTTTATTGAGATATTCAGTAAAAGTTTAAAGTTAGCTTTCGCGATGAATATTTTCAGAAGTAAAAAATGACCAAAATATTAACCTTTATAACAGCTAGGCACACTATTTTGTGCACTCTTCGACTGCAACCTCTACGCGATGATTGCACTGTTCGAGTACACTGGTTCTCTAGCGTGGACTTTATTGTGTAGTGCGCCGGTGCACGTTTCCAAAACGGTTTTATGTGATATGTGATCAGTATCATGGGCAAGTGTCTTAACAAGAATAGACGCTCAATACTTGAATTAACCACTGAGAAAATAACGCGTGATGAAAGTCAAATAAACTCAGGAAAAACAACAACTTAAAATAAACGTGCCAGCCCATGAGAGTTACTGATTTTAAACTCTTTGCATGCTGGGTAATTTTTCATGCTTTTGTTCGCTGAGTTTTTTCAAATTATTTTATTTCAAAATATTCTTTTAGGAGCACCATCAGAGTGTCAAAAAGTTGGAATCCAGATCAGGACCGACGTTCTGTCGTGCTCGTGCGAGACTGCATGGATACGCAGTCTCGTCTGAGCCGTTACTGCTCGCGACGTAATGTACCAAATTATCAGTTTGCAGTATCATATATCCATAAGCATAGCGTCCTTTTTGCGGGACATAGACAAACAGTGCAGACCCAGATCAGACGCCGCAGAACGCGGCGTCTGACCAGGGTCTCCACTGATTGCTTACAGAACGTTCTATTAAAATTTGGGAAATAATGAAAAAATACCACTCAACATCCCTTAAATTGTAAATGGGCTCGCCCTACTGATACGGGTAGACAAGTTCATTCGGTTTAAATGGGTTGATCATTTTGTCCCTTTATTTTCAGGTTGTGCTAAGGTAGAAGTTGTTCAAAACAACGTCGGTTGCCATCTTGTGGCGCCAACCAGATGGCGTCAGCGAGCGAGAAGACATCGCTGGTTTCAACGACAATCGAGGAAGAGACTTCCGGCGAACTCGCGGAGGAATACCATGATGTTTCCTCAAGACCAAGCAGTCGTCAGTCCAGCAAGGCGGGAACTCCCAAGAAAAAGGTTGTCTGTCCAGATTACTTCGGAGTACGGTCATATCTCCATGATTTCTACGAAGCTGCATACAAAGATCCGTCAATCTATGAAGAAGAGGACGACTTCCGGTTTCTTTTAGGTGCCAACCCAAGGCGGCGACGCTGTCCACCAATATGGTGGAAAGTATTCATGTGGATTGGAGTGAATTTGCTAGTGTTTGGAATAATTGGTATTCTTGTCGGATATCTTGTTCCGCAACGGCCAATCTTTTTTAAAGTGGATGAAGAAAAGAAGGAAGGATATGTTGATCACGGTGCAATGGCGTTCAACACAACTCTAGATGTGTGCAAAATGATAGGATTAATTCTGTTCTGTGTCGGTGGTGTAACACTCGCGATGGCGCTCCTCTTTCCCAGTTTCCTGACGTCATATTGCGATGAGGATCAGACAGACGACAATTTTAAGGTTCCACTTCAGGGACAGGATGAGCCGCCATTAAGTCCTGTAGAAATGTCCATTCCAAAGACGTCACAAGTTAAAAGCGTCCAGCCCCTCAGGACTGTGCAAGAATCAGTAGTTACACAAGAGGGTATGGTGGAATATAAAGATTAATTAACCCTTTTATTCCTAATGGAAGTTCCCGCCCTTGTCATTTGGATGAATCTATTTCGAATTTAAGGGGGTTTGGCTAGTAATTTACAACTCTCATTCAAATTTTAAAAGTACATTCTGTAAGCAAACAGTACAGAACCTGATCAGACGCCGCGTCCTGCGGTGTCTGATCTGATTCTGCACTGTTTGCCAATGTCTCATTAAATGGACGCTAGGCTGATATGGGTTAAATTAAAAAATACTGTTTTCACGTTTGAATACAGGTATCTCAACGTATTGGATTCTTTATGTTAAAGCTGCATACTCTGTAACTTTTGATCTTCTAATTTTAAAAAAAATGTTTTTATTTTTCACGAACACAGTAAAAATACTCTAATTCAGGTAAACATTTTACCATTTTCGTAAATCTTAACAAGACTTAGTTATCACCATCAAATCATCTGCATTTATGTTAAAATTCAACGGTGTAGAATTATTGGAGGGACGCAAATAATTACCAACAAGAGAAAAAACACCTATTTGATAAGATAATTCACTTTTCCATGCAGTTTTCAGCTGTACTGAACATTTTTATTGTGAAAACACAGCTTAATTCTACTTTTACAAATGATTTAAAAAGAAAATAAAAAATAAAATAAAAAAATGTTCATAGTTACAGAGTATGCAGCTTAAAAGCTAAGCTAGTGCGTATACATCGTGTGGCCTTTGGCAAAGCAAACAGTTGTTTTGAACAACATGCGACAATGCACTCTCATCCAAAATGCAAGGATAAATTCTATATTTGTATTTCCCTAGTCTAATTACGCATGTGGATACTTATCTTCGGGGTTCGCTTTCGAATGGGTACGCCCCCACAGTTTTCGACGTTTATATCCTACACTATATATAAATAGCATAAATGGACAAGACTGTGAATGCAGTCTACAAAATTCAAATCAGAAAGTAAAACCAACAGATAATGGCATTACTCCTGGTCAAAAAGTCTGGCTATCCGCTTAAGTATACTCGGAAAGTTAGGGACAGCAATATCGTCTAAAGGCATGCAGCGAGGACTCTGATCAGTCTGGACGGATGTCAATGCTGATCTAAGTCTTCGCTGGGCGCACAAGCGAATGTTGATGATTTTGTTATAATGTGAAAAGTTATACTAGGGCCCAAAATTACAATGCCTGCTTAAAGTTAAGTAGGATGCGAAAAAAAAACCGTTTCAAACTTATCCAAATCAAAATAGTTTCACTTTTTCTGTATATCACAATGACCATAAGTACTGCATCGATCCTGGCAATTTTTTAAATATTTATTGTAACATGCTGAAATATCAATACTTAACTTCAGTCGTCCTTAAATTTAAGGAAGCATTGTAATTTTTGGCCCAGATCATTTTCCTTGAGAGAAAATTCGAAACGCGAGGCCGTTCGCTTGTTAGCTTTCTAATTAACAGTAAACAGGTATGTATTGTCGTATTTTTTTGACCCTAAAGTTGAAAGGGCGTGGCATATGTTAATTTTATCTCCGATCTGTTATCGGTAGTTTTCGCCGAATATATGGAACTAATTAGGTTATTTGAAATGGAATGTTTGATATAAGTTGCAGATCGACATATCGTCCGCTGTGGTGTGGTGGGTTAGACGCAGGACTCGTAGCGTATAGCGGATAAGTTCACATCGCACGAGGGGCGTTTCTTTTTATTTATTTTTTTCCTGTAAGGAAGGTTTGTATGCGCGAAAAACAGGAAAGCAATAAAATGTTTTTTTTTTATTGTACACATAACAGGAGTATACATACTGCAATTGCTAGTAAATCAAGAATGTCAGACAACAAAATTTTGGCTCTCAGGTGCAACAGTCTCGATTTGCTAGCGACTACACGTGTAACAACGTGAACATACACAATTGCTCAAAATAAGCATTTTCACGCTTTTCTAAAGTTTTCTGTAATGTCAGTACATAGAAACTAATTTACTGGGAAAAAATAAAATTCCTCGCGAGATTCGAACTTGTCTTCTCTCAAATAAGAGTCCTAGGCTTATGCCACTACACCATAGAGGTCGATACAGTAATATTTCTACCGTTATGATACATTGAAGTTTAGAAAACCCAATTTATTCCCGTATATTTAGCGAAAACTATCGATTACAGGTCTGAGATAAAATTAGCATAGGTCACTACCTTTGAACTTCAGGGTCAAAAAAATACGACAATACTTACGCAAACAGTTAAGACTCAGATGATAATTCGACATTTCATCATTATCTGCACTATTTGTTACGATAAAACAATCTTCAGGGACAGAAATAATTTAAAACTTAGAAACGACCCGTTACCCTTTGACAACTAAATTATGGACAATTCCATACCTTATGGTAAAAATCCATCAGAACGAAAGAGGTTAACTGCTTCCGATGTATGTGCCTTTTGGCTTTTTGGAGGTTGTGACAAGCGTCTTTTATAGCATGGATAAATATAGAAAAGCCACAGTGTATAAAAATAAGATACCTTTAGTTTGGGGTACTGGGAACAAGGCGATTTATTTCAGGGGAACACGGAATTCGTGTTAAGACAAAGAGGGGTAATAAGAACGCAATCATAATGGGTAAATTGTGAAAACAGAGTTTGAGGCATGTCAATCAAATACGAGAACGCACGTAGCATATGTAGACTTCATAAAGGTTGGTCGTTCCGAAAAGAAAAAATGTAAGCACCGACATTGATGGTCAGCGTGTGTTTTGTTGAATATATTTTTCCACTCTTATCAATTTCCGCATTTTTAAAATGTTGTTGGGTGGTATTTCTTCAGTTTATTCAAATTATAACAGAACATTATGTAAGCAAACAGTAGGGACCCTGATCAGATGTCGGTTCTGTGGCGTCTGATCATTGTCTGCGTTGTTTGCCTATGTCGCACAAAAAGGACGCTAATTATTTTAGGCTTATATGGGTTAGCGTCATAGTTTACCCAGCAGGCACATGGCGTCGAAACGTCGGTGTGACATCATCATCAACGTCGTATCAACGTCGATGCGACGTCATGATATCGCATTGACGTTAATACGACGTTGTTTTGACTTCATATGCCTGCTCGGATAAGTACATGTTGGGTATATTCTGGGCACTTTTATGCCCATTTGTACTCAAGGTCGATCTTAGCTCTCTATCCAGTGAGAGTACAAAGATATGAATCAACGTTGATTCAACGTCACAACGCTGTGTACAAGTTGCATAAGACTGGATATAGCGTACATCCGCATGTTTCTGACTTTGGCAAACAAATTTCAATTACAACTTCATCTCAGCCATAATCCACCAGGCACCTGACGTCAAAATAACGTCGTAGCAACAGCAATGACGTCGCATCGACGTTGATACGTCGTTGTTTTGACGTCGTGTGCCTGCTGGAAGAAACATTAGGGGAAAAAATCTGAATATCGTTTGAGCGAGCTCATGATAATTTGTTATTTATAGCAATAGCGCAAAATTCTCCGTTAAACGCCCATGAAGACGTATCCGGTGGGGCTAGAGACCTAAAATTGAGTCTTTATATATAGCCATACATAGTGTATGAGAGCAGCGAAGGCTCAGGCGAGTCTGCGGATTTTTGTTTGATTTGATTCTTTACGTCCACTCAACAATCTTTCAGTTATGCGGGACGGGTCTTCCTGGGTTGAACCAGTACTAAGCTAGGATAAATGTGTCTTGCTCAAGGACCACAACGCAGTGACGCCGGTGAGGCTCGAACCCGCGGCCCTTCGGTCTCGAGTCAAGCACTCTACCACTGAGCCACTGCGCTCCCCTAGTCTGCGGATTTGCGCAGACTAGCCAGAGCCTTCGTTGTTCGACAATGCTAAAAGTACCAAATCTCACGTGCTAGCTCTTTTCATCAATGTTGTTTCGACATTCTCTTAGTTGGGGTTGGACATATCGTCCGTCCGTGCGTCAGCTGGTGTAACAGTCATTTACGCGGCCTTTCTGAAACATATGCTACAAGTGCCGTTTTTGATTGACAAGTCTTGTGAACATATCTTTATTGCCATGACTTCAAATAAAAATCTTAGTTTTGCATATACTTGTATGGCCTTTAAACTTTCTTCATGACCACCACGGCCTTAACTTGTTAAATGAGTCGACTCTCTTTAGCTCGACGTCCTATTATCCAGAAGTTACAATTTGATTCATAAGAGGTTTGCGTAATTAGTGTTGATCTGCAAATAGAATATCTTCGAAAGGGACAAACTCACGTATTCTCTATCAACATTTGTATCTGGGTACTCAAAAGAAACGTCTCTATGATACGGTTCTTGAACGGTTCTTGAAACGTCTCTATGAGACGGTTCTTTAAAGTATCCACAACATATCCATGGGTCGAGATAAGTAAAATGTTTATGTAAAATTTGTAATTATTTTCTTAACCATCAGTTTAAACATGTGTTGTGGGTGCTCAAAAGAACCGTCTCATTGAGACGGTTCTTTTGAATACCCACAACATATGTTTTGGTTAAGAAATAAGAAAAAATAATTTTAAATGCGCTCTTCATCTGGAGGGCTGAATTATCTTTCGATACGAAAAGCTGACGAAGTTATTGAAACATTCAATTTGATCTATAAAAGATGCAAAATGTGCTTCAACGCAAACAGGTATTTTGAGTGATCAGGCCTCGAGATTATAAAAAAAAATATACTCAATGCAGCTGAGCACAAAATTGTGGCATTTTAACATTTACCAGCATGATAAATACATCACTTGAGAGACTTAAGTTGTCGGTATTTTAATATTTATTAGTATCAGTAGCTGAAATTTTGTGCTCAGTTGACTTGACCATGAAAAAAAATTATAACCTTGGGACAAGGATTTGAACTGTGGATGGATAATGCACTGCACGATGTAAAAATATGGCCAAGCACATCTAAGGTTGGTAATTATCACCTCGACAAGCAGCCAAGGCTGAGACGAGGTTGTGCATCTCGTCAGGGCTTCGCTGAGAAGGGAACTCGATGAAGTTTAAGACCAATATTTAGACTCTAGTCCCACTAGATGGCTGCACATGGGTGTTAAAGAATGACTCTATGCAAATGCGATAAAATTGAGTCGGTGCATGAGATTTCCAACAATGTGGTATGTGCGAACAGCAAAGCCTCAGATCAGCCGGTGCATACGCGCAGTCTGATCAGAGCCTTTGCTAGTCACTTGAGTGTTCTTTGATTGAACACCATTTGGAGTTTCTAAGCTTAGAATGAGGCTGCACAGGCTCGTCTGAGTCTACACATGTCAAAATGTAACATTGTTGGAAATCTCATGCAACGGCTCTTTTTTTATAAAAGTAAGTAAGAAGTCAAATATCAGGAATCGATACAATCGAGTACCACACTTGATCCAGGACACCACATGGGAAAGTGACAAAAACACAAGAAAACATCACATACAAGGGAGCCAAGATGTTAGCACTTTCCCTGCAGGTGACCACAAGGCTGCAATGAACAGACAAGAAAGCATGACTATCACGAAACATAAATAACAAAAAAAGATCCACAAAAGAAGCACCGCCTTGGAGGGCTTAAACTGGTTTTATGGTACCAACCTCACCCTTATTTCGGATGTGGATCAAGACAAATAGATGTTTGGTTCGCATGAAAGATCCCTAACTTATCGATGTATTATCTCCTAGTAAATACAAATCAAGATAAAAAGAAAAGGGAGGTAAACAAAGATAAGGACTCAACAGTAACTTTCTTTTGCATTGTATATCATTTTGACTCATTTACAAATGCTTTAGCAAGACCATTGAACTAGATTTAAGCTGGATTTCCGCATGACTGAAGCACATTGTAGCATTAAAGCAGATTGGTGTGTATTGATCCAGGTAAATCCTTCTCTAAGTGCAACAATCACGCAATTACAATGTCCAAAATCACGCAATTTTGAAATCCTTATAATTCCAGTCACGCCACAGTGTACATTCGTGTGGCTATACAGTGTAACCACGGTAACTCAAATCCTGATTTTTTTAAAAAAAGAAAACAACAAGTGTGTTTGGCCAGGAAGTGCCGCAATCGCAGACCACAGACCAACCGACGGTACCACGGGGCAGAGACATCAGTACACAGAACAAAAAAAACAATGACGCACGCAGGCAATATAGGCTAAGACACAACAATAGCAAAGCAACCAGCTCTCCCTTCCTCAGTGAGGCAATTACAAACACAGAAAGGACACAAAGCACAATGTACACCACAAAACCAAGAAAAAACATTAAACACATTTGAGCCGGTATCCAGCGTAAGATACAAGTTGGCATATGCGCACATCGAAGACTCTGATCAGACTGCGCATCTGCGCAGTCTGATCAGAGTCTTTGTTGGGCGCTCTCTGGGTAGCCAACTCACGTTGCCCAACGTTCTTCAGTTGGAAAACTAAGACTCTGATCAGACTGTGCGGGAGCCCAGACTGATTTGAGTTTTCGTTTTAAGCACATGCCAACTTGTACCTTATGCTGTATTAGGTTAGTAATTAAAGAGTTTCCAACAACTATATTTTACTCAATATTGTTAGTTCCTTGATGCTTCAGGTCTTCGAGGCGATAAAAGCCATTACTGACTTGCTGTGCTTCTATCTCCTAACACTTACATGTTTACTTATAAAACCGTAATCGGACAAATGTAAGCCTTATTCAGCCTTACATTTGTCCGATTACGGTTTTATAAGTAAACAATATACTGGAGCCATTTACAACCAGGCAAGCATATAATGTAGGAACGCTATAGGCCATTCGAATGGCGTTTGGCTGGTGGACCAACGGTGGCCCCTGCGTATCTCTTTATTGCTCGTAGCATATATATAGGTAAGTCGGTACTTAAATTCGTATTGAAATACCATTTTTCGTACAAGCGTTGTCTAAACCCTAAACACCAGTATATCTAAGCATGGCATGGCACTAACCTTTTCAAAGCTACATACAGGGTTTGACAAGCAGTTAATATCCAGTTCAGATGGCGCAAGCACTGCGCCATCTGAACAGGATCTTTACTATTGTTATAACGTTTATTGTAGATGGCTTCATCCCTTTTCAGGAAATGAACCCTTCAAAAACTATATAATTGGGTGATTTGTAGTTAATAGAATTGTAAGCACTTCTCTATACATGTTTATAATATAAACATGTTTAGAATATAATCATATTTATAAAGAGAGTATTTTACCTAGTGTGTACCGGTTTCTTCTCATGGTAGGGGCTGCTCATAATACTCTAAAGAGGATTTAGCAGGACGAATGAAAAAGCAAGTTAAATGTATAAAGCTATATAGGCTGTGAATATTCAATATTTCTAATCTGTCTCTTGGTATAACAGAAAACAGTAGGAATATTGATGACTTCCTTAAACTGCTGAAACATGGTGGCATATCATTTCCCGATAAACTTTAATGTGGATTTATTGATATCCTTAAATATAGGCCCCGCCGTCTTCGAGGTTTCCGACCAAGTACATGTAAGACTCAACTCATTCTGCTCAGCTACAGAGACAAGCTAGAATATTGAAACATTGCATGTTGTAAGATTAGCTACATGTACCATACTCGCCAGAGAGCGAATAACAAGGGCGCTGACCAGCCTGCGCGGATGCGCAGGCTGG
This sequence comes from Loripinus fragilis, assembly GCA_964019695.1. Lineage (NCBI taxonomy): Eukaryota > Metazoa > Mollusca > Bivalvia > Lucinida > Lucinidae > Loripinus > Loripinus fragilis. The sequence continues at coordinate 34,556,063 of OZ026518.1, forward strand.
TCTGCGCCTTTTTTTTTATTCGCATGCAACAAAGTCATGTTTTCTCCGACGATGCCCAAATGATCCATCTCGCTGGGGACACAATCAAATCAGCTTTCAAATGTGTATCTTGCTGGGTTTCTAAAATGGAATTTTCCAGCTAATGGACTGCTCTAATCCATTAGTTATCAATAAATAATTTGTCGAAGAAAGCGAACAAATAGTCCCTAATGATCCGGGATTGTTTTGTATTTTGCACATGCTATTCCTGTCTCACTGTCCTACTCAGTAATTGTGTTCTGGCATGCAGAGAGTTTGAATCGGGATTTAATACAATATCATTTCCACTTCTAGTACTAGTATTAATACATTGCTGGCTTTAAGATACACCGACGTCTGATTGTCAGCATCAGTTCATTACTGGCTTTGAGATACACCGGCGTCTGATTGTCACTGACACTTTGAGATACACCGGCTTCTGATAGTCACACACACTTTGAGATACACAGGCGTCTGATTTTCACTGACACTTTGAGATGCACCGTTGTCGACACAATTCATTGCTGTCTTTGGGATGCACCGGCGTCTGATTGTCACTGGCATTATTCATTGGTGGCATGGAGATGCATCGGCGTATGATTGTCACTGATACAAATCATTGCTGACTTTGATATGCACTGACACAATTCATTGCTGACTTCCCAGTAAACACGTAAAATCGGGCCGCTATCGGTCGGCAAATGAAGCGCCATCCGAATGAGATGCACCTGTGTCTGATTGTCACCTGAGACAATCCGTTGCTAGCTTTGAGATACACCTGCGTCTGATTGTCAATGACACGATTCATTGCTGGCTTTGAGATACACCTGCGTCTGATTGTCAATAACACAAATCCTTGCTGGTTTTGAGATACACCTGTGTCTGATTGTCACTGACACAATTCATTGCTGGCTTTGAGATACTCCGGCGTCTGATTGTCACTGACATAAATCATTGCTGGCTTTGAGATGTACCAGCGTCTGATTGTCACCTGACACAATTCATTGCTGGCTTTGAGATGCACTGGTGTCTGATTGTCAATGACACGATTCATTGCTGGCTTTGAGATAAACTGGCGTCTGTCATGATTGTCACTGACACATTTCATTGCACGCTTTGAGATACTCCGGCGTCTGATTGTCACTGATATAATTCATTGCTGGCTTTGAGATGCACCTATGTCTGATCGTCACTGACACAATCCATTGCTGGCTTTGATATGCACCTGTGTCTGATTGTCACTGGCACAATTTATTTCTGCCTTTGAGATACTCCGGCGTCCGATTGTCACTGACACAATTCATTGCTGGCTTTAAGATGCACCTGTGTCTGATTGTCACTAACACAATTCATTGCTGGCTTTCAGATGCACCTGTGTCTGATTGTCACTGACACAATTCATTGCTGGCTTTGAGATGCACCTGTGTCTGATTGTCACCTGACACAATTCATTGCTGGCTTTAAGATGCACCTGTGTCTGATTGTCACTAACACAATTCATTGCTGGCTTTCAGATGCACCTGTGTCTGATTGTCACTGGCATAATTCATTTCTGGCTTTGAGATGCACCTGTGTCTGATTGTCACCTGACACAATTCATTGCTGGTGTTGAGGTGCACCTGTGTCTGATTGTCACTGACATAATTCATTGCCGGCTTTGAGATGCACCTATGTCTGATCGTCACTGACACAATTCAATGCTGGCTTTGATATGAACCTATGGCTGATTGTCACTGGCACAATTTATTTCTGCTTTTGAGATACTCCGGCGTCTGATTGTCACTGACACAATTCATTGCTGGCTTTAAGATGCACCTGTGTCTGATCGTCATGTGACACAATTCATTGCTGGCTTTCAGATGCACCTGTGTCTGATTGTCACTGACACAATTCATTGCTGGCTTTGAGATGCACCTGTGTCTGATTGTCACCTGACACAATTCATTGCTGGCTTTGAGATGCACCTATGTCTGATCGTCACTGACACAATTCAATGCTGGCTTTGATATGAACCTATGGCTGATTGTCACTGGCACAATTTATTTCTGCTTTTGAGATACTCCGGCGTCTGATTGTCACTGACACAATTCATTGCTGGCTTTAAGATGCACCTGTGTCTGATCGTCATGTGACACAATTCATTGCTGGCTTTCAGATGCACCTGTGTCTGATTGTCACTGACACAATTCATTGCTGGCTTTGAGATGCACCTGTGTCTGATTGTCACCTGACACAATTCATTGCTGGCTTTGAGATGCACCTGTGTCCGATTGTCACTGACACAATTCATTGCTGGCTTTAAGATGCACCTGTGTCTGATTGTCACTAACACAATTCATTGCTGGCTTTCAGATGCACCTGTGTCTGATTGTCACTGACACAATTCATTGCTGGCTTTGAGATGCACCTGTGTCTGATTGTCACCTGACACAATTCATTGCTGGCTTTAAGATGCACCTGTGTCTGATTGTCACTAACACAATTCATTGCTGGCTTTCAGATGCACCTGTGTCTGATTGTCACTGGCATAATTCATTTCTGGCTTTGAGATGCACCTGTGTCTGATTGTCACCTGACACAATTCATTGCTGGTGTTGAGGTGCACCTGTGTCTGATTGTCACTGACATAATTCATTGCCGGCTTTGAGATGCACCTATGTCTGATCGTCACTGACACAATTCAATGCTGGCTTTGATATGAACCTATGGCTGATTGTCACTGGCACAATTTATTTCTGCTTTTGAGATACTCCGGCGTCTGATTGTCACTGACACAATTCATTGCTGGCTTTAAGATGCACCTGTGTCTGATCGTCATGTGACACAATTCATTGCTGGCTTTCAGATGCACCTGTGTCTGATTGTCACTGACACAATTCATTGCTGGCTTTGAGATGCACCTGTGTCTGATTGTCACCTGACACAATTCATTGCTGGCTTTGAGATGCACCTGTGTCTGAATGTCACTGGCATAATTCATTGCTGGCTTTGAGATGCACCTGTGTCTGATTGTCACTGACACAATTCATTGCTGGCTTTGAGATGCACCTGTGTCTGATTGTCACCTGACACAATTCATTGCTGGCTTTGAGATGCACCTGTGTCTGAATGTCACTGGCATAACTCATTTCTGGCTTTGAGATGCACCTGTGTCTGATTGTCACTGACATAATTCATTGCCGGCTTTGAGATGCACCTATGTCTGATCGTCACTGACACAATTCAATGCTGGCTTTGATATGAACCTATGGCTGATTGTCACTGGCACAATTTATTTCTGCTTTTGAGATACTCCGGCGTCTGATTGTCACTGACACAATTCATTGCTGGCTTTAAGATGCACCTGTGTCTGATCGTCATGTGACACAATTCATTGCTGGCTTTCAGATGCACCTGTGTCTGATTGTCACTGACACAATTCATTGCTGGCTTTGAGATGCACCTGTGTCTGATTGTCACCTGACACAATTCATTGCTGGCTTTGAGATGCACCTGTGTCTGAATGTCACTGGCATAATTCATTTCTGGCTTTGAGATGCACCTGTGTCTGATTGTCACCTGACACAATTCATTGCTGGTGTTGAGGTGCACCTGTGTCTGATTGTCACTGACATAATTCATTGCCGGCTTTGAGATGCACCTATGTCTGATCGTCACTGACACAATTCAATGCTGGCTTTGATATGAACCTATGGCTGATTGTCACTGGCACAATTTATTTCTGCTTTTGAGATACTCCGGCGTCTGATTGTCACTGACACAATTCATTGCTGGCTTTAAGATGCACCTGTGTCTGATCGTCATGTGACACAATTCATTGCTGGCTTTCAGATGCACCTGTGTCTGATTGTCACTGACACAATTCATTGCTGGCTTTGAGATGCACCTGTGTCTGATTGTCACCTGACACAATTCATTGCTGGCTTTGAGATGCACCTGTGTCTGAATGTCACTGGCATAATTCATTGCTGGCTTTGAGATGCACCTGTGTCTGATTGTCACTGACACAATTCATTGCTGGCTTTGAGATGCACCTGTGTCTGATTGTCACCTGACACAATTCATTGCTGGCTTTGAGATGCACCTGTGTCTGAATGTCACTGGCATAACTCATTTCTGGCTTTGAGATGCACCTGTGTCTGATTGTCACCTGACACAATTCATTGCTGGCTTTTAGATGCACCGGTGTCTGATTGTCACTGGCTTAATTCATTTCTGGCTTTGAGATGCACTTACGTCTGATTGGCACATGTCATAATTCTATTACTGGCTTTGAGATGCACCTGTGTCTGATCGTCACTTGACACAATTCATTTCTGGCTTTGAGATGCACCTGTGTCTGAATGTCACTGACATAATTCCTTGCTAGCTTTAAGATGCACCGGTGTCTGATTGTCATTGGCATAATTCCTTTCTGGCTTTGAGATGCACCGGTGTCTGATTGTCACTGACAACATTCATTGCTGGCTTTGAGATGCGCCTATGTCTGATTGTCACCGACATAATTCATTGCTGGCTTTGAGACGTTCCTGTGTCTGATTGTCACCTGACAACATTCATTGCTGGCTTTGAGATGCATATGTGTCTGATTGTCACTGACAACATTCATTGCTAGCTTTGAGATGCGCCTATGTCTGATCGTCACCTGACACAATTCATTGCTGGCTTTTAGATGCACCGGTGTCTGATTGTCACTGGCATAATTCATTTCTGGCTTTGAGATGCACTTGCGTCTGATTGGCGCCTGTCATAATTCTATTACTGGCTTTTAGATGCACCTGTGTCTGATCGTCACCTGACACAATTCATTTCTGGCTTTGAGATGCACCGGTGTCTGATTGTCACTGACAACATTCTTTGCTGGCTTTGAGATGCGCCTATGTCTGATTATCACCGACATAATGCATTGCTGGCTTTGAGACGCACCTGTGTCTGATTGTCACTGACAACATTCATTGCTGGCTTTGAGATGCATATGTGTCTGATTGTCACTGACAACATTCATTGCTGGCTTTTAGATGCGCCTATGTCTGATTCTCACCTGACACAATTCATTTCTTGCTTTGAGATGCACCTGTGTCTGAATGTCACTGACATAATTCCTTGCTAGCTTTGAGATGCACCGGTGTCTGATTGTCACTGGCATAATTCATTTCTGGCTTTGATATGCACCTATGTCTGATTGACACCTGACACAATTTATTTCTGGCTTTGAGATGCATATGTGTCTGATTGTCACTGACAACATTCATTGCTGGCTTTGAGATGCGCCTATGTCTGATTGTCACCTGACACAATCCATTGCTGGCTTTGAGATGCACCTGTGTCTGATTGTCACCTGACACAAATCATTTCTGGCTTTGAGATGCACCTGTGTCTGAATGTAACTGGCACAATTCATTTCTGGCTTTGTGATGCACCTGTGCCTAATTGTCACTGGCACAATTCATTTCTGGCTTTGAGATGCACCTGTGTCTAATGGTCACTGGCGCAACTCATTGCTGGCTTTGACACAATACAGGTGATGACAGGTATTCAGGTCAGTGATACAGGTATCACTTAAAGGTATCACTAACAGCTACTCGAAGAATGATCTATTAGAATTTAAATAAAATTGAAAACTTACCACCCAGCAATTAGTGTAGGCCGCTGTGTAATCCCGTGGGAATTTTTGGGTAAAAGTGTCAAACATACATTTTCTTGTAGAAAAATGCATTCTGTTTAAGAAAAAATATGTTTCCAATTTTTTCATGCCGTTTTAACGTCATTGTGACGTCACAAAGTGGTGTACCCATTTTTGGCTTATTTAGGGCTTGAAAATTGAGCACTATGAATTCCAGCTGGCGCAAACATGTACTATAGTAATATTACTGGCGATAAATTGTATTTGGAGCATAGACTCTGACTCAGAATTTTAAAGAGGTTACTTTAACTTCAAAATGATGCCAAGAGAGGAAAAAAATGACGTCAGTATCAAAATGAAAAGTATGTTATAGTGAAAACTCAAATGACATTAAATCACAATATGCTAATATACCCTCCTCTCCCACTGCTGGAATATTGTACACTACGCTTTACTGAAACTACATGATATAAGATACAAAATGACACATGTAATCTCTCTGACCTGTAACAGCCATGTTAACTACGTTACTCTATTGTAATTACAAATCCTATTGTGCAAATACGAAGTTATATCTAATTCTTATTTATCGACGTGCTGATTGCCTTAAAAGCATTTATCAAATAGCAGCAGACAGTAAGTATGCGTTTAAACAATACACCTCTATGAAATGACAGATATATATGTTACTTACATCAAATGTATTACCACTTAATGTAATACTATCACTAGACGATAGGCTGCCAAAATACCCCTGAGGGAGAGTTTTGTACACTGCATCTTTCTAAAACCAAAATATGTAAGCCACAGAATAATGTATATTTACTCTATAGCGGTTACAGAGTTACTTCTTTACCCTGAAATAACAGGAATTCCTATCAAATTGTTCCTTATTCCTACGTGAAAATATAAGCTAGACTTTTAAGTGTATTAATATGATTCTCTCAAAAGAAAGGCCTGTTAGCACTGTTATATACTTTACTTTCTTTTAAATCCATTATGTTAAAGCAAAAACAGCAATTTATGAGTTTACACTGCTAGTGGTTTATTTACTGTCATTTAACTGCCAGTAATTGCCATTAACTGAAATATCAAAATATCAACAAGCATTGATAATAAGGGAAGAAGTGTTAGTCTAAATCACATAAAACGTCATTTCAAGTCCATGTATTTTATCAAATTTATAAACAGCATTTTAGATGCTGCTTATTTTATGATCCATCAATGTTTCTTTAATGCAAATAATGATATCTTTTATCTCACTGACACTCTTGTATTTGCTTCATTTTACACATGAAATGATATATTAAAAAAGACGCTATTCTTCACTGACTACACCTCATTTTAGATGACACAATAGTATTAAGCATGAAGTAGCTTTAAGTTAGTAAGATCTATCACACATTGTGTAACCCTACTATTGATTACACCAACTGTATTGATAAAGACAAAATCTTACTCAGAATTCGATAAAAAGTAAGTTATGCAGACTTAGGTCTAAATCGTGACCTTTATTCTTGTCTTCTGAAACAATAAACTGAAGTGTTTTGGATACTTAACGACTATTTCCCAACATATGAGTATGACACACACCAAACTTATTCTTATGGTTATAATCGCTTTATATCTGAAGAAAGATGTCTAGTTTGGTGAAGTAAGAATACTATTTATGTTGGTAAAATGCATAACAAGATAAGTTTAAGGAGCATGTTACACTTATCTTCCATTCTGTCTGGTTCTAAAATTTTGTGAAGCATTGAACAGACAGCATTTGTTCTAATGGTTCATGATAGTCATACATTTGAAAGAAAATGGTTTATCACCTAGAAAAACTCCCTGGCATTGTTAGTATAGCATATATACTGTAGTCATTGCTATATTAATGGACCAAAATAAAGTATTGGTTAATTTGTTTTGCATAGTTCTATCAATTAGATTTAGTCTTGAAGATGAACTTTGTTTCAGATGATATCATTTTGATATTTAGCCAATCAAATGTGAACATTACGATAGATACAAAACACATCCAATTACTTCTTTGTATATTTCAAATCAAACAAAATAGATTAACAGTAGTAATGGAAAGACTAATTAAAAGGATTTAGCCCATTTGATTATGGTACTTTGCAAGTGAGCAATCATTTTCAACTGAGAAGTGAGTCCTCTTAATGCTGATATTAGCTAGAACAGTTAACATTTTTGCGTGCTTCTTTTTAATCTATATCCTGGTGAGTTTACAACTTATTCAAATGTTCAATACACACATATAACTCTTTATTATTCCATTTACCATATTTACAATGTTCCTGTAATATTTTGTCAAAGTCACAGTCAGTTCAGGTATGTAAGCATGTATGCTAAAACTAAGTGAGAGCTTATACTTGCACTTTCTAATTTCACTTTTCTATCCAGCATTCTAAAAGAACATTGTAAAATCTATTTTACAATAACTTTAATTTTACCTGATCAAATTTGGCCGGACATAATTTGGGCTGATAAAATTTGTATTTAAATTGGTATTGAAGTAACAATTGACCTTTAACTAGTTTCCTTGAATATGGTCATATCTAATGTGATCATTGCCTTAGAGTAAAACTCACCACTATTTTCCTATTATTGGTTGAGCAAGTGACCAGAAGTACTTAGTTGATGTGATTGACAGTTTCGTTAATTAGACAACGAAAGCTATGTTGAATATAAACTTGAATTAATTTAAAAGCTTCAGCAATGCCTCACCATCTGCATACGCAACTAGATGCCAGGATACAAATTGATTTGGTGAAGTCCCTTTAAACAATAACTGATTACATGCAGTTATAATACAAACCTCCCTCAAAACATTTAGTAATTAGAAGGGTTACCATTTTATGGTAATTGAACCTAAACAAACATGGATACATGGAATCTAGCCTGTATCATGCAACGTAACTAGATACGTGTACCCATAATTTGAACAACTGTAAACAGTTACATAACGTGATTGATTTTACTGATTATAATTATTTCAATTTAACTTAGATTTTTCCTGATAAATATTACAAAACAAATCTCTAAACTTACCATGATATATTAGCTTTTCAGGCTCAATTATATATCGTCTTTGACAACATTTTTGATAAACATGGGGCCTTATGATATACTTTATACAGCTTCATAATGTTATGTTAACAAATTCGACAGAAAATGGGAATGTATCCTTCTAAGTGCTGGTCTTGAGAGCTATCATTTTATTTGCTTATGAGTTTTAAGATCTATAATTTTAGGCAAATCATTTTTGAAGATATAAAAAGTTTAAAAATATAATATTTTGCAAATGTTGCATGAGTGAATTGATACATTTTTTCAGACAAACAGAAACCTGGATATCTATAACAAAAACAATTCATTTTTCCATGCGAACCAAACAAGTGTTGTGCTTTAACAACAACATAATCTAGGACTAAGATTTGGTACCAGTAAAATGCATTTAAGCCCCCCCCCCCCCTCCCGCTGCAGTGGCCAAGGCAGCTATCCGTTCTAAGCCGGTGGTTTGTTGCTGTTGATCCTTAGCTTATTGTTGCTCCCATTGTTTGTTGTGGCTTTGTGTTTGGTCCTTGTTTTGGTATCCAATACTTTGTGTCCTTCTAGTGTTGCAATCACCTTTATGGGGAAAAGAGAGTTGGTTACTTTACTTTAATTGTGTTCCTGATGTCTTGTGGCTGCTAGTGTTCTGTCGCTCTTCCCACGGTACCATGTGTTGATTGTGGTATTTCTTTCATACTTACTTGGTTTTTTGAAATGATATCAAATACCATAATTATAACGTATAATATAAGGAATTAAGCAAGTCATATACAGTCTTGAAAGCTGTGATATACGTTAAATATTGCCACACAAATAACAAATAACAATAAGATAATTAACACCAGAAATGATTTTGGACACAGCCTTTTACTATTGAATTTCAATATAATGCTCATACATGGTGTTTTAAGGTTTTCATATAGCATTACATACAATTTTAGAATGAAAATATTCTTATCTTATTTAACATCCTTTTTGGTGGTATCATATTAAACAGCATATAACTCTTAAAGTTTTTTTGTTGTTGATAAAAACAAGCTGCTTGCAGTTATGAAATGGCCCATTAATTGTCTTTTGGAACATTTAGTTCAAATATGAAATGAGAAGCTTATTAAATGAAACTATTTAACAACATTTCAATGGTTTTACAGGGGGAGGGGTAGTTTAAATGTAACATAAATGACTTTACAATGGGCCCTAATAACTTAAACATATTTTTGTAGCAAATGAAATGTTCTTGTGCAATAAATGAATGTTTGGTCAACTTGATTATACCGGTACTACCTTAAAAACCTTATTTACATTATTTGTGTTTTAGATAATTGAGGGGTAACGTAGTTAACATGCTGTAACAGCCAAACGCCCAAGCCGTCAGAGAGCTAGCATACTTCAAAAAGCTTAGCTAGAAACATTAATTTATGCAAACATTTGATTTTAATCGCAAGGCACACACAATCTTTCCAGAAGTATATTTCTGTACACAGTATTTTTGCTGCATACTGACATCAAATTGACGTCAATTTGACGTAAAATTGAAGTCCACGTTGAATTGATTTTCATTTCTGTCCTCCTATCGAGGTTTTCAACCACTTCAACGCAATAAACAACATTACAATGCGATTAATATAGGTGTATACAGCACTAGCAGATATAAACTGTTTGATTCATGTAAAAATACGGTACGTCATTTTGTGACGTCACTGTGACGTTAATACTGCAAGGAAAAATTGGAAACATTGTTTTCCTTAAACTGCATATACTTCTCTAGTTGAAAATCAACATTAATTACTTTTACCCAAAATTTCCCACGGGAGCCCAAATTTCGACACAGCGGCCTACACTAAATTCTAAACTCAGAAATGCAACTGATACATGGAAGGGTACTAGGTAAGGACGGGAGCTCCCAATAAATATCTAAAAGTGGACCACCACTGTTCTTTCTCCAGCGGGCCAATAGTGGTCCGAGTCTGTTTACTGGCTGGGAAACTCCTGCTTCTAAAAGATCGAGATCAAACAGGTGTCTATCAAATCTGCGTCTGAACTGTTTGCCTGATCTGTGTTTGAACTGTTTGACCATGTCTCATAAAAACGTACTTGTTTTGCAAAATGGCGATGCTAAAATCGAACACATGCAATCGTTGAACAACTCTATTTATGCCTCTCATTCTGTTCTAAATCGCACGTATTATCTGACATTTGGATGCTGATGCACATTATCAATAATAAAACGAATTTGCGTGGGATCAAATATTCATTAAGTGTAATCAACACTTTCTCTGTTCTAACAATTCCGATGCCTCCAGTCTTGTCGCATTGTTTGGCATTTTATCAATGGGATATTTTGGGTTTACAAATAAAATCACGGGATGCTGCATAAATAATCCCGATTTAAAATCAAATTTTGCTTTTGCCGCTTTCACCAGCACATGAGAAAAACGTAGTTTTATCGGATATGTGCGGAAGTATCTAATCAGCCTGTAAAAAAGGGGGCCAGCATCGGCACGAGTCTTAACCTGGCTGGGTAAGTCAATACTTCGTGCGTGAATCCTACCCCCCCCCCCCCCCAATCCCCCAGGGAATTTTGAAGACATATCCTATCTTAAAGATAATTTCAAGCTGCATCTATTATACTTCTTTCAGTCACTGGCTCTGGTGAACGAATTTCCTTTGAGGTTTCATCAGCAAACAATTATGTGTGTGTGTGTGTGTGTGCGTGCGTGCGTTCGTGCGTGCATGAGTGTGTTACTGATGCATTACTTTTAACAGATTAAATATAACTCGGTCACACACAATCACAACTGCTCTCCATTTTATGAGCAAAGAGCAAGAACTTTTGCCACTCCAAAATTTAACTCCACTCCACTCCAATACTCCATTCCAAACCTTCACTCCAAGATTCCACTCAATTGAATACACGGTGCCCATGCATTTGTATGAACATGTGGCTCAAGAACTATGAGCATTTTCACTAACTGACCACGGACGGACGGACTCATACAGTTATTACAGTGCCAAGTGCGGATCCAGAGGGGGGACAGGGGGTCCGGACCCCCCCCCCCTGGAAAATCACAAGTTATATAGGTTTCTATAGGGAATAAGCAATTGGACCCCCCCCCCCCCCCCCTGGAAAAAGTAGGACCCCCTGGAAAATGTTGGACCCCCTCTGGAACCTTGAAAAATGATAGATTTCTTTGAAATTGACCATTTGACTTCTGTAAAATAAGCTGAGGACTAAAAAAAAAAGAAAAAAAACGTTGTCAGAGCTTTTTTTTGTCAGACTGACCTGGACCCCCCCCCCCCCCCCCCTGACGAAAATTCCTGGATCCGCGCATGAGTGCAGACCCAAGAGTCGTGCAATATTTTTCTGGGAGGGACTTTTTGTACTTGACGCCTTTTCTCATTATTTTGCCTGCGTTGCACAAACAAACGACGAGAAATTGCGCTAAAATACGACCACAAACCACAACCATGATTAAGTTGCTGATAATTTATTCTTTAAAGCACTCCTTCAACAGTGAGAGAGATCAAGCATAAAGGTGAACATGTGGCTAGGTACATGCACGTATTAGATAATCAAATCACTGCGAGTATTGATATGACTATTGCTTCACAACGCTGACGTGTTAGACAGGTTACAGTCTGAAACATTGTTATGATTGTTATGATTTAAAGGGAAAAATCAATGCAAATTTCATCTTTTATCAAACATAAATAGGTAAAGAGATCAAACTTCAAATTGTTTTGGCAGTGTAAACTGTTCATTAACATCACTACATGGCCCAGTTTATTTAGCAACAAATTCTAGCCTCTTCTAGTCAGATGTTAAACAGAGCCATCAGAATTATAAATTAGACTAGCTGCAAATATATGAAATGAGCCTCGGCACGAGATTTCCAACAATGTGGCATTTTGACATGAATAGACTCAGAGGAGCCTGTGCCTCCTTTTAAGCATAGACACGCCAAATGATTTCCGGTCAGTAGCTTAACAATCATAGAGTATTCAAGCGACTAGCAAAGGCTTGATCAGACTGCGCGTATGTGCAGGCTGGTCTGAGCCTTTGCTGGTCGCACATACCACATTATTGGAAATCTCATGTGGTGGCTCAAATAGACTCGCACATTGGTAGAAAAAATGTTTTAAGGACTGGAGCCAGTCCACTGATGTGTGTGCCAGGCTTGATGGTGTAAACTTACACATACTTTCCTAATATATAAACTTGAGGCCAACATTTCTTCAGTGATAAATTTTAAAACACTCATGAAGTTATTCAACGTGTCAATACAATCGAACAGAACATTGCTTTTAAAGCAGTTGAAAGATCCGTGGCTGTTCAGGTGCCATAAAATTTGGCGTAGAGTTACACTCATTTTGACAGTGTACATTAACATCACTATATGGCCGCTTTTTGAAATAATAAAACTGTTGTAGCCAACGTAATTAGACTAACAAGAGTATGGTCAGGGCAAAAAAATCAGTTTATTTCTTGTTTTTACGATTTTTCCTTCATATTTAACGTTTTCATTAACATTTATGAATATACAAATTATACAAATTAGACAATGAACACATCCACAATGAATGGTCATGGCAGACATTTTATCAATTTTACAATAATATTATTTTTACTTTTAAGTAAACCATACAAATATTGTCTATTATTAAACATATATGAGTAGGCACATTTTGCCTACTTTCTCCAATTTTAGAATAAAATTTTCCTGTAGAAACTTATATGCAGTGCATTCTAACAAAAAATGCTGTTCATTTTCTATTGCTCTTGTATTGCAAATCGTGCAGATCCTATCATGTATATCTACCTTTTTCGATAGCCAGATTATGAGCACTGATTCTCATTTTTGCCAAAACTGAACTATCCAATCTATAACTTAAAATATCTACATACTGTGCACGTGTTTGAATTTTGTAAATGTTTTTGTAAAAATCTAATTTAGAACTAAGCTAAACTTAAGCCAAGTTCGGGCACTTTTAAACTCATTATTTCTCACCAAAGGCTAATAAAATATCAATGAATTTTGACTATATATGTGCATTTTAATGGGCAAACGTTCAGTGTTGTTTTGGGACAGTTTTCTTTCACTCCAAAGTTTTTGGGCTAAAAATGCAAAAGTCCACTTTTTTAAAGAAAAAATGGATTTGAGCGTAGTTTTTTTTTAAAAAAAATGAAGTGTATGTGGTTTCAAACTGGTCTACTCGACTTGAAAAACACTAAACAATTGAAATTTTCCTATGGTAGATTTTTTACGCATTTATAAAGTATCGCATTTTTTTGAAATTTTTCAAGACTTTTGAAATTCATCAGTAGCTCATGCTAAAATTGTTAAATGCACTTTATTTTATCTGAAAACTGTAGGGCAAACACAGTAGAACTCGATTAGTCCATTTTTGACGATTAAAATTTTACGACTACAGCACACTTCCGGTTTCAATGTGAAAGTTTAAAATTCAATTTGATAGCATTATGTTGTTGTTGTTTTCAATTCTCAAAACGAACGGTGACGTCTAGTGATAATGAATAATCGCTGAAAATTTCAATGCCGTGTCGCTGATAATAAAGCGTACAGAGCAGTGCCAAGTATGTATGTAAATTGCAAAGGCACGTATGCGCAGGCTGATCTGAGACTTTGCTGGTCGCACATACCAAATTGTTAGAAATCTCATGTCGCGGCTCATATGTAATGTGTGCACGTTCAGCTCACGACCTTTGTCCGCTACCCGCGGGCCGGACAGCTCGATTAATGAGTCTCATCATGTACAAGCGTGTGAATGAATATTTATGCATCAGAATATTTTCTCGAAGATTCATTCTAATGGTCGTTGGGGATCAGCTGTTTAATCAGTATATCTGTGGGAAGTATTGCTAACAAAACCAAATAGGCATCGTTTGTGAGCCACGGCATTAGAAATCGGTATTTGTGGAAATGCAAGTATAACTATACAGTTTGTGTTACGAATATGGCGAATATCACGAACTAACCTATGATGCTGTGTTGTTCTAATTTCAGTTTTTATTAGTTTCATTTTAACCGTATCCATGGTTTCCGTTGAGAATTACGGTCACCGTTTAGGTATCATTGTACTGTGAGTTTGGGTGCAATAGAATTTATGAGCATGTATATATATATATATAGAAACAAGTCCGAATGAACGGTCAGAACCCTGACATCAGTTTGGTCATGGTTCAATTTTCAGATTTGAAACTGACAGCTCCAGGGGCCTGATCCGGATCCAAATTGTTCGACACTCTGGTGGTATTTCTGAAAATTGAGCCAGTGCATGAGATTTCCAACAATGTGGTATGTGCGACCAGCGAAGCCTCAGATCAGCCTGCGCATATGCGCAGTCGCTTGAGTATTCTATGATTATTAAGCTACTGACTGAACACCATTTGGAGTTTCTAAGCTTAAAAGGAGGCTGCAGAGGCTCGTCCGAGTCTACACTTGTCAAAATGTTAAATTGTTGGAAATCTCATGCCGGGGCTCAAATAATGTTGTGAAAAAGTTAATTTTGAAAAAAAGCAGACGACGACAAAAAACATGCAAAATTATCCAGCATGCAGTTAAAATCATACCATCTATCACCCACCATTCGGGTCGTTACAGCTGCCTACCCGGGGTGGTGCTATTAAACCTTGTCTAGCAACAGTTTGATTTTGGGATAAAACATCTGTCGTGTTTTGGTAATATGAAACTGTTTACAAAATCACTCTGTGGTTTTACTGTTTCGATTCACACGAACAATAAAGAGAGGGAAAGACAGGTTGGGCAGAGAAAAGGCTAACCATTATTGCAGCGGGGACAGGTGTAACCACACATGATTTCGCTGTATCAGCGTTGTGCGTGCAAGCCTTCGAGAAGGTAGCTTAGCATTGTACAGTATCTTTTCAGTGACAGAACCAAGCTTCGTGACTCAGAAAAACGCACGCAAGCAAAATAATCCCAGATCCGAGACTGTTCAGGAACAGTATAATCAGGTACAATTTAAATTCACCAACATATTTATTGGATTTTAGAAATTCGGCACTTAACTAATTAATTGAATACGGAGAAATCACAAGTGATCATTAACTGGCTGACCGATTGATTGGGTTGATTGATTGACCAACAAGTTTATTTCGTTTATCAAAAAACCTGACGATCTATAGAGGAAAAACGGATGTTCACGTAAACGCGCGCCAATATGGTGCACCTGGTACGGGTGTGCAAGTGTCCAACTGATGTTATTGAATAAAATCATCTTTTTGCATTATTTCATCAATAAGATTTGCTAAAACTAGGATAAGCCAGGCCCAGTCTTACAAACAAACCCACTGACCAGCCTCATATTGAGGCTGCTGAGGTAATTGGTGGAAGTTAATAATAACAGCAGGGTAGGGCAGATATTCGCCTGCCAATGTGGTCACTAATTAAGAGCACTTGGCCTGGACTTAAGCTTAGAAGTTGAGACAATGTATACAATGTGCTCAATTAACATTTATTATTATCAGTTATTATTTGCTTTTATATATACATTGTAGCAACAGCATAGGCAAAGCAAAATGGACTTGCGTGCTCATTGGCATTTAAAATGGAATTGAAAAACATCTTAATTTACATGTTTTAACATGTGTTCTTAGAAATGATTTAAAATACAAAATGATTTAATAGCTACACAAACAACAACTATAAATCTGTAAAATAAATGAGCAGTCTGATCAACATCATATAATTGGTATTGCTTTTATGATTGAGTGACTCAGGCACATTTACATTGCATCTGTCAAGACTAGTAATAACATTTCGCATAACACGTACTATAAGACAGTGAGATCGTATTGTTATTGAAAGATTTAACGGTTTGGGATTTAGCTTATCTAAACTTTTTGTGGATTAATACTTGTACTGTTGAATTACAATAGCAATAATCATGCATTCATGAAAAAGAAATGCGGCGGTCGACTTTCCGAACCAAAAGCCGAATGGGCTCTGTTGACAGCCTTTCAATAACAACTAACATTAACTGTGTATGGCCAAGATAGCCACAATGTTAAAACAGGCCAATAATACGCAGGCTGTTTTGGGTCTTCCTTGTTCGCATTGGCATTCCTCATGGTATTCAAACTAAAGATTTGAAGAAGAGCAAATAAATTATAAATTGAAAGATTGAACCCGTAAAGCGCCAAACACAAAAATAGATGAGTCTGCTGACAATGAGTTTTCATCTGGATCTAGAGAGTTTGCCCTTAAATCTTTGATTTTTCATCAAAATGCAGTTTATAACTTTTTTTTAAATTTACAGATTTATCTGGGCCAGTGGGTTTTTTTGCCGCTTTGCGAGTAAATATATTTGTTATGCCAAAAAAATGGAAATACAACATATACCCGTGTCATGAAAAAATCTACTTTTTGCATATGCATGCATCTTACCATTTGCTTTGTTTTTGTTATTTAATAGAGCCATCACTAATTTCTAAATAAAATTTCAAGCCTCAATCAATCTTCTGTAGCTGTGCAGATCGGTTTGTATCGGAACAGGCCAGAAGCATCGAAGATAGGTTTCTTACCACCAGGCTCATATTAAGAGGGAAATACATAGCCATGCTTTCAAAGTACTCTTTTTGCTCTTTTATGCTTTCATTTTTAATTGCAGAGTAAAATTAATGGACAACCGTTAGCCCAGTCAGTAGAGTTACTGACTCTTGATCGCAAGGTTGTGGGTTTGAATCTCACCAGGGGCCCGGTATTGTGTCCTTGAGCAAGACATTTTCTCCACATTGCTTGAAGTACTAGGTATACCCAGGAAACCGCCCCGACATGACTGAAATTGTTTTACTTTGGCGCTAAGCATCAACCCAAACAAAAGAGTATTATTATGTATCATATTATTATTCCACTGGACGGCGATTCCGCTACGCTCATGGCGATCAGGGTTTTTCTCTAAAATTATTCTAAATCGCAGCGGAAGCGTAGACGACCACACAATTTGGAGACTTGGCGCTTCAAGTACGCTTCCACTACATTTCTACTACGCTTCCGTAACCCAAGGTAGTTCAAGGTCAGCATGGCGGTGTAAAACAGCGTTTTTCGCGCTCATCAAAAATTGAGCTAAAATATAAGAAATTACGATTTCTATCGGACCAACTTTAATGAACATTAACAATAACATTTTATATGTTCATATAGTGCTATTTTTGTGACACTGGATTTCTGAAATGGATGATTTTGGACACTTTCTTTGTTGAGGTATGTCAACCAACGATATTACACATGTGAGCACTGTTCACGATACCGTTGCCATCCTGAGTCAAACCAGAGAAATACTGAATGACGATATATTTACACTGGATAACTACACCCATAGTCACAATCAGAGCCAGCGCATGACTCAAAATCGAGATATGGACCAGATTGCTCTAAGCGCAGATCAGACCCCCGGTTTAACAGAGCAGCAAACTTTACAGGCACATAGATTGCAAGAGGTCGAAATGCATCATATCAATAACACTAGTGCACAACCCGGTACAAATAACATCCTCGGTATTAACTCAACCTACAATAGCAACAGTGATACCCCGAGTTGGCTAACAAGTGTGCTTCAGGAATTTGACAAAAAATGGTCAAAAATTGAAACCCATCTGCAAAAACAAGATCACCGGTGGCAAAACGTAGCATCTCAGTTAGAGCATCAAAGTAGTCGAATGAACAATATGGAACAACAAATGAACCAACTTTCAGAACTACGAACATGTGTATCAGATACCCAAAATCAATTAACAAAACAGAGTACCCATCTCTCCGATCTTAGTGCAAAAATGAATGAATATGATAGGAGCATAAACCATTATAGTGATATATGCGATGATATCGTGCGCACATCAGCAGATAGTGATTCTAAAATTAACTATCTGTTAAAGAGGGTAGAGACCTTAGAATTAAACCAAGCCCAAATGCAATCACAAACGGCAGTGTATGAGGAAAAAGTAGTCGATCTCCAGTGTCGCTCCATGAGACAAAACCTGATTTTTACTGGTATAAGTGAGCCTGAGTTACCCGTAGGGGAATACGAAGATGTAAATTACACGTTGAGACGTTTCTTAAGAGAGGAGATGCACTTCGATCGCGATCGTAATATAGAAATTGAAAGAGTCCATAGACTAGGTAGACCAAGATACAACCAGCGCTATCCACGTCCAATAATTGCCAAATTTCTCAGATATCAAGATAAAGAAGATATACGGTTAGCAGCTCCAAAACGTCTGTATAGAACCCACTATGGTGTACGGGAACAATTCCCACCAGAAATCGAAGAAAAAAGAAAGGACCTTTACCCCATTGCTAAAGAATTTAGACAGAATAGAAATAACGTTGTCAGACTAGTAAGAGATAAACTTTATGTCAACGGGAAAGAAGTAGTAGCAGAACATAGGGATAAGAGCTTGGGGTTTAACGAAAATAGATACAGGCGACCAGATAGACAACCGACTAGTAACGCACAACACCGAGTTCAATGGCGGTATGCAACGAAAGAAGGTACAAGCTCAAACAGGAGGATTCAATCGACACGGTCGTCGATACATAGCGACTTTCAACAGCAGGACAATAGTAGCCGTGTAAACATTGAGGGTCCCAAACATTCGGATCAGAGACAAAAAAACAGACAGTCAGTTAGTTTTAAGGACAACAGTAAAAAAGAATACGTCCCATGGCAACTACCAATCAGAAATTCATTTAATCCGCTATCTGGGATAGACAGTGATTCTGGCTTAAATGCCACTCCATACATTACCTCCGGCAAGAAAAAGACGGTATCCCCCATTGACTCTGAATACTCAGCCAAAAAACGTAGAGGCAATCAGTATAAACACGCTAGGTCAGAAACACCCATGGATATTCAACAGATCGACGAGAGCAGTGACAATGATCCAAACACGGATTCGCAACACGATCTGCGCGACCCCCCATCAAAATCGTTGATTGGATACGAGAAGCTAAGTCACGCAGAGTCGAACGAGGAAAGTAATAAAATAAGCACGACATCGCGATATGACCCACACAGTGGATATAGTGAGGCGCCCCAGAAATCTATGGGCGCTTATGAAGATGCCCGTGAACCAGAGGCCAGCAGATCACTTTCTGATACACAAACCGCGACAAGTGTTAGTGGTATCTTCTTCTTCTCCCGTTAAGTGCAGGGCCCTCTCTGGAGCATTATCGCACTGAATATTTACAAGGTGCATCTGAGGCGTGGTTAAAAACTGGTAAAAGCGATTTAAAAACGGATAAAAACATTCCTCAGTTATATCTAGTAGTGACCGGGCAGCCCTCCCTTGAAGGTCTCCAAGGTTGGCGCTGTGACGACACACTCTGGTAGCTGGTTCCAAAGGCGTATCCCAGATGGAAAGAAGGAGCACCGATAGGCGTCGGTTCTACAGAATGGTTGTAGGTAGCGCATGGAGTTCCCTCGTGTACTGAGAGTGGCTGGAAGAAGAAGAGATGTAGCTGAGATGTCAATAAGGCCGTATGTAATCCTGTACATCATCACCATCTTTGCCTCTGTGCGTCTTTCTTGTAGGGTTTCCCATCCGAGGTTGGAAATCATTTCCGATACACTGCTTGTGGTGCGGTAGTCCCCTGTGACGAATCTTGCAGCGCGGCGTTGGACACCTTCCAACTTGTTGATGCTGGACTGTGTGTAGGGATCCCAGGCTGATGAAGCATATTCCAGGATGGGCCTGACCAAGGTTTGGTAGCTCTGCGCTTTGGTGTGGCTTGGGCAGTTGTACAGGTTTCTTCTCAGGAAAGCTAGACTGTTATTGGCCTTCTTTGTAACTTGGTCTACATGGGCATTCCATGAGAGGTTGTCTGTAAGGGTGACGCCAAGGTACTTCCCGGATTTGACAGTGGCGAGTTGGTGACCATGGATGGTATAAGAGCCAGTTATCTGAGTCCTCTTTTTGCTGATCCTGATGACCTCACACTTCAGCGGGTTGAAGGACATCTGCCAATCTCTTTCCCAGGTCTCTAGACGATTGAGGTCTTCCTGTAGTAAACAATAGCCAGGTACAACCCGTTTGTTGTACAGCACCAGAACCAGAGAAACGCAATAACCCGAACGATTTGATTACACGCGTACAGACAGATAAAACGTGTTTAAACGAGGACAGGTCGTCACTTACAAACACAACAAACCCCCCAATAGCAAGGTCTCCAATTGAGCCGTCAGAGAACATAGAACTATACTTACCTTGCAGTGAAAATAAACAAATCCAAATGCCAACCCCAGTTAGCACCACAGAACTATATTATGGTCCAAAACAGGTGCCTAAAAATGTATCACTCAATACACACGACCTTTAGATTCGTGTTTCCCCACTGAGCATCGGACCAACTACCACGATGAGCTGGAAACTACCACACAGGACGAACGGGGCATGAATCGTTTACGAGTAAATGCTCAGATTTTTTTTCTGTGTAGGAATGTTCATACAGGGTCTTTTTATCATTTCCATTGTCAAATGATATCAAACTCCATTTAATTTGACAGATGTGGGCTGAAATCCTTCGAACTTTGGGAAAAGTTGGTCCGATGCTCAGTGGGGAAACACGAATCTAAAGAAAGAAAATAACTTTTCAAACAAAATTTTGGGCTAGAGGGGACGCTGAGACATATTTACACGGAACCACATTGTCGGATTTCACAATTGTTCGTTCTTAGTTGTAAAATAAAACAAAAATGAAAGTGACACCAACCTTTCTTTATCCAGTATTCGGCCTGGAAACTACCACGACGTGTCCCGGATGTGGCTTGGGAACAAAATTACGTTAACACAATTTCGTGGTAGTTCCTAGGTTTACCACCCGTGTACTACGCACTTGCCGTTTCTGCTGCGATCCGCGTCATTTTGACCAAAATTTTCGAATTGTAGGGAATCGCTGTCCAGTGGAATGGGGAGTTTTAAATGAATAATATGAATATTTTGCACTGCGCAGGCTCAGTGGTGGTTTATCAGGTCAAGCTCAAACCAGCATGCCAAGCTACAGGGACTAGTTACAAAAGTGAAATTTCAGGCCACGCTTCTTTAGCTATCGAATTTAGCAAAGAAAGAGTAACGAATGCCCTGATCAGACTGGGCCGTTGCGAGGCTGTTTTGCTCATTTGTTTTTCGCATCCAACACCATCATGTTTTCTAGCATGTGGGCTCACATTTTAACATGCTACCCAGATCTTAGTGTTTGTGGTATTATTAAATATAAATTAAAGAACGCTTAAGGACCAGAGATGGCAATTTTAGGAGAATAAAACTGTAACGATACTCATGCCCATCAATTTAAATATTTGTTTTGAGTGTTCAAAAGAACCGTCTCATTTAGACGGTTCCTTCAGGTACCCACAACAATGTTGGATTGGGCGGGACCAAAACTTTTATACGGCATTTTTTGTATTCATGATAATGATTAAGACATTTTTGCAACAACGTTATTTGTTTATGATAAATGCATGAAAATACAGGGGTTTCATGAAGCAGCTCAATTAATTTCAAGAGAATTAATCAATAAATAAAATAAAGTTTAGTTGTATTAAATTCCATTTTTCCATCATCATGTCACAAAAAAGCGCAGTCGGTAACGTTTCTGACTACAGATTCGCGTCTGACTGCAAATCCAGGGGTCACATGTTTGATCCCGGCCCGGTCCCTTACTGTCGTAAAATTGATCATGAATTTTTTTTCTAAGGTCATTCTCCTCCCTTCCGCTGATTTATTAACGAAGGGTTGTTGTCAGTTACAAGCGAAAGTATGTGCTCGAATTACAGGTAGCTTGCCCAGGAAAAAAAGTGTGGTTAGGTGAAGTTCAGAACTGACCATCCCCCATGACCAGCGCTGTTGACTGGGACGTAAACCAACAGAACAAAAACAACAAAAAAACACAATAAATATTCAAAAACACTAATAACAGGACATTTGTGTTCAATGCTTATTAAGTATATTTTACATGTTTGAAAATTAGACAGATAACACTAGTTGTATGCATAAAACAGATAAGAACAGCAGCATGGTGGTGCCACATGCTGCTCTAAGCATGTATCTTTTAATTATCATATACTGCCACAGAGGAAACACATGCTGTGCGTTTATAGCCACTTAATTATCTTTCATGAACTGTATGGTTTTGGGGTCTCAAGGAAAATGTGGGTTTGTTTGTAAGACTGGGCCTTAAGAAGCAATTTACAAAGATTACAGGGGTTCTTGTTGCTGAGTATGTTATCCCTTAATGCGCCAATCGCAACAAAAGTCGTCTGCTTTTCTCGTCTGCTTTAATGTTTAATAGCCTCTGTGGCAAACATTGGAGACCCAGATCAGACTGCTCCTGTAGGAGTAGTCTGATCTGGGTCTACACTGTTTGCTTCTATGCGTATATTCGTCAGTAATCTTAGACAATTATTTGCAGCAGACGACTTCAGCAGATGATATTTTCAGATGCATTTTTTCTTGGCGTTTTGCAAATAATTTAGGCTCAGATCGCCCGCAGGTATTTTTCCCATATAAAATATTAGAAGAAAGCATAATGAGCCACAAATCGAGTTTGTGGTGGCAAAACCACAAACGGAAATGTGTTTTACAGCATTTTAACTCTTTGCATTTTAGTCATCTGCTGATTTCCAAAATTAAAAAAAAGAACAGTGGATTACTCAGGTATGCTTATTTAAAGCGTGCCTCAGTGCTGTACATGAAACCTGGGACAGTCTCGATGTTGAGAATTACCAATTTTAATAGTCTGTTCTATTAAAGACACACATTAATTTCCATATTTTTCATATTTCTTAGTCTTATTGATGACAAGATGTGTACTTATGTTAAGTCTGTAATTGTTCTTGTGTAACTGTATACATGTGACTGGTGACAGTCTGTGACAGGACTTGATGCCAATAAAATTTATTTGATTTTTATAAAAAAAAACATCGGTGTCATAGAGTTTGGATCCAGATCAGGTCCGACATTTTGTCGGGCCTGATCTGGGTCCAAACTGTTTGCAAAGGTTAATATGAGCAAATGACAAAAGTTGTCACTAGATCTAATATGTAGACAATTTCTAACAATAGGTGGAATCACTATCGCATACTGATCAATTCTTTAGTATCGCGCCTGCGCAGACAATGAGTAAGTAGAGTAAGAGCATGCAATCAAAGCCACTAATGCACAAGCTGATCTGTTTCAAAAGCTACTTTCTCACTTTGAAGTTAAGCAGCTGCAGGCAAGAAACCCGAGACTGGTAACCTTAGAAACACACCAACATGACATTTTCTGATATAGTTCTAAGACTCTGTGGAATCAAGTGTTAACCATGTTAACCTATTTATGCCAATAAAAGCATCCCTGAAAATGGGACATTTTCAAACTGTGCAGCCCAAGATGACATTGGCTTACAATGGGTTTGTTCTAACAATTTGCAGCGAAATAAATAAATTGAAATGTTCACCATAATTCCAAGATTAATACAATGAAGCAGGTTGGGAAAATCCTATTTGACTTAAACAATGCATACATGTATATCGCCAATGTAATGAGAAGAAAAACGTGTTTGTACTGAGACGTTTCTTTTTTGCATCCAAAACATTTGTACTGAGACATTTCTTTTAAGCACCCAAATTATATGTACTGAGACTTTTCTTTTAAGCATCCAGAACATATGTATTGAGACTTCTTTTAAGTAACCAAAACATATGTTCTAAGCATCCAGAACATATGTACTGGGGCAATTATTTTACACATCTGAAACATATGTACTGAAGCACACAGTACATATTTAAAGAGACATTTCTTAAAACACCCATTACATATGTACTGAGATGTTTATTTTAAGCATCCAGTACATATGTACAGACATTTCTTCAATAGCTTCCAGTACATATGTACTGGGACATTTCTTTTTAGCATCCAGTATATATGTATTGAAACATTTCCTTTTTAGCACCCAGTACATATATACTTAGATTTTAAGCACCCAGTACATATGTACCGAGACATTTCTTTTAAGCACCCAGTACATATGTACTGAGACATTTCTTTAAGCAACCAGACTGGCAGTACATATTTACGGAGACATTTCTTTAAAGCACCAATACATGTTTTGGTAGGAAACACTGAAAATAATGAATTTGTATATATATTTGTTGCTGACCAACTCAATATGCCATATTTCTGCACAGAAAACAACTAATTCGAAAACTGATAATTAAAAATACAGCTAAATCTCGTAAATTCAAAGTTCTCAGGACTAGAGATTTGATTTTTCGAAATACTTGCCAATTCGAAATAACTTTGAGGCACATTGGATTCAGAGAATAGGACCTATTCATGATCTATTTTAATAACTGTCTATAATTACATATGTTTCGGGTGTGTGAAAGAAACGTCCCCTCGAGACGTTTCTTTTACGCACCCAAAACTTATGTTTGACAGAAAAAACCCTGATAATAATCATTTTTGGTGGTTATATTTTTATGTCTACCTACCTATAATTCAAAGAGGTTACTGTACATCTCTGGTCATGAGGACTTAAAAATTAACGATATTACAATGTAAAACAGGGTTCCCACGGAAAATCAAAAAACACAATTCCATGATTTTCCATGATCAACAATGTATTTTCCATGACTTTTTAATGCATGACCTCCAACCTCCCCTTTTAGCGGCATCTTCACCACACTGCGATAAATGCGGAATGCAGCAACAGTAATGTATTTAAATAAGCATTTTAAAATAATTAAAACTTGAAACCACCAGTAGCCAGAAAACTAGCTGTCAGACACACAAGTTTTGTGTGTCTAACAGCTAGTTTTCTGGCTACTGGTGGTTTCGTCAAATTATTTCACAAAATTCCATGATTTTTCCATGATTATTTTTTTTGTTCAAATTGCATGATTTTTCCATGCATGGAACAATTTTTGGTGATATTCCAGAGCTTGTGGGAACCCTGTAATTATAGCAATTCTGCACAGGCTGGCCTGACTTCTAGTTGGGCAGGAGTGACCAGAGGTATGATTTCTCCTAGCGCGGGTTAGATAGTCTAGTGGGACTTCATTTCATGTCAAAGGAAACACAATACCTCACTGTTTTACTAGACATATTAACCTTGGTGTCTATTGGGAAATTAATAATTCAATTAAATCTGAATAACGAAGAGGCAAACCAAAAACAATATGTGAATAGCAAAACATTAAGTCAGCTCTGGCCTCTGCCAGTCATCTTATACTTTTCTTTGTCTTTATTCCAGGCCTATATAAATATGAAGGTCTGAATGGGTTAGGGGTGCCAAGCTCCAACTTATTGGATTGGATCCTTTAATATAGGGATCACACATGTTTTTTCATGCATTAACATTTACCAGGTCCTGAGGAAGTTGTTTGAACACGAGGCCGATAGGGTTAAGTGGCATTTAACATCTCATTTAAACCCATGTTCAAACCGCACGTGAATCTCCTCATTTGAACAATTGGATTTTCGTTTATTTGACAATGGGTTAAAACAGCTTTACCTATAGATATCTATGCAAGAATCAATAATCTAGCTTTAAGCAATTTTCACACTATACAGTGCAGTGCCTTTATAACGCTATATTTTGGGTTCATACATGTAAGAATGGACCATGTCAAAAGTGAATTGTGTTATAAAGGGACAATTTTACAAGGAATTATAGGAAATTGACCATTAAATAGTCATTTTCCTATAATTCCTTTGTAAAATCCATGGTAAAAAAATCTGGGAGTCACAACATAACTGTTTTATATGCAATCAATGTTATAACGAGGTGTGTTACAAAGGGACTGCACTGTAAATATTATTTTTCAGAGCCATTAGGCTCCATCATTTAGGCATATCCAAAATGGATCTCATAACTACTGTAGGACAGAAAAGAAAATGAGCCGACATGCTAGATTTTGTTACTTAACCCTTTACCCTTTGCACACTGGAAACCCCTAAATAGGTACTTTGACAAACAGTGCAGACCCCGATGCAGACCCTGTTGAAATGCAGCATGCTGTTGCATTTCAACAGGGTCTGCACAGTTTGCTAAGATTTAAACAATCTTCTGGGACAGAAATACATCATAATTTAGAAAACTCTACCCAAGACCCCTTAAAGTACACAATGGGCAGTCCCATACTTAGTTATTGTATCAATGTGTATGGGAAAATCCATCAGAATACAAAGGATTCGTGCATAAGCAATAGGCATCCAGCTAGTCTGTGACTCCCAAGATTTTAGGAGTGAAGGCAACAAGAAAACACAATGATTTTGAATGTATCACAGTTTTAATGACATACAAAAAAATCACAGACTGCACAATAGTAACATACTTCATGATCAACTATCAAATACTGATACAAATATCACATTTACTTCAAGTTTAAACAGGAGTTCAACTCTTAAAAATAAAAATGACTGAAACGCCATTTAAGAATATTTTAACAGTTCAATTATAAAATATATATTAAATTCAAAAATATATTCAGATGCTTTTTTTAACCTTCCACCAAACAAGGTGAAAGAGATCATCTAGCAACTAATAGGCAGCTTTTAACCCTTTACCTCATAGAGACGCCTTTTAACACTTTTGCAAACAGAGAAGACCCAGATCAGGCAGCTCTTGTAAGAGCTGCGTGATCAGGGTCTACTCTGTTTGCTTATGGAAATATGATTAGATTTGATCCTACACTAGTGAACCTGATAAGTAATTTCTTTGTTGTATGTAAAAACGTGAAAGTATATTTATATGATTATCCGTGGTGGGTGGAGCCCAGCATGAATATTCATAAAGGAAAGTGTTTTGGCATTTAACTGTCAGAAATACTAATCATGCTGCATATACCATTTATGTTCTTGCAGACAATATGCAGACTCAGCTGATTCAAAAGGAGCAGCTTGGTCTGCATCTGACTATTGATTCAGCTTTTTTAAAAATTCCACTGTTAAATACAACATGCTAATACTTGTACATGTAACTGGAACTTGGATACAAATTGGGAAGGCATGTAGTAGATAAATATTTCAAGCATGATGAGGGTTTATTCAACATCCACATGACCAGACTTTTCAGCTCGAGATAAACAAAAATTTGAACCTAAATTGTTAATGTTTACTTATCTTTCAATTGTAACATTAGTTTGTGGTACTCAAAAAACCCCAGACTCATTAGCTGAGAAATAAAAAACCTGATTTTTGAATATGCTCTCCTATCTGGAGGCCTGGTAACTGAAATATAAGTAACAAACATGTACATAAGTATTACTCTTAGATGAAGAACCCACTCTCAACTTAATAACAAGGGACTGGATGTATAATTCCATTTGGAATGATTGGGTTAACAAAAATTTAGTGTCTGATTCCAAATTTCTGTTGATCATATCCATTTGGATGCAGCATTGTAGATAAATGACTGTTTTCCAAGGGAGACGGGTCTGTAGTGAGCTGAAAAAAGAAAGAAGAAAAAAATGAGCAAGCACATGTGCATGGGTACATGTTTTCTCCAAAGTCTAATAAAATTGACCAGTCAAACATTGAGTGCCCAAACAGGGAAAGTATGTGCAAACAAAATAGTCCCAGATCAGACTGCTCCTAAGGAGCAGTCTGATCTGGGACTATTTGCACAAACTTTCTTTAGCAAAATAATTATTAACAAAGAAAGAATAGTCCAGATTATCAACTGAAAAATTCCACTAAAGAAATTCAGCATTCAAAGGCTCAAAAGTATGTCTCTGATGGTATTCCTGGAAGTTTTTTTGAAAAAGTCAAATGAGAGTTTTAAACAGTTTGAATCTAGACCAGGCTCCCAATATGTCAGCCTGATCTGGATCAAAACTATTTGCAAAGGTTACCACCAGGTGAAAAGTCTGATAAACAGGGAATCAGTTAATCACAAGCTTTCCAGCAATGTTTCTATTTTTCTTCATTTAAAAAAAAATTCATAAGATGCTTCCAAATACAATGTATATTAACTCTTTCCTTGCTAGCGGCGACTTTTGTCATCAACTGATAACATTTGCAAACAGTTTGGAACCAGATCCGGACTGCCAGAATGTCGCATCGGTCTAGATCTGGATCCAAAACTGTTTGACACTTTGATAGTGTTCCTGAAAGTTTTTTTTGTAAAAAATAATATTGAAACAAGAGGGCCAAGTGGCCCTAAAGCGCTCACCTGAGTTTTGTTTAAAGCTTACATATAGGTATCTGTAGAAAGCTGACCATGTCCCTGGTGACCCTAGCGCGGGGCCATTTTGACCCCAGGGGCATAATTTATACAAACTTGTTAGAGGTCCACAAGGTGATGCTACATACCAAATTTCAAAGCTCTAGGCCTTATGGTTTCAGACAATTTTTTTTATGTTTCTCCCTATATAAGCCTAAGTAACCATTGTGATCCCTGGGGCATGGCCATTTTTGGCCCCAGGGGTCTAGTTTGAACAAACTTGGAAGAGGTCCACCAGATGATGCTTCATACCACATATCAAAGCTCTAGACCTTGTGGTTTCAGACAAGAAGATTTTTTCATGTTTCCCTTTATAAAAGCCTATGTAAAACCTGTGACCCCCGAGGCGGGACCATTTTCGGCCCCAAGTCTTCAATTTGAACAAAATTGTTAGAGGTTCACTAGATGATACTACATACCAAAACTCAAGGCTCTATGCCTAGTGGTTTCAGACAAAAAGATTTTTTCATGTTGCACCCTATGTAAGCCTATGTAAAACATGTGACCCCTGGGGCCAGGCCATTTTTGGTCCCACGGCTATAATTTGAACAAACTTGGTAGAGATCCACTAGATGATACTACATACCAAATATCAAGGCTCTAGGCCTTGTGGTTTCAGACAAGAAGATTTTTTCATGTTGCTCCCTATATAAGCCAATGTAAAACATGTGACCCCCGGGGCGGGGCCATTTTTGGCCCCAGGGCTATAATTTGAACAAACTTGGTAGAGGTCCACTAGGTGATGCTACATACTAAATATCAAAGCTCTAGGCCTTGTGGTTTGAGAGCAGAAGATTTTTAAAGTTTTCATCTTGAAAATCTATTTTTAGCCTTGTGACCTAGATATGCAATGGACCGGAACCATTTGAACAAATTTAGAAGAGGGTCATATAAGGATCATTCCTATCAAGTTTGGTCAAAATCCAGCCAGTAGTTTCGGAGAAGTCGTTTGAAGCAATTGTTGCAACAGATGACACACGATGGACGACGCACATCCAACGATCACAATAGCTCACCATGAGCCAACGGCCCAGGTGAGCTAAAAAGTCAGCAAATGACAACAAAAGCATGAAAAATGACCCAGCATGCAAAGAATACTGTATTAACCTAAAGAATGCGTACACCTCAATTTCTAACCATATTTATCCAAAACTTAAACTAGCCCATTTGACTACCTGATGAGGTGTTGGATTGGCAAACAGTGTAAACCCTGATCAGACTGCTCCTTCAGATGTGAAGGATCAGTCTGATCTGGGTTAACATTGTTTGACATGGCCTATTTAGCCAAACCTTTAGGGCAAATACCATATATGCCTCAATGCATGAAACTCTGTCTTCGGGGTTTGCGAACAACAAGGCGCAGACCAGCCTGATCATCTACGCAGTCAGCTCAGCGCCTTTGTTATTTGCTTATTGGAAAGTATCATGTCTAAACTTGGTACAAGCGAAATTTAATTTTTCTAGCTAGTCTCTGAAGCTGAGGAGACTGGTTAAGTCTTGCTTTGTCAGAAACCCCAAAGACAGGTTTTGTCGCATTGAGGCCCATATAAACAGTGCTAAAACATCTTGTCTGGTTCACAAGACAGTATCTATTACGAGCATGACAGAAAGTATAATGACTAATGGTATAATATTAACTTATGTCACAAGTCCCAGAACTTAATTTACATCTTCTCAAAGAAATGTCTGGGAACATCTTGCAATAATGAGCCTATTCAGGCTAAAATGGTTAATAAATCTGACATAGCATCAATTACTCGAAGCATTCAGAGGTTTAATTAAAGCATTACAGTTGGCAAATCCATGTGGTAATGGTATTATTGCATTGGATGGCTAAAGAGGCTTTTGGGTGGAAAAATTGGGAAAACATTTCAAGAAAAAAGTAGGAGACGAGAGAAAATAAGTAGGAATCAGACAATAAAAAGTAGGGATTTTAAAGGTGTTTTTTTTTTTAACTATAAACACACTTTCTATGTAAAAAAATCCCACAGTACCCACTTGTGTTGTCTGTGGCAGTCAGTAGTCATAATGAGATGGGAAACTTGCAGAATATTTTGAAGAGTGCTGCCTACTTTATTGGGCTGGGCATGAATCTGTTTGATAAATATGCAATCTCTCATAATCTTAGCTTTTTCTCAACCCTTTACCTCATAGAGACGCCTTTTGACGCTTTTGCAAACAGAGCAGACCCAGATCAGGCAGCTCTTATTAGAGCTGCCTGATCAGGGTCTACTCTGTTTGCTTATGGAATATTATAAATCTGGTCCTACACTAGTAGAGCGGACAAGTAATTTCTTCGTTTTATGTACCAACCTGAAAGTTTATTTATACATTTATTCATAATGGGTGGAGCCTAGCATAAATATTCAAGAAGGAAATGAGTTTATTAGTGGCATTAGCATATTGTCGGTCGGGAGTCAAAACCTCGTAACTCTGATTTTTACCAAAACGACTTTTTGTCAACACGGGAATACCAAACGCATGGCACACATTCTGTCAAATTCTCGTAGCTCTAGGCCAATTAGATGTTTTGCCATGAAAAAGATGCTCAAAATGTCGAAACTGGATGGTTTTTCCATGAAAAAAAGATCAAAATGACGTAACTCAAGTGAAACTCTTCATTATGACCGTGAAATCTTTATTGGAAGTTCAAAATACCAATAGCAGTGAATATGGATGTTACTTAATATATTCCTGTCCGACTTTCAGCAATATAGGACACTCCTAGCAAAAGTTATTCAGTTTTTTGTCTCTCCTGAAAAATGTAAAAATCAAAGATATGAGTTTTTGACTCCCCACGAAGATATGTGCGATCTTGTGCGTTGGCTCATATACTTACCAGGACCAGGTAATTCAGAATTTTTTAGGGCTTGTGATGTCCATCGACTAGTAGTAGAAACAAATGCAGCGCCAGACATGTAGTGTTTAGGGGCCCCCTCATAGTCTACGACATCATAACTTCCTGGTCCAGGTTGAGGGGGTGTGTCTGGTAGAGGCATGGCAGGGGCTGATATACACAGGTAATGTTTACGTCTGAAATGAACATACAATGTGTACAGTAAAACCTATCTTAAGCAGTCACTCAAAAGAATACCTAAATTGGGTTTCAATAGCGATTATCGCCTAATGCAGGTCAAAAGTATTGCAGAATGCTCCAAAGGGGAGCATTCTGCAATACTTTCGACCTGCTTTAGCTACAATCTGTCTTTAAGACCTTTGTTTTGTCTAATTTTTGAGTGGCCGCTGAAGCCAGGTTTTACTGTAGTCCCTTAGTTATGCTATGCTTTGACCCCATTTGAGTGATCTTGAAAAACTATGTCAATGATTTAACAAATCAAAAAAGTAAAGCTTGCCACTCTTTTATAAATGCAAAATTTTGAGAGACAAGATTTGGCTGTGTATTTATTCAATGATGCTAAAATGAATAGAATAATATAAAGTGACTGGCCTTAGATTGTAGGTCCTGTAAATTGAGAAAACAAGAGCATGCCAGGTGGGGCAGAAACATGAAGAGTTAACCTGCATGGATTGGTTTGGTTTGATTCTTTACGTCCCAGTCAACAGCTTTGGTCATGTCGGAATGGTCAGTTCACCTAACCACACTTTTTTCCTGGGCAAGCTTGACTAAGCAGTTAACCAGTACTTTGTGCACAGCTGCACATACTTTCACTTGTCACTGACAACAACCCTTCTTGAATCAGGGGAAGGGAGGATAATGGCCATAGAAAATATTTCATGATCAATCTCCACAAAAATATGGGTTGGGCAGGGATCAACCTCGCTACCCCAGGATCTGCAGTTAGACATGGATATGCAGTCAGACACGTTACTGACTAGGGTATGCGGCCAGATAAAGGTTTGAAGAGGACATTATGTATCTTCGTATAAAATAACTTACGGGAATAACTGTTTCTTTGCTGGGTCCACAGGCTCTCCTGGTCCATACGTCCCTGGACCCGGATACTGAAAACAAATAGGAAACCGATATATGAGCCACATCATGAGAAAAAACACTTTTTTTTATAAAACCACAAAGGGGCAGATCAGCCTTTGCATTCACACTGGCTGATCAACACCTTTCAGACTTTGTCCTACATTGTTTTGGAGTATACTGATAATAGTATTACATGTACAGTTGAAATTCAAAGTCCTAGGGACTAAAGATTTTATATCGAACTATCGAAAGTTTGAATTATAGGGAGGTAGACATAAGTATATTTAAACCCCAAAACTGAGTATTATCAGGGAGACGTTTCTTTTACGCACACAAAACAGGTTTTTATAGTAGTATTTTAAAAGTTCATAAATAGGCCGTATTCTCTGAATCCTTTGTGTCCTAAATTTATTTCGAATTAGCAAGCATTTCGAAAAATCGGAGTTTTGAATTTTCGAGGTTTTACTGTATATGCTACATAAAAACTTTCAAGATTTTAACCTACTACCCATTGGCATTTGAGTCCCAAACCTCAATTAATAGGTTGACAGCACCATCTTTCACAAACTGCTGCTAAATATGATGCAATGAGATCTCTGCCAACTAGATAACCCGTAAGAATACAAGAAAATGATAGTAACAGAAAGCAGAAGTAGTTAGCTTGTCAAATGATGTCTATTGGTGAGAAAAGAAAAAACTGTCAACTTTTTCCTGCAAAGGTGAATTTTTCAAACTTGTGATCTTATCCTTAGATAGAGTAACATAGATCCAGATAAGGAAATTTCATTAGCCTAAAATTGTAATTGTAGTATGGCCGATGCTTTTTTCTATGATCTTTGCTGATGTTTAAATCAAACGCTCCTAGAATAATGACGAAGGAGGAGCTTAAAACCGTACTCTAACTTCCAATTTTTTGTTAAACAGAGATGTAGGCGGGAACTTCCTAAATAACGACAAATTAACCCGTTGGTAAATGTAATACAATTGACAGCTTGGGCCGGATGCAGGGAAAACCGATTGTAAATTTCGTCAGGTGTCAGTAACACGTGTTTATTTGCGCCTGCACCATACTACAAGCTAAATAAAGGATTCTTCCTCGCCTTTCTGTTTAAACCGCTCTGTGGGCTATGCCCACCTCGCGGTTTAAACAAGAAAGCCTCGGAAAAGTATCCTTTATTTATTACTTATTTTCTTACCCATCAATTTTAATATGTGTTTTGGGTGCTCAAAAGAGCTGTCTCATCAAGATGGTTCTTTTGAGTACCCACAACATATGTTTTGGATGAGAAATAAAGATAATAGTTTTCCAATATACACTTTTATCGGAAGGTCTGTAGTAATCACTATCGAATAGTGGTGGGGTTGAAGAAATACTATTAACTTTTAGGGGAAGGAAACCCGTCCGAACAAGATGACCCAATTTCCACTTCAAGACCATACTTACTTACTCTTACTTAATCCTGGTTTGATATTTAGACTGCAGATAGTTTCCCAGTTCCTGGGGTAAGCTGCAGTTGGCTTGTCCTTCTCACTCCAGATCTCCAGGCTTCTCTGTTCTTGGGATCGATGCCTTCTAGGTTGCACACTTCCACATCCTAGATGGCATCGATCCCCATATCTCTATTTATACTTATAGAAACAAACACTATCTTTTTAAAACTGAATTTTTTCAATGTTTTCATGTATTTTGAGCTTCGTTGATATGCCGATGGTGCTGTCAACCTATTAATTGAGGTTTGGACCTCAAATGCCAGTGCTTCTTCTGTATGTAGCTTATATAGCTAAATTGCTAAAAAATTTGGCATGATTTTTTGCCATCTGCTGAATTTTTTTCTTTTTTTCAATTTTTTTTATTTCGAAAAATCTTTCAGGAAACACATCAGAGTGACAGAGTGAAACAGTTTGGAACTAGATCAAGCCCGATATTTTCTCAGGCCTGATCTGGGTGCAAACTGTTTGCAAAGGTTAACAGCAGACAAAACTAGCATGAAAGAGTTGGTTGACTGAGTGAATGACATGTGATAAGTACCATGCGCAGATCCAGAAAGTTTTGTCAGAGGCCCTCAGGGGGTCCAACTTTAATAAAAAAAAATGTGTGTGTGTAGGTTTTCTCTCTCTTGTTGATGAGGGGAGGAAGGATCGTAATACCACTTTCAGCGGGCCATCATTGGCCCTCCAGCTAAATGCCATTTAAATGGCGTTACGCTGGCATCCCAATGATGGCCCAACATTGAATGCTGGCTTGGTAGCTTGTGATTTTTCAGGGGATCTGGATCGGTATTGCTAAGAAAACCTATATAGGAGGGGGGGGGGGGGGGTCCCGACCCCTTGACACCCCCTCTGGATCCGTGAATGAGTACAAAAAACTAAAGATAAAATTACTTACCAAAGGAGCATCTGGCTGCATTTGTCTTTTACTTCTAGACTTGAAACTTGAGAAGGGAATTTTAACAGAGTGATGTAACAAATCATCTTTTACACTGTACTGGCCTGAAATTCAAAAGGGTTTCATATACAGCAAGGACAATTCAAAAAGCTGTAATTTTTTTACCAAAACACATGTACACAATGTACTTAAATGTTTTATTTTGCATTTATAACATATATGGGTGAAAATTCGAAATTTCCAAAATCCTGAACTTTCGAACAACCTGAGAATCCAAAACATATGTTTTGGTTGAGAAATAAGAAAATAATTTTTTTGGTATGCACTCTTAACTAAAGGCCTGGCCATACTTTGTGTATGTGTGCAATGAAGCTCTGGCGGGTCTGCGCATATCTGCAGACTTTTCTGAGCCTTCACTTCTGAGTGCTCACTGATGCGATAAGTACCGAAATCTAATGCAATGGTCCATATTAGGATACATACGATAAATGTTCTAAAATTTCGAACACTTTTCTTGTTCTGTTCTCAAATAATATGTTGATTTTCAGGGCTGGAATTCACAAAATGCTTCTCAGAATAGCAAATAGGGAAGACCCTGATCAGACTGCTTCTTCTGCCCTGTTTGTCTAGGCCTTTTAAGCAGGCAGCTAGTGTTCGAAATTTAAGAACAGTTGCCGTAATAGTGACATCACTTTGATAGGGGCAAGCCTTGCTATCTTATTATGAGAGCCAAGCATAAATTAAAAAGAGCAGCTTGAACCTGGTGAATTCCTTGTGACCTAGCTAGGGATTGAACCTTCAACCTACTAGTCCAGAAGTGGATACTCTACCACTTTGCTACAGACTCTGTCAAAAAATACTCATCTAAAAGACTATAAACAGCCCTCAAAATTTCTTAAAATTGGCACTTGCCCTGCATCACAAAAAAATATTGGCATATATAGGAACAAAAATTAATTTTCACTAGAAATAATAAATTTTTCACTTGCCCTGAAGCCTGAGGCACTCGTAAATACGAGTGGACTAGTGCTATTTTTGCTCTACTCAAGGAGAACGTATATAACAGAACGATTACTCTCTGAGTGCAAAACGGAAGTTTATGAATGATTTCCCAGAGTGTATATATATATCATTCAATTCCATGCATGCCATATAATTCTTAAGTTGTCATCAAATGCTTATTTATTATACTTGATTTGCATTATTGATTGCACACTTTAGGAGCCCAGGGAATGAAATATTTCTGAGATTCCTGCTATTAATGGAACATTTACTATGTGCTTGAAATATGATTAACTCTTTGCACTATGGGTAATTTTTCATGATTTTTGTCGTCTGCTGATTTTTCTCTCAAAATTTATTTTAATTCTTTGAAAGATTCTTTCAGGGATACTATCAGTGTTAAACAGTTAAGATCCCAATCTGGATAGACATTTTGTCCGGCCTGATCTGGGTTCAAACTGTTGACAAATGTTAACAGCAGACGACACTGGCAGGAAAAGAGTTAAGGCTGGGATTATAGGACTATGGTTTGCAAGGTTAATAGCTAGTTTATCCTTAGGCCTCTGGCATATTTAGAGAACATGTAAAATGATAAGGAGTTGGAATTTAATTTTAGAACTATGGTTCACATCCCTAATGGATTATCAACAATGCAACAACCCCCTTCTAAAAACTGACTGTGAACCCAGAGGCAGATCAAAAGGGGGTTCGTTTGAACCCCCTCCCAACCCCCAACCCTCCCCCCCTTTTTAAATATCCTATGAAAATGAAATAATTTGGTCTCAGTGAGACCAAATTATTTCATTTTCGTGGAATATTTAAGAACAAGAGGGCACTATGGCCCTGGATCGCTCATCTGAGTCCTGGCATATATGATGTATTGGCCTGTGGCTAAAGAGATATATCATAAAAAGATATTTCTATTTTTAGCTCTGGTGGCCATGTTGTTCAGCTGAGCTAAACGTTCTGATCAATTTTGGTAGAAGGCATCATGCGGAAAATTTCTGTGAAGCAATATGAATTTGGAACAGAGGTTCAAGAGGAAATGCTGTTTAAAGACATTTCTTATCTAGAGCTCTGGTGGCCTCTTTCTTCAGTAGAGCAGAACCATTTGTGCAAATTTGGTAGAGTGCATCATGTAGGACAATTCTGTGAAATCATTTTGAATTTGGACCAGTGGATCAGAAGATGCCGTTTAAAGACATTTCTTATCTAGAGCTCTGATGGCATCTTTGTTCGGGAGCGATCTTTTTTTGCAATTTTGGGAGAATGCATCATAGAGAATAAATCTGTGAAATTATTTTGAATTTGGACAAGTTGTTCAGGAGGAAATATTGTTTAAAGATATTTCTTATCTAAAGCTCTGGCACCTCTTTTGTTCAGTGGAGCGGAACCATTAGTGTAATTATAGTAGAAGGTATTATGAGGATTAATTCTGTGATATTATTTCAAATTTAAACCAGTGGATAAGGAGGAAATGCCATTTAAATATATTTCTTATCTAGAGCTCTGGCAGCTTTTTTGCTCAGCTGAGCGAAACCATTTGTGCAAATTATTTGAATTTAGACCAGTGGTTAAGGAGAAAATGTCGTTTAAAGATATTTCTTATCTAGAGCTCTGGCAGCCCTTTTGTTCTGAGGAGAAGAACCATTTGTGCAATTTTGGTAGTGGGTGTTATACGGTACAATTCTGTGAAATTATTTTGATTTTGGGCCAGTGTTTCAGGAGATGTCGTTTAAAATATTTCTTATATGGAGCTCTGGTAGCCCTCCTGTTCAGTGGAGTGGAACCGTTTGTGCAATTTTGAAAGAGGGCATCATGGGAACATATTCATGTGAAGTTATATGAAATTTGGACCAGTGGTTCAGGAGGAGATTTTGTTTAAAGAAAAAGTTTACGGACAATGGTCCGACGGACGACTGACAAAGACAATGGACGGACAACAGACAAAGACCGATCACAATAGCTCACCTTGAGCCTTTGGCTCAGGTGAGCTAAAAAAATAGAGAAAATCAGCAAAGAACCTCCCCCACACCTTTATACATAATTGTGAACCCCCTTTTTCAGAAATCCTGGATCTGCCCCTGGTACCTGAGCCTTACCTGGAGCAGGCTTTCTGCTAGCCTCTGAGACATTTATAGCCTCTCTTTTACTCTGTGACTTGAATGCGGCATCAGCGCTAACATTGTTACTTTTACCATATTTACTCTGTTGTACCTGCCAAAACAATAGCATAACATACATGACATATATTAACTACATTGCTGGATAATTTTGCATTTTTTCACAGATTTGCTGATTTTTTTTACAAAAATTAAAATTTCTTTAAAAAAAAATCTTTCAAGAATACCATCAGTATCACACTCTTTGCAAGCTGGGTAATTTTTCATCCCTTTTTGTCATCTGCTGATTCGCTTCAAATTAATGATTTCAAAGAATGATTTAATGGATACCTTTAGTGTATCAAACAATTTGAATCCAGATCAGACCTGACATTTTGTCAAGCCTGATCTGGGTCAAAAGTGTATGCAAAGGTTATCAGCAGATGCCAGTAGCAGGCAAAGAGTTATGATAAACTTTATAAATACTTTTCCAGCAAAAAAAGTTCAATTTGAAAATAGCTTTCATTTTGTTGCTATAAAGAAATTGCATTGTCCATACAACATGTACTGACAGGTCATATATAAACCATATCACCATATTTACTAGTATTTGGTAATTAGTGACATTACCTCCACCCTTTCCACGAGCCCCCCCCCCCCCCCCCCCCAAAAAAAAACACACACAAAAGAGAGCCCTTTCAACAATTTGACAAGATAATTAAAAAAACCCTGATTGTTCTAGATAACAAAGAAAAACTCATGTTTTAGCCAAATAAATAGGAATATAGATCCAACATGACTAATATATAGTTGAGACGGCATTTTTTATAAACTAACCCTTTCTTGGATGGTAGAGCATGAACAGGTAAATGTAAAAACAGTATATAGACCCATTACAATGGCCAACATAGCTGATGTATTGTTGATTAGGTCTATTACCAAATTAACACTTCCTCTGCTGGAAACCCATAAATTGATATATTTTAAAAACAGTGTATAGATATGAGCTGTGACATGTGATTTCCAACAATGTGGCATTTTGACAAGTGTAGACTCAGATGAGACTGTACAACCTCCTTTTAAGCCTAGACTCCAAATTATGTTCAGTCAGTAGCTTAACACTCATAGAATATTCAAGTATGTGCAGGCTGATCTGAGGCTTTGATGGTCGCACATACCACATTGTTGGAAATCATGTGTCACAGCTCAATTATGGCTGATATATTGATGAATATGTCTTTTATCAAATTAACCCTTGAGGATGGGCCCAGTGATAAAGAACTTGAGACTGAAGGGTCGCTGGTTCAAGCCTCACTGGAAGCGCTGTGCTGTGTCTGAGCAGGACTTTTAATTCTCTGCTGTGCATGTCAGCACTGGTTCACCAAAGAAAATTTACGCTCAGACATGACTGAAAAATTGTTAACTGGAATGTCAAGCATCAATTCATACAAAATAAACAAAAATTTATCAACTGGGATATTACATTTTAGAAATACAGTAAAACCTGTCTTAAGCGGCCACTCAAAAATAGACAAAACAGAGATCTTAATGACAAATGGTAGCTAAATGAAGGTCAAAAGTATTGCAGAATGCTCCCCTTGGAGCATTCTGCAATACTTTTACCTGCATTAAGCAATAATCGGTCTTGAAAACCAATTTTGGTCTTTTTGAGAGTGGCCATTTTAGACAGGTTTTACTGTACAGCACTTATAAGAAAACAGAGAACAAAGTCTTACATTGTATGCATTTGGTGCAGGTTTCACATGTTTGGGATCATCTTCTATTCTGACAGCTATTGGTTTATGAAAGTTCCCTGTCGTTCCGGACTTGTTAAAGTCTTTCTGTGTTGTTAAGAGAGCAGGTAGTGCATAGATCCCCGGCCCTGGGGCATTAGACATTAGATACCTACTTCCACGCTTACTCTGAAAATGAAAAGAACAAACTACAATGGTTTGCCCAAGAGAAACGATAGTTGTAAGCACAGGGTTAGACTGGCATCAGTTCACTAAAATGCAAATAGTTACATTTGCAATTATATTATAGCTAGGAAAAATCATCTTATAAAAATTCTATGTCTCTGATAGTAAAATTTAGTGGACTCTAATCTCAGGGCCTAAAACTATTATAAGTACTACAGTTTAAAATTGCTATCTAAGAGAGAATATCAGTTTTACTGAAAAAATTACATTAGGCCAAATAAAAAACACCTGTGTTTAGGGTAACCCGACCCTACCTAAATTTACTGGTGAAACCTAGAATTTTTTCAGGTTTTCTTGGAATAATTTAATTTTATGCATTTTGAAAGGCAAAATGCCTTTCAAAATGTATAAAATTATATTTTTTCCAGAAAGAAAAATATGTGACTGCCTACCCTACCTAAAATTTTCAGACCCCGTTACCCGAAACACACTTAACTTTTTAATTGGCCTTAGAGACTGGGACCAGTCTAGCACAGGTCAGTCCAGTCTTTACAGTAGGCCACAAATTAACAAGTTAATTTTATAGTCTATTTCAGTGAAATTAGTTGAGATGGCAAATTGTTAAAAAGCTGGACTGGCTTCTATGATAACATAAAGTAAAAGCCCTTATAAGCACACTCAGAGTGCATATCTTTTCATAACAAAATACTATAAACTATTTTAAAAACAGCGTAGATCCAGATCAGCTGGCTTCTGATGAAGCCAGCTGATTAGGCTCCACACTGTTTTTAGTTAAGCTGGACCAGCTCCTATGATAACATAAAGTATAAGTCTTTATAAGCACGCTCAGAGTGCATATCTTTTCATAACAAAATACTATAAACTATTCTAAAAACAGTGTAGATCCAGATCAGGCTGATTAGGCTCCACACTGTTTTTAATCAACATGATAAATCCATCTTAACCCATAAAGCGCCCGCCACCTATAATTTGCAGCAGACTACAATTTCAAATTTTGATGCTTTTTCAAAATTAACTAATAAGGCGAATCGTCTGCAGAAATATTATACCTTTCTTTTCTGAAAATCAGGAAAGGTGTCGCTTAATTTGTCGTCTGCTGCAATTGTGATTGGTGCTTAAAGGGTTAACAATGAACTTGCACCACAGAATAGGGAGTTAACCAGAAGTTCACATTGTGCTAAAAGGCCATAAAGTGGTCAGTATGCACTTATAGGAACATGTGCCCTCATATGGTCAAATACGGTATGTGTGAATCTTTCAATGCGTATGCAAAGATACCTGGCCCCTAGTTTATACAACTTTTTTCATGCTCAACTCAATTGAGATAGAAATTTCAACTGCTCATAAAAAAACTAAAGTCCTGAAAACTAAAGACTTTTCTTGCTTTCAAACTCTCAAGGGTTGTATTTATCATGCATTAATCATGCTAATAAATGTTAAACTGCCAACAATTGTTGGCATTTTAACATTTATGAGCAGGATAAATTTCATGCTCAGTTGAGTTGAGCATGAAAAAAGTTTCATAACATCAACCTGGAGAGGCTAGATGTCTAGTTGTTTATCTAAATTCTCATCTACTGGTCGACATACTTTGGGCCGGTGCATGAGATTTTCGAACTGATCACATATTTTGTGCAATATAGTTACTAAGTTATGAATGCAAAAGCAGTACATGTACTATTTTACTTTGTACAACATGTATTCAAGTTGAAATTTGAACAAGTACTGTGCACTTATGACAGCAAATATGGTAAAATATGTTCCCATGTCACAAATGTCAAAATACAGTTTGTCGAGGGGTAGAGTGTTAGACTGGTGAACAAAGGGTTGTTAGTTCAAGACTCACAGGAGATTTCGCTCACTGTGACGTGTCCTCGAGCAAGACAATTTATCTGCTGCTTAGTACTTGTTCAACCCAGAAGACAGGAAATCATCCAGAAATGACTGAGAAATTGTTGACTGGGACATAAAGCATCAACACAAACAAGCAAAATACAGTATATCACTCCCATTAACCCTTAAAGCACCAATCACCACTGCAGTAGACAACAAATTTTGGGACATTTTTCCTAATTTTTGACAAAAATAAACTATGCCAGCAGATGATTCTCATGAAATATCATGCCTTACTGGTCATTTTTGAAAAAGCGACGAAATTTGAAATTGTCGTCGTGCTGCAAATTATAGGTGGCGCTTTAAGGGTTAATCCAACGAATGTCCACAGAACTCTTGAGTTTCAATTTTGAGTTATCACTAGTTTTGAGTTATGAGGAGTTGGTCTGTGATATAAGTTATGATAACTATAAAATTATCATTTCTGAGCGAGTGATTGAGTGTTTCAATAAAAATTATGTTTTTTAAAAATAAATATTGATGTTACATAAAAGAAGTGTCTCATTGAGACAGTTCATTTAAGTTACATAAACATTTATTTTATATCTGTTTTGTTTGATTTAATTCTTTACGTCCCATCAACAATATTTCAGTTAAACAGGGACAGGTCTTCCTGGGTTGAACCAGTACTAAGCTAGGATAAATGTGTCTTGCTCAAGGATCACAACGCAGTGACACCAATGAGGCTCAAACCCGCG
Organism: Loripinus fragilis; assembly: GCA_964019695.1. Lineage (NCBI taxonomy): Eukaryota > Metazoa > Mollusca > Bivalvia > Lucinida > Lucinidae > Loripinus > Loripinus fragilis. The sequence continues at coordinate 34,598,968 of OZ026518.1, forward strand.
GCCCCACATTCTCGAGTCAAGCACTCAACCATATCTTTTGATAGGAAATAGGATACATATATAATCAGACTGACCAGTACCTCCCTGCATGACACAGCTCAGATCTAAATCCAATGAATTTTATATTCACTGTGAAACCCCTTTGAGCTGGTACTTTCCAGGATGTGATTGATCAAAATTCAACATACCTTGGATGCAAAAGATCCTGTTCCTTTCTTTGATACTGATACACTGTCATTGTCTACTCTGATGTGACCCACATAATTACCAGGACCAGGCGCTTCATTCTGAAACAACATATATATATTCCTAAAGAACATGAGTCGGACAAGACATTTAATATATGACCTATGTAACAACTCACGAGAAAACCTGACCCCAACCAGCTTGCTCAGCTATACAATTTTAAATATTGAAATGACTTTACGTAAGAGTGTGCACCAGAAAAATAATTTGTTTATTTCTCAACCAAAACATATGTTGTGGGTACTCAAAAGAACCGTCTCAATGAGACACCCAAAACATATGCTAAAAATTATGGGAAGGAAAATATTTATAATTTTACGCTGAAATTTTTTGTATATCTAAACCTATGGCAAATGTGGATAGCTTCATTACATGATAAAGTGATTGAGGTCTCCACATGACTTTACATAATTCTGTCTCTCATGATTTCAATAGACATTTGTGACAAAAGAGATCTTCAATTATAGCCCTAAATAGGCCAGTTGTCCAAAGGTATGCTTTCTAGGTGGGAGGTTGCAGGTTAGAATCCTGGTCACACTTTACAGAAGGTGTAAAAAATGTTACCAAATATTCCTTTACTGGCCTTTGCATATTTTGACATTTAAGGGTTGGGCCGGAAGATTGAAAAACTGTACGGAAGATTGAAAAACGGTAAGACAGATAAGTACATCCTGGATGTTCTAAAATTTCAAACAGATTTAAGCTGCTTGCAAAATAGGTGACATATATATAGACATCAGTGAAGACTGAGATCAGACTGCTCCTGAAGAAGCAGTTTGATCATAATCTTCCCTGTTTGCTATTCTGGCAATTGGGCCCTCAGCATTTATAAATTAGTTAATCATTAAATTTAAAATTTGAGAAAAAATGCCAATCACTAAAAAGGCCATAAATAGCTAAAATACTAAAATCTAGAGGCAGAAATTAAATCAAATTGCCACTGCATGTTCAAGTACACCCAAATGCAAGAAAAAATATATATTGTACTCAGATGTAGCATTCTTGAATGAGAAGTCTGATCAGAGTTTACATATTTATCACTCTATCTTTACACTACATCAGGCTGTACTTTTGTCCTGCTGCACAGGTTAAGCCTGCTTGAAAACAGTGAAGATCCAGATCAGATGGCTTCATTAGAAGCCATCTGTTCTGGATCTTCACTGTTTTCTTTAGAGGATATATCTGGATGCAGCGGGACAAGGGGTTAGTTTCGCTGACTTGTGTCAATTGCATGATAAAAGAGTTGAGGAGATAAGGTGTAAAGTATAAAATATAGTATTATAACAAAAACATTCTTCATGTAGAGTTGGTGATTAAATCGGTTTCGGGTCGTTTCGGCCGTGAGTCGTTTCGGACATGAGTCGTTTCGGCCGTGGGTCGTTTCGGCCGGGACGTTTCGGCCTGGGTTGTTTCGGCCTGATTTTAGGGTGGGTCGTTTCGGCCTATTTTGGTGGGTCGTTTCGGCCCAATATCCCCACCCCCAATATTTTATATAACTCATAATAAATGTTCTTTTTTATGAAGTCTCCTACTAGCCTTTGCAGCGTTGCAGTCTCGAAAGAACCCAGCAGTCGCCTTATTCACATGTACAGTTAAAATAAATCCAAGCAAAGATAATTGATACTACTTGTTGTAAGCAGTGCTCTGCGTTTAAGAATTAAGTAGAAATATATTGTCTAATGGGGCTAGCCCAATTTTGGCGGTCCTTAGATTTACTGAAACGAAGCATTAATATAATAAGGGATTCTAATTCCTATTGTAGTTTGGTTACTTGTACCTTCTGCACTATAACCAAATTGAGTGTTACCAGAACCACAAATAAAATAACCAGAAAATGCAAAATGCCAAAATAATTTAAATCACAATGCATACAACGTCATCGATACGCTGTATCCACGATGGTTTGGAGTAGTTAGTGTTTGTGGGGTTTTTTTTCTGTTAAATTCCCCCTGACTAAGTGGGGATATATTTGCGGATGAGACAGTTTTATCTAACGCACAGAAATCCGGAGTGCCTATGTCTATGCGCCATATACGATCAGTTTCTGCTAAGACCAGACTGTTCGCAACTGCATTCACTGCTCGCGCAACAGCCCTACTGGCTAGCCGTGTATGTTTAATTTGTGTCATGTCGCACGCGTGTCGTTAATTAAAGGGTTTATCTACTCAGAAGTGATTTCATAGTTTTCTTGATGTTGAGCAATCAATCAATATAAACGGATTAGAGTTTTGAGATGATAATACCATATCATAATCTTTGACACATTGACAATAAACATGGGCAGTAAATTTATTTCCCCAAACGGTAATGAACTCGTCCAACTGAAAGGAGTGGAATATTCTATTCGGCTTAAATTGATTAATTGAAGTGTTGCCCCATTTTGGTTACATATATATCATGTGTGCGTGCAACGAAGACACAGACGAGACTGCACAAAACACAAATTTATGTAAACTTTCCAAACATCACCATTATTCCGAACAGCGAAGGTTCATGCGAGCATTCTCGCAGAAACATCCAGTGCTACAAAATAACTGACGAAACGAGCAGATAATAATTGTAGATAAGCGCTGAATATTTGTTTTAGAAACTTTCCAAAGATCCGACTGTATCAACACCATTCATGCGCGGATCCAGAGGGGGGGGGGGGGACAGGGGTCCGGACCCCCCTGAAAAATCACAATGATATAGGGTTGCCTAGCATTATTGGTCCGGATCTTATTGGTCCGGATCAAATTCACATAAAATACAAAGCTACCAAGCCAGCATTCTCGCAAGAACACTCACTGCTGCAAAACAGCTAAAACAAGCTGGCAGATGAGGATTGTGGACAGAAATGACCTGATTTTTTTTATATATAAACCTGTCGAGGTTCCGACTACATTGTTTATTCCTACCAGCAATGGTTCATATGAAATCGCACTTGCACGCATTCTAGCAAACACACTCACTAGTACAAAAAAAACCTAACAAAATTGGGCACAGGGGCCGAAATTTAGACGTCTTGGCTCAATGGATGGCTGCGCATACATGATAAAAGGGCGACTTTATACAAATGCGATAAATTATATGAGATGGCCCAATTTTAGTACATGCGTAGGATCGGGTCATTTTTTGTGGGGGGGGGGGGGGGGTCAAAAATTTGATTTTCAACATTTGGGGGGGGGGGGTTCAGAAAATGAATATTTTTGGGGTATGAAGATTTGTGGATATTTTTTGGGGAGCATCACAAAATTGGACTATATTTAGGAGTCATTTCTATGCATTTTAGGGTCTTTTCGTAAATGGGGGATGTTTTTGGGGGTTGCTAAAATTTCTAATATTTTTGGGGGTGCTTGAAATTCCTAATATTTTTGGGGGGATGAACGCGCGTGTTGTAGATGCTGGGCCTGAGCCTACGTATGAAGAAAAAAATGAGAGTATCCCCTGGGATTCAGTTAGCACCATTAGCTTACTGTAAAACTTAGCTAATACCCAGGAGACACACGACCAGAGTTTAAAATGTGGGGAGGAGCTTCAAAATCAGTGTTTGTTTTAGTGTTAAAAATCTGTCAACATCAATTTGCTAGCAAGACTCTCAGTTGTTAAAATAACAATCTGCATCCTGCATTGTGACAAGCATTTATTGTTAAGCCAGCAATAACTTTTTTTTCTTAACATGTTGTCTGCTTTTCTAGTCTGCTGCACACATTTAAATGCACTTCAGACTAGATTTTTCATGGAGATTTCTTTTCATGGAAGACAATGTTACGGGGGAGCAGTCTGATCTGGGTCCATATTGTTTGCAATATAAGCTACATAAGAGCTACATAAGAGGGAAGCAGATGATAAGTGGCTAAATACTGTTTCATCTGACAAAAAAAATACATAACAGCAATCTTAATTTATGTGTGTTTTGTAAAATATGTGTAAGCTTTAAACCATTTAGGTGGCAGCTGAACTGCCACCCCTTATACAGGCTTTCAAGTGCCCATCAACAGAAAAGTAGGGAAAAAGTAGGGGTACTTATTTTGAAAAAGTAGGGATTATCGGTGTAAAAAAGTAGGGGTAGTAGGGCTTTTCCAAGTACAAAATTCATTACAATGAGTTGTTTGAAATAAAAAATCTCATACTAAATGAGCAGGATAATACCTGTGACAATAGCACTAGCTTAAGGGCAATTTCGGGTATTGTCCACGCGCATCATTCCTGCGGCGGGAAAAGGGAAAAGTTGTCTGGGTCCCGTCTTTCGACCATTTTCAAATTCGCATCAATACAGGTTTCAGATACGTTGACGTCTAGTGGATATTTCCGCATTTTCTGGACAAAATAAAATAACTAAAATGTGTCCGAAATATCTATTATAAATAATCGTCTCAGTACCAAATACTTAAAACAATAGATCTGGTGAATTCAAACAGTATACAATATTATCAAGTTTATACCAAGTATACGAATACGAATATGGCCGGTACTCGGATTGTGTGTTCAATATATACGGTTAATTTGGGCGGCGCACGATCTGACCGTGTAGCCTAGTGGTTAGCGCATCGGACTCTAAAACCAGCGGACCAGGATCGATTCCTGGGTGGGCACCAATTAAACATTGTTTTTTTTTCTTCTTCCTTTTCAGCTTTATAATAATGAATTACTTCCTCACAGTAATATAAATTGATATAAATGACAAAAAGTACACTCCATAACGTTTTATATTGAATTATCCTCAAAATATGTGGGGGGTATCAGTAAATTTTGCTCTCCTGAACAAAAATTAGTCTGGTGACCCCCATTTTTATTCATTTTTCTTTAATGCCAGATTTTTAAAAGTTCACTCCATAACGTTTATATTGAATTATCCTCAAAATATGTGGGGGTAGGGGTAAATTTTGCTCTCCTGAACGAAAATTAGTCTGGTGACCCCCATTTTTTATTCATTTTTCTAAAAGGTGATATAAAAATCAATGGAATAAAAACAAAACTTTGAGATTGTTAATGCCAGATTTTTAAAAGTACACCATAACGTTTTATATTAATTTATCCTCAAAATATGTGGGGGTAGGGGTAAATTTTGCTCTCCTGAAAGAAAATTAGTCTGGTGACCCACATTTTTTATTCTTTTTTCTTAAAGGTTATATAAAGGTCTATGAAATAAAAACAAAACTTTGAGTAACGTTTTATATTGAATTATCCTCAAAATATGTGGGGGTAGGGGTAAATTTTGCTCTCCTGAAAGAAAATAAATCTGGTGACCCCCTTTTCTTATTCTTTTTTCTTAAAGGTTGTATAAAAGTAAGTAATGGTGCAAAGATCAGGAATCGATACAATCAAGTACCACACCTGACCCAGGATACCAATTGGAAAGTGACAAACTCACAGAAGACACCACAAACGAGAGCCAAGAGGTCAGCCCTTTCCCAGCAGGTGACCACAAAGCACATATAAACAGACGCGCACAAAACATAGCAAACACAAGACAGAACAAAAACATAAAAGATCCACAAAAGAAGTACCGCCTTGGAACGGTCAGTAAAATATTTTACTGGAGGGCTTAAACCGGTTTAACGGCGCCAACCTCACCCTTAATTCAGATGTGGATCAAGACACATAGATATTTGGTTTGCATGAAAGACCCCTAACTTATCAATGCATCATCTCCTAAAACATATAAATCAAGATATAACAAGGAGATAAAGCAAGGATAAGACTCAACAGTAAATTAAACTGAATACCGGAGCAAAAGAAATCCAACAGGTAAACCCCGGTGGGCCCGACAAACAGCCAAAGCATCAGGCCCCTACCATCTCATCAATAGATAAGTCTTTAAGTCGGAACCATCATAGAGTCTGAAGTCCGACCCACCGGCGTGCAATTAAAGAGGAAAGCAAAGTTGCCAACCGTGATTGGGTTGACTACCAAGCATGCAGTCTGTTGCAATACATTAATGTTATAGCCAATCTTTTTATAATGGGAAATTATTTTAATGAACTGCGCTGAAAAATTATTGAACAGAACAGAAGAACAGAACAGATTGTTTATTTGACCTAAACCATACAGTTTCTAGTCAATCACATATAATTATTACACAATAAATCTGTCACGTTTCATGAATATTGAACGTTCATATTTTTGCTCATATCAAAGGCATAAAGGAGTATTTTAAGTTGCAAATACTCGTATACTTATTAAATGACTATCATGCAGAAGTAATTTCTCAATGTTAGAATTTGGCTTATTATTTGATGTTTTGATGGAGGCTGAGCCAAATCCAAGCAGCAGGCATTACCAACACAAAGAGGGCGACGTGTACCACCCTCATTGTATCGATAAGACTTTGCTATCATTGCGAATGAAGTTCCATTGATGCGTTTTACTAATCAGATTATATTTTTTAACCTTAAATGTTTATGAAAAAGGTCAAGTAGGCCCACGATCGCCATTAAGACGTAATCATGGCAACTACGTGACGATTGACTATCTCTTAAGCGTTTTACCAGAGCTGCATAATATCCACACATGGGTTGTGGCGAGACCACGCCGCACCAACGTCGATACAACGTCTCCACGTTGCATCGACGTCGATAAGGCGTTGTCTCGTGTCACGAGACCACATGAGTCCTCTTTATCTCAGTGAGATTGTAAGATAAATTTAACCAGTTTTATATATATATTCTCAATTAACTACTTAACCAGTATTACCGTTAGATACTCATATACACGTGCCATGGGATAGGAGATAAAGAAAGTAGATTCAGATAAGCCGACTCGTGTGAGCCATCTCATCTGCATCTATCCTTTATATATTAAAACCGTGTCAGTTTTAAATTAACAACTTTAAACATGAATTTTATAGGACACACGCACTAAATGCGAAATGCATGATTCACAGAAGAATACACGTGCCATGGGATATGAGATAAAGAAAGTAGATTCAGATAAGCCGACTCGTTTGAGCCATCTCATCTGCATCTATCCTTTATATATTATAACCGTGTCAGTTTTAAATTAACAACTTTAAACATGAATTTTATAGGACACACGCACTAAATGCAAAATGCATGATTCACAGAAGAATCGAATTGATTTTTTGCGTATACAACTATAAGTGCATCTTACGTATTAGCATTCACTGGCGCAGGTGACTCTTACTACGTTGGTAAGAGTGGCACGAGCACCAATGACCATTACAGGGCTCTGTCAACCTGAGAATGCGTCACGAATTAAGTTTCCTAGCGGTAAATCAAATGCGCTCAGTGGTCAATCGATTAAGGCGCAGGTAACACAGAGGCCTGCAATATTATAACGCTTACTGCATTACAATTCCCCAGATCCCATCTTGTCGAAACGAAACACAAGAAAAGGTCTCAGGACAACCAATATACAAATGCATAATAATACCACTACATAGCAAGTGTAAGCATGAGAAAAAATGGGACGATGCAAATAGTCCATTTTCGTTAATAACCAGCATATATAATATTGTTCAGCCATTGGCACCAGATCCCTGCGGTGTCCAAAGAAGTGCAAACAATATTTAGTTGTGTTGCGACAAACCCTATTTTGAGACTATGACTAAGCTACTGGGTCAAGGTATAGGCGACACCGAGTTGCCGCACATACCGTGACCAAACAGCTTAATAATATTTGGCTAAAAATTAGACATGCTGGCAATAGTAAGTATAACACTACACCAAAAACAAAGGCACTGGCTAGACTGTGCGAATGCACATGCTAAACTGCGCTTTTGCTTTTTCCAGAGGTATTAAAAGACAGATTCTACCACTGCTTTCTTAGTACATTTAACGTGTTCCTTTTGCATCCGGGTCTAAGGCGTCATGACCGCCTCGACTGCCACAGGGACGCCCCTGAGCAGTAGGAAAAATAGACTTGCCCATAGTGCATATATATGTATGCAAAAATGAACATTGATAAACAATTTATACAAGCTTTATATAATAGTATTAACAATAAAATCAATCAATCAGCCGTACAGATGGGGTCAAAAAGTGTAGGAGTGCAAACCCAGGTCAGCCTGCTTCATATGAGGCTGGCTGATCTGGGTCTGCACGCTTGCACCGGGATATACTTGCAGCTTGATCATGAGTTATTCAATAGAGATTTTCTTAACGAAAAGGCTTCTGAAACAAATTTACCTAACCTTTTCATTGTTGGCAGACCTGTATTTTTCATTAACAATGTAAATTTATAAACACTTGGACGCCTATAGTAGTACGGCTGAATGTATTGTTCTCGTAAACGATCATATGCAGGGCAAATAATTACAAAGTGGTACTCGTCCTCAATATCTGAATTGGTACAGAGGGTGCACAAGCGCAGTGATCTTTCTGTTCTGTGCTGTGAATAACGCCCAGTGACAACACGTAACTGATGCGCAGACAATCTTAACTGAGAAATTCCCATTCTAAGCTTATATGGCAACAAATCTAGATAACGTTCATATTCCAACTCTTGCTTAAAATCTTTATACAAAACAAGTGGACTGCTCCGAGATACACCACTAACCCAATTTTGCTTGAATACATCTATTAACCTTTCTTTAAAAATGAGATGAAATGTTTTTAGATTAACTGAGTGTGGATTAGTCCAAACGAATGAAAAACCATAATTATCCAGAAGTGACTTGACATTACTAACCCAGTTTTTAACACCATTAGAACAAGCTTCCACCATATGATTGTAAAAGAAGGAAACGAGAATATTGTCTGCTGAGACAATATGACACCAAAATTTAATTATTCTCACATACCTACTAATATATAATGGATACCTCCCTAAGTCACCGTATACACCTATAGAGGGGGTGGATGATCGTACCTTTAACAAAGTCTTGCAAAATTTAAGATGAATTCTCTCAATCGATTTGCATTTTCCAAAACCCCACACTTCACATGAATAGCTGAGTATTGAACCAACAAACGTATCAAAAAGCTGACACATCACCTTGGGAGTTAATGCGTATGTTTTAGTATTATACAAGAGACAGTTAAGTGCTTTAAGACCTTTACCAATCAACATTTCTTGATTTAGTGCAAATGTACCTGTATAGTTAAAAACGGTGCCTAAGTAATTAAAGTCATTAACTACCTCTAAAGGAGACCCATTATACGTCCAAGATTCATCATCTTTTAACCCACCCCGTTTCCTAAATACCACGATTTTTGTTTTATCCGTATTCACCTGTAATCCCCATTTCGAACAATAGGTATATAAAAGGTCCAAATTATTTTGCAGTTCAAGGACATTATTTGCCAGGACGACCATATCGTCTGCAAAAAGCATGAGTATGAAAGTGAGGTCATTCAAGGTCAGACCACTATTTGGGTCATCTTGCAAAAACAGCTCCAAGTCCTCGATGAACAGAGAGAATAATATCGGTGACAATACTTCCCCTTGCTTTAACCCAATAGCACATTCAAAGAATTCTGAATACGAGTTACATCCCCTGACACATGATTTTACTTGACTATACATATTTTTCACAATTCTCAACAGTTTACCGTTAATTCCAAGTTTAAACATTTTGCACCATAGGCCATTTAGATACACACTGTCAAAGGCTTTTCTGAAATCCACAAAAGCACAATACAAACGTTTCTTTTCGTTTAAAATTTTCTGGATAACAGAGTATAAAACAAAAATTGCATCTGTTGTTGAGCGCCCTCTGCGAAATCCAAATTGAGAATCAGATGAAACATTGTTACTTTCAGCCCAGTCAGTTAATCGCTTATTTAGCACACCTGTAAATATCTTTGAAAAACAGCTAACTAAAGTGATCCCTCTGTAATTATTTACGTCACGAGGGTCGTGCTTTTTAAATAACGGTACAATAATACCTTCAGTCCAAAGACTTGGAAATTGACCTGAATTTAAAATTGCATTAAACAAATCTACAAGATGACCTGATAAAATATCGAGTGATTCGATGAAATATTCATTCAACAGCTGGTCCCCAGAAAATGACTTGTTTCTTTTCAAATTTTGTACAACTTCTCTAATTTCTTTCGCTGTTATAGGGCAGTCAAGTTCCGAAAAATTACAATCACTAGAATCAAAGTCATAATTAGAACAAAAATCTTCACTCTCATCGTTTTGGGCGTGCGAAAGCTCTTGCTGCATTTTCGAAAAATAGTCAAAAAATACGTCAAGTGAAATATTAGAGTCATTTGCCTTTTTCTTTTTAAAGAGTCGCCAGAAATCTTTTGGTTTGGCATGTCTTAATTTTTCAATTTCGCGTATTTTATGATACTGAAAATTTCGTTTCTTTTTCTTAGTTAGTTTTTTGTACTTGGATTTTAGAAAACACATATTAGAGCCAACAATCTTCTTCAACTTATACACCAAGTCACCATAGAAATCAGGTTCCGAAAGTCCTTGGCGCAAGAGAGATTTAAGTCCAACTTGGAATTTAGAAATCAAATCATAGTATCGTCTATAAAATTTTGAAAATGTTTTGCGAAGTTTATGATACCGATAGCCTTGTTTAAGAAGTTTCTGAGTTAACAATTTATTGCGAGTGTTGAAGTCAGCAACATAGCTAGATGCTCTAGCAAAACGAATGAGTTGAGAGATATAGACTCCATAGGATGTAGAACGAGGAACATCACCATCTAAAAATGGGAAATTGACAATTTCAAAATCAAAGTCGTCACGTTTGTCATAAATTTTGGTAGAAACAATATCATTAGAAATTGACAAATGCAAGTCTAAAAATGCGGCTTCGGTATCAGAGGCATTGGCTTTATTAAGTTGGAGCTCTGAAGGGTATATTAGACTAACCATATTGTCAAAATAAACATTATTAATATTTAAAATATCGTCCAAATATCTGGAAGTAGTGTTAAACGCACCAATAACATCAGCCTGCTTATCATCAGAAAGAGACATCATAAAGTCCCTTTCATAACAAAACAGGAATAAATCTGCAACCAGGGGAGCACAATTCTATGAAATAAAAGCAAAACTTTGAGATTGTTAACGCCAGATTTTTTAACATACAATTTAATCTAAAAATCGTATTCCTATTTTGGGGGGAATTCCCAGAATATAACATTCAGTATCTTGTCACGGCTTGGGAAAAAAACAAATTTTCACTTTTCCTATAAAGCTTGATGTCGTCAGTAATAATTAAAATTAAAATAAAGATGCTGGATGGCGATTACAACTATTTTAACTTAATATTAAGGACTTTGATTTTTTTTCAGAAAATTGGTAAAATGCTGAAAACTTCCATGTCTGATTATGAAAAATCGAGCTCGGTGACATCCTTTTTATTTCATAAATCGATAGTCCATACATGAAACAAACTGTATGCAAAGAATTAAAAAGATCTTAATGCTGAAAGCATTTCCCACAATTGACCCATAACAGAGAGACTTTTTTGGGTTAAAAATTAAATTTTGAGGTGTTTAGTGTTGTGCCCCTTGAATAAACATAAAGGTTAACTTATAATACCCGAGCAAGTGAAGCGAGCAAGGAAAAATTTCTGGATTTTTACACATGAATGGCATTTCAGAGTGAAAAAGTAGGGATAGTAGGGCATTTTCATGAAAAAGTAGGGAAAAGTAGGAGCAAATCAAAAAAGTAGGGAAAAGTAGGAAAAATAGGAAAAGTAGGGCCCGCTTGAAAGCCTGCTTATAGTATAAACTTACACTTATTTTTGTGCAATAAACAATCTGCGGTAAAACACTTTCCTATGATAATTCCTTAATATTTCTACCTGTAATATGGTGGCAGCTGAACTGCCACCCCTTATAGTATAAACTTACACTTATTTTTGTGCAATAAACAATCTGCGGTAAAACACTTTCCTATGATAATTCCTTAATATTTCTACCTGTAATATGGTGGCAGCTGAACTGCCACCCCATATGGTATAAACTTACACTTATTTTTGTGCAATAAACAATATGCGGTAAAACATGTTCCAATGATAAGTCCTTAACATTTATACCTGTAGTTAGGTGGCAGCTGAATTGCCACCCCTTATGGTATAAACTTACAGTTAAATAGCATACATTTCAGAATTTGGTGACATCAGAACTGCAACTGATCCTTGTTTAACATTACAATTGCTTTAAAAGTTATGTTTTAATCGATGGTCACGATCTAGATTACAGTAACAACAATAACAGGTAGAAATGTTAAGGATTTATCACTTGAATTTTTTCATCTCATATTGCCTTAGTACGAAAATAAGTGTAAGTTTATACCAAAAGGGATGGCAGTTCAGCTGCCACCTAATAACAGGTAGAAATGTTAAGGATTTATCGCCTGAAAATGTTTACCTCGTATTGCTTTAGTATAGAAATAAGTGGAGGTTTATACCAAAAGGGATGGCAGTTCAGCTGCCACCTAATAACAGGTAGAAACTTTAAGGATTTATCGCCAGAAAATGTTTTAACTCATATTGTTTTAGTACGGTAATTATAAATAGTGGTAAGTTTATACCAATAAGGATGGCAGTTCAGCTGCCACCTAATAATAGGTTGAAATGTGAAGGATATATCGCCGGAAAATGTTTAACCTCGTATTGTTTTAGTACAAATATATATCTGTTATTAGGTAGCAGCTGAACTGCCATCCCTTTTGGTATAAACTTATTTTCGTACTAAAGCTGAGACATCTCTACCTGTTATTGTTGTTGCTGTGATCTATATTGTGACAATGGAATAAAACATAGCTTTTATACCAATTTATTAATGCGATAAGCGTTATAACTTCCAGTTTCCCAGGGAGCACACTGTTTAAACAATAAATCTTGCAATTTTGAAGAGCAGTTGACATTAAATAAACAATTGCTGCTGTGGAGATGGATTTAATGTTAATTGACTTACTAGAATCTAGTAAGGCAATTGGTCTCTGTCCTATGGGTACTAACATGACATGGGTGACCAGTTTACATTAAGTTTTATGATCATTAAAATTATGAAAATGTACACTTGCAGTAGTTTATTTATTTTCCAATTAACTAATAATGTCGTGCATATTTATTTTAATCAAATTGACTGCAAACAAAATGGATTTTTGGACTTATATTTAAACTGGCCGAAACGACCCACGGCCGAAACGACTCACGGCCGAAACGACCCACCAAAATAGGCCGAATCGACTCACCCTAAAATAAGGCCGAATCGACCCAGGCCGAAACGACCCGACCGAAACGACCCACGGCCGAAACGACCCGGATTCATTAAATCATTAATGACACTTTATTTAACTGATAGTGATATAATCAATTCACTGAATGGTTTGTTTGTTCAGTGAGCCATTTATCTAAGTTTACATAACTGAGTCAGTTTTGGTTGTATAACTGAGTCAGTTTTGGTTGTATAACAGGAGTAGATTATCAGGGCTCCAGATAGGAGCAAAAGGGTATTTCAGCATTGATTTTTAGGAATTCAGCATTGAAAATCAAATTGAAGAGTGAAAATACCCTTTGCAGTTTGAGGTTTCAGTGCTGATATTCAATTAATGTGGCGAAGTCTTTTATTCTTAGTAAGAAAAAATTAATAAATATACACCAATTGTATAAATCTTAGAAGTTTTCCTAAAAATGCACCATGTATTTGATACAAGTAACTTTTCTTTTAAATATGTTAAGCAATTATTGGGTCTTTTTACAAGGCTTTGCATTTTCTGCAATTCGATATTTTAATTATGGAGTAAAATACTCATTAAAATTGAAAAGTATGGGTGAAATACCCATTGGTCCAAAGCGTTATCTAGACCACTGGATTATGGTTGTATAACTGAGTCAGTTTTGGTTGTATAACTTACTCAAACATAATTGCTTGTATAGCTGTAAGTGTCTGCTTACATAAATTTCTAAGATACACATTTATAGAAAAAAAAAAATACTTTATGCCCTGTCATTTTACTTCCTCTTACTTAACATTTACAAAAAAATATTTAATGAAAAAAACGATTTTATGCCCTTCCCCTAGAAATAGGTAGACAAAGTTTGAAGACCCGGCTGGGTCAAAATGCTACTAAATGAGCAGTCTGATTTTGGTCCCAAACCCCTGTTTCTTGACAAGTCTTTAGTAATTAGGGAGCACAGTGGCTCAGTGGTAGAGTGCTTGACTCGAGACTGAGGGCCCGCGGGTTCGAACCTCACCGGCGTCAGTGTGCTGTGGTCCTTGAGCAAGACACATTTATCCTAACTGGTTCAACCCAGGAAGACCCGTCCCTGTTTAAATAAAAGATTGTTGATCAGACGTAAAGAATCAAATCAAACATACAAACAAAAATCTTTAGTAATTAAATGAAAATCATGACAACCTTAGCTATAATTAACTTGCAAATATAAATGGATTCAACTGATATGCGCGGATCCAGGTCTGACGGCCAGAAAACAGCCTGGACAACATTTTTAGGGTTTTTTTTAGTCCTCAACTTATTTTACATATAACATATTTGATATAACATACTTAATCCAATAAGTGCATTGTGTATGTAACTATTTCAAAATTTTAAAGCCTTTTTTGAAACAATGTAGATCCTGATCAACTGGCTTCTGATGAAGCCAGCTGATCAGGATCCACACTGTTTTTCTTCCACATGATAAATCATATGAAACTAAGGATATTGCACCATTGGATTGGGTGGAAATCAGAGGTTCATATACATAGTGAAAATATATAGACTAAGTTGTGCTTTAATAGGATCATGTGCATATAATAGGGAGAATATGCTTTGATATTTACCCAAAATATTCAGACACTTTTACACATCATATATCATATGAGCCAGAGCATGAGATTTCCAACAATGTGGCAAATTGACAAGTGTAGACTCAGACAAGCCTGTGCAGCCTCCTGTTAAGTTTAGAAGCTCCAAATTATGTTCAGTCAGTAGCTTGACAATTGTAGAATATTCAAGCGACTAGCAAAGGCTCTGATCAGACTGCGCCTATGCGCATGCTGGTCTGAGCCTTTGTTTGTCGCACAAACCACATTGTTGGAAATCTCATGCTGCGGCTCATCATATCATTTTAACATATTTATCCTCATCATATTAAAAATATATATATTTACTTTTGTTTATTGAAATAAAAGCCCTTCTGGGCTTGTGTTCTATATTGAACAATATTTGACACAAAATAAAAATTCTATGTCTAACTACATCATTTCACTTGATAATATGTGAAAATAGTGGCAAATAGAGTAAACCCTTACTGCTCCTATAGGATATAATCTGAGTTACACTGTTTTGTCCAAAACTTTTAGATAACTTTATGGCATAATATAATTTTTTGCTCCTTGTAAAGGCGGTTACTTTGATATTTATATCTGGGCATTGTTCGGCTATTTCATCTGCTAAACAAGGGAAATCAGGTCCTATTTATAATTTGGCAAAGAGTAAATAAGGTGTTTGGGCTGCGCAAACGTGGTGGATTTCATGAAATCCTAACCGTATACACACTGTACTGTCATTAATTAACACTTAAAGCGCATAATCACAAAATGTATGTTTTTTGTCGTCAACTAAAATATTTGAAGCCTCATAGACAAACAGTGTGGACCCAGATCAGACTGCTCCTGTAGGGGCAGTCTGATCTGGGTCCACAATGTTTGCCTCTATACTTATCATGTTAAATAGACATTTTCAGATGCAGTTATTTTGCAGGCGTTTTAAGGGTCAAATAATATGTTTTGGGTCTTTACTGAGGTATGGCTCAAGATAATACAGTTACTTTTAAACAAAACATCTCTCATTTTCAGCTTTTACCTATGTCTAAGGTAGACCAGTCTTAATAATGCATTCATGAGGTGCCGCCTTTACAGTAACCAAAAAGTTGGGCTAGACCTATGTTTTAAGCAATATATGAAATAACCATGCACAATTGAGATTTTGGTTCTCATCCCAACTGCAACTAGTAATTCATGGTCAGACCAGTCTGTGCATATGTACAGTTTTGTCAGGGCCTTTGACATTCTCACATAGAGTAAGACCTGTCTTAAGCGGCCACTCAAAAATAGACAAAACAAAGGTCTTTATGGCAAATGGTAGCTTAATGTAGGTCAAAAGTATTGCAGAATGCTCATAGAGGAGCATTTGGAATACTTTTGACCTGCATCAAGCGATAATCGGTCTTGAAACCCAGTTTTGGTCTTCATTTTGAGTGGCCGCTTAAGACAGGTTTTACTGTATATACAAAGTATAAATGAATTAGAAGGGTCAGTTTGCAGTGGACATCTTCAAACCCCACTATAAATTACCTACAGGTCTTTATTTAAAAGTGTGTACCAAAAAATTAATTGTCTTATTATTTAACCACTGAAAACATAAGTTGTGGGTACTTTTGAGATGTTTTTTTTGAGCACCGAAAACATAATTTTTAACTGATAGGTAAGAAAATATTAATAATTTTATGCTAAAAAAAAGTTTGTTTACGTAACTGTATGTATAGTGAATGTTCAAAAAATGACTTTACCACACCGGGTAGGCGGCAATTAAAAGCGCTCTTAACAATCGACGAAAGCGGGTCAAAAACCGATAGAAACAGTGTTTTCGATTGCCATTTGTCGCATTGTCGCAATGGCAATCGAAATCTCTGTTTCTAAGTATTTTTTATCTATGTTCATCGATAGTACATGTATTAACGTTTCGATGGGAAAGTACCATTTTATCAAGGGCTGGCTCAAGTATTACCCTCAACATCCAGTGACTTATGTGGGCTTCTAGAAACATATCATGTAGAATGTAGTTTAAGCTAGGTATTGTTAGCCCTTGTCCTGCTGAACCAGGATATATATTGTTTAGTTAACAGTGTCGATCCTGATCAGCTGCCTTGAGAGAAGCCACTCTGAAGCCAGCTCTGTTTTGCACTGCTTGTAAATATATATGCCAGTAAGTGGAATCATGCTAGTTGATTAGATCAGGCCTTTAGTTAAGAGTGCTCACCAAAAAATCAATTTTCTTATTTCTCAACCAAAACGTATGTTGTGGGTACTCAAAAGAACCTTCTCAGTGAGACTGTTCTTTTGAGCACCCAAAACATATGTTAAAAAGGATGGATAAGAAACTATTTACAATATTACGCTAAAATTTTTTGTTTAATTTTGAAACCTGTGTTAGATAAAAATGGGGGAGTAGTGTAGAATGTTAAAATATCCAGCATGACAAGGGTTAAATGTATTTCAAGTGCATGGCTTAATACAAACCACATAATTTTCACCCTGAAACCTTTTTGCCTGTGCACCAAAACCTTTTCGATCTGAATTGTCTGTCACAATAGTTTGGTACTTGCTCGGAATGGATGATGTGGCTGCAACTATACCATGACCTGTAAAACAAAAGACACAACAATCCAGCCAGAGTAAGATCAGAGTCATTATTATGTGCAACACTAAATAGGTACTTAACTGTGGACCACTGCAAGGCAACAGGCCTGATTTACTGGCTAGTTAATTATTGAGCATTATGCAAGGGAGTTCTAATTTTTTAAATCTAGTTTAAAAAAGTTCAGAAGTGCTTGGCAGTTGTAATAAAGTGCTAGCAGTGGTCCGGAGGAGCAGATTATAACTGCTAGTGTGGAAGGCATAAGAGAGTGCAGGGGCGTAGCCAGAGACTTTATCATGTTGCACAATTAATTAGAATGAATTTAAGAGATAGCTGCCCTAGTTACTTTGATAATCAGATAGTGAATAACAAAGGCGCTGATCAGTCTGCATGGAAGTAGATGCGCAGACTGATCTGCGTCTTTGTTGTTCGTAAGCAACAAAATCAGGGTTTTTCACATCAAGGCCAATATGATGTTAAAGCCCAGGCTTCCTGGCCTCCGCTGGGGGGAGAGCACAAGTTATGGTTTATAAAGTTTTGAAAATTATTTATTAATGATGTCAGCTTTGTGTGATTTAGCCTGTACAACTTTCCTTGTTGCAGGGATACTTGTTTTTGTTTGTTTGATTTGATTCTTTATGTCCCATCAACAATCTTTCAGTTAAACAGGGATGGATCTTCCTGGGTTGAACCAGTACTAAGCTAGGATAAATGTGTCTTGCTCAAGGACCGCAACGCAGTGACGCCGGTGAGGCTCGAACCCGCGGCCCCTCGGTCTGGAGTCAAGCACTCTACCACTGAGCCACTGTGCTCCCTGTTGCAGGGATACAGATAACAGACTAACAATTTTGACTTTGGGGCGCACGCAATTCAAACTTTAACATAAGGGGTAATGGTATTTTCTCCAAAATTTTAGGCGCACAGCCCAAAATTTAGGGGCCAGCCTATGGGCCCCTGATGTTGACAGGCCACCAACAGAGATAATAACCTGAGATATTTTGCTTTAAACATTCATGAAGTCACAGCATACTTTGAAACCATGATGTCTGAAAACATCTCTGCCAAAGTTTTCCAAACCAAATGTTTATAGTGGGTTACGAAAGTATTGGCCTAATTTGGAACAGACAGCATGTCTATAATGGAATACCAACATTGACATGGAACTTTTGGTACTTTATCTCAGGCTAAGAATCCTCATACAAGTTAATTCAAAATGTACAGTATTAATTATACATGCATGCCGCTTGACATGTTGTTGGATTTAGAATAATTAGATAAAAAAGTTAAGGAGATTAAAACTGGACCAAAGAGTTCAAATATGCATAGAGTAACACGAGTTAAGTATCATGAGAGATACACAGTGATGAAGAATTGCACCAAGAGGCCATAGGCAGCTAAGAAATGCCAAAGCAGAAATACAAGTTCAAAATTGAAAAAAATAAGTCTTTGTATACATCCATTGATTGTCCTTAAAAACTTATGAAATAAACCTAACGGCATCATCATAATGACATGTTGTGACTGCTTCTTTTCACTCCTTGGCCTATTTTGACACGAGTAACGAGAGCTACCTTATTTCATCTACATCTTTTCATTAAACTGATAAACTTGTCATTTCTTTGATTTCTTTAATCAATAAATTGCGACGCTTTTGAAAACGCGATTCAATGAAATCCCAGGCGCACCTCTGGTTTACAGGGCACAGTTTATTGCGCAAGACTAAATCTTAACGTTTTGCTTGTTAAATAATGGGGCTGCACCCCCACACCCTGCTTCCTTTTCGTGTAAGGGCTATTAAATCATTTGTGGACCACATTGTTACGATCTTTTCGGAGGTCGGGTCTGAAAGCCCCTGCCGAGCCGAGCCGAGCCGAGTTGCCGACTCGCCGAGTCAAATTTTTATTTCCAAAAACATCATCCGAGGAGATAAATCATAAATATTTTTTATATAAAATCATCACTTAGACTAAAAACAATAAGTGGAACATAAAGAAAAATTATAATTTTTTATAATTTTGATTTAATTTCTATTTTATTCCTCGCAGGGGGTCTGAAAGCCCCTGCCGAGTGGAAATTCCCTTTTCAGCTTACTATGCAGCCAAAACACCAACGAATGCATCCTTTTTAATATTTTTCCATGCAAATTTATTAGTTTATCGATATATGTACAACGATTGAAAGAAAAGTTACCTGCTATGTAGTATATTCCGATTTTTCATTAAATTTTGACAATCCCGAGCCACGCTATAAAAGTCGATCCGAATCGGATTTCAGCGGCCGTTAATTATGCAAAACAATTTTAATTGAGCCGAAACGTCCATACCGCTGATTAGCGATTTGAAAGTCGTTTAAGGTGACCACCAGTCACACAATGATTAGTGAAATCAATTAGATACAAATTAATTAGTAATTATAATGTTATGATTAATAATTTTAGTTCATTAATTAGACTTGACTAATATTTATGATATATGTTCAGATATACAGCTAATTAAAGAAGTCCGACAAAGTAAATGGTATGATAAAATTTTTAAGTACCTGAACATCTTTTAATCTGACACTTATGAGAAATGCTCTTTTAAAAGCAAAAAAATACCCAATCATCGGTGGTCCCTGTTTTTGATAACTTGTTTGGTGTGGCGATTCTCCTGATCTTTCCGTTTATTTCGCGGTGTGGATTCGCTTGCATTTTCCGCCAATTTTCGGTTGGGAGTCGTGAATGCTCCCATTCCTGGTTGGGACTTTTTGCTCCCGTGGGGGATTTTTTCCGGGATTTCAATTTCTAAGTTCCCGGACATGTTGCCATTGCATTCCGCTTCTAATTGTCGTTTTACTTGCATGCAGTAGTCCCTGAGGGGGGCTGCTGCGATTTCTTGAGCTCTTTTTTGTTTTTCTTCGCGTTTTCGGGCCTGAAATGCAGGGTCATTTAGTTTCTCATCTTCCTTATATAAAAGCGCGAATTTATTATCATATAAAGCGCGTAAGTCGATGGGGTTTGATGTAGATGAGGGGTTGGATTTTTCGGAGGACAACAATGAGTCCTCCCAGAAAGGCGCTTCCAATAAGCGCGACGCTTCCAATGAGCGCGACGCTTCCATTGGGTTCGAGTCCTCATTAGGGAATTCCGGGGTAGCGAGATTCTCCTTAGAATTTAATAACGGGGCGGGTTGCATTGGGGACGCGAAGGGGGACCCTATTGGGGATAAACTGACGTCGCATGCGTCTTCATGTAAGGTCTGCTCTGGGGTCTTTGGCGTGAACCCCGTTGACTGTTTGTTATCCGCGTTTGCTACGGATTCCCTCGGTGGTGTGGTGGGGATCTATTCCCGAGATCAGGGGTTCCTGTTGGGTAGTGGTAGGGGTGGGGGCACCCCCTCCAGCCAATAGCTTTGTCACATCTTGAGTGGGGACCTCTTGGGAGGTAAGAGTCGGAGATACTCCGGGCTTCTGGGGAGGGGGTTAGACGGCCCATAAAAAAGTCCCAGTGGTCCCAATAATACAGGGACCACTGGGCTTAAACCCCAAAGAAAAACAATCGAAAAGCAAACAAGCACAAATATTAACTCGGGAACTAATTTAAAAGCTACGGAGACCCTCGAATCTTCCAGTGATATTAATGTTGTGGGCAGCATGATAGGAGCTTCCAGACAGCTCAGCACAAGTGTTGAGATGCAATTCTTGCAGTTGTACGGCAGACAAAAATTAAACGCATCTTTACTGAAAGTTCAACAACAGAAAAATCTCGTTGACTGTGGAGTATTCGCCATTGCATTTTGTACAGAATATTGCTACACTGGACGAAAAGGGGTGTTGCTGGCTGAATTTGACATTATGAGAATGAGAGACCATCTCCACAACTGTATTGAAAATATGGAACTCACGCCCTTTCCGAAATTGAGAAGGAAGTTGAAACTGCGAAAACAAACTGAAAAAGTGCTTAATTATTCTATAGCAGCATCCTGTGCAGCTTTGTGTCAGTTTCCAAATTCGTGTGAGGGAGCAGTCAGGGCCCAGCTTGAACCCTGCCCAGACGTTTCGATGGCAGGTCGATGGTGATCCGATCTAGTTTGCTTACTGCATACCGTACGTGGTGGTATTGGGCCGTTTACATTTGTCCGTTTTCGGTCATTGTTGTTAATTAAGTCGTAAATAAATAGAAATCGAAGTGGCCGTTATGAAACTATCATTTTCGTGAAATTAACGCAGTTTTACGTAAGATATCTTTATACATTATCTTCATTTATATTTTTATTTCACATTATTGGTCAAAATCGCTTGAAGACTTCTCATTTCCCAATTAAGATCTCGAAAATCAACTGAAATCGCGATTCACTCGGCAGGGGCTTTCAGACCCCCTGCGAGGAATATAATGGAAATTAAATCAAAATTAAAAAAAATTATAATTTTTCTTTATGTTCCACTTATTGTTTTTGGTCTAAGTGATGATTTTATATAAAAAGTATTTATGATTTATCTCCTCGGATGATGTTTTTGAAAATAAAAATTTGACTCGGCGAGTCGGCAGCTCGGCTCGGCTCGGCTCGGCAGGGGCTTTCAGACCCGACCCTTTTCGGATTCCATAATGGTAGAAACCCCTAAACAACAAATAGAATAAAGTGTGCCCGGTAAACCAGAGACTACCCAAATCCCAAGTAAGCACGAAAGAAAAATCGGCTGAAAGGCATACTCGGATAAAGAAGAGACCCGGCGCTATCACTCCAGACTCCAGTCTCCCATCTTAAATTTGACTTGATTTGTGACAAGTTAGCGAAATATGCCCTTTCGCTCTATCATTTATGTCGTGAGAAATGAATGGTAATGAATAAGTTAGTGTGATTATTAAACAAGACCTTTATGCAAATGTCCAGATGGGTTTCTGCTGTGAATACGACGCACATATTCATCGTCGACCACACGAATGCTATCGGTGGCCGCCATTTGTAAACAACCCTCTCACCGCTCAATGGGAAGTAAATGAACTAACAAAATAGTTCAAATTTAGACAACCAAATTTACTTAATTTTCGTTCGTTTTCTAGCTTTTGGTTTCAAAATTCTATTATTTAAATCATATATGAGTTGCTTAGATAAGACATTTTTTTACTAAATTATAAATTCATGATTTGTATGAATGTTGCAAAGTAGTGCGAGTTGCTTTAGCAACGACGTTTGTTTTCACTTTTTATGAGGGGAGATTGGATATTTTTGAATGCATATAAACAAGCATTCATGTCCATAAGTTGATATCTCGACCGCATATTAATTATTCGAGCATATAATTACTTGACACACTTTGACTTATGTAACGGAAGCCAATTAGATGATGTAACGTGACCATATAACACTTACATAAGCACATAAATACCCCTGCAGCAATTTTGGCACACGCTAGAAGACCATGGAGTGCACATCCAATGAAAAACGAGAACGAATCAGCGGGAAAATTTGATTGGATAAGGCTTCAGATCGCGCGGTTTATGAAGTGCGTGGGATCTGCTGTGTGAAGCATTGGCTCCAAAACATCACAAGTGTCAGCACAAGGAAAAATTTTCCACAACAGTTCAAACTTTCTTTGTTAGGAAAATTCACTTTATCCAGAACAATGCTCTCAACACGAAGTGCTCGTAAAGAAAACGAAATTTCATCAGATCTTGGAAAGATGAAATTAAACGACGAAAATATGGTGAGTTTTTGTTTTTTCATTATTTTTATTTATTTGCCAGTTTGCTTTATAAGGCATTTCTGCCAAGGGAGGGGGGGGGGGGGGGGACAAATCACCGCGTCTTTCACCTGTGATATGAATCATTCCCTCCTAAAACTGTCTTAGAAGTTGTTTTTATAAATAAGGGTACAGTAACAAACTTGCATGCCATAAATTGCTTTATCATACTGCACCTAACACTATATAACTTTTATCAAGTCTCACTATCGCACTTTTTATCTCCTACAATCTTTTTTTTTAACCCTTGCACTGACAGCGCAACTGCACGTAATACTCGAAATGAGGGTGCTGCAGAATGGATAGATAGATGGATTGTGAATTTATATATGCAGCAATTTTTGGAAAATCGACTTGATTTTTGAATTGGGAATGTGTACTTTATGTCGAAAAATGACTGTTAAACGATTAATAACCTTATCTTTTTTACCTAAATTAAACATTGAATCCCCAGATTATGCTTGTAGAAAGCGAACAGGGTAACCTTCCCTAATCAGACTCTGGGCTTATCCTGGCTCTAAATTTTTTGTACACTAGCCAAATGGAAAAAGTTGTAGCGAAATGTAATTAACTTTGATTAGGTTTTAGCCAGAAAGTAGTATCAGCCAAGTTGCTTGTATTAAACAATTGCCCATAGAGATGTTATGTTGTCTGCTGATAACCTTTGCAAACAGTTCGGACCCAGATCAGGCCCAACAAAATGTTGAGCCTGATCTGGATCCAAACAGTTTGACTAGTGTTCCTCACATGCTAAAGGCCCTGATCAACTTGCTTAATTCACTGAAAATGAAGTTATAACTATTTTATCAGTTACATCACAAATTAGAAACGCAGTGTCTCGGGGTCCGGTACCCGACACCTAGACTACGAGGCTAGGGATCCGGTACCAGACTCCGAGCCACGCCTGTGAGGACTGTCTCGGAGTCCGGTAGTGTGTGATATGGCTACTGATAAGTCTAGGGATACGGGTCCGTACCTACACGTATACTATATGTCCTAAAAGTTATTTTACCAACAAAAACTCGTTTATACTCTCCGACTTAAATAAACAATTGTCTTATGTGTTGAAGTTTTCACTTTGCATCGCGACCGTCCGCCATCTTTGATCCTCGAAGGGAAGCTATTATGTATTACATTTTCAAACAAGTATAAGCTTATACAAAAGGTATAAGATTTTTAACAGACAATAGTAAAAAATAACTATATAATTTCTCATACTTTATTCTTATTAGTTTTATTTTTCTGATTCTTATTTTTCAATTTCAAAAGCCATGAATAAAGGTTATTAATGTCAGGGGGAACTTACTATCGCGTCAGTAAATTTGCGCCGGGTTTGCGGTTCTTTAATTGATGTTTTTCTCAGTGTTTTTATTACGTTTTATTAAAAAACATTTCATAATATCTGTCTATTTGATTATTGTCCGTAAGGTTAATGCCAATTTGCACTTTCATTGAAGTAAGCAAACGGCGATTGCAGGTGCATTGTTTAATTGCTTTCATACCCTCTAATTGGTCACCGACAAGGATAATCCTAAAGGTGCGGTACGATTGTCTTCCATCTCTCCTAACAAACAGCACAATTATACACAATTAACAACCAAATCATCCATGAAATATAATTGCAATAGTTTTTCCACTGTCATATTGCCATCATGGCTCACAAAGTCCACATCGGACAACAATTTGGAGACTTCTTGGCTTTTGAAACTGCAATAAAAAGTATCAAGATGCCGAAAATGTTCAATTTTTAAGAGGGACTCGCGGTTTTGAAAGCTGCAAAAGGCAGAGTCTCCAATAAGAACTTTAATGAAGCTCTGAAATTTTATGAAGTATATCATTGTATTCGCGGCGGCAAGAACTTCAAACCCAGAGGGACATCTATCTATCTATCTATCTATCTATCTATCTATCTATCTATCTATACGAAACAGCTATATATGATCCCCTGAAAATTTACAAAGCTACCAAGCAATGTTGAGCCGTCATTGGTACGCCATTGAAATGGCGTTTCGCTGTCGGGACAATGATGGCCCGCATCGGCCCGATTTTAGTGATATTTGATCCCCTTATCTACTATATAAAGAAAAAAAAATTGACCCCCTCGGAAATAACTTTCTTGATCCGCGCATGGTATTTATAACCTGCAAGCACAGACCAGACGCCACAGACCATAAGCGTAAATGTTTATTAGTTTCACATATTGTGTAGGTACTGAAAAGAACCGCCTCATTGAAACGTTCTTTTGAGCACCAACAATTTATGCATGCTAGGGGCTTTTTGTGTCTGTCTGTCGTCTATTCCATAGCCTCCTCTTCCAGCTCATTTAGGATAGGATGCAAGGCCGATGGTGGTCCGAAGTTATCCAAAATACATCAGCTAAAATGCGGGCCGCTTTGGCCCGATCTAACATGCATGGGCCGATGGTGGCCCGATGTAGCTTCCTGGCACGAGAAGTTATTCTCAGCAAAACAGCTATATGATCCCCTGAAAAATTACAAAGCTAACAAAAATGTTGAGCCATCATTGGTACGCCAGTGAAACGCCATTGAAATGGCGTTTCGCTGTCGGGACGAAGATGGTCCGCATCGGCCCGATTTTAGTGATATTTGATCCCCTTATCTACTATATAAAGAAAAAAATGGACCCCATCGGAAAAAACTTTCTTGATCCGCGCATGGTATTTAAAACCTGCAAGCACAGACCAGACGCCACAGACCATAAGCGTAAATCTTTATTAGTTTCACATATTGTGTAGGTACTGAAAAGAACCGTCTTATTGATACGTTCTTTTGAGCCATAGCTGAATAACGAATCTACACTGTAGATTATTTTGTTAAGTACAGGTGAGCTTATTTGACACTGCTCGCTCATCTCACTCATCAGCTGCCAACGAGTAGTTAATTGGTTTCTTTAATTGAAGATGAGAAGATAATTGCTGGTGAGAAGATAATTGATTTGTTACAGGTGAATAATTTCCTTTACTCATGGTATGTTTAACAAAAATAAGGATAAGAAAAAAATATATATATAGAATAATGTTCTTTTTAACTTTACCGCTATTTTTTTATCGATTTTTATACCTTTTGTATAAGCTTATACTTGTTTGACAGTAAATAAGATTAGCTTCCCTTTGAGGATCAAAGATGGTGGACGGAACAAAGTGAAATTAACATCGCGAGTTTTGTTGGTTATGTAGTCACTACATAAATTGTGCAGGTACGGACCCGTCTCCCTAGACTTGTCAGTAATTGTTTAAGCAAACTACCAGAACACGTGCATGTACGGACCCTTATCCCTAGGCTTGTCAGTAGTTGTTTCACAATATACCGGACCCCGAGACAGTCCTCATAGGCGCGGCTCGGGGTCCGGTACCGGACCCCTAGAATGAGTGTCTAGGGGTCCGGTACCGGATCCCTAGCCTCGTTGTCTAGGAGTCGGGTACCGGACCCCGAGACACTGCGAATTAGAAAATTGAACAAATTTAATTAGCATTCAGGTAAACATACACCATATAGATTGACAATTACTATGTATCATTTTCATCTTTGTGAACAGATATTTAGGTTTCTTTGCAAACAGTGTGGATCCAGATCAGCAAGCTTCTTCAGAAGCTGGCTGATCAGGATCTACACGGTTTGCCATAAATTTTATGCTATGTTGCATAGTTTGGTTGATATGAAAATGACATGTTTTCGTTTGCTAAAAGTAGCAAGTGATGGCAATTTCTACTTGCTTTTTGGAGAAAACTACTAGCATTTAGCAAGTTAGCAAGTGCTAAATTTGATCCCTGATGCGTGAAATTCACCCAAAAGGGCACTTGTTAGAACTTAGGACTTTTCAAAGGAGAGTTAGATAAAGGATTTTATGTCTGTTTAAAGCTTAGAATAGCTTCTAGAAGAGCATAGGATTCATTGGCAAAACAAAAAGTTATTTTATACAGTAAAAATTAAGATATGACTATTTTTTATATTAAAATGAAAATAGGGGCAGGAGGGGTAGCTTGAGGGCAGTAGGGTGCTCCCCCTGTTATTCCTCTTTATGGGAACCACTACGTCAAACCTGGATGGTGTTGAAAAAATCTAGACTCGCCTATTTAAGTTGAGCTGTAATTTAACCTGAAATTATTTCCTTTGCAGACCAAGAACAAGAAAGCACTAGGTGAAATCACTGTAAGTATTTTATGTTTTCAGTCATAATTGTCATGTTTCACCATTTGATTATGGAGCGCAGTGGCTTAGTGGAAGAGTGCTTTGACCATGGGGCCTCAGGTTCGAGCCTCACCGGCGTCACTGCGTTGTGGTCCTTGAGCAAGACGCATTTTTCCTAGCTTAGTACTGGTTCAACCCAGGAAGACCCGTCCCTGTTGAACTGAAAGATTGTTGATGGGATGCAAAGAATCAAATCAAACAAAATCACCATTTTGATTAATTTGGAGCTATTTAAAACCCACAGTAATACAAGGGACTCCTCACTCTTTACCAAATAATAGTGGTACTACTTATTTATGACTCTTCCTCAGGTTAACACTAGGAAGATCATGAGGTGATTATGAACTCATTGCAGGGGTAATTATCCCTGCAATGAGTTCATAATCACCTCATGATCAAGGTCCTCTGAAAGGTTTAGGTACTTTCACATAGCAAATACAGGGCTCCAGATAAGAGGGCCAAAGGGTATTTCAGCATTGATTTTTTGGAATTCAGCATTGAAAATTAAATTGAAGGGTAAAAAACCCTTTGCAGTTTGAGGATTAAGTGATGATATTCAATTTATTTGGTGAAATAATTTATTCTGAGTTAGAAAAAAAACATTAATATACACCAAATTGTATAAATCTTGGAAATTTTCCTAAAAACGCAATATGTATTTGATACAAGCAACTTTTCTTTAAAATACGTTAAGCAAATATTGGGCCTTTTTACAAGGCTTTGCCTTTTCTTTTAAATATGGATTGAAAAACTCATTAAATTAAAAAGTAGGGATGAAATACCCATTAGTCTAAATTCTTATCTAGACCACTGCATATAGATAATTATCTTGATGAAAGAAATTTGGTTTTATACAGGAAGACCCCTCTTTTTAGGTAGACTCCCTAGGGCTCATCCCTGGGTCCCATATGATATAAGGCTACATTTCGGCCTGCTTGATATCTATTATGAATTTATATTTCTTGCAGAACCTACAGAAGTCTAGTCCAGTGAAACCACAGAGTCCAAGAAAACAACAGGTAAATTTATTTTTTGTACAAATTCACTTAGATAGACCCAGAAATTATCTTAAGGATTTGATTGACATATTGGCCAATATCCTCACAAATTGCTACAAAGAATCACTAAAGTTGAAAGATGATAATTATGATCATTTTAGTCAAATAGTTCCAACTTTCTTGGTTGTCTTCACAATCTTACCATTTGAGTAAAAATAACCAGATCTATGTAAGGTTCAATGCACCTTAATGTTTCAATAAATTGTGTCATTCTGATGATATGCCCATAATAATGGCTTTGACTTGTCATCTGCTGGTAACCTTTGCAAACAGATTGGACACAGATCAGGACAAACACAATGTCAGTGCTGATCTGCATCCAGACTGTTTGACACTCTGAAAATGTTCCTGAAATAATTTTTTAGAAATTGATAAATTCACAACTACAAATGTATGAAAAATTACCCATACTGCATAAGATTGATAGCAGAATATCATCTAGATGTAAAATCCCTATCAATATAAAGTTTATTCATTTGTAAAATGCTGAGAACTTTAATTGTTTATATTAAATTCAAAATTATTTTTCAGACCAAAAAGCAAAAGGAAGCTGAAACTGAACCTCTGTTGAAAGACAACCCTGGCAGATTTGTCATCCTTCCCATCCAGTACCATGATATATGGAAGATGTACAAGAAAGCCGAGGCTTCTTTCTGGACTGCTGAAGAAGTTGACCTGTCTAAAGATCTTGTTCACTGGGAAGCCCTGAAGGACGAGGAAAGACATTTCATCTCACATGTGCTAGCTTTCTTCGCAGCCAGTGACGGAATAGTGAATGAAAATCTTGTAAGTACCGTATGTCAGAATGATGTCAGGACTTTAGTTTAAAGCGTGTAACGGTTATTTTGGGCATCCAAAGTATGTTAAAAATTTAGAACATATTTATTTTTTGTTTTTCTAAACCTGTGTAGATATATACTCATGTCCAATGAAAACGCACCACCTACAAAAATGACTACATCTTTTTAACGACAAAACATTTTATTTTTGCAATTGCATCTTACTGTACTGTAGCAATTCTGAAAGTAACTGATAGGTCTTTAAAACGGATTGATCACTGATGACACGTGCTGGAAGCATTAAAAAAAACAACCGTCAAATAAGAAAGTCACAGAACCAGCCATCGAATGTGTCAGAATTTTCAAAAGCATTATTCACGCATTTTTCTTTGTATAAATTGCAAAGAATCTCTAAATTGATAGCCAGGAATAGTCATCTTGTCTTGAAATCTGCTATAACGTCACGATATGACGTCACTAGCATATTTTGACTAGGCGCAAAATCGAGACATTCAATGAATCCTTCGTTAACTGATGCAAAATTACGACAAGGTCGTATCAAGAAGATTTCTTGCTCGTGTAGAGGGTTGCTAACATCGACGGAGCGTAGGTATCAACGTTTTTTTTGATAAACGTCAATCTCTAAAAGCTCGTTTACACAAACCTAAGAGTATCTGGGCTGAACTTAACGTTAGACAATACTCGCACTAGCAGATGAATACAAATTTTAGAAGATTTAAAACGCTAGCATTACTAACAATGGCTGGCGACGCGCTCAAAGTTGACGTCAATGATGCAACATCAATTTTTTAGAGGATTTGTATGACGTTTTGCATGTTTGTGAGTTTGTACGACGGAAATAAGCATTGTGTAGGACACTAGGACTGTAGAAATCGCAATTAAACATGTAACGTGGAGTTTTGTCGGACCACTCTTTATTTAAGCTTACATAGTGACACTGTTCGCGTTAGCGTAGCGTTAGGTGTTGCGTCACAATTGTCAAAGTTGTGGCGAAATAACGGGGGATCTACTGACAAACAGAAAACATTTAAACGAGATTTTAGGGTCTTTTGGTATACGCCCAAAATGCGAATAAAGCAATTATGAGGCTGACGTTACATCATGTGTTAACGGAGTCACTGGAATTGAATTTTTGGTGCGAAAACATTGGATTTGTCCTAAATAATAATTAAAAATAATACAATTTTGTACACCTTTTGATAGGCCATTAATAAACGCATCTGAAGAGTGGTGCGTTTTCATTGGACATGAGTATACATTGTAGTTTGAACCTCTAGACTAGCTGTTTACATAAAGTATTGCTCATCCAGGGTATGTCCCTTATGAAAACCATGGTTTACAAGTTCAGATGCAAGCTGATCATTTTTATGCAGTCTGTCAATAGGTTCTCATATATGGCATCAAATAATGGAGGAGAATGTAGCACATACGTTATAAATGCAAGAACAAAGGTTCATTGTATACACCATGACCTGGGTCTCACTCTGGGTGTACCTCATGCCCAGGGACTGGGTGTTGTTATAACTTGTACAGTTTTTGCGTTTTAGTAAATCTTCAGTCTATTTCTAAACCTTCCTACATTAAAACATCTCTTCATAGCATCTTATCATACTTTAATAGCAAATGACTATATGCCTATTCAAATTGTAAGAAAATTTTCTTGCTATCTTAAGAGCTAGCAGTATGTGTAGTAGAAATGTCATTTGGCAGCTGCTAATGAAATATGACAAATACAGTAGACCATAAAGTTAAAAATGTACATGTTTGATTTACAGGTTTTCAGTGAGAATTGAATGGATGTGCCGTGATTACACAACAAAATAAAATGAGCATCCTCTCAGTCTAAGAGTTTTCACTTAGCGGGTAACCAAGGGCTCTTGATTTCTTCATGTAGTCAGCGAGAACTGGGCTGGTTTGAGTCTTCTCGTAACACTTTTCAGAAAACGTGATATTTTATTTGTTTGGTCTAATAATCATGAATTTTGTTTTCAGGTTGAAAGGTTCAGTAAAGAAGTTCAAGTGACAGAAGCCAGATGTTTCTACGGGTTCCAGATTGCTATGGAGAATATACACAGTGAAATGTACAGTTTGCTCATTGACACATATATTAAAGAACCAAAACAAAGGTAATATACATGTACATATATAACGTGCAGAGCGCATTTTTTACTTCTCAACCAAAACACATGTTGTGGGTACTTAAAAGGACCGCCTAGATGGTTCTTTCGAGCACCCAAAACATGTAAAAACTAGTGAGTAAGAAACTTATACAATTTTCGTTATTAAAACCCATCATGCATGTATATGTATGTAATAGAAAAGACAGTGTTTAAAGCTTAAAAACACTGTCATGCCATCTGCTGAAATAACCCAAGAACTGGGAGTTGTGGTAGATGTATAATATATGCATATACTTCGTGTCGCATTGGTCACAATCCCCATTTAAGGGGTATACCAATGTTTTTATGAGGATAATAATATTCAGATATTGGATTACAGCATTGATCCCACAGCATATGAAGTACTTGTTTTTATTATGCACGGTCAGATCAATTAAGGGTCTGATCACGATCCTAGCTAATTGTCACTCATATTTAGGGGATTTTGGAAAGCTAATTGAAAAAAATCTGCAGGCAACTTAACCATTTAAAGCCTAAGAAGACGATGTACTTTAAGTACAGATGGGTATTCAATGAAAGAACACTTATTACTATGATGGGTCAAAAGGCATCACTGCAAACTATTTTGGCAAACATTTATGCTCATGAAAATTTACCATATATAACAATGAATAAAAAGTTCCAATTCATAATTAAGATTGTAGTTTAAGAAAAGCATACTTAGTTGAATGGATAAGAATTTCACCTTTGTATTTACTTGAAAATAAGAATAAAACCATGATATGATTGATAATTGCGAGAGATGATTTTCAGAGAGTATCTATTCAACGCCATCGAAACCTTACCCTGTGTTAAAAAGAAGGCTGATTGGGCCATGCGTTGGATCGGTGATCAGAACTCCAGCTATGGTGAAAGAGTTGTAGCTTTTGCAGCTGTTGAGGGTATCTTCTTCTCAGGGTCATTTGCTTCTATATTCTGGCTGAAGAAACGAGGTGTTATGCCGGGACTCACATTCAGCAATGAGCTGATCAGCAGAGATGAGGTACGTGATAAGACAAACAGCGCGAAAAAAGCTTGAGCCAGTGCATGAGATTTCCAACACTGTGGCATTTTGACATGTGTAGACTCAGATGAGCTTATGCAGCCCTTTTAAGCTTAGAAACCCCAAATGGTGTTCAGTCAATAGCTCAACAATTAGCAAATATTCAAGCGACTAGCAAAGGCTCTGATCAGACTGCGCGTCGGCTGATCTGAGGCTTTGCTGGTTGCACATAACACATTGGTGGAAATCTCATGCACTGGCTCATTAATGTGAATTTTTATCCATCGGTCAAATAATTTGTTTTGGGTTATCAAAAGAACCGTCTCATTGAAATTGATTTGATTGAAATTAGAAAATTAATTTTCATATATGCACTCCTATCTGAAGGCTTGTGAAGTAATCAATTTAGTTTAAGTCCTTTAAGACGCCTTCAATAAGCCCAAAATGCGCTATCGCAGTCACCTGCTTTTTTTGTCCGCTGAAATGTTTAAGAAGCCTCTATGGCAAACAGTGTGGACCCAGGTCAGGCTGCTCCTGTAGGAGCAGTGTGTTCTAGGTCCAGGCTGTTTGCTTCTATACTTAATTAGTCAGTAATGTTAGGCAATTATATGCAACAGATTACTTTCCTCGTGTAGGAGCAGTCTGTTCTGGGTCCACGCTGTTTGCTTCTTTACTTAATTAGTCAGTAATGTTAGGCAATTATTTGCAACAGATGACTTCAGCAGACAACATTAACAGATGCATTTTTTCTTGGCGCTTAAAGAGTTAAATTGAACTGGCCACAATTAGAAAACCAATAACTGAAAGCTAATAATTCAAGGGACAGGGAGGGTTTGTATCAAGTTTGGTAGGATAGGTCCAGATAAGCAACTTTTCCGGGTGTTATTGAATTTTTATCAAACAATTCAGATAAGGATTCTTAGATTGTTTTTTCAAAGATAAATTTTGCCATAAAATTGTATTGATGGGTATCATATTGTTTGTTCTATGTAATTAACCAAAAGGTTAATGTATTGTTAAAGCACTATGTTAAATGTTTTATTACAGTTCATGTTCATAATTTTTATATCAAAATCTTTTTTCAGGGTCTTCACTGTGATTTTGCGTGTCTAATGTTCAGTCACCTGGTAAATAAACCATCCGAGAGCCGAGTGAAACAGATTATAGATGAAGCAGTAAAAATAGAACAAGAATTCCTCACAGATGCTCTACCAGTACGCTTGATAGGCATGAACAGTGATCTCATGAACCAATATATAGAATTTGTAGCAGACAGATTATTGCTTGAACTCAAATGTGATAAGGTTGGTATAGTTTTTATACTTGCTTTTTAAAACCCTTTAGGGACTGGTTAATTGGCAAACCAGGACTTAAGTTAAGAGCATGTGACGAAAATTTAATTTTCTTATTTCTCAACCAATACATATGTTGTGGATACTCAAAAGAACCGTCTCAATGAGATGGTTCTTTTGAGTTGTCCATGCATGTTTAGTGAGTGACTTTACACATGTGTGAAGCATACCATATATTCATGCGCTGAATCGTTAATAGTCTCTATAAGATGCCACCAACCTTTGTTTTTAACTGAAAGAAGAAAACAACCAAAACTTTTCATAAGAATATGACCGCTTTCAAATAAATGGCCCAGTAATTAGATTTTGATACTTAAATTTGATCAGTCAATACTCAGAATGGAGCACCTATGTGCAGGCTTAAAAGGGACGCCACTAAGCGTCAATGTGCTGCAAACAGTTGATAATGAAACCTATTAATTCTCAGCCAAAAGATGTTGTGGAAACTTATAAAAAGTTCTTTAAGCACCCAAAACACATGTTTAAACTGAGACAAGAAAAGCTGGACAATTCGCTTAAATTTTAAATGTAGATCCTATATATTAAATACCACACTATTAAAAGGGACTTCAGTTCGGAGTGCTTAACAGAAAAATAATTTTCTTATTTCTCAACTATCACATATGTTACGGGTTCTAAAAAGATCCGTCTCATTGAGACGGTTCTTTTGAGAACCCATAACATATGTAAGAAAAAATTAAGAATTTTACGCTGAACATTTCTCTTTATCTAAACCTGTGTTAAAGCTGCTTTATATCATGAGGTTTTTCTAGTCAGTTGATCACACACACTGTTTTTATTTATCATTTCAGATATACAATAAAGAAAATCCATTTGACTTCATGGAACATATATCCCTTGAAGGCAAAACCAATTTCTTTGAGAAACGAGTCGGGGAGTACCAGAAGATGGGAGTTATGTCAGGCACAGGATCAGAAAAACATGAGTTTACCTTGGACGCTGACTTTTAAATGAAAACTTACAGAACCATAACTTTTAGCTGAATGGATACACTTTTAAATACATCTTGTTGGCTCTGTTATTTCTAATCATGGCTGTAACAGGGTTCGTACGGGCTTGAAAAGTACTTGAATATACAGGACTGTCTTGAAAAGTCCTTGAAAATTAAAGATGCTTTGAAAAGTACTGGAAATCACTCAATAGCCTTGAATTCTACTGTTTTCTGTAGGACTTTGCACTGTAGATAGAGACCTAAATCAGTATAAAATTGTTGCGCCTTTATTTGGTGCAGCATCTGCTGCACCAAATGAAGGCACAACAATTTTAACAGATTTTCCATTACTTTAATGTCTCCAGTATCTCGGTCTAGCATTTCTGAAGAATTTTAACACTAAGATCAGTATTTTTCAATAACTTTAAGTCTTTAAAAACCTATTTTAGAAGACCTTGAATTTTTCTCTTACTTGCCTGTATGAACCCTGTTTAAATTAATGTAACAGAACAGTTGTTATTTTAATATCATAAAAGATGTTCAGTTTGAATTACTTTTTAAGCAAAGACCATGTGATGTTATGATAGATAAGAACTCCAAAATGGAGCTTTGAAAGTGAATCCATTCAGCTCAAAATTTTAACCAACCAATTTTAATCGCAATTTAGTGATTGATTTTAGAAAAAAATACTGCCAAAGAAGTGCTGAAGTGAAAAACAAGATCTATGCAAAATCTTTTTAACACTTGGACAAAGTATGAATATTCAACCAATTTTATTGTTTTAACCCAGAACAGCATGAGAGTAGAATGAATTCCAAATTTAGACCTTTCCTTTACAAGGACATTAAATGGTCAAAGAAACGAAGCCAGTAATTTCTGTAAAAAATCATTTGAAATTCAAGAGAAAGGAACCCCTTCCACCTGGATGAAAATTTCAGGATTTTTGAATTCAGGGTTTTGAGGCTGACTGTCCATAGAAAATCAGCCTCAAAAAAAAAATGGATATGTCCGAGTAAAATAACTTCTTTACAATCAAATTACCAAAAGACATGACCATTTAAACATGAAATAGTTAATTATTGTCCTTGTAAGGAGAAATGCTAAATGTAAATTTGGATAGTTTCTTTTAGATCTAGCTTAACATTAAAAGCTAACATTAATTAGCTACATGATCTAATTAAGATCATGTAGCTAATTAATGTTAGCTTTTAATGCTTTAGAATAATATGATGTGATAAAACCTTTTATAAATAAGAGATTAAGAATCCAACCATATTTTTACCCCTAAAGTATGCATCTTTTTACCTGTTATAAGTTTGATGAAGAAGATCTAAGAACATAGAGCCTTTTTAACCTTATACTGTTTTGGGCCGATAATGTTTTACTTCAATTTTTACCTCTGTCCAGCTGTGAATTGTCATATATAAAAAACTTGCCTTTAACCTTGAATTTATAGATCCCCAAAAATAATATTGAAAAGCATTTTGCTCTGGTTGGATCAGTTATTACCATAATAGAAAATATAATGAAGCTCAGTATTCATTATTTGGCGCTTAACAAAGTGTTTTTTTTTCTCATTTAAAATGGTGATAACTGAGGGTAATTAAATGGCAATTTCAGCAAGACATACATAACATAAAATTCAATGGGTTTATCATTTGCCTGGCAGAGTTTTGTAGAATTTGCTCAGTGCATTGTGCCATTTTAACCATATACCGAATGTGTTCTTAAAAAAGCCATTGGGCCAATCACAATGTTTTATGTTTGTGTACTATTTATTTTAATGTGTATGTGTTGTATGAGATGTGTGAAAGTTTTAACGATTGTGTTAACAATTTGATATTTTTATATAAAATGTATAAAATAAAAATGCATAATACTCTAACTGGTTTCTGTCTTCTGTCTTGAAAGTATTCTTTTGTGCATAAAATTGTGATCATTTTCTTATCATCACTGTTAAAACATATTTTCTGTGTAGTCAAAAGAACTGTTCATTAAAATGGTTCTTTCGAGTTCTCACATTAAAGTTTGATAAGTTAATGAATATGAAATTATGCACTCTTAGGCCTAAATCGAATTTTTATTTGTTTCCCCCTACCCGACGAACCCTAAAAAAAGCCCCTCAAAAAAATTAATTTGAATTTTCAGTCAAGATTTTTTTTATAATTTCATTGCAAACTTAGAGAATTGTCCAATGTAAACAGTGTTATCTTAGCAAATTGTTTACGTATTTAATGTTATTGACTATAGTAGGACTATGCAGTAAGACCTGCCTAAAATGGCCACTCAAAGATATACACAACAAAGGTAGTAAAGACAAATGAGCGCTAAATGCAGTTCGAAAGTATTGCAAAATGCTCCCTGGGAGCATTCAGCAATACTTTTGACCTGCATTATGCAATAATTGGTCTTGATAAAACAATTTTTTGTGTTGTGGGTTGCCTCTTAAGACTGTATACACTTAAGTTTAATGGGTATCCAATTTGAGAAGTTAAAAAAAATTCTGACTTAACCCATATGGGTAAAACAGGGCGGGGTAATGGGAAACAAAAATATTTTTAAGGTTGGCCTTAACGCAAAGTTGAGCTCACCTGAGCAGTAAGCACAAAGTGCTTAAAGTGAGCTATTGGCACCAGTCAATGTCTGACATTGGTTGTCATCAGTAAGTTAATTATTTGTTGGTATTGATGCTTTACATCCAAGTCAACAAGTTTTCAGTCATTTCAGTACCTGTTCTTTGCTTAAACCAATACGAGTCAATAGTGTATTGCGTTAGGAACAACACAGTGACTCCACCAGTGGCGAGTCCTAGCAACCATAAGATCTTCATCCAGTCTACTGCTCTGCCAACTGAGCCACTGTGCTCCGAGTTCAATTCCAAAAAATAATTGCTTTAAATGACAACTTCTACCATGCTAGTCTATTGACAGGGTTCCCACATACTCTGGAAATCATGGAAAATCAAGTGCTTGGAAAAATCATGGAATTTAAAAAAACTGAATAATCATGGAACAGTCATGGAATTTTGTGAAATAGTATGACGAAACCACTAGTTGCCAGAAAACTAGCTGCCATACACACAAAACTTGTGTGTCTGACGGCTAGTATTCTAGCTGCAGGTGGTTTCAAGTTGTAATTATATCAAAATGCATGCATGGTCTATGAGTATGCATATTTATATAACTGACTGTTGCTGCATTCCACATTTATGCTCAGCGTGGTGAAAATGCCGCTAAAATGGGAGGTTGGAGGCTGTGCATTAGTCATGGAAACTACATTGTTGAACATGGAAAATCATGGAATTATTTTTGAATTTCTGTGGGAACCCTGTATTGACCAATTGTGGCCAAACCTCACTGGAATGTTCACCAAAAATTAGCTTAAACAAATTTGATCTGCCAAAAACATGGCCCCCAGAAATGTTAATATCCTTCTGAAACCAATAGTCAGATTTGAAACCAAAATTGCATAAATGTTCACTTGATGACCTGCAAAAAGAGCTTATTCAAATTTGATCTAAAAAAAGACATGGCTTCCAGGGAGCATGCCTTGTTTCTTGTATATACAGAAAACGTCAAATCTAAATGAGCCCTAGAATTTAACTGTTTGGCAGGAATGATTCAATGTTTTTTTATCCTCTACAAAAGTAACTGAAATTCATTTAATCCATAAAATTATGGCTGTCGGGGGCGTGTCTAAAGAAATAAAAAACTGCTGACCTGAATACAAGTATTGGGATAAATGGTCATTGGTTAATCTACAAAATTAGAAAAAAAACAATTTCCTCCTGAAACCAGTGGTCAGTATTGAAAAGGCAAATGGTAACTCTATACTGTCCTGCCAGCCAATAGTGACAGTGATATCATGTTTTGTTTACAAAGTTACCATGGACATAGAATCGATAGGTCACTTGTGTATTAATCCTATCCACAGGATAGGATTAACACACATGATCTTTAGATTCGTGTTAGCTCGAGTGGAGTGTACAAGTTAATGTTTTACTGGCTCTTTCACTCTTGGCTGGCAACACAGTAGCTAAATGAACTTGAAGCATCAAAACATGGCAGCCATTCATGATTGGTTTGGGAAAGCTTAAAAAATAAACAGTCAGCCTCAAGATGCTGAAATAGGCAGATTATAATAGCTTCTTTGATTTGTTTACAGCTTATCTAAAGACAATTAGCCAATAAGAAATTGTTAATATTTTGCAGACAAACCTTAAGATTATAGGAATTTAGATCTGTCACAATGACTGTCTTAATATTGACAGGATGTTCATTTCTGGAACTCATTGCCTACTAAATTTTAATGTTTGGTTCTCCAGATAAGAATGGATCGGAAGGTTGCTTTTCTTATTTTAAAGCAGAGCATGTGCTGTGGGCCGTCTCAAAGAGACGGGTTGAAACAGTTCTTTTGAGAACCCAAAGCACATGACTGTTTAAATTGACGGAAGGGAAAATTATCACAATCCTATACTCAACTACAAAAGAAACCCATCAGTCACTTCTCGCGACAATTATGGAAATCCGAATTAAGAAATGAAAATATAATTATACCATATTCCGTAGCAATCAGTTCTGTATCATTTCAGTGAATAATGTAACAGTTTTACTTAAATCTGTTCATGCTATTTGCCTGTGTTTAGACAAGGGGTCAATTTCAAAAATGACAAGTGTTTCCCTTGAGAATGAATATCCCGATCTCGTCTAAATCAGTTCACTTGTGGTAAATTCATCCAAAAACAGACATGACCCTCTCCTGCAGCAATAACTGCCTCAATAAGGATGTCGAACCAAAAGCATGTGACGCCGCACAAAGCTCTTGGGAATCTACGCACCTAATGGAGACCAACCTGAAGCTGTCGAAGATTCGGTGTTTGCACTGAACAATCCCGGATGCTTCACCAGAGCTCATCCAACAACTAGATCTGGGCTTACTAAACTTATACTGTTTGTTTTGGCTTCTGCTCACACTTGATTACCTTGTCAAAGAGGGACATACCGGTTATTGGCCGAAGTGAACTGATTAAGACTTGAACTCGAGTGAAAACCAATTGTCTGAAAAAATGACCCCTTTTCTATACACTGGTGTACAGCATGAACGGGTTTCAGTAAAACTGTTACATTAGTCAATAATTTGATGCATAATTGATTGTTAAAGAATATGGTATAAAATATGTTTTGATTTCTTAATTATTTTACCATATTTGCCCTAAAAAGTGACTGATGGGTTTCTTTTGTAGTTGAGTATATATTAAACAGAATTTCTGCAGTGCCCTATCGAGGAGTAGGGGTTATCCATTTCTGGGACTCACTGCCAAATTGGAAGGTTACTTTTCTTAATTTAAGAGCGCATGCTCGACGAGATGTTTCTATTGAGCACCCAAAACACATGTTTAAAGGGTAATAATACTTATAAAACTTGCTTACATGGGCCTACGTATGGTGCAAAATGAGCTCACAAGAATTTCATGATAAACCTTCACGAAACACAACAAATGTTCATATGAACTATTTTGGTACAGTACATGTATCCCATTCATTACTTAAGGAAAGTGTTGATACATGTGACAGTGTCAACCTCTGCACTGTTTTGGCAGCTCGGCAAAATATCTTATTGGCTACAGCTTGAAGTGGATAAAATGCGGGATTAATCAAGGCGGAGAGGTGGGTGATTACGTGTATTAATTGGGTGGTCATGTGTGATACAGCCCGTTTGCTTTTTTGATGTTTATCTGTTTGTATCCTTTTGTTGGATGTCTTAAAATCTCATTTACTTCAGAAATGGTTCGGTGACATTGAAACCGAAAATGATTCCTATACTCGACAATTCACATTGCACTGCCATATTGTTTGATTCCAGATTGTGTGATTTAACCCAAACAAACTAAGTGTCGTGGACAAACAGTGCAGACACTGCCGATTGTGGCCTATGCGGGGCCTATGATCAGGGTATCCACTGTTTGCTCACAGAATGTTCTATACTGAGGGACTTTAAAAACGCACCATTTTACATTCTCTGTCTCTTCCACATGATTAATTTGATGATGTTTTCTTTATCATTTTTTATCCTCTTGCAAAATTGAACATGGTTTGCCATTATATCGATTTGCTCATGCTGTTCATTCTGACGTTATATCGACGTAAGTGTTTTTCAACAATTGTCGTCTGACAAATGTGATTTTGATTCAATTTGAAAACAAACACTTTTAGGTGGTAGCCAGATTATTTAACAAATGGAAAAACACAAAAGTTTTCAGAAATAATCGTTTTATTACACTCCCACGCGCAGCGTTTCTTTGCTAACGTCAGGCTTAAATTTTCAAACATCAATAACAGACGAGTGACATCCGCGCATGTCGCGATACTTTTGTCTTTTATGCAACTGATCGAGGAGTATCTGTTGGCAACAAAAAGATTTTGATTACTCGTGATCCTTAGGATATAAACGGCCAATTGCGTCAAAAATCAATGACGTCATATAGACGTAATGAACGTTTCCAGAGGCCTAAAACTTCATGATTTGATTTTGTCTTTCCTTTTGCTTTCAAGAACAAACATCGGTTCGAAAACTTTTTTTCGTTCATAATGGAAGGTATGGGGACTCTGTGACTTTTTGAATTTGAGTTGTCTCAGAATTATCGCGACGCCACGGCAATCATAAGCCACAGCGTTTCAATTTTCTTATTGAATGCAAGCTAAATGACGGAACTTGTCATTTTTATTTTTCACGTAATGAAAATATCAAATTTTCGACATAAATTAGCATTTAAGCAGGTGGTGCGTTTTTAAAGTCCTTCAGTATATTTAAAAAAAAATACCAACACATCTGAAATTGGAAATTGACTCATCCTATGGATAAGGAAAGTCCCTTTGGCTTAAATGGATCAATCCAATACATTGCTAGCGTTTAAAATTTGTGTTAATGATGTTTCATCAGACCTAACTGTCTACATATTTACTGTAACTTACAGTAAATTTCGAATAATAGTCTTGCAAGAAAGTTTAAAATTTAAAAAAAATCCTGATCTCAACAATTCAAACTTTAAAGCTTTCAGTATACATTTTAACCTTTTATGCACAAATTATTTTTTCCTTTTGGTTTGATACAATACAATTGGAGTGGTCCATTGTAAGTGTCAAGGGGTCTCGGGGTCAGAATTTCCAAAGAAAATTGTATTTCTTCAAACGACGGTTTTTGTCTTTACAGTTTAGACCCTGATGAAATGCCACATTATGCGGTATTTCATCAGGGTCTTTACTGTTGCCAGAGTACACATTTAGAGGTCACTAGTATAGAAAGGGCTGAATGTTAGCAAGCTTATATTTAAATGGTTAACCGGTAATTGTCCTAAAAATTAAACATGAATTTCTAAAACACGGTATATAAGAATTCAGGAATAATCCTGAAAACTTTGGCCTATGCATAGGCATTATTTTAACCCTTTCCTTCATGAATATTCATGCTAAGCTCCACCCACTATGAATAATTATATAAATACACTTTCATGCATATACATAGAACAAGAGAAATTACTTGTCAGGTCCACTAGTGTAGTGTAGGATCATATATTTCTAAAAGCGAGCTGCCTGATCTGGGTCTGCTTTGTTTGCATAAGTGTTAAAAGGCGTCTCTATGAGGTAAAGGGTTAACCCTTTTCCTGCCATTCAGAACATTTGTTGTCTGCTTTTTCATCTGCTTATGTACTTTGGTAGCCTATATTAGACATTTTTCAATTTCCGCGGACCTCAGGATTTGTAAGATGTAGCACACCTTAGACTTACGTTATTAAAGAGGGGCGATCTCAGCAGTGTAATTCAGAAACTTTTAACAACTTCATTAGTTGTAACTTGCGACTCGGTTAATTTCTTGTCAGGAACTGATACGAAGTGCTTTAATAAAGTCATCTTCAGCAAACTAATATTTTCTTTTAAAGTGCTGGTGTACTGTAGTTGTGAAAATGTTACATGCTTTTTATGTCTGCTGATTATATTAAAATGGACTCTTGACTACTTTTATGATGGGAGTAAACATAATGAATCCAGAACAGACTGCAACTCGTGCAACGGTTTGACTCTGTAAGAGAGAAAGATTTCAACCTCCACTTCTGCACTAGAAACTGAAATTTTATTCAATCTATTGAGTTTGACTGCAGATCTATAATCCAGGGGTAATGAGCTTGCTCCTGACCTGGCCCCATACTTTTGGGGAATTTGATCATGAAATAATTTCGCAATAACTAAGTCAGATTGTAATTATTTTTTTACCTTTTTTAAGTATGCAGGCAGTGGTGCAATAGATATTGAAACATATAAAGTGAAATTTTAGTTAATAGGCCTGGATTCAACCCTTTGGTGGACTTAGGGGTGAAAATGTTGCCTCAGGGGCGTACTTAAGTGTATGAAAATACGCATGAGCCTCAGTTGGCTGAAAATCAACTTTTCACAATATGGTATATGCAGCAACATGGTAGCAAATAGTTTGCCAGAAGGCACAACCTCTACCCTTGCATTGAGCTACATTAAATCAAGGCCTCGTTACAGCTCTACTCCTACGGAATTTTAATCAATCTGAACTGAGTTCTGCTGATACAAGAAGAGTTGTTGTCAGTTTCTAGCGTAGGTATGTGCACGAAGTACTGTTAAACCGCTTAGACAAGCTTGTCATAAAAATCTATGGTGCCACCCCAACCCACTTCACCAAATAATTAACATGAGGTAAAAAGCTATACTTATTGTGTTTTCGTATTTTACTCCTTCTGAATTTCTAAGGGTAGTCAACTAAGTGTGTATTTAATTAAACAGTTTTAGCATTTTCGAAGGTGGGAAATAATGATCAATAATAATTATAATAGATTGGTGAACTCCTTCAGTATGTTGAAGATAAGTAGCTTGATATGATAGGATGCAGCTTAATCACGTATCACATACGTGATTTAGCCCGTCTGCCTGTCCTTCCTGTATTCATTTATGATATTTGATGCATTTTGATTTTATATGATCACTACCTTGAACAGTCAATATCATATAAAGTTCACCCAAATCGACTCAACAATTATCCATATGCATGCTGGGAAATTTTGCATGCTTTTTCATTGTCTGCAGTTTCTTTTATCTTTCCTTTTTTCTGAATTAACTCATTTAAAAAAGATACTTGGGGAATACCATGACAGTGCCAAACAGTTTGGATTTGTATCGAGCCCAATATTTTGTCAGGCATAATCTTGTTCCAAAATGTGGCTGATCAATAGATGACAACAGTCGCCAATAGCCTAAAAATAGTTACGAGTTTAATGACATTTGAATTACTAGATTCGACTGAGTTAGACTATATTGACTTTTGGTGTATTTACAGGGGCGGATCCAGGATTTCTGGAAAGGTGGTTTATCTCATTTTTCTTAAATATCCCATGAAAATGAAATAATTTGGCCTCACTGAGAGCAAATTATTTCATTTTCATAGGTTATTTAAAAGTAGGGGGGGGGGGGGGGGGGTTCATGCGAACCCCCTGAACCCCATCTGGATCTGCCACTGATTTAACTTAA
Organism: Loripinus fragilis; assembly: GCA_964019695.1. Classification (NCBI taxonomy): domain Eukaryota; kingdom Metazoa; phylum Mollusca; class Bivalvia; order Lucinida; family Lucinidae; genus Loripinus; species Loripinus fragilis. The sequence goes on from OZ026518.1 coordinate 34,643,289, forward strand.
CATTAGCAATTTCCCAGTATGCGTCATGGTTTCTTAGATTCTGAAACATAGGAAACTAGATTTTTGTCTGAATGTCTGGTGGAAGCTTTTTGCATACTCAGGGGGCGTACTTAAGTGTACGAAAATACGTATGAGCCTACAACTTGACGATGCAAGTATAGGGTTTTAGCCATTCATTTTGATTTTTGGAAGAAAAATCCAGCTTATTGTGTTTATGCTGCGTGTCTTCATAGCTCATTTTAGCCCTGTGAAATTCTCTTAAACCATTTTCTGCAAAAGGGCCAAACCCCTGGTTTCATAAAGGGCGACTATCCAGAGTGTGAACTTTATAAAATGCCCTTGGAATGCGCCTGATGCTTATTTCTCAAGCATCAGTTTTCCACTGCAAGTGAGCTCTCTCCCAATTAGTATAATGTACCAGTTGGTTTTAACCACGCACCCTATCCTCTGACATGACGGGGATATAGCCGGGAAAATGAACCATGTTTTAACTTTTTGCATTGTCCCCTTAGTGTGGGTAAATGTGGGGCAATTGATATACAAAGGCAAATATGGCAGTATAAAGTAAAACATGACAGACGGTTGAGAAAACTGCCAAGTCAAAGTCCCCGCTGTTCTCTTGTTAGAAATGACTAGTGCATATATTCAAGTCCTCTTAAGGGGAAATCCAAATTCCCTAGTAGGTCGGTACATGAATCATCATAACAAGATATGGACGTTTATGCTTGAATTCCATGTCCGATCCATATCTCCTTTACATTCGAAGGATTTTCAATTACTGTGGTCCAGCTATATTGGCTTGCACAAGTTGCGAATGACTTATGCATTTCCACTGTCCATTAACCTGAGCTTGGTGAAATATTGACGCCAAAAAATAATAATATTGGACGCAGAAACATCAAACTAACCTACTCGCCAGCTACAACCAGTGAATGCATACATGTATGGAACAAGAAATAACTTAAAAAAAAACATATTCGGCTGCGTTTCATTCGTGAAATATATATTTTGGTACATGTTTTTACACTTGTAAACTGGTGAAATGCCATCATGCGGCATTTCATCATGATATGCACTGTTGTTAAGGTAAAAAAATATCTCAGGACAAAAAATATAATATTTAGTAGCAGACAAAAAAGATAGATTTCAGTTACTGCTGACATCACCCCTCTTAAATAAAGTCCAAAGTAAGTCTCCGTTGACGGACAAATCGTAATGTAAGGTGTAACTGAAAAATGTCTATTACAAACAATATGAATCCAGATGACTAGTCACTTAGACACAATCTAAGTGTTTGTTTTCATGGTAAAAATATTCTGTAGTGCATTTGAATTTATCCAGTAGATGCAATAAGCAGAAAACATTTTCAGGGGCTCAGCCTATGGATCAGAGGGTCAAGAGACTCATCCGACGTACTGTATTGTGTTGAGTAAGACACTTTATCCTCTGCTTAGTACTGGTTCAACCCAGGAAAATGTGGAGGTACGACTGAAAAATTGTTGACTGGGACATAAAGTATCAACAAACACCCTGTAACAGACAATTCAGGACAAAAAATCTTGGCAGTAAAAGGATTCAGACAACTCTGTGCTGACAATTTCTGAAAAATTGCTACTGTATCCATGTTGGTAATGGATGCCAAATTACAGGGCCAAAGTTTGGTAAGGGATAGTGCATACACAACTATACACAACTTCAATTAACATCTTTATTTGACACTTTATCAGTCAGATAATATACAAATTATGTATGAATTGACATGGTTACAGGATTGAATATGAACAATATTATAAATTATGAAGTGAGTCATAACAATTGCGCTTATCTGAGTCACATGTTCACAACAGCTGCAGCATAAGCTGAGAAACAAAATATAGTATAACTTCCCATGGCTCATTCACCTGGGCTGGCTAGAACTATCATCATGGTCCCTACAGGTCATTTTATGCATAATCCACCCTGGATGACTGGAATTACCCTTGGCTAGAACTGTTTTTCATGGTCCCAAGCCATTGAAGTTCTACTGTTTTATGTAAGTTGCTGACAGACGGACTAACAATTATTTCAAAGTCACTGGAGCATGAAATGAAGGTCACTGTCACTGGGTCACAGAGCTTGCTTGAAAAGTATGCTGAGGACAAAAACTAAGCAAGGCTTAACAGCCGCAGCTATCACTGATGCAGAGAAATACACTTTAAGACAGGCGGAGGTACGGACAATTTTTAACTCTTATGTCACATCCTGCTAGGAGCAGACGTAACATTAAAAGTATCCAGCATCATGGTAAGGTTTAACCCTTAAAGGGCCACCTATAATTTGCAGCAGACAACAATTGCAAAATTTGCTGCTTTTTCAAAAATAACAAATAAGGCATGATTTCATGAGAATGGTCTGCTGGCAGACGATTCTCATGTAATACACCTTATTTTTGCCGAAAATTGGGAAAGATGTTGCAAAATTTGTCGTCTGCTGCAGTTGTGACTGGCGCTTTAAGGGTTAGTATTGGTTTACTGCTCAGGAGGACCTACCACCAATGAAAAGGATGGTAGGTTATTAAAGTGACAAATATCACTTGAATGGGGTTGATTGGGCTAGCCCATTATGTAATATGAAACAATGAAATGCTTTTATGATGATAAATTTATAATGAATGACAAAAATAAATACACTAAAATTTCCAACACTAGTTCCTATCTTAGATCTGTTAAGCCTGCTAAAAATACATCTGCTGCATATTTTGCTTACTATTTCACTAATTAATGTAAGTAAAGGGGCAAACAGTGTGGACCCTGATCAGGGTCTACACTGTTTGTCCACACAGCCAAAACATTTCAGCAAATGATTGGTGCTTTAAGGGTCAGGAGCAGTCCAATCAGGAATTGCACTGTTTACCAATCTAACAAGCATTTTGTGATTCAAACAGAAATGAAAAAAGTCAATAAGCAATGCTTATGAGATACCCCCGGCACAGTAAGATTCAGTGAAAAACCCTGCACAGTAAGATTCAGAAGGCACCATCTATGCATATTCAAAAGCCTAATTTGGGGAAAATTGTCTAAGTTCTCATAGCTGTAATTTTGTCAAAAATTATTTTTTCTGAACCCAACTCCTTAATGCATATGTTCAATGTGTCTACATTGTATAGGCAAAGTATCAAATTGTTCCATCCAAAGCTGTAGTAGGAGTTGATCGGCCCATGAAGGCACCATCTATGCATATACAAAAGCCCTACTAGGGAAAAATTGTCTTAGTTCTCACAGCTGTAATTTTGTCAAAAATTATTTTTTCTGAACCAAAGTCCTTCATGCATGTGTTCAATGTGTCTACATTGTATAGGAAAAGTATCAAATTGCTCCATCAAAAGCTGTGGTAGGAGTTGATCGGCCCATGAAGGCACCATCTATGCATATACAAAATCCCTATTAGGGATTAATTGTCTAAGTTCTCACAGCTGTCATTTTGTCAAAAATTATTTTTTCTGAACCAAACTTCTTCATGCATATGTTCAATGTGTCTACATTGTATAGGCAAAGTATCAAATTGTTCTATCAAAAGCTGTGGTAGGAGTTGATCAGCCCGTGTATTGCCTATAATAGCATAAGCATAAAACCCTATATTAAAAGCCATTTAGAACTACAAAGGGAAATAACTCTAATAGAATTGGCCCCTAGCCCTTACTTTTTTGTCTAAAGTATTTGTCTTGCATATATGAACATGTTTGCAAGGTTTGATGAAAATCCAGCAATGACTTCAAGTTATTAAAAAGACAAAACGTTACGGACGGATGCACGGACGCACGCACGGACAACATGAAAACACCACAAACAAAGTTTGCGGGGGGGGGGGGGGGGGGGGGGGGGGGGGGGGGGGGGGGGGGGGTATAATAAAGTTGAGAACCTAACTCTGCCAGCTACTGAGGACTTTTGTAGTCTACTGATAATCTTTGCAAACAGTTTGGATCCAGCTCAGGTAGGACATTGTGACAAAATGTCCAGCTTGATCTAGATCTAAATTGTTTTATGGTATTCCTGAAAGATTGTTTTTGAAAAGGTAAATTTTGAAAAAAGAATCAGCAGACAACAAAAACATTAAAATTACCCAGCATGCAAAGAGTTAGGAGAAGTGTTGGAAATTTGAGTCAATTTACTGTCCCACCAGCCAAGAGTGACAGTGACATCATGTTTTGTTTGCAAAGTTATCAGGGATTTATAATCAATAGATCACTTGTGTATTAATCCTACCTGCAGTATAGTATTAATACACAAGTGATCTATCGATTCGGGTTAGCTCACGTGGAGTCTACAAGTTAATGTTTTATTAACGATTGTAAACAAACTATCACGTCACTGTCACTCTTAGTTGGCACGACAGTACTATACACATGTATTACTGGTAGACATGTCACTTATATTTACCCTTATCCCACCATATTTGCTTTGTCCTGTTGCTTGCTTTTTGCATCTGCTGCATATCCCTTAAAGCGCCAAGAAAAAAATGCTTCTGAAAAATGACATCTGCTGAAGTCGTCTGCTGCAAATAATTGCCTTACATTACTGACAAATTTTAGAATAGAAGCAAACAGGATGAACCCAGATCAGACTGCTCCTATAGGAGAAGTCTGATCTGAGTCCACAATGTTTGTCATAGAGGCTTCTTAAACATTTCAGCAGACAAGAAAAGCAGACAACTTGTTGCCATTAACGCTTTAAGGTTTAAATTCAAGTGCACTTCAGTCTAGATTTTATCATGAAAGCAAACATTATGAACCCTGGGAGCAGTCTGATCTGGGTCCATATTGTTTGCAATATAGGCTTCCGAAGAACATAAGCAGACGACACAAGTCGTAAATGGCGGGAAACAGGTTAAAACTGAAAGAAAATATAATAATCACAGACTTGTGCAAAATATATATCACTAAAATAAGCAATCACAAAAAACTTATAAAATATCACTAAGATACATGTAGCAACAAAACATATATAATGCATTTGAACTCTTTCCCTGCTGGGAAATATATGCTGGGAAATATTTCAAGACTTAGTCGTCTGCTGATCTTTTACAAAATTTATTTTTTCAAATAATCTTTCAGGAATATAATCATTGTATCAAACGGATTGGATCCAAATCAGGCATGATGTTTTTGTCGGGCATGACCTGGGACCTAAATGGCTTCAAAAGTTATCAGCAGGCTACACCAGCAGGTTAAGAGTTAATACACGCTTCTATTATATGAAAGCAAAATAAGGCATAGATACAATAAATTTTCCAAGGGATTTCACACAAGCGATCAATTCATTTGAAAAGAAAAGACAATCCTTTGGCTAATCAAGAAACAGCTTTTATTTTGAGGAGGTTCATTAGTACTTAGATACCCAGTGAGTACACAGCCAAAACTCTGATCAGTTTGGGCAGATGCCCTGGCTGATCAGTCTGCTACCCATTGAGTCAAATTGTTAAGTTTGTCATGAGCAGACTTGCATTGTATCATAAACGCATGTTTCAATATCAGATATAGCACTTTTCGAAGGCTGCATTACTTGTAAATGGATGGTTACTTAATCCTTTGTATACTGGAAACCCTAAACGGGTACTTTGACAAATTTCATCAGGGTCACACTGTTTGCTAGATCTTCAGGGACAGAAATACACCATAATTTAGAAAATTCTACCTGTGACCCCCTAAAGTACACAAGGGGCAGTCCCATACTTATTGTATCAATATGTAAGGGGAATATCCATCAGGATACAAAGGGTTAAAAACTAGGCCTCAAGAAAAGATTTCTGTTTTGGGTATGCAATAGACCAATCTCTATAAGAGATGGTTCTTTTGATGCCAAAACCATATCTCATTAAAAATTCTTGCTTACCCAGGGCTCACCATGCCATTGTAGCTACATTGTGGCTGCAAATATAAGTCATTGGTTAAACTTCCACTAAACAGGGGTATCAACCTAGGTCATAGCATGGATGTTGCAAACACGTAGTATGACACCATCTTTGATTTACAAGGTAAGTTTTTCCCTTTCGTAAAATTATACAAATTAGAGTCTGTCAAAATTAAGCAGTGCAGGCGGTGCCTAACATCACACTTGAACAGAATATATCATGGTCAAGCCCAGAAATGCCGTTGCCTTTATAATCATTTACCCACAAATATCGAAGAGGGTGACTGCTAAAATTATCCTTGTCTTTTCTTAAATTCAGGATTAGGAAATTTCGAACATTCACCCATGTAAAAGGGCAGCTCTGAATTAAATTTACAAAACATGAAACCTGTATAAAACTAATTTGACCTGTTTGTAACACTGTTTCAAACTCTAAGGGACGAAAATATAACTACCACAAGCTTAAACCAAATTACTCCGACAGGAAAAGCATGTGCAAACAAAATAGTCCCAGATCAGACTGCTCATATGGGAGCAGTCTGTTCATGGACTTTTTGTTTCCTTTCTTTCTTATTATTTATTACTAACTACAATGGAAAAGTGCAGACAATGACCAGAAGATTCCATTTTAGAAATTCAGCACTTGTTGAAATATTAAGCAAAGTTCATTACAAGGAATGTTTTCTTTTCATTTTTTTCAGGGAATTGTACAATTTATCTAGTTTTCCCCTAAACATTTACATAGAAACACAAAGCATCACAGATTACAGATACCAGAGAATAGCCAGTTTCACACACTTTGTGCTTATAATTCTGGTGGGAAACATAATCACACTTGTTATCTTTTAATATCATTTTTCAGGTTCACATAACTGCAGGACTTTAGTTAAGAGTGTGTAACGCAAAGAACATCTAGCGATAAGGCGTACATTTTCCCTAGTTGACATGATTACAAACGCCAAATTTTCAAATTGCCCTAATGTTTTTGAAATTGGTGTAGTTTGGCAGTAAAATATGCATAGTAGGCAACAAAATATGTTTCAAAGCGATTGACCATTTACAATATCGTGTAAACGTGCACTTTCTACCCCACCCCTCATTTAACGCCTTTATACTGGGTGCCGTTTAGACCAGATTTTGAGTAAATGCATTGCGAATTTAAAAAAAAATAAAAGTGCTAAAATGTTAAGGATATAAGTGCTCTTCATTTCCAAAACATTACCGTATTCCTTCTGCGCATGCATACGAAATACACCTAAAAGTGTGACGTTTGTCATTGGAAAGATGAAACTGGTGTCTTTCAGTTTATTTTTAGATGCTTTGCCCCCCTAGACCCAAGATGCCCTTTACATATGTTGTAAATGTTTATAGCGACATGTCGTTGTCCAAAGGGCATCTTGGGTCTAGGGGGGCAAAGCATCTAAAAATAAACTGAAAGACACCAGTTTCATCTTTCCAATGACAAACGTCACAATTTAGGTGTATTTTGTACGCATGCGCAGAAGGAATACGGTAAGGTTTTGGAAATGAAGAGCACTTATATCCTTAACAGTTTAGCACTTTTATTTTTTTTAAAATTCGCAATGCGTTAACTCAAAATCTGGTCTAAACGGCACCCAGTATAAAGGCGTTAAATGAGGGGTGGGGGTAGAAAGTGCACGTTTACACCGTATTGTAAATAGCGAATCGCTTTAAAACGTATTTTGTTGCCTACTATGCATACTTTACGGCCAAACTACACAATTTTTAAAAACATTAGGGCAATTTGAAAATTTGGTGTTTGTAATCATGTCAACTAGGGAAAATATACGCCTTATCGCTAGAAGTTCTTTAATTTTCTTATTTCTCAACCAAAACATGTGTTGTGGGTACTCAAAAGAATCGTCTCAATGAGACGGTTCTTTTGAGCACCCAAAACATATGTTAAAACTGATGGGTAAGAAAATATTTACAATTTTACGCTGAAATTTTTTGTTTATCTAAGCCTGTGTAATTGTATCAAGCCTTAGTTCACCACAGTTGTTTGTTAATCTTTGAGAAACCATATATTCACACTGTAAATTATTGAAACACATCTCATGATTATATTTTTCAATTCACTTCACAAAAAAACAAAATTCAGTAAAACCTGTCTTAAGCGGCCTCTCAAAAAGAACAAAACAAAGGTATTAAAGACAATTAATAGCTTAATGAAGGTCGAAAGTTTTGCAAAATGCTCTCTTGAGCATTCTGCAATACTTTAGACCTGCATTAAACGATAATCGGTCTTGAAAACCAATTTTTGCTCTTCGTTTTGAGTGGCTGCTTAAGACAGGTTTTACTGAAGTGTTATTGAGTCTCATTAAAATCACAGGGCACCTTAAGTTTTACATCATTCAAGTTATATAAACAGGCCTATAGTTTAGAGTGTGTACCAAAAATTACTTTTTCTTATTTCTCAACCAAAACATATACTCATGTCCAATGAAAACGCACCACCTACAAAAATGACTATATCTTTTTAACGGCATAACATTTTATTTTTGCAATTGCGTCTTTTTGTACTGTAGCAATTATGTAAGTTACTGATAGGGCTTTAAAACCGAATGATCACTGATGACACATGCTGGAACCATTTAACAAAACAACCGTCAAAACAGAAAGTCACAGAACCAGCCATCGAATGTGTCAGAATTTTCAAAAGCATTATTCTCGCATCTTTCTTTGTAGAAATTGCAAAGAATCTCTAAATTGATAGCCAGGAATAGCCATCTTGCCTTGAAAGCGGCTATAACTTCATGATGTCACGTCACTAGCATAATTTTGACTAGGCGTAAAATCGAGACATTCAATGAATCCTTCTTTTACTCATGCAAAATAACGGCAAGGTCGTATAGCATGAAGAATTCTTGCTCGTGTAGCGGGTGGTTAACATCGACGGGGCGTAGGTATCAACTTTTTTCTGATAAACGTCAATCTCTAAAAGCTCGTATACACAAACCTAAGAGTATCTGTGTTGAACTTAATGTTAGATAATACTTGCACCAACAGCTGAACACAAATTTTAGAAGATTTAAAACGCTAGCGTTGCAAACAATGGCTGGTGACGCGCTCAAAGTTGACGTCAATGATGCAACGTCAAATTTTTAGAGGATTTGTATGACGTTTTGCATACATGTGAGTTTGTACGACAGAAATAAGCATTGTGTAGAACACTAGGACAGTAGAAATCGCAATTAATCATTTTACGTCAACTGTCAAAGTTGTGGCGAAATGACAGGGGATCAACTGACAAACAGAAAACATTTAAACGATATTTTGGGGTCTTTTTGTATATGCCCAAAGTGCAATTAACGCAATTTTTAGGCTGACGTTACGTCATGTGTTAACTGAGTCACTGGAATTGAAATTTTTGTGCGAAAACATCGCATTTGTCCTAAGTTATAATGATAAATAACACAATTTTGCACAGCTTTCAACAGGCCACAAATATGCGCATCGAAACAGTGGTGCGTTTTTATTGGACATGAGTATATATTGTGGGTACTCAAAAGAACCTTCTCAATGAGACGATTCTTTTGAGCACCTAAAATATATGTTACAAATGATGGTTACGAAAATATTGACAATTTTATGCTCAAAAATTTTGTATATCTAAACCTATGTATAAAGGAAACAAATTCAACATTTGAGCCAGCTCATGAGATTGTATAGGGTTATTGCCCTAATATAGGTGAATATTGTCCCTGAGTTGGGAAATCAAAGGACATGAGCTTGAGCGTTCGTAGATCTACCGATGAGGGACAATATTCATTGGCATAGCTCCCATTACGCAGTATGCACAGATGCATAATAAAAATAGCAACACTCAAGGGAGCGCACTTAATGTTGTAGAAGTGATTTTCCATACCTTAAGGTATTGCTCTTAAAGGAAAGAATTCACTCCCTCTGGGAGCAAATTCTTTCCTTTAAGAGAAGTTCCCATTTTGAAAAGGGACATAATTGTAGAGAATCATTGATTGATACAGTAGTCTCCCTTTGATGTGCGTAACGTTTTCAGCATTCTGACTACATCATTGATATTCACCAATATCAGTGCGATAACACTTTTTATATAGCTATAAATATTTTGTATTATTTTCAATAGTGTACAATGTAAAAAAAAAATATAATGTAGATTTCAGATTTCACAAAATTGTGTGATGCTTTTCCCCACCATGTATGACGCCATCTTATGATAACATTATGCAATGGTAACAAGCGAAGGCATCCTATTGAGGGAGCAATATCAGTAAGTGTGCTGATATCAAGTGATATCGGTATTATTTGACTTTTCGCTTACTGTAAAGGCGGCGCCTCATGAATGCCTAATTAGGACTGGTCAACATTAGACATAGGTGTGGTTTTATTCAAAAGTAACTGTATCATCATGCGCCATAACCTCAGTATAGACGCAAAACACATTATTTAGTCCTTAAAACGCCAGCATGATAACTGCATCTGGAAATGTCTAATTAACATAAGCATGGAGGCAAACATTGTGGACCCAGATCAGACTGCTCCTACAGGAGCAGTCTGATCTGGATCCACACTGTTTTTCTATGAGGCTTCAAATATTTTAGTGGACGACAAAAACATATATTTTGTGTATTAGGGGTTAATACTGATCAGTAAATGTGAGTTCAGTGTGTATACAGTTAGGATTTTCACGAAATGCATGCATGTTTGCACGGCCCAAACAACTTAATAATTCTTCACCAAATAATAAATAGAACCTGACTTCCCTTGTTTAGCAGATGAAATAGCTGAACCACGCCCAGATATGAATATTAAAGTTGCCGCCTTTACAGTAAGCGAAAAGTCAATTAATACATTTGTTACTCTGCTTTTATTCTCCAGTTTTAATCATTTGATATTTATAGCTATATAACAATATAACTATATTTACATTTTCAGTGAAATATCCGACAAGCCTGTGCATCCACACTGTTTTATCAGAGCATCACTGCTTCCACGATCAAAGTATTGAAGTAGATAAAGTTTAGAACTTCTAGCCCTATTGGACATCTGTACACAGGCTTATAAAGAACGAGATACAACATGGGCTGGCTTCTTAATTTCTACAACCAATATTACATTCTACATTACGTCTAATATCCATTATCCATATACAGTAAAAACATGATAACTCAAAGTCCAAGGTACAATGGATTCAGAGAATATGGCATACTTTTAATCTAAACATGTTCTGGGCACTTAACCCTTAAAGCACCATCTACATTTTGCAGCAGACCACAATTTCAAATATTGCTGATTTTTCAAAAATAATAAATAAGGCATGATATTTCATGAGAATTGTCTGCTGGCAGACAATTCTCATGAAATGTCATACCTTATTTTTTTTAAAAATTAGGAAAAGATGTCGCAAAATTTGTTGTCTGCTGCAGTCATGATTTGGGCGTTAAGGGTTAAAAGAAATGTCTCACCAAGACACACAGAACCTATGTTTTGTTTGGAACTACTGAAGATACAAAATATTTGGGATTACATATTATCTAATGATTAACTCCCTTTAATTTGAACTACTGTTACTGTAAATTCAAAAATTTTCACTATAATTTTATTTTCGCAAATAACGCTAAAAGAAATATTTGCCATGTTATCAAATTCGCGACAGGTGCATGATTTAAACAGCAGAGTGTTTTTTCCATTTAACAAGGGTTTCATTTCCGGGAAACTTTGCAAAAATTAATCCCTCGCAAAAGTTCTGAATTTACTGTAACTCAAAGTAAAAACTGTTGTCCTGAGGACTTTGAATTAAAGAGAATCGACTGTATTGGTCTATGAGAATTTGCAAAAAAAACTCTTCTATAACTGCTGCTTGTTTGCAGACCAGTCTGCACTTTGAGTATGCATAAGCAATAAACATGATTTTCAAATGACCTCTAAAATTAGGGCATAAATGATATCACAAAAAGCGCTTGTAAAATAATTCTACTCCAAAAACAAATCTCATAATTAAGCCAGGACATGGGCTTTCAACAATGTGGTATGTGCGACCAGCAAAGCCTCAGATCAGCCTGTGCATACGCACAGCCTGATCAGAGCCTTTGGTAGTCACTTGAATATTCTATGAGTGTTAAGCTACTGACTGAACATGATTTGGAGTTTATAAGTTTAACAGGAGGCTGCACAGACTCATCTGAGTCTATGAGTGTCAAAATGCCACATTGTTGGAAATCACATGTCATGGCTCATACAATAATATAGCTTCCATCACATGGAATGTAGGGACTAGCAATCACTGCACAAAACAGATCACATGATTGTCATGCTACTATCAAAGAGGTCACATGACTTAAAGACTATATTTTCAAGAATATGTGCACCTTTAAGGAGACAACTACCAAATCATATGATATTCTACCCTCCCTTTTCAAGGGAAACCTTCATAAAGAAAAGAATTTGCTCCCAGAGCCTTTCTGAAAAATCATTTCTTTACAGTAGTCAGGAAAACAATAATTTGTATAAATTGTCTCCCTTACTACAAAATTAATGGTGGGTATATATCATTTCACCTTAAATCTAAAAAAGCACCAATCTATCAGCAGATAGCAATATTTGGATTTTATTCCAGACCAAGGTATGTTCTTTTTTTTTGTTTGATTTTATTCTTTACGTCCAATCAACAATGTTTCAGTTATGTAGGGACAGGTCTTCCTGGGTTGAACCAGTACTAAGCTATGATTAATGTGTCTTGCTCATGGAGACATGGACACAAAACAGTGAGGGTGTTGAGGCTCGAACTTGCGCCCCCCTCGGTCTCAAGTCAAGCACTCTGTCACTGAGCCACTGTGCTCCCTAGACCAAGATATGTAAAAGGTCAAGAGACTATTAGGTAAATACATTTGAGTTAGCATATGAAATTAAACCCTTAAAGCACCAATCACTACTGCAGAAGAAGACAAATTTTGTGTCATCTTTCTTAATTCGAAAAAATAAGGTATGATATTTCGTGAGAATCGTCTGCCAGCAGATGATTCTCATGAAATATCATACCTTATTTGTTATTTTTGAAAAAGCAGCAAACTTTGAAATTGTGGTCTGTTGCAAATTATTGGTGGCGCTTTATGGGTTAAGTGCTTATCTCATCAGGGAGCAGTCAAGGCTCAACTGAGTCTGCACATCCAAGCAGTCTCTCCAGAGCCTTTCGGCCTGGATGAAGGCTCAGAACAAAAGTTCGAAGTCATATCATGGCTCGATTGAATAATACTTGCCTGCATCAAACCTGCTTTTGGCCCATTAAAGTTTGAAATAAGCTGCCTAATTTATATGATACAAAATTCAAAATATGCTGTCTAATGATATTTACACAAGTGATTATTCAAATATTAACCCCTTAAGCACCAAATAAAATTTGCAGTAGATGACATTTTCAAATTTGTGTTGCCTCTTCAACTAATCAAATAAGGTTTAATATTTCCTGTGATTGTCTGCTAGCAGACAATTCTCATGAAATGTCTAGCCTTATTTTCCCCTAAAAATCATGAAAAATATCACAAAATTTGTCGTCTGCTGCAGATATGAGTGGCGCAGTAAGTGTTAAATCACACTGGCGTTGCAAATCACATGGTTCTATAATTCTAGCTTAACCCTTTGTATACTGGAAACCCATGAACAGGTACTTTAGGAAACAGTGAAGACCTAGATGAAATGCCTTTAATACATAATGCTGCATTTAATCAGGGTCTACACTGTTTGCTAAGACTAAAACAATCTCCAGAGAAAGAAATTCGATTTTAATCAGAAATTTTAACCTGTGGGCCCTAAATATATACAATGAACCATTCCAAGTTTATTGTATCACATCAGGTGGAAGAATCCATCAGAATACAAAGGGTTCAAGGGATATTCAACTCCCTACTTACCTTAATTCCAATGAAACATATGTTGGGGGTACTCATTGGAACCATCTCATTGAGACAACAGCTACTGTCCTGCCAGCGAAGAGTGATAGTGACATCATGTTTGGTTTACAAAGTTTTTAGGGACTTATAATTGATAGATCACTTGTGTATTAATCCTATCTCTCGATTCCCACTAGCTAAAGTGGAGTGTACAAGTTAATGTTTTACTTAACAATTGTAAACAAAATATTTCGTCACTGTCACTCTTAGTTGGCACGGCAGTACTCATTGATAGTGTCTCATTGAGACGCTTCCAATGAGTACCGCAACATATGTTTGCATGGAGAAATAAAAAAATATCATCACTTTTGGTTGAAAAAAAAGAGAATCTTCTCAAAATGTATCACGTAGTCACTGTTTCTGGGTCCTCTTCATCACAGCACTTACATACTTTACATTTACAACATAATATACATGGAGCTGCTAGCAGCAGAAAAGGGGAGGCCACAAGTAACAGGACACCGAATCCTGCAAATATACCCACAACCTGAAATTAAAGGAGAGGAAAACAAACTTTAATCCTTAAAGCGCCACCTATAACTTGCAGCAGACGACAATTTTAAATTTTTCCGCTTTTTCAAAAATAACAAATAAGGCATGATATTTCATGAGAATCGTCTGCTGGCAGACGATTCTCATGAAATATCATACCTTATTTTTTTCGTAAATTGGTAAAGATTTCGCAAAATTTGTCGTCTGCTGCAGTTGTGATTGGCGCTTTAAGGGTTAACTATTGCTTACTGGGTAATTTTTTACCCTTTTTTGTCGTCTGCCTATTTTTTTTCAAAATCAACTTTTTCGAGAAATTCTTTCAGGAATACAATCAGAGCATCTAACAGTTTGGACCCAGATCTGGCCTGGCGTTTTGTCCGGCCTGATCTGGGTTTAAGCTGTTTGCATAGGATATCACCAGACGACACTCGTAGGCAAAGAATGTTGAGTGGGTTGATATTTTCAATGACATTTTTTGCCTTTACCAAGAAGGCCATGCCTCTAGGTTATAAAACTTTTTTTCATGCTCAACTCAACTGAGCATAAAATTTCAAGTGCTCATAAAAACTAAAATGTTGAAAAATAAAGAAGCAACAATTGTTGGCATTTTAACTTTATGAGCATGATAAATTTCATGTTCAGTTGAGTTGAGCATGAGGAAAGTTTTATAACCTCAAAGTCTGGTCTCCATCTTAAGCTCCTTTTATTGACAAGTTTATGACTACTCTGTAAGTAGGGATACATTCACATAAAGGGGGATAACTGTTTTCAAAATTTTCATTTGGGAGGTTTATCGTGGAATCTGGTTGGAAATTATTTAGTTTTATTCTGACGTCACATGAAAGTTTTCTTCATGCCTAGGAATTCTAACATGTGTTATTAGCCATATAACAGATACTCTATGAGAGGTCTATTGTTGGATCTGGTCAGAAATTTAGTTTTGGTGTATAAATTGAAGGTGATTGTTGGCTGTAATAATTTTTCAGCGCAGTTCATTAAAATAATTTCCCATTATAAAAAGATTGGCTATAACATTAATGTATTGCAACAGACTGCATGCTTGGTGGTCAACCCAATCAAGGTTGGCAACTTTGATTGCATGCCAGTGGGTCGGACTTCAGACTCTATGATGGTTCTGACTTAAAGACATCTATTGATGAGATGGTAGGGGCCTGATGCTTTGGCTGTTTGTCGGGCCCACCGGGTTTACCTGATGGATTTCTTTTGCTCCAGTATTCAGTTTTATTTACTGTTGAGTCCTTATCTTTGCTTTATCTCCTTTTTATATCTTGATTATATGTTCTGGGAGATGATGCATTGATAAGTTAGGGGTCTTTCATGCAAACCAAATATCTATGTGTCTTGATCCACATCTGAATTAAGGGTGAGGTTGGCGCCGTTAAACCGGTTTAAGCCCTCCGGTAAAATATTTTACTGACGGTTCCAAGGCTGTACTTCTTTTGTGGATCTTTTATGTTTTTTCTGTCTTGTGTTTGTTATGCCTTTGTGCGCGTCTGTTTATTTGTGCCTTGTGGTCACCTGCTGGGAAAGGGCTGACCTCTTGGCTCTCGTTAGTGGTGTGTAACTGTGAGTTTGCCATTTTCCCATTAGTATCCTGGGTCAGGTGTGGTGCTTGATTGTATCGATTCCTGATATTTGCCCCCTTACTTACTTTACAGTGACAAGCAAGTTTTCCTGTTGTATATGAATACTAACCTGTGTTCTATGCCATATAACAGATGCTCTGGAATGGCCAAGTTTGTTTTTACATGGACCTTTGTCATAGTGCCTCAACAAGAAATCATCCTGTAACATAATATTTAGAAAGAAATACAAGGGTTTAGATAAACAAAATTTTCAGCATAAAACTGTAAATATTTTCTTACCTATCATTTTTATTATATGTTTTGGGTGCCCAAAAAAAACGTCTCATTGAGTTGGTTCTTTTGAGTACCCATAACATATGCTTTGGTTGAGAAATAAGAATATTTAATTTTGGTTACACACTCTTAGCTTAAGTCCTGAAATATGAAGTCAACATTTTGATCTTGGCTAGGATTTAACCATATAAGCTTAGCATCCTTTCTTTTTGTGGGACAAAGGCAAACAATAAACTGGCCCATTCTGCAACAGCTCTGTTTGCTTTTGTTTGATTTAATTCTTTACATCCCATCAACAATCTTTCAATTAAACAGGGATGGGTCTTCCTGGGTTGAACCAGTACTAAGCTAGGATAAATGTGTCTTGCTCAAGGACCACAACGCAGTGACGCCAGTGAGGCTCGAACCCGCGGCCCCTCAAATATTTTTGAAGGTTTTTACCAAGTGGTTTCAGAGATGTTTGTAAATGTTCATGGGTAAATGGATGGATGGATTAACATAAGGGCTGATGCCAATAGTAAACTTCTAGCTCATCCTTGAACCTATGGCTTTGTAAAAAATTCATTTGGTTCAGACATCTGCATGTACATTTTTGTACTTCTTATTCAAATTTTCTTGAAGAAATATCTCTTCAATGATTTAAAATAAGTAATCCCCGGCCTTCAGTGAATTAAATATATGTCCAACCAACCATCTTTTCTCTTTTTCTCTAAGATATGGGCCTTAATGCGAGAAAACCTGTCTTTGGGCTTTCAGACCAATAAGGGTGAAATCAGTCTGGACAGCTACAAAGACTAGCTGAAATATAATAGGAGTTTTGCATGAAGTAAGTGAAGTCATTAGAGCCGTGGCATGTGATTTCCAATAATGTGGCATTTTGACACTGTAGACTCAAACGAGCCTGTGCAGCCTCCTTTTACGCTTAGAAACTCCACATGTTGTTCAGTCAGTAGCTTAATATTCATAGCATATTCATGCGACTAGCAAAAACTCTGATCAGACTACCCTGATCTGAGTCTCTGCTGGTTGCACATACCACATTGTTTGAAATCTCATGTCACTGCTCATTATTCTTTCTAGAAAGAATAAGGAAGGTGCTGATCAGACTGCAAGGATGCACAAGCTTGTCTGCACATATGTTGTACGCATACAAAATCAGGTTTACTCACAACAGCCCATATGCTTGGAAATGGGGAAACAAATGTTTAGTAAAAGATGGCCTAATCCATTAGAATACAGCCAATAAGATGAGCCACTTACATCTAGTGATGTGAGACAGTACCAACAGAAAACATGTTTACATCTTTTACACATCATCTGAGCACAGCCATCATTTCTTTCTATAGGTACATGGCACATTGGACATCGTTTTATTTGAGAATCTTCAGCACTGTTGAATGGAATTCTGAAAGAAAGTTAAAGCTACCATATGTCCAGATAAGCAAGGTTTTTAAGCGTGAAAGTGAGATTATTTTCTTAACTATTACTTTAAACATGTGTTGTGGCTGCCTTGATGGCTAAGAAAATAAGTTTTAGGCACAAAAAGTTTACTTATTTTAATGTTCAATGATTTTTAACCCATTTATGCCGGATGGAATTTCCCATCGTTATCAATAATAATTGGAACAGTCATTTTCTGTTTTAAGGGATGTTGGGTGGTATATTTTATTTTATTTTTTCAAATTTTAAAAGAACAATCTGCCAGTAAACAGTGGAGACCCTGATCAGACACCCCATTCTGCATTGGCTAGTCTTGGTCTGCATTATTTGCCTACGTCCAAAAAAAGGGATGCTACTCTCCCCTAACATTTATTTGTGCTTTTTTTGTCGTCTGCTGATTTTTTTCAAAATCAACTTTTTCTAAAAATTCTTTCAGGAATGCCATCTGAGTGTCAAACAATTTGGATACAGATCAGGCCCAACTAACTGTTTGCAGAAGTTATCTGTAGACGACACTCAGAGATAAAGAGTTAATGCCATTACGAAACTGGCAAGCTAACCCCTTCTTTGGAATATCTCATTTTGTGTTCGATAACTTCACTCCCCCTTCTTTGGAATATCTCTAAACATATTGTGTTTGATAATTTCACTTATCGTATAGCATTACACATTCAAAATAGGTTTGCTTATCATGTCCTTTTATGTTTGTTTTTTGTTTGGTTCGAGATTTTACATACGATCGAACTTGCAACCCCTGGATCTGCAGTTGGATTGCTACCAACTGCACTAAAGGGTCCTTTTATGTAAAAATTGCTTGTATATAATTTTCATTTTTGTTCAGTTTAATACTGATGCCCCTTCACTTTTTGCAATCCTTTGTATACTGTAAAATCCTGAACAGGTACTTTGGCAAACAGTGAAGACCCAGATGAAATGCCACATGTTGTGGCATTTCATCTGGGTTTTCAGTGTTTGCTAAGATAAAAACAATCTTCAGTGACTGAAAAGCACCTTTATTTGGAAATTCTTACCTGTGATAAGTACAATGACCAAGGCCCATGTTCACTGTATTGACGGAAGAATTCATTGTGCAAAGAGTAATTTATATTAAAGACTTGTCAGAGGTGATATTAAATTTCTCAGATGGATTAGAAATGCTTCATTTTTGTTTGTTTTGTGGTTTAACATCCCTGTCACAGCTATGGTCATGTCAAGATGGTAAGTTAACCTAATCACACTTTTTTGGTAGGCAGGCTTAGATTAAGTGGTTAACCAGTACTCAGTGCACATACTTTCATTTGTAAGTCACAACAGCCCTTGAATCAGCAGAAGGAGGATTTTGTTTGGTTTGATTATTTACGTCCCAGTCAATAATTTCCAGTCATGTCTGGATTAGCATGCCTTCCTGTTTCGAACCAGTACTAAACAGAGGATAAAGTGTGTTGCTTTAAAAGGACACAACAGAGAGACTCACCGAAGGAGAATGACCATAGGAAATATTTCATGATAAATCTCCACGAAAGAATGGGGCCGGGCTGGGATCAAACTCACAACCCCTGGATCAGAAATGGGACAAGCTACTGATTGCGCCAAAGGGCGGCTCGGTCCACCAGAAATGATTTAGTTCTTATTGTAAAGATGGATGTTTCAATAATTCTACTTACCCTGCATCCTCCCTCCTCACTGACATAATGGCATCATCACAGGTTTTCCTATCATGCCACTTGGATTTACAGATCGAACAAAACTTTAAACCACACTGTAATATACACAATTCACTTAAAATATGGGCCGCGTCGCCACAAAACCTGTCTACCAGGTTTCTGACAAAGTGTTATTCAAATTAGTCTGCTTAGCTAAAGAGACAAGCTAGAACATTGAAATTTCGCTTGTAGAATGTCTAGACATTATACTTTCTGTTAAAGACATATGCGGCTATTTCCAATGCGCACCTTTCCCGCGTCTGCAAACGGGGAAAGTTGTCTGGGTCCTGTCTTTCGACCCTTAACGGATTCGGATCAACACAGCTTCCGATATTCTTATGTCATATCGGTGTTCCGACATTTTCTTCACAAAATAACTAATTAAAGTGTGTTCGAAATATCTATTGACATCTTATCAGAACTGATCGTCTCAGCACTAAAAACAGATAAATGTAGCTCAGTCGAAATCAAACTACGTACACAATAACCTTGGTTACGAATACGATAGTGGCCGAGTATATTCCATTTGTATGGTTATTTAGAGCGGCGCACGACCTGACCTCGTGGCCTAGTGGTTAGCGTGTCTGGCTACAAAGCCAGAGGACCAGGATCGATTCCCAGATGCGCACATATTTTCAGTGTGTTTTTTCTTTCTTTTTTAACATTTTAATGCTAAATTACTTCATATACTAGTAAAATGGCATCATCAAAACGAACGAAATGGTCATCCCCAAACTTTTTATATTGAATTACGCATGAAACCTATGGGGGTGGGGTTAGATTTGGCCCTCTAGAAAGAGAATTAGTTCGGTGACCCCAGATTTTTATTCTTTTTTCTGAAAGGTATTATAATAGTCCATGAATTAAAAATAAATTTTCAAGATTTTCAATATCAGATTTTTTAATACATGATTTATTCTAAAAACAAATTCCATTGTTTTTGACGAATTGTCAAAATATATCATGCAGTATCTTGTCACAGCATGGGATAACAAGTAAACATGCACATTTTCTTAAAAGTTTGAGGTCATGGGCAGTAATTTAAGTTAAAAGAAAGAAGCTGGCTGAAGATTACAACCGTTTTAGCTCGATAATTAGGACTAGTGTTGTTATTTTATATTTCTAGAAAATTGGTCAAATGCTGTAAACTTCAATATGAGATTCTGAAAAAATAAGCACGGTGACATATCCTTTTTATTTCATAAATGGATAGCCCATGCATAAAACAAACTGTATGCAAAGTATTGAAAATATTTCAATATGGGAAGTATTTAGTAGCATATGTCCTTAAGTGAACAACAAAGGCACTGATCAGACTGTGCATATGCGCAGGCTGGCCTGCGCCTTTGTTGTTTGCAAAACCCCGAAGACAGGTTTTCTCGCGTTGAGGCCCATATACAGCTACTAAATGGGCTTTGATACGAGAAAATCTGACTGTATTGCAGGCAAACAACAAAGATGCAGACCAGCCTGCACATCCGTACAGTCTAGTCAGCACCTATTCTCTTAAACTGAGCAGGCTGGTTTGTGTCTTACTTGGTCAGATACCTTAAAGACATGTTTTCTTGCATCATGGCTCAAATGGTCTTGAAAATTACAGACAGGCTTTTTAAACCCTTTGTCTTGACACAAATTGTATTGAAGTGTCTTGTTTATATTTACTGAAATAAAAAAAAAGATCTGAATATTATTACCGTAAATCGGGAAATTTTCGAGAGAATTTTATTTTCGCCAATAGCGTTAAATTACGTATTTATGATGCTAAAAATTCGCGACTAGGGCATGATTTAACTATATCTGTAAACGATAGAGTGATTTCGCTTTTTTGCAAGGATTTTATTTTCACGAAACTTTGCATATGCGAAGTTTCACGGAAATGAAACCCATACGAAATTTTCCGAATTTACAGCACTATCTACTGGATTGAGAGGCAGATGCGAGGCTGAGCATGAAGAATCAGTTTTAATTTCAGTGTAAATACATGTATAACTGCATCTGAAAATGATTCTTATGCCATCATGATCATTCATTGATGGAATTAGTAGTACATTTGTTTGCATGTCTATGCCCATAGTTCATACCTATACCTATGGCTCAGGTAAAGATTTGTATCCAAGGTGAATTTTGTATGTTTGGTTTGGTTGAGGTTTTATGTCCCAGTCAACAGTTGTGGTCAAGTCGAGATGGTCAGTTCGCCTAACCACACATTTTCATCGGCAAGCTTGACAAAGAGCTTACCATAACCAGTACTTCATGCACATACTTTGGCTTTTTACTGACAACAGCCCTTCTTGAATCAGCAGAAGGAGGAGAATGACCTTAGAAATTTTTTCATGAGATCAGTCTCCACAAAAGTATGGGACCAGCCAGGATTGAACTTGCGATTCCTGGATCTGCAGTCGGACTAGCTACTGACTGTGCTATGGGGCCCGGTATAAATATTTAGAAACTGTCCAAGACCTACATTGCAAAATTGTATGGCCTTCAAATTGTGGCCATATTATTATGAATAATTAAGTTAGGATTTTTGTCCAAGTTAGAATTCAATTCAATGGCAGCAAGTTGATGTATCTTATGGGCCTTAATATTAACACAGAGTACAGGACTGGTGTCTGAATATCTAAGATAGATACAGGCCTTTAGTTAAGAGGCGCGTACCAGAAAATTAATTTTCTTATTTCTCAACCAAAACATATGTTGTGGGTACTCAAAAGAGACGGTTCTTTAGCACCCAAAGCACATGTTTAAACTGATTAGTCAGAGAAAGTATTCACAATTTTACGCTCAAATTTTTTGTTTATCTAAACCTATGTAGATATACTGTCCTGCCAGCCAAGAGTGACAGTGACCTCATGTTTTGTTTACAAAGTTATATTGTTATAAGGGACTTAGAATCGATAGATCCCTTGTGTATTAATTGTATCCACAGGATATGATTAATATGCAAGTGATCTATTGATTCACATTAGCTCAAGTGGAGTGTACAAGTTAATGTTTTACTTAACAATTATAAACAAAACATGACATCACTGTCCCTCTTGGTTGGCACAACAGTAGTACTCACCGTGGGACATTCTACTGCTGTTGGCTTTGTGTGATATTCCTCTGAGGATGTACTACATACATGACATACCGTTTCACAACCAGCCTCCGGACAAAATGTTCTGTTTGGGTCTAAATCTACCTCTGAAGAATAATTCAACAAACCATTAAAATGTTTACAAGTTGTATTCAATTTACTATATATTCAGGCCAACCTTAAAAATATTTTGTTTGCCCTCACCCGACCCAATTTTACCGATATGGGTCGGTCGGTCGAAAACTTATTCTTTTTAACTAAAAATCTCAAATTGGATACCCATTAAACTTAATTGTATACAGTAAAACCTGTCTTAAGATGCCACTCAAAAAAAGACATCGCATAATGCAGGTCAAAAGCATTGCAGAATGCTCCCAGGGAGCATTCTGCAATACTTTTGACCTGCATTTAGTGCCCATTTCTTTTAACGACCTTTGCGTATATCTTTGAGTGGCCATTTTAGGCAGGTTTTACTGTATACTCCTACTATAGGCAATAAAATTAAATGCACAAACAATTTGCTAAGATAACACTGTTTACATTGGACAATTCTCTCGGGTTGCAATGAAATTAAAAAAAAAATATTCTTGACTGAAAAATGAAATAAATTTTTTGAGTAGGACCTTTTTTCAGGGTCGGTAAGGTAAGAAGAAACAAACAAAATTTTAATTTAGGCCTCAGCCAAATATTCTGGCAGATAGGCCTGGTCAAACAGTGTAAAATATTCTTTTAGGGTCTTAATTTATCTCTGAAGAACAATGCAACAAACCATGTACTCTTTGCATGCTGTGTAATTTTTCACATATTTGTTGTTGTCTGCTGACTTTTTTCAAATTAACTTTTCAAAACATTTTTCAGGAGCACTATCAGAGTGTCAAACTGTTTGGATCCAGATCAGGATCGACATTCTGTCTGTCTTGATCTGGATAGAAACTGTTAACAAAGGTTATCAGCAATTGATAAAAAGTTGCTGCAAGCAAGGTAAGAGTTAAAATGTTTACAAGATTTTTGTTTGATTTGATTCTTTAATTCTCAGTCAACAATTTTTCAGTTATGTCGGGACTGGTCTTCCTCCAGAGGTTGAACCAGTACTAAGCAAGGATAAATGTGTCTTGCTCAAGGACAAATGTTTACAAGATGAATTCATTTCACTATAGTACATGTATTTAGCCTTAATATTCTGACAGACAGACCTGGTTAAAGAGTGTAAACCCAGATCAGTCTATATCCAAGGTTCATACAGGCAAGTTTGTTTAAAATTCAAGGACATCTTAAGACTTTCCTACTGTTTTCAAGGACTAAATATTTATGAAAACTACTGATTTACATGTTAAAATTCTATTTTTGAAATGCTAGACTGCATTACTAAAGATATTAATTTTAGAAAATTAGTATAAAATTGTGGTGCCTTTATTTGGTGCAGCATTTAGATCTCTAAAGACAGTGTTGAAATCTTCTGTAATTGGTTTAATTCAAGGAACTTTCAAGGCCTTTGAGTGTTTTCAAGTACTTTTCAATGCAGTTTAATTTTCAAGGACTTTTCAAGACAGTCCTGTATATTCAATGACTTTTCAAGTCTGTGCAAACCCTGATATCTGATCAGGCTTTACATGATTTGTCACTCCAACAGTGCATTTTACACAAATTATCAGTTTAATATATCAATATGTCCCTGTATACTATACCTTTGGGTTTCAGATACAAGTACAGTAAAACCTGTCTTGTGCCGCCACTCAAAAATAGACAACAGAAAGATCTTAATGACAAAGTTTAGCTTAATGAAGGTCGAAAGTATTGCAGAATGCTCCTCTTGGAGCATTCTGCAATACTTTTGACCTGCATTAAGTGATAATCGGTCTTGAAAAACATTTTTCGTCTTCTTTTTGAGTGGCCACTTAATAGACTTCGAGCTAAAAAAGGTCCTGCTCCCCCCCCCTCCCCCCCCTAGGAAATTTTGCAGACATATCCTATCTTGAAGAGAATTTCAAGCCGCATCTTTTAAGAGATGTTTGCACTCTGTGCTCCGGGGCGTTAGTCTCTGACAGCCTGTTACATATGTTACTGTAACAAACTAAGGAAAAAAATCAAAATGAAAGTTTGAGCTACAGAAAGAAGACATTAAAACATCTAATTATTCAAATTTCTTATGTAGTATGCAAGCTGGATGCCTAAGCTACATCTAAGCAGCATTTCAAATAAAAATATAGCCTTCAATGGTGTGATATGCGTTACATAGATTAAATTTCCCTTTGAAAGTTGAAATCATGACTAACATCATTTAATTTTACAGACGATTTGTGCATTTTTGCAAGTATTTTTAATCTTAGTTTACTAAAATACTCATTTGACTAATAGAAAAAACAAAGTTTGCTTTTCTATCTCAAATACATTGTTTTATATGAGCTATTAAACAACCCTACCCCCAATTTTAAGTATCCAATTTTGGTATCTATTATTGAAGAAAAATATATGAAAATATTTGACACTTGTAGATATCTTACATTTTTGGCACTGTCTTGCTAATGCAATAAAGAATCATACATTTGCAAGTTTGACATCAGGTTCAGAGCACTTATTAAAGTATGTAACGTATGTTACATGCAGGCTTTCCAGCAGCATCTTTGAAAAAACTAGGAGTAAACTAGGAAAAGTATTTACAAAATACTAGGAAAAAACTAGGAAAATCTAGGAAGTTTGAGGCAAAAACTAGGAGTTATTTGGTCATACGTTTTTACTTTCCCCTACGGGATTACCACAGTAACCGTACACATTCATACTAAGAGACTGTTAAGCTAACTAAGTTTTCTTCTGCAGCCAACAGAGCAGACTCTTATATGAAATTAAAGTTTTTATAAAGACTATTTTAGGCGCAATAAAGGTTGTTTCACTGAAATTCTAATAAAAACAGAGAGCAAATTAACATTGAATTTTTAGCAGTTTTACTGGATCCTGGTCTTTTCCAGCCCTATATTTGACAAATATCTTTAGGATGCAGCAAATCCTTAGTTAACAAATCACAAATTAAGGAAGTAGACCCCACTGTGTGTGTGGTGTATCACTCCTTGAGTTGAAT
The DNA here is from genome assembly GCA_964019695.1 of Loripinus fragilis. Classification (NCBI taxonomy): domain Eukaryota; kingdom Metazoa; phylum Mollusca; class Bivalvia; order Lucinida; family Lucinidae; genus Loripinus; species Loripinus fragilis. The sequence continues at coordinate 34,668,787 of OZ026518.1, forward strand.
ACCTCACTTTTCAAACTAGTCTTGTGTTGAGCAGTGTTGGAGTGCAAAATTACAACACACTTCTGAAAGGGGGGTACGGGGGTCCTCCCCCCCCCCCCCCCCCCCCCCCCCCCCCCCGGAAAATTTTGAAAACTAAGAAAGCAGAGAAAGCCATCTCTGGTCATTTTGCAGAGGCAATTTTACCTTCTGAAAATGAAGAATTTCAGAGGACAAAACTCCCATTTATTGTATGCTCTTTTTAATAATTAGATTTAGACAGAATATCTTAATTAGACTTGGGGTGTATTAGGAACCTTATACAGCGATTTTAGTATATTAGGACATTATTCAGATGTCAATAAACCCAACTGATGCAATCCATTAATATTTAACAGCCCAGTTTTTTGCATGTGTCCAGCCTAATATTCAGGAGTTTTGCAGATTGGATTCCCAGGTCCGACACATTCTTTCACTATAGTTGTCAGTTACTGGTGAAAGGATGAGCACAGAGTACTCCTGCCTTAGAAAAAGTGTTGTTAGAATCAACTTGTCATTCCTACATGACCTCAGATGTAAAGCAAGAAATCAACCAAAAAGCATTTACCTTACCTCACTCATCTTTATGCTGCCTTATATGAAACCTCAGAAAAAATCTGACCATCAAACCAAAATAGAGTCTGTTTCACACTGGTGCAAGAGTTATGTAGACACTTACAATGGTCTAAGGATGGATACAGCATTTTAAAACAACGCAAGATGTCACGAACATTACATGTCAACATATTTATGGTTTATTTCTTATGTTCAAACTGAACTTGCAAAACTCTAAGGTTCCACTAGGGGGTTTGAGTCAATTGTAGTCATCATTGAGTATAGTCAAACCTTAAGTTATCACCTGAGAAGGCTAGACTATGCATCAGTGACAACAGACCACACAAATAACACCAAAGACTGTAAGTTCAACACCCTAAAGATCTTATTCTGAAAAAAAATCTCAAAACACTTATCCAAAAAGGTGCCAAATTTATAAAAAAAACTAGGAATACTAGGAGGTTTTTGACAAAACTAGGAAAAACTAGGAGCACATTTAAAATACTAGGAAAAAGTAGGAAAACTAGGAAAAACTAGGAACGCTGGAAAGCCTGTACATGGCATAATAAGTGAGCAAGGAAATTGTCTAGGAAATAAGAGATGATAGTTCAGAAAAAATACAATTTTCCACATGTTTTCCTATTAATCTCTAGTTTCTGGTGCCTTAGTCTTAGTAATTACAGTTATTGCTGATAACAAGCCCATGGCAGACCTGGGGTAATCGTAATCAGTAATTGTAATTATCTGTAATTAAATACAATTTTCAAAGTAATCAAATGTAATTGTAAACATGTTTTTTTTCAAATACATGTAATGTAATTGTAATGATTACTGAAAATATTTTAGCTGTAATTATAATTACTTTCAAATACTTTTCAAATACATTTGGCTTTTTGCTTAGAAAATTTGCCCAACACAAGAAACAAATAGGTGACTAATGGTAATATTCTAATTCACATCTATGAATTGGAAAAAGAACACAGGATAAATAAAACATATTGACTTTTGTGGACAATAAAAGTAGCACACTTTAAAATATTTAGTCAATTTCAGACTTAACATGGTGTTTAAGATTAATTTGCATTTTGTATAAGAATTAAAAAAAACTTCTTTTTTTTCAAAATTAAAAAAAATATGGCAATAGACAACTTAACATGGTATAAGGTACAATTTTCTCCCAAAATTCACTCTTGACAGTATTTCTGTTTCTCCTATTTGCTGGAGGCTTTTAAAGAAATGTTGAGAAACAAAACTAGTTCTGTTCATTTTGATATGCTTAGCTGATTTCATAAAGGTGTTAAATCTTTTGTTATTGAATATAGCTAGCTCATGTTACAGTGAAAAGGTACTTATGACCTTCTTAATAGCTACCTGTATATGTGTGTAAACTGGACAATGGCTAAATAACTGTTTTTATCGTCCAATAGTGCAACATCTGCTCCTGTAGAATGCTTATTCAGCATAGCAAGCAAAGTTTTTAGGCCTGAAAGATGTTCTCTCAAAGATGACACTTTTGAAAAACTTAATGATGATTAAATGTAATCAACAAATTAAATCCGAATGATAACAATTTAAAAGTAGCTCACTGAGCAAAAGGTTGCAGTTGTGTCCATTTTACATACTTTATAAATCTATCTTGCTATTTGCTACTGTATTGTGAAATAGATGGGCAGATATAATGTACAATGTATCAAACTTTAAACCACATTGGTATGAAATGTGTATTGTGTATACATATTTGTTTAAATTTAATAAGAACATGAATAAAATTTCATAGCTAATTTAAGAAATAACAGTTTAGGACGTGGCTTTATATATAACTTCAAAGACCCTATCCATCTTTATAATTTTAAAATTGAGTACTTTATAGCATTGCAATTTTACATAAAAACTTCAAAAGTAATTAGTAATGTATTTGATTACATTTCTAAAGTAATTGTAATCATTACATTTCTACGGGTCCTGTAATTGTAATGTAATTGTAATCATTGATAAGTCAAAGTAACTGTAATGTATTTAAATACTTTTCAAAGTATTTGACCCCAGGTCTGGCCCATGGAATTGTGTTACCTATGTTATATATAATCTTTTATCACATATTTCCTAATGCCTTTAATATTAAAATATATAGACAAAGAGATAGAAAATAATAGTTCTCATTTAAATGACACAATTTAATAAATATTCCTATTAAATAAAATTATTTAAAAACAATCTTTATTCAAGTCAACCTCACAATGTCTATCATTGTGTCTGCTTCTATGGCAAAATAATCACCCATTTCATCACAACCAGTAGAATCATGGCATAGTATTAGGACTGCAAACTGAGTACAATCCTGTTCCTCTCCACCCCTTTGGGAATTGTGCAGACATATCCTACCTTAAAGAACAATTCAAGCTGCATCAAATAAGAGATGTTTGCACTCTATTAACTAGGGAGTTAGCCTGTAATGGTATGATACGTATTTTACCATATCAATTTAAGAATAAATGAATTGAAAGTCTGAGAAACAGAAAGAAGACATAAAACTATCTATTTATTTGAATTATTCATTTAGTTTGCATGCTGAATACCTTTGATACATTAGAAAGTGTTTTTTTTTAACAAATATACAGCTTCCTATGGTGTTATATGTGTTACATTAATTAAGATTACTTTTTAAAATTGGTAATTGTGACAAACATCACTTATAAGCATTTCGTGTGATCCTCCTCTTTTGCCATCAAAAGACTTAATTTTCTTTGTATGTGTGGCCAGTGCCAGCGTCAAACAAATTGACTCAGCTATAACTTGAATCCTTAGCATTCTTCAAAAGCAGAAACAGCATGTCAGTGTCATGGGATCAAACACCTGATTAAATATGGGTTTAATGCCATTTCACATATATGCATACAATGGAGTATGACTCTGGTATATGTCTCTTCCTGTGAAGTGGCAAAAGCAATCTTACTGCAGCTGCCTCTGCATCCTTGCTAGTCAAATGATAACTTTGCTCTGATTTTGCAAAATCTATGTCTCTACCGTGTACCTCTAAGAATACTTTAAGATTTCTGACATTGGTTAAACAGAAATTTGATAGGCTGCTTTTTTGCATCATTTGCCATGGAACCTATCCAGTCCATTGGTGCTTAAGTCCTCAGGTCTTAGATCAATAGTATTTTGCTGCGCCCAAAGAACTTTATAAGTTTTCTTTAGTTACAATATTGACTCTTGATGGTTTTGGCAGACCGTCTGAAACAATTTCTGTTACACCTTGAAATTTATCTGGTATATGAGAAAGTACATGAAGTTGGACATTGCCATCAATAATGTTTGCCGCTGGGTTTTTTTTTTATGTCAGTACATTGAAGCAGGTCTTAAAATAATGTAATACCTATGATTTCACAGTTTTTGCTGCCCTATCATTAGCTGTTGCATTTAAAAGAAGAAAAGTGGACTATAGGTAGAATAGGCTAACCAGCAGTTCTATATTATGCTGAGCTCTATTGAAGATTTATACAGAGTAAACAAGTTGATAAGGTGCCTCATTTCATGATCCATTGAAAACACTGAAATTGAAAACACTTGCCTCTGACTGTGTAATAAAAAGGTTGTCACGACAATGCCCTTGCTCATTTATTATGACGAGTTATATATGTTACGTCCTTTAATAAGCGTTCTAATCTTAGAAACTTAGTGAATCATTGAAATGAAAGGGTCTAATTTGCGCTCTGTTCATCCTGCATATCATTGCTTTACCTGCTGTGATACATCTAGTTCGTTTATCTGAAGGGAAAGAGTAACCTCGGTTTCAGCACTTCAGAAGTTCTAAGGCTTCAAATAAGTTTTTGAATGCTTGGGGAAAGATAATAAGTGCAGAGACATTATTAGATGAAAAAATGTTTGTTGCATGTATGGAAAGGCTACATTTATAAAAGTTAACCAGCTAAGATATGATTCTTTATCACACAGAAATACCAAGGTACATCAGTCCATGTACTCTTTGCTTTTAATGGCATAGTTTTCCTCCTTGTAAAGCTTTAGTCTTTCTCTTACTTGCAGAGTATCACTTGAAACATATACTCAAAGAGCCAGCTATTAGGAATTCATATCAGTTTCAGAATGTTCCAAGCCATGAATGGCAAAATTGGAAAGTTTATAATGGCTTATCAATTTTGAGTGGACTGGTGGTAAAATTGTATAACAGTAAATGATTGAAATATTGTGTGATGATTCTACTAGTTGCAAGGAGGCGTGTGATAATAATGATTACCACAGAAGCAGACAACGACAAACGTTTAACATGAGTGTTAAATGGATGAGAAATAGTTTGGACCATTTCATTTATCATATTTTCTTGTACAAATGTAAAACTATCTTTTCTATTTGTGGCTCTATATTCAGCATTATATGCACAGTATTATAGAAATGTGTCCAAAAGTGATTGATAACATCTGTAACAACAGTCCATGGGCTTGATAATCAGAAATGAATATAATTTCTAGTGTTTTGGCACCAAAGACTTATAAGTCCACATTAAGCGTCCTGATCTTAAACTTATTGACATCTTGCAGATATATGAGCAAGACAGACTAAGAAAATTTAAAATATCCACATGCTGTAATCACTTGCATGTGTTTTACTTAAACGATAATGACTAACTTCGCTTCTCTGTAAAACTGGGAGTAGGGCTGTGTATTACCTCCTATAAGACAATATATTTAAGATAGAAAACTTGGTTTTTTTCTATTCATCAATTGAGTATATGTTTGTAAAATCTAAAAGAACAGTTTGAAACCAAGTCAAAGTAGTTGTTTAACTAAATGACGATAGCCACAATTATAGTTTTTAAATTATAATTAGGCTCATGTAACGCACATAACACCACAGTTACCTGTATTAATGTTAAACAGCTTCCATATGTAGTAAAGACATCCAGTATAAAGACTATAAGAATGTCAATTTATTAGATAATTTTAATGTCTTCTTTCGGTAGCTCAAACATTCAAATTTCTTATTCTCAAATTGATATGGTAACATATGTAACAAGCTGTTACAGGCTATCGCCCTGACTTTCAGAGTGCAAACATTTCTTATTAAATGCACCTTGAATGGTTACATAAGATGTAATATGTCTGCAGAATTCCAAAGGGGATTGAGATGGAGCAGTCCCTTACTCAGCTTGATGTCAAAATACTGTTTGATGATTTTACTTATCACGCTAACATATGTAACGCTCTCTGATCTTTAAAACTTGGTGCCAACTAGCAGATCTATAGTCTTTATCATACCAGCCAGCTTAAAATCCCTAAACAATGTAAAATATCCAACAGCTGCGAGTTTTTTCACAATTTTAGCTCAAACTTTCAAACTACATTTTCTTCATTTGATATAGTAATTAATGCATGTAACACGCTGTTTCAGACTAACGCCCCAACGTAGAGAGTGCAAACATTCCTTATTCTATGCAGCTTGAGTTGTACTATAAGAAGGAATATGTCTGCGAAATTCCCTCTAGGAGATTAAAACATTTTTATTACGTAAACAACCTACATTACACTATACTAAGATAATTCCCTTCCAGGTACCTCAACTCGCACTACTTTCGAAGTTCACTGAGTAAATCGATTACTACGCGTGACGTCACTACCCGTGTGCTCACTGAAGCCCAATCACTTTTTCCTTTCGGCGACTACATGTCGCACGTACCTAGATAGATCTCGCGATAAGTTTTTGTGATTCTTTGAATTCTTTTTCTTTTGGAATTTATTTATGTGGATTTAATATGGCGGAGACTGAGGTAAAGCTACGGGCGTTGAAAAACACCGAGTCTATATCGGAAGAGGTTTTATCTGCGGACAGTGATTCAACTTCTCTGGTGGACGAGAGTAAGAAAAAAGCACGTGGTCGGTCTCGCCGCACAATGGCTTCCGTTTCAGCTGAATGGGACGTGAAGTTTGCTAATCAACAGCAGGAATTGGCAAGTATGAAACAAACACTTAGTTCAATTGAGAATTTGTTAAAACGGGAGAGTGACTCTGTTGTTTCGCCATCTAGGCAGAAACGTTCACGGAGAGTTTTGGCACATAGTCAGAAACGCCACTCGTCTCACCGACACAAGAGTAAAAGTGAACGGTACCCGGACAAAACTGTTTCGGACAGTAGTTCTAGTAATAATGACGATAGTGTGTCGTTACATGACCACAGACAATCTGGTTTTTCATCAGAGGATGACAATGGTAACACACCCAGATCCCCGTCAGGTCGCTCTCGGTCGCGCAGTCCCGTGATTATGGAAAATGAATCCAATGACAAGTTATCAGTAAAAGACAGTAAAGACTTGTTTGCCATTTTCGGGGAGGATGCTACCGTTAAGAAAGACGATAAGAAAGTGGGCATCTCTCTTGACAAATCTCAAATTGATGTGATTGAAAATAGTTGGCATCATAAAAATCCTTCGTCATTGTCAACCACTTTTGAGGAAAATTTTGATTTGTTTCCGGTTGATGAGGAAGCTGAGAAATTTCTTAGTGTACCATCACTTGAACCTTTGGTAGAAGGATGTCTTAAGAAAAAACATGGAGAACGGGCCAAATTTGGTAAGAAACCAGCATTATATACCCAACCGTGTAAAATGATAGAAAAGCAAGCCTACAGTGGCCAACAATCGGCCAGAATGGCGATGACTATGCAAATTTATGTGCAGCAAAGTCTTGGAAATTTGATGCAAGCTTTTAAGAGCGATTCAGTTGATAAAGACTTTTGTGTGTCACAGATTCAGGAAATTTTTTCCATGTCCACTAAATGCTTAGAACAGATAGGCAGGACAGGTGCGTTTCACCACATAGTGCGTAGATGTTGTACTATGACTGACACAGCTTTGTACAGTTTATCAGATCGGGATAAGTTCTATGATTTGCCATTATCTAGTGAAGGGGTATCTGGTCCAGGTTTCGCTACACTTCTCAAAGACAGGAAAGAACAAAGGAAACTTGTGGATGATTTGCTTGACATACCAGATCTTAAAAAGAACTATAAACGCAAATCTTCATCCAAGGACGGGCACTCTTCAATCAAGAAACGATATATGCCTACAGCTACAGTGTCAAGCGCTAGAGCATCGTCATCGGTTACTAGAGAGCCTTCAGAACCTTTTGTAGGTGATTTCCAGATTCCGAAACGGAATTTTCGGGGCACACCTCAGGTCAAAGATCGAGGCAGATCGTCCCATAGAGGCGGGAGAACAGATGGTCAGTCCAGACGTCCCTCAGGTAGAGGACGGGTGGCGGGACCAACTAAGCAATGACAAGGTAAGAATTATTGCGAAGTTTCCAGAAATACCTGTGGGGGGTCGTTTATCTCTTTTCATGAACGAATGGAAGAAAATTACAGACGACAAATGGGTATTAGAAATTATTCAGAAGGGTTACAAGTTAGAATTTCTGAAGAAACCGGCATTTGGGGGGATCAAACACACTCGTGTCCCACCAGATCAAATAGAGCTTATAAGTTTAGAAATAGAAAGTCTTTTAAAGAAAAATGCTATCGAAAAAGTAAGCACCAAAAATGCAAAAGCCGGTTTCTACAGCACTTTATTTCTAGTTGCCAAAAAATCAGGGGAAATGAGACCAGTTATAAATTTACGTCCCCTTAACAAGTATTTAAGGAAACTTCACTTCAAAATGGATACTCTGTGCAAAGTTCTGGATCTAGTTCAGACAGGAGATTGGGGATTGACATTGGACTTAAAAGACGCATATTTCCATATAAAGGTGTTCAAAAAACACCGAAAGTATCTGAGGTTCTGTTTTCAAAACCAGGTGTATCAATTCAGAGCACTTTGTTTTGGTCCAACTGTCAGTCCGAGGGTTTTCACAAAAGTAGTAGCAGTAGTCACAGCACATTTACATCGCCAAAACATAAGATTAGCATCGTACCTAGACGATTGGTTGGCAGTAAATCAGTTAAGACGGATGCTATTACAAAACAGAGATGTGATCCTCAATCTCCTGTTTCATCTGGGTTTCATTGTAAACAAAGACAAGTCAAATTTAGTACCCACTCAGAAGTTGACATATATAGGGGGTCTATTTCATTTAAACACAGGTCTTGTCTATCCAACAGAAACAAGGGTAAAAAATTTGAAGAAAGCAATAAAAATGATATTAAAAGGGCACAGAAAGGCAAGACAGTTTCTTGTTCTTCTTGGCCAGATTGCATCATGTCTACAACTCATTCCAAATGCCAGACTATTCATGAGACCCATTCAATTACATTTATTGGAACATTGGAGTCCAGTCAGAATGGATATGTCTGTAAAAATTCCATTGACTCCACAGTTAGGGTTACATCTGAATTGGTGGTTACAGGATCAGAACATTTTGAAGGGTTACTGTTTTCAACCAAGGTCTTATCTAGTTACACTGACCACAGATGCAAGTCTTTGGGGGTGGGGTGCTCACCTCAATGGTTATTTAGTGCAAGGCCGTTGGTCGAAGCTTCAAAGTCTGAGACATGTGAACTTGTTAGAATTGGAAGCAGTGTTTTTAGCAGTGAAACATTTTCTTCCATTTCTGAAGAATCAAAATGTTCTGATCAGGACCGACAATACAACGGTTATGCATTATATCAACAAACAAGGGGGTACGAGGTCTCGCCCTCTATGTCACATGAGTTGGGATTTGTGGAACTTGGTTTTGAAGAACAATATGCAGATCAAAGCTGCACATATAATGGGCAAACGGAATTATTTGGCCGACCTCTTGTCTCGCAAGGAGATCAGGAGTGGGGAATGGGTCCTAAAGAGCTCAGTCATGAACAGTCTGTTTGCTCTTTGGGGACAGCCTATGATAGATCTTTTTGCGACTCAGGAGAACAAGAAAGCAATGCTGTTTTGTTCATGGATTCCATCCCAACATGCATTTGCGCTGGATGCCCTATCGGTTGCATGGGAGAACATGTATGCATATGCATTCCCTCCGATTCAACTTATTCACAGAGTACTTTGTCACATGAAACAGTACCAGTGTACTGTAATACTGATAGCACCTTGTTGGCCTCGTCAGCAGTGGTTTCCAATACTTCTCAGTCTGCTGATAGCAAAGCCTGTCAGACTTCCATGCAGTCCGGATCTTCTGTCTCAGAGTCAGGGGGTGGTGTTACATCCAGAACCAGAGACGTGGAACTTGATGGCATGGATGTTGTCGACAGACACTTGTCAACAAAGGGCTTTTCTTCAAAAACAAGACAGTTGTTGTCCGCATCATGGCGGAAGGGTACAAAGAGAGACTACAACTGTAAGTTCAGACAATTTGGTAGTTGGTGTGATTCACAAAAAGTTGATCCGTTGTCGCCATCTCTCGTAGACTGTGCTCATTTTGTGACCTTTTTGTTTGAGAAAGGTTTAAAATACAAGACAATTACAGGATATAGATCCATGCTGTCTTCTATTTTACCTAGAGTAGAAGGTTTTCCAATAGGGCAACACCCACATATCATAAGACTTTTAAAGGGTATTTTTAATGAAAGACCACCAATTAAAAAGTTAGTTCCAGAATGGGATCTTTGTCTCGTTTTAGGTTGCCTGAGGAAGCCTCCATTTGAGCCATTGAAGGATGCATCTTTGAAACATGTAACATGGAAGACATGTTTTCTGGTGGCAATAACAACGTTCCGTAGATGTAGTGACCTACAATCTCTCCAGCTAGGGGAAGAAACTGTAAATGTACAGAGGAAAGGAGTCACTTTCATCAGAACAGGTATGGCTAAACAAGATAGGCCAAGTCATGTTAGTTGTAACATTTTTGTACCAGCTTTTACTAAAGATAAGTTGCTAGACCCTAAAAGAGCATTAACTTATTATCTTAGACGTACGGAAAATTTCAGAAATTCTGATAGATTAAAAATGTTTATTGCTGTAAATAAACCGCATAAGCCAGTTTCTTGTAAAACTATATCAAGATGGATAACAGATACCATCAAATTCTGTTACAGGACAGAAGGCAAGACTCCAGGTAGAGTGCATGGTCACCAGACCCGTTCATATGGACCTTCATGGGCACGTTTCAAAGGAACATCTTCCAAGGACATAATGGAGGCAGCTGATTGGTCAAGGGAGACCACTTTTGTAAAATACTACTTGACGGATGTACGTCGGGCTAGTGTACTGCAGGTGTAAGATAACACTGAGCAATTTTCCAATCGGCGAGTTGCATATAGATTTTGGGACTGTGAAAGCAGTGTTTTTATGGATATTTCATGTATGGTGTTTGTACATAGGGGTGAATGATGATGTACATATGGGAATCTATTGGTGAACTGTGATGAAATCACAAGATGTACAGTTGGTGATGGAAGTCTATGTACAGACTGGTGGAGATGAAGTGGTTTTTTGGAAGATCTACTTCTACAATACCGTTGGTGTACATAAGTATATTTATTTTTGCATGTTGTTAGATTTAAATATGCCTCCACTTTTTCTTTGATACTGCTTGGTAATCTGGTTATTATCTTAGTATAGTGTAATGTAGGTTGTTTACGTAATAAAATTGGAAAATTTGATCCAGAGGATATCAAATTAAAGTTTTATTAGTAAATATATACCTACATTACACTATAGTTTCCCTACCCGCCTCCCGGGCATATTTTTGTTGGGTGACATGTAGTCGCCAGTAAAGTGATTGGGCTTCAGTGAGCACGCGGGTAGTGACGTCACGCGTAGTAATCGATTTACTCAGTGAACTTCGAAAGTAGTGCGAGTTGAGGTACCTGGAAGGGAATTATCTTAGTATAGTGTAATGTAGGTATATATTTACTAATAAAACTTTAATTTGATATCCTCTGGATCAAATTTTCCAATTTTAGGCATATCTTACGTAAAGACATTGAGCTTGCCCATTTATTACATCAGGTAACATATGTTACAGGCTCTGATATTAAAAATTTTGCAACAAACTTGCAGATTTATGAGTCTTTTCATATAAGCAAATGAATCCCAAACAATGAAACACATTCATCAGCTGCAAAAAATTTTTAACTATTTTTACTTTAGTTTTAATACCGAACATTTCACCTTAAAACTGGGTAGGGGTTGGGTTGTTTAATTGCTTATTTTAGAAAAATTATTTAAGCTAGGGAAACAAACTTTACTTTTTCTGTTAGCCAATTGCATAAGCTAGTCAGACATGGTTAAAAACATTTTGCAAAACACACAGGGAGATTGTGAATGTAAATGATGTTAGCCACACTTGCAAATATTAGTGGGTTATCTGATTTATGTAACGCATATGACACCTTAGAAAGCCGCAATTTTGTTCAAATGGTTGTCATACGTAGTTAAGATATCCAGTATGCAGACTCTATGAATGAGTTTAAAAAATACATATTTTAATGTCTTTAACTTGTAGCCCAAACTTTCAATTTACTTTTTCTTAATTTGACAAAGTAACGTATGTTACAGGCTCTTACAGACTAACGCCCCAACGCACAGAGTGCAAACATGTCTTAAAAGTCTCAGTTTTTAATTCTCTACAAGATAGGATATGTCTGCGAAATTCCCTGGGGGGGGGAGCAATCCCCATTCTCAGCCATCCGTCTATAAGACAGGTTTTACTGTACCTTAAAGCCCTGTTCTTTCTGAGACAAGAAAATTAGGTCAAAGTCATCAATATATAAAAATAACTATGCATGTATCTTATAAGTATACCTTTTAATGATCTAATCTTTCTGTATCTTTTGAAGATGCTTGAATCTACAAGCTGTTTTATCTGAAAATAGCAAGAAAACAAATGAGACTTGAAATGAGAAAACTTGTCTTCCAGAATTGCGACCAAGCAAGACTCAATCCAGTCTGCTCAACTACAGAGACAAGCTAGAATCTGAAAGGTTTGAAAATAACACGTTTAACGTATACACATATACTTTTCAAAAAGCTAACAACACAAGGAGCTGACCAGACCGCACATATGTGCATGCTAGTCTGCTCATGTCTTATTCTCAAGCTACCAGATCATTTTTCTCAAAACGAGACTCAAATATGAGCTATTAGAAGAAATCCAAAAACAGGACATTTTTAACTCCTAAATACATTTAGGGGATTATCCGATAACTGTATTCAAAATTTTCATTTGTGGAGGTATATTCGATGATTTATCTACCCAAATGAAAATTTTGAATATGGTTAACCCCATTCTAATGTTCTTCTTCAATTTTGTCTCAAATTGTGGCCTTGTAAGCCCAATAAAACCGCATTTCGTCAAAGAAAATGTGGCATAATTAAAGATGTCAAACTATCAAAGCATCAGAGTTTCAAACAATTTGGCTCCTTCATTTTGTTAAGCCTGATCTGGGTCCAAAGATTTTGCAAATGTTTTCAGTAGCTGAAAAAGTCACAACTAGGAAAACAGTTAGTATTCTGCTTTAAGTTATGCCGTAAGTCTTTACACTTAACCCCGTTCATTCTGGATATCAATAAACTGGTACTTTCGCAAACAATAAAATGTCGCATAAGGTGGCATTTCATCAGGGTCTGCACTATTTGCTAAGTCAGGTAACAACAATCTTCAGGACAACTACATTATTTTATAGAAATTTTGACAGGCAACCCTTAAAATACAAAATGGACTCTTCCATACTTATTGTATCAATTGGATTATCCATCAGAATGATAATTAAGAGTTAATTTTACCTCTTCTTTCACTAGAACTTATAATGGTACTAGTATGTTCAGGGCTCTTGATCACCCGATAATTCGGCCCCATTCCCAATGCCCAAAAGTATATTTTTTTCCCAATTCCAGACAAAAAATTCCCAATTTGACAAAAAAAAAAAAATATTTATTTTATTAATTTATTTTATTTATTCTTTTTTTTTTTTTTGGGGGGGGGGGGAGGTCTCCATCTTTATTTCATATAATACAAATACAGAACATATTGTTACATAATTATAATTTCACAGAATAATAGAATACAATCTCCCTTTTCTCATAGTACTCTAATCAACATTTATTATAGCATTATATTGGTTTGGAGAAATATATAAGCTTGGTCCCAGAAAACTGCAGATGTATTATATTAAAAGTACCTAACTGTCTAATTACTAACAATTACATTTAAGAAAACAGGTAAGTTTAATTATTGGAATCAATCTAGCAATGAAAATGTCATACATAAGGATGATGTCAAATTTCCCAATTTTAGTCAAAACACCGCTAATTTTCCCAATTCCATGGGCCCCCATTCCTAAAAAGGGGTGTGAGAGCCCTGATAATTATAGTTAAGAGTTAATTTTACCTCTTCCTTCACTAGAACTTATAATGGTACTAGTATGTCATTGACAGTGTAGACACTTGCACCGTTCACTGGAAATAAAGCAATCCAATGAGGCAGACATGCAACATGAGTTGAAAATTGTAATCTGCAACCCCTCAGAAAATTACGATAGACAATGCAAATCCTTATTGTATCAAAATGGATGGAATAACAGGACTTTAGTTAAGAGTGTATAACGAAAATTTTATCTTGTTATTTCTCAACCAAAACATATGTTGTGGGTACTAAAAAGAACCGTCTCAATGAGACGGTTCTTTTGAGCACCCAAAACATATGTTAAAATTGATGGGTAAGAAAATATTTACAATTTTACGCCGGAAATTTTTGTTTATCTAAACCTGTGGAATAACCAGTCAAGCAAGGGTTACAGATGGGCGACAAATTTATGATGAACAAAATGTTAAATGTCTTACCTCAGTGGCCTCAAGTTTTCCCCCTTTTCTACATAGAGCATCTGGACAAGTGATTGACAGTACATTTCCTTCTGTGATCATGACCGAAAGATACTGCCGCACACACTGAAAAGAAAGAGAAGCGTAGGCGTAATGGACCATTAAATTTAAGCATCTACACATGTGCAATCAAAAAAGAGAGATACTGACACACACACTAAAAACAAAGAGACATAGTAAGCCTAGATCGGGTTTTAATCAGATTGCCATAAAGCATGAATGCATGTGCATAAAAACTGCGCACATTTACGAGAAATTACCTGATATGGAGATAATTTACAATTACAGGTGTCTATCATAAAGAGCTCCTCTTAAACTAAAAATAAGGAAATAATTAATGTCCCTCTGAGAGTAAATTCTATCGTTTGACTCTTTCTTTGCCAGCGGTGATTTTTTTCATCTGCGGATTACCTTTGCATACAGTTTGGACCCAGATCAGGACTGATGTTCTGTCCAAAAATCGTTTGACACTCTGACAGTGATCCTGAATTTTTTGAAAAAGTTAATTTAGAAATGAATCAGCAGACAACAACAAAATCAAGAACAATTACCCAGCATGCAAAGAGTTTAGAGAAGTCCCAATTTTGAAAATCAGATTTTTAGCTTAAACAGTGATTGAAGAAAACAATAACTAATGTCTCCTAGAAAACTCCACAGACCAAAGACATTTCAGGCTTCTCAGAAAACTTAATATTATTAAATAGTATTTGGTACTGAGACGATCATTTATAATAAACATGTCAATAGATATTTGGACACATTTTAGTTACTTTATTTTGTCCAGAAAATGCGAAAATATCCATCAGACATTTAATTAAGTGTATCTGAAAACTGCATTTATCTAAACTTGTAAATGATCCAAAGACAGGACCCAGACATTTTTCCCCCCGTTTCCCCTGCAGGAATGGTGCGCATGGGAAATACTTGAAATTTTTCTTAAGTTTTCATCATCCTAAGCAGGCTAAACCATTACTAGTCCACAATACATACTGTTTTGAAAACAGTGTAGATCCAGATCAGCTGGCTTCTCAGAAGCCAGCTGATCAGGATCCAGACTGTTTTTTCACCATGCCTGTAAATATATGCTAATTAAGCCTAATATATATAACTATATCAATCACAAATGGAGAGGAGTGTAGTACATGTGTGAATATAAAACAATGGCAACCTTGGGTTAAAATCTGAATTTCAATCCTTACATCAGCTGGCCCCAATCAGGACTTTAGTAAAGAGCGTGTACCAAAAAATGAATTTTCTTATTTCTAAACCAAAACATAATGTTGTGGGTAATCAAAAGAACCGTCTCAATAAGACAGTTCTTTTGAGCACCCAAACCATATGTTAAAACTGATGGGTAAGAAAGTATTTACACTTTTACGCTCAAAAATTTTGTTTATCTAAACCTATGCCCAATACTTACTGGTTCACAGTAAACACACTGGCAATCTTGCAGCTCATACATGTCTTGTAGGGCACACTCACTGAGGCAAAGCTTACATGTTATCAGTGGATCTATAGCAAGATCTACCTTACTCTTTCCGGCTGAGTAACTCGCCATCATCTGTTTAAAAAGAAAACAAAAAAGTCTCTGATATAGGGATACCACTGTTCCAGCATTCAATATATACCAACTTTCTTGTTCCTAAACAAAAACACTTGTATGTTGTGGGTACTGACTGGAAGCAATGAGCACCTCATTTAACCCTTTGTTTACTGATGGATTCTTCTTTCTGGTTTGATACAATAAACTTGGGATGGCCCATTGTACATATCTAGGGGTGTCAGGTTAAATCTTTCAAAAAATATTGTACTCTTGTCTGAAGCACTCATTTTACCTAAAACAAACAGAGACGACCCTGATGAAATTATGCGATATTTCATCTGGGCCTTCACTGTTTGTAAAAGTACTAATATAGGCATGATAGGGGTTTCCCGAATACAAAGCGTAAATGCAGAGGTAATAAAAGGTAAAAAAAACAACATCCAATCTCCAGCTAAGATAATTTCAAAGCAGCCTCTTTTTAACACACCTAATTCTGTTCAGAGGATTCAGGCTCAGTGTCAGGTTTTTGCGGGGCTCTGATTCCTGTGGAGAATTCAGGCCCTTGGATGTCTCCGAAACATTTGAAAAAATGAAAGGATAGAAACCAATGCTATTGTGTTATATGCATGGACTAAGTGGGCAACATACAACTTCCAGTCTTGTTTCTGGTGCTTTCTATGGTACCCAGCATTTTAAAAGGGTCAAGTCCTCTAGTTAAAGAGCATAATTTAAAATCATTTTTCTTATTTCTCAACTCAATCTTGTTGTGGGAACTCGAACAGTCACAACAAATGCTAAAAAAGCATGATGGGTAGAAAACTATTAACAATTTTACGCTCAAAAATTTTGTAGGGTTTGTCTTATTAAATCTCTCAACCATTCCATTTCCCATAAGTTGATATGAAGCGGTCTGAGATTTATGATACCCCACAAAACTACATCTATTAGTTCGTTTACAAAGGAACTTTCAAAATTTCTTCCCTGGTCACTATGTATCTGAGCAACAAAACAAACAAAATTTTAGAAAAGTTTTTTGGCTGCAGTCTTATAGCTATTTGATCTCTTGTTGGAAAGGCACGGACAAATGATATAAATGTGTAATCATGATCAATGACCAAAATTGTTTTCATGCCCACTCTTGGACTTTTCCATTTATCAACAAAACCAAACAGAACAATTCCATTGACAGTGAACTGGTTGTATTAACTAATTCTAGAATAGGCTTTGCAATCATCTCACTGAGGAAGAGAGAGCTGGTTGTTTTACTTTTATTGTCTTCCTGCTTTCATGTGGTTGTTATTGTTCTGTGTCAATGACAACCTAGACTATTCTTGAATATATATATTTCAAGACACTTGTTGTTTCAGCCATGTTTTGTCCTGTGAATATATTTAGATTTGTTTATCAACACTAGTATGGGTTTGCTGTATAAGTCAGCTTTTATGGTGAACAAAAAATAATACGGTAGAGTGATTGCATGCTTTCTTTCTAAGATATTCTCTGTTGATCAGAATCTGATCATTATCAGACAGTCAGAGGTGAATTTCATTCAATCTGGCGGCCAGAGTTCAACCCTAAGTAGGACAATTGGCATTTTTACCTGTTACAAAAGCAAAACTGACCCCAAAGCCCAGTATGGTGCATCAAAATAACAAAATGTGGCACTGCATGATGGTTATCAGGCATGAGAGTCTCCAGGGGCAGACTTGATTTAGCTGTTCCCTTTACTCCTTTTACTCCGAACAGGCAGAACAGTAATCAAGTGGTGCTGGAACATCTGTACCGGCGTACTCCGGCTACTCCGTCTTCCAAGGTGGTGTAGACAGAACAGTCACGTGACCTGTTCCAAAATAAAATGGCGGAGCACTGCCTACACTGTACGGAGATATTTTTCTGTCGTTTCTGAAAAGTTCTGATAATTATTCATATTGAAAAAATATGGTATATATTAAAATGGATTGATAGCACATGTATTTTGTCATTGCTTTTTCTTCTTCTTAGTAATCAGATTGTGTTATATTTTCACAATTCAAACAACAATCGCTTGATTTACTCTGGAGTACTCAAAAGTGCCCAGTTTTGCTTGTTTTAGATGACTGTTCTGGCGTACGCCGGTACTCTAAAATTCCTAAATCAAGTCCGCCCCAGATGAAGATTGATTTCTCACCTATACATGGAAGATGAAATCTCCTATGACTATGTCTATGGGACATTAACTCAGGCCATAACATGGAAACATTCTGCTTCACTCCAAACTTACAACTGAAAGTTGTTGTTGAAAGTGACAATGTTGACCAGTGACACCGACAGTCAGTGGACCTGAGTGAGTGGTGGCAGTGGTGGCAGGAAGTTTCATTTTCCCAAAACCCACTTTTCACAAATTAAGGCCGCGTGAAAACTTTACCCAATTTAAGCACGCATATGAAAAAATGCTCTGTTAGTCGAGAATCATCGCTTCATTTCGTCGTATTCGTGTTAAGAACAGAAAAAAAGCTAAAAGTTCACCATTTTCATCGATCAAAACATATGTTGACTGGTTATTTTTTAAGACAAATACCTGGCTACTTGCAGCTAAAATCAAGGCAAACCATTCTACCAACGTGCGTTCGTGGTCCAATCAAAAGCTACATTTCAAACAGATGTCTAGTCTGTTTTGATTGTTTGTGTCATTAGTTTTGATTGGTTTGCTTCTGGGAGCCGCCATTTTAGCGCGATATTTTGAGCTGTGTATCATTTTCTCGAAATTTTTAAACAAAATCAACATGTCTGAGGATTCCCGAGAAGGCTCACCCCCAAAAGAAGTACGTCCTGTCACATAGTTAACTACTGCGCTGAGAAATCATTTATTTCCCTTACAACTGGGTTGGGAGAATAAAAACCTCTTGCCTATTCGCGTTTTTCTATGCAGAAATGTTTACAGAATTTAGAGTGGAATTAGAACGTTATACGTCAACCAACCCATAGGCTACATTACACGGCATTCATCCTCATTTAAATACGTATGATTTTGCTCCAAGCGAAATTTACAATTTAGTATTTTTTTAATGTCATTAGTTTTCGTGACCCTTTGTCTATTGAGACCCAATGAACACGGACTGGTCACTAACATACTTGTAAATGTATATATTGGAAATACGTTGTCGTGATGGGCTATTAAAACTGACATAATGTTGAAGATCAAATAATCATATCTCTGTTGTTGTTGTTAATCTGTTATGCATTTTCTCGCTGCTTATGGCCGCCTGGTACAATCTGATCTCTTAGGTACAATAACTCAAAGCACGTTAACACTTGATACACTGTGCGCATGGGTAGTGACTACTGACTTAATTTTGACTGAACCTAGTAGTGAACCTTTTCTCTGCATATCTTTGAATTTTCTTCAAAAAGCAATGGTTCAATATACTATCTTTAAGACTGTATTGTTATATTTATTGAAAGTTTATCCGTCTTCATGAACATCAGCAAGAAACCTAGGTACTCTTTATAGCTATTTTCGGCATATTTAGCGGAAAATTGTCAGAAATCAACATAAAATTAAAAAGATGAGAAAACTTCCATTCTTTTTACTGTAACTCGTAATATTTCAGCTTTGCATACCGGGAGTAACCTTTTATAATCTTTCAGCTCAAGACATCAACCTACCCCATATAAGATATCCATTCCCAGCTTCCAGTTAAAGACTTCCTTGCACTGTATTATGCAAATCTGATCCAGATAAAACCAGACCAGTTTACGTTCGTTTTCAACAATAGAAGTCACGTGATAAAACTTTTACGTTTTTTCTTACTTCAGGGACATTTTTTTCTTATATTCTCATCTTGATAAAGGCCATTGTTTGGCCGAAACCGGTCGATCACCCATATATAATAAAGCTAGAAACGGTCGTCGATGGTTGTGTATTCTGTTTCCCCTTTTATCCTTTTATAATAGTGTTTCCCCCAGCCCCCAAAAAGGGCATGGTAAAGTTTCCAGGAAAAGGGCACTTTAAGTGCGCGAAAACAGGCTAAAAGGGCACTTTTGGAACGCGCGGCGACAGGCTAAGAGGGCACTTTTCAGTCCAAGTTCTTAATTGAATTTGGTATTGTCATATATATAAATTTATGTCCCTTAGCATAATGCAGCTGTTATCTGTACTTTTTAAATGCAAAATGTACTACTTATTCAATTATTATTTAGAATTTTCAAACCAGTTTTAGGACTCCTATTTGAGCACACACTCAATATATTATTATTGTTTTTAATTATTAAAATTTATCAGAATTACATTATTTATATGGGAATCATTTTTTTCTTCACTTGCCAAGATCACTTCCTAAGTTTTTAACAAGACTGCCTTTCTTTCCAGTACTTGTTTTGACAATCTTACTTGTACCTGGTTCAGATTCACACTTCATTTTAAATACTTGCTAATTGGGGTATTGTCATCAAAGTGATGTGTCAAAATTGCCTCAGGTAGTTAGTCACCATTGTAAAAGGATTAACACTGAGTAAACTATTGTAACAGCAGGTGTCTTCCTTGCAACTTCAGGCTTCAAACTGAAAAATACCGTAACTTCCTTAGTTTTTTGTCAGATTTTCATGATTCTTTTACCAAAATGTAGGGCATTTTATGTAGTTTTAGAAAAGGGGCATGGCGCTGGGAAAAAGGGCATGGCGCTAGAGAAAAGGGCATGGCGCGGCGCCATGCTAAAACTGGCTAGGGGAAACACTATATAATATTGTGTATGTTCGGAATCAATTTTATTGGATGTAGTACTTTGAAATAGCGCTAAAATAAAGCCTCGACAACATAACTTTGTATTTCTGTCAGTGACCAGTCTGTTTATACCGGGTCCGAGCTCGTAAGTAAAGAAAAACAATTACCTCCATCAGTTTAGGCTATAAATTAGTGCGAGAGCATTCAGTATACTTGATAAAGGAAAGTGTCGTCTGCTGCTAGGCCCAAATTTTAAATCTGAATCTCTTCTTTTCTGCAATAGATCTACCGCTAAACCGCCAGTCAATGACTGAGAACTGACAAAATACCAATTTATGAAGGCTGATCAAACCTATTTCAAACTAATAAAAATACCGCAGAGATTGATGTCGCATATGCTTCATCCAGTGGCGGATACAGAGGGAGGGGGAGCTTCAGCACCCTCAGCCGAGTCCATAGTAAAATAATCTTAACCTACATTTTTTCTTCTCAATGTACCTTTTTCTGTGTTCTGTAAACCGGTTTAAAAGTCAGCACCTTAGAGATAAAAAGGGCTGTTAATTGTCACACCTAGTCATAAAATTAAGTTTTCCCAATCAGTGGAGAGCAAATCAGCTGACTGACTGTGTAACTAGGCAACCAGTTTCCTCTAAATTTGGATAGCTTAATCTTCATGTCAGTGTGAAAAAGGGAACCTAAAGTCTGATATATTTTGTATAACGGCGCAAGTCTGTTTTGAAAACAAGTCTTGAGGACTGGCAAAATGCTTTCTTCAAATTATTTTCAATATTGAAAATGATAGGCCTGCAAACTGCTGAAAGGAAGGATATGCTTAGCGGTCATGTCTTTGGATAATTTTTCATATGCCATTTGTATTTTCACGCATCATTCTATTGTTAAGTCATCTGGGTATTTTAGGCTTTATGTAACCTCATGCTGAAGAGCAGCTACTTGGTGTAAATAAGGGCAGACGCTTATTAAAAAGTGTTCAAAATTTCTGAAATTTTAATCAATAACATGTCCATAAATATGTCCGATTATTTTATAAACACATTCTTTATGAAAAGAAAATCATATTTCTAATCAATACTGAAAAATTCAATCCAAAACTTTGAGTAGTTTTAAAGAAATTGCAAGTTATAAATTCACCAAAATACGTAGGGATAATGGAGAATTACCTTTGTTTTCACCGAGTTTGTGAAGCGCCTCGATGACCCAGAGCGGGATATGACGTATCACTGTTAAAGAGAATGGTCCCAGGCATGTATGTGCGACCTGATAGAATACCCGTGGTCTGTTTTGATATTTTCGGTGTCTTTGAATCACCACTTGTGGTCCCAAAATCTCATTGAAATTTGCAAGCCTCACATTTTATCCCTTTTCCTTGACTCATTTAATAAAGTAAAAAAAACATGAGCACTCCTGTAAGATCCTATAACTGAGTCTCGAAATGAGATTTCCAACAATGTGGTATGTGCAACCAGCAAAGCCTAAGATCAGTCTGCGCATACGCGCAGTCTGATCAGAGCCTTTGCTTGTCGTTTGAATATTATATGAGTGTTAGGCTGTTGACTGAACATCATTTGGAGTTTCTCAGCTTAAAAGGAGGCTGGACAGACTCGTCTGAGTCTACACTTGTCAAAATGCCACATTGTTGGAAATCACATGTCGCTGATCAATTTATTTAATAGGAGAAGGAGGAAGAAATGAAGGAAGAGGAAACTAAGAGTGAAGAAAACTCAATGGAAGTGGAACAGGGTGATACATCAAAAGAGGAAAAAAAGACACCAAAGAAAGAAGAAAAAGAAAAGAAAGAAGAAAAAGAAAAGAAAGAAGAAAAGAAAGAGGAAGAAGATGAAAGTGAAGAAGACGATGAGGAGGAGGAATCACCAAAAGGTATCATAACCCTTTTAAGACCTATGCAAAGGTTTAGATGAACAAAAATTTTCAGCATAAAATTGTAAATATTTTCTTACCTATTATTTTGTGCATATGCTTTGGGTGCTCAAAAGAACCGTCTCATTGAGACTGTTCTTTTGAGTACCCACAAGTTGCCACAACATATGTTTAGGTTGAGAAATAAGAAAATGGCTTTCCTGTTGCACACTCCTAACTAAAGGCCTGTCTATGGGATTTTTCATAAAGCTTTAGCCTACAATAAAGTCAGGATGGTCCATTGAGTTTATATTGTAGGGTCACATGGTATAAGTACCAAAAAATAAGTGTAAGAGTGCTTGACTTGAGACCGAGGGTTCGCGGGTTCGAGTCTCACCGGCGTCACTGCGTTGTGGTCATTGAGCAAGACACATTTATCCTAGCTTAGTACTGGTTCAACCCAGGAAGACCCGTCCCTGTTTAACTGAAAGATTGTTGATGGGACGTAAAGAATCAAACAAAACCAAAAAATATTGTATTTTTCTCAGAAGATCAATTTTGTCTAACTTCACTGTTTGCCATTGTACATCTTTAAATTTAAGGGCTACTGACCTACAATGGGTTAACCATTTTCCCACCAGTTATCTTTGAATTTAAGGGCTACTGGTCTTCAATGGGTTTACCATTTTCCCACCAGTCTGCATTTGCTCTCTTATCCACTTATAGTTGGCAATCCGAATCGAAAAAAGATGCATATTTTTGGTTTTGTTGGCATTTTTTAGTACATTTGTTAGACCACTTTTAACATAATATTTAGCATGTGTACAAAGCCATAGGGGTGGATGCCAAGTCTGAATTTGCATATGAAGGCCAGAAATTAGGTCAAAGGTCATTGAGTGCAAAAATGAGAAAATATGTACTACTGTAAAACAACTTGATCTTTTTATATGTAAACATATTTCATTTCAAGCCAAATTTTGCATGCTTATAGTTATAAGTCTGAAAAACATTGAGAAGAAGTTTTTTGTAACTAAATATTCATATGTTGACTTTAAAATGAGGTCAAAGGTCATCAAGTGCAATAATCAGAGCATTTTTACAAACGGTGTTTCTTTTTTTCTCTGGTCCAACAACAAGATGCTTTTTAAACTCTAAAAAGGGTAGAAGTCTTTCAGAAGGCCTAAATTAACATTTTATCATTAAAGGAACCCCTTTGGAAGCATCCTTTTATGGATTTTACAAAGCAGACATCGTAAGTTTTGTGCAATTCTGACCGAAATTCCCCCTCAATTGGGCTAAACTGAGATATATTGGCTACTTTGAGAGTTTGCTGCACCTCTAAGAAAGTAAAACTATTTTCATTTTGGGACATATCTTAGGGCCTTAGAAACCCATAATTGGTTAACTTTTCTGTGGTCATTTTTCTATAAATCACCTGTAATCAACGTTACCCTACTGGTGTTGAAAATAACAGTATACACAGTACAAGGCTAGTGTTGATTTATTTTAATAGTATTAGTGAAAAGTTTAAGCATTAAATGTTTAAACTAGACAAAAATCAATTGCATACATCTGTGATATGTATTTCTGCTCGTCAGCGATACGTATGTTACATTTTATACTAAATTGCAGATAATGAATTTACAAATTACATGTATTAGAATAAACCATGATACCTGACCTGAAGTATACATGATATTGATCTATATTCTATTTGAAAATGTTCATTTTCATATATTTGACGTTGTTTATAACTTTTAGCTTGTAATGAAGTGAAATCAAGTAAATGTTTAAATATGCTGATTAGTATGTAATTTGTACTGGCTCCAGCATGTAACGCATAGCTGCTTACAGATTAAATTTTTCTATTATTTACATTGCATTGGAATTGGCAAAATATCTTTCATAATGAAATCAAATTATAACTATATTAACAATAATGGATCTTAAATTGCTTCACATATATTAACGAGGTAACGTAGGTAACAAAAGGTGCCTAACATAAATGGATAAAGGTAGTAAATTGTTGTTAGGCTTATATAAATTTTGGGTCTGCTCTCCATTATTCGCTTACATATACTACACACATTTTATTCTATATAAGACTTAATTTAAAAGAGTGCTATGGGTTGGTCTGCAATATGTGAATGTGGCATTTCCTAGTCTTACTCAATTACTTTTTGTAACTTGCTTGGTTCTTTAACATTCATAATTGCAGTTTTCAGATTTCAACCAATGGTACATAGCGATAAACATGCAATCTACATCATGATTTAAATATTTACTTGATATCAATAATTTACTTAAAATAGCATAGCAATATTTCATATATCTAGCGGCAAGGCAGGAATTAAGGAAGGGGTAATGCTGAGTGTCTTCTATAGCAGGTATAGGTTTTTGAAGATTGCAAATATAACATCGTAGTACAGAACCAGCATGGTTTATGTCCAAATATAGGACGTTACATAGATCTGGTATTAAAGATTTTCCTTGTATGCTGAATTCTTTTAATTTTCACTTTTCACTGTTGACAGTTACATTATAAAATTAATTTATCATCTGTCCCCATTAAAATCTTTTATGTTTCATTGAACTAGATTTCATATCATATTGTAATGATGATAATCTTATTATATTCTGCAGCAATTCTGATAGAAACTATTTTGCTTGTTAATTATCTTAGACTAAGGTTGGTTGAGGTAAGGTTACCTGAGCCATGTAGCAGTCTTGTAAAACATCTGAACATATTTCATGGTACATAAACAACAAATCATTCAAACGTTAGTGATACTTTATTTTAAAGATCAGTCAACTGTTTTATTCTTAAGCATAAAACAAAAGCATGGCTCCCAAAATTCACTAGTATGGTTTTCATCTCTGAAACTCACAGATTAAACTTAATGTTGAAAAAGTAGTGCCACACGCAGCTGATTTCTTTGTTTTTCTTATTCACAAGGTAGTTTGGTTTTAGTTTGTTTATGCACTATTAGCTTTTGTTGAGCTATTAGTAACTCTAGTACATGTTTTACATATGTCCTATGAAAAGTGAGCTATGGTCTGTTTGTTGGCTTTAAAAGTTTTACTAAATTAGGCTTATTGTGATAGTCTTAAATATATATGCAAAACCATCGAAAATGTGAACAACATCATAGCTCCAGATAAGGCTGCGTATTGCGTATTTACGCAATTTCGTGAACGTGAAAACGCAATTAAATTCATTTCTGTGCGTAAAAAAACGCAATAAAAATCCTTGATACTCAATACCGAACTTTTTCGTAGCGTATGACGCTATAGTATTCAGTTTCCGATTGTCGTTTTTTCGCATCTCAAGCTGTTGTTGGGTACAAAATTATAGACGACGTGGCGCCGAATCTAGTTTATTAAATTGTTAACCAGTCCAGGAACATTCTTGGCGCTGTTTATCTATACCCAACATTTACACGATTACGACATTCGTCTCGCTTTACAGTAACAATGGCGTAACGTGGGAAAAAAAGTCCCAGAGCAATTTACATAATATCATATCGTAACTAACCCTAATACCGCATTGGTGGTTCGAAGAATCAAAGATGACTTGATAGATATGTTGGTTTTTCGAAATAAGTATGAAATAGCGATCTCAGATATACTTATATTGCCAGTGTGCTTTCTGAAAGTGAAACCGAAAGTAAAAAAAAAATCAAGAGAAACGAGGCCCACTTTCATTGCTTATTTGCTTTCAGATGGATACCCAATACAAAAACTTGAAATACCCAATTCAAAATTTGAAATACCCAATTAAGCCAAAATGAGGTGGGTAAATACCCAATTGCCTCCAATCCTTATCTGGAGCTATGCAACATTGCTGACAGCAGCTTGCAGAAAGCATTTTAAGCATAGACTTGCCCTCTCTTGTACCTATATCCTTGTAGATATTTGTGAAGACTAACATTGTTTGAGGACTGTCTTGTTTATAGTGAAAGGAAAGTAGTTCAGTTTTATATCAAGAGTAATGCCATATTAAAACTACACATTTCGAGTATGTTACCAGTTACAAGTGCTATCCAAATTGAATCTGATATATTGCACTTGTATCTACGAGCAGTAGATGTATACATTAATGTAAGTCACCTACCCTATATGCATCAATCCCTGTCTTAGCAAATTGTCATGGTTAACAGATAGATTCTAAACTAGAACAGGCGAGTTAACTACCTTTGGAGATGTTAAACCAATGGATTATGCTAGTAAATGTACATATTAGATAACCATTTCTGGACACATTTACTCTAAATACTAAAAAATGACCCAAAACTGATGGAAAACTATGAACACAATCAAATCATCAGGTGTTCCAATATGGTGAATGCCTGTGTTCCCAAGAAGTCACTAGACATCCGTTTTGGGGAAATTTAATTTGGAATAAAACTTGCATTGGCATTTTACAGTTAAAAAGAATAACATAAAGAAACACATGCCAATAGCCTCATAGCATTTGTCATTTGATCTCTTATCATCAATACAAAAAACATTAAGCAAAATATGTTTAAAAATGAAACTTAAAATTGAATTTATTGACACTGAAACAATTACAATATATAAAAAGTTGCGCTGTGAAAGGCATAGATATATATTTTATGGTATCTTAAAATTAGAGGTTACCTTTAACATCATATCTATACTGCTTCTATATTTGGATGAATACTTTTATACAAGCGTACAAGCAGCCTGATTGCAAAGAAATGCTGCTTTTGAATCCACATCATTTAATTAATATGTGCAAATGAAAGGACACCCCTACAATTGAATGTTTAAAGTTATATGGAGGATTACCCTTAATGTCAGGGCTATTTCCATGATATACCCTACAAAAAGTTAATAATGGTATTAGAAATGTACCTGTATATTAGCTTTATGTTATGTATGTTACCATCTGCTAACAGGCCGATGTGAAGACCAATGTGAGGATATATTCCTGCCAGTATATGGTATTTACCATATTCTATCATAGTTTCAACACGCCTGATGTTTTATGAAAGGAGGATTGGTCTTTATGTTTCCATGAATATTAGCTTTATGTTATGTATGTTACCATCTGTTAACTGGCCGATGTGAAGACCAATGTGAGGATATATTCCTGCCAGTATATGGTATTTACCATATTCTATCATAGTTTTAATACGCCTGATGTTTTATAAAAGGATGCTTGGTCTTTGTGTTTCCATGAAGCTATGCTTAGTATATGCAATTAGCAGGTAGTGGCCTTGTAAAAAGTGTTTTACGATTACTCATAGATGGGAACAAACACAACAAATGTGTGAAATGAGAATACAAATATATTTTAGTCCTATAAGTATGAGATCATGGCCAAGTCCTTCATGAAAGCTGTAGTTAGGAACATATACCTTTGAGAAAGACTCAATTTCAGACGATAAAATGTAACGTAAGTAACAACTTAAACGCATCTTATGTATAAAAGGATAGATAATTGCATAAAATGACGTATTCATACAAAGCATTAAGCAAAAAAATATTTCTTTAAAATGAAAAGGTTATTCTTAGTTGTATTAAATTTTAATTGATTTTATACAGTAACGTACTTTACATGCCTATTATAAATATTTGACCGCGTGAAACTTGGTAAATCATTGCTTTCCAAACATGATACACACACACCTAGCAGGATAGCAATGAAAACAATCTTCCATTAGGATAGAACTGTACTTCAAATTTTTTGCCCCTATATAAATAAAATATTGCTACAATTTTTACCGATTTTGCATTTAAATGACCTTTGATCCAAACACACATCATGTCTTGATGGTGCTGTTTGTTTATATAGCATGGCTGTATTATCCAAAAGACATTTTGGATTACTTTGAATCATAATTTTGGATAGCTAATTGATAAAAACGCTAAAATCTGACGTATATACAAGAATTTGCACTCAATTGACCTTTGACCTAATTCTGGGACTTTGGGGCATTTCTAGACTTGGCATCCACCCCTATCCTTCTTAAAACACATCAAGATACACTTTTAGCATGGATGCCAAAATGTACTCAAAAATGCCAACAGATTTTTTTTTCAGGCTCTGGATGGCCAACTATTATGTATGTTGATAAGGCCAAATAAAAAATAAGTGTGTTTCGGGTAACGAGTTTGAAAATTTTACTTAGGATAGGCACACATTTCTTTTTTAATTTTTTTTTTTCTGGAAAAAAAAATATGATTTTATGCATTTTGAAAAGCATTTCGCCCTTCAAAATGCATAAGATTATATTTTTTCCAGAAAACCAAAAACATAGGTTTCATCTGTAAATTTGGGTACGGTCAAGTTACCCTAAACACAGGTATCTTTTTATTTGGCCTAAGTTATATTTCAAATAATATGCACTAAAATCAGACTGCTCCAAAGGGAGCTCCAAAAGCAATTTTGTACCCTATTATTTTCTGTTACCATTGTGACTTATCTATTTCAGTTGGAATCTTGGAGATGCCAGTAGTATTGGAAAAGGGTGCAAAAAGAGAAAGAAAGTCGGTACAGAGGTTAGCTTTTCAGTCACCAAGTAATGAAGATAAGAAAGCCTTTACAGTTGAGCAAGGAAAGGGAACACCTCTTGGAGAAATACCTTATAGTAGGTTTAAATACTTGGATGCTGGGCTATAAAATTATTTTGCATGCCTTTTTAGCTCACATGAGCCTTCCATGGGTGAGCTAATAGAATACCAGACACTCCGGCGTCCGGCCGTCCACATTTTCAAACATCTTCTCTGCTGAAACCACTGGGCCAATTAAATTCAAATTTCATATGGAGACTCTTTAGGACATGGGAGCGAAAGTTTGTTCAAATGGTCCTGGTCACATGACCAAGATGGCCGCCACACTTATATCTTGTAAAAACCCTTAAAAAATCTTCCCTAGATGACCTTGGTTGGGACTTGGTATGTAGCATTGGGGTTGTGGGGCCTAACAAGTTTGTTCAAATGATGATCCTAGGTTGACCTTGACCTACTTAACGTCAAGGTCAAATTTGCTTCCTAATGCATTTAAAGGGGAAAATTTTTTAAAGTTGATTTTTTTGAAAACTGTGGAAGCCTTAGTCATTATTCTCACTCGATATGTTTAACCTTATGAGACAATGGCTATAAATAAGTTCTAAAGGTCAAGGTTGACTGTTGGCCTTTCAGCTTAGGTCGCTCCTATTGGAGTCCCATCAATATATTAAAACATAGTTTTCTCACAAACTATTGGCCCAATTGAACTAAAATTTCATGTGAAGACTCCTTATGATAAGTTAGCCAAAATTTATGCAAAATATTTTGGTCACATGACCAAGATGACCGCCACGCCCATATATGGTAAAAACCATTTAAAAATCTTCTACTCCAGAACCAGAAGTCCTGTGATATTGGGGCTTGGTCTGTAGCATTGGGGATGTGGGGCCTACCAAGTTTGTTCAAATGATGATCCTAAGTTGACCTTGGCCCACTTAACCTCTAGGTCAAATTTGCTTCCTAATGCATTTAAATGGGAATTTTTTCGGGTAACGGGTCTGAAAATTTTAGGTAGGATGGGCACACAATTATTTTTCAGAAAAAAACAACATTTTTATGCATTTTGATGGGCGAAATGCCTTTCAAAATGCACAAAATTATATTTTTTCCAGAAAACCTGAAAAAATTCTAGGTTTCACCAATAAATTGCGGTAGGTAAACATAGATAGTTTTTTATTTGGCCTGGGTTGTATTCATTGAAGTCATGCACAGATAGCACTTGTCATTTTAATACAGTATACCAAAATGATGACAACAAGTATTGTTGGTTCTCAGCATTTTCTGACATGAACCTCTGGGATTGTATTTCAGAAGAGAATTACAGAAATTAATAGGTATACACTTGCAGGAAACTATCATGAATGTAAGAAGAAAAAAATCCCTTTGGATTGCTGGCATCACTTGGCAGGCTTCATGATGACAAACATCAATAGATTTTACCATGGGTGAAAGTTTTCAGGATTATTTCTGAATTCAGGATTTTGAGGCTGACTTTCTGTGGAAAGTCAGCCTCAGAATGCTGAATTAGGCAGAATTTAATAGCTTCTCCAATTTACTTTCAGTTTATATTTAGGCAATTCATTATTGACTATTTAAACTTTAAATTGATAACACTTTGTAGGCATACAGCAAGTTTGAAGATTTGAATTTCAAAAGTTCAGGATTTTTGAAATTTTGAACTTTCACCCATGCTTTTCTATCAGTCCAGTTTCTCTCACAGCCTATCATCTGTTAACTCTTGCTTTGCTACTGGCAAATTTGCTGTCTGCTGATAACCATTGCAAACAGCTTGGAACAAGAACAGGACAGGCATTCTGTCGGTCCTGATCTGGATCCAAACCATTTGACTTTCCGATAAATGTAGTGTTCCTGAAAGAAATATGAAACTATCGGTCATTGTTCTGCCAAGAAATTTTTACAGGAGTGGACAAATGACTGATGTCTTCAAAATATTGTGGGACAGTGCTGACAATACAAGGGACAAATGATTAAGAAATTGAGAACCTATGCAAATTTCATGGGACAGTGTCCCACTGAACCCAAACAAAGTGGGACATTTAGAAAATGATGCAAGGACCCAGGCTTGGCAAAACACTTAAGTCTTACAAGTAATTAATTCCAGTCAGAATTTGATTCTGGGTTCCCTCAAGCTCTGGAAATCATGTAAAGCGTGGTAAATCACAAAAATTAGTTCCAAGCATGGAAAAATCTTGGACTTTGAAAAAAACTGAATAACCATGGAAAAGTCATGGAAGTTTGTAAAATAATTTTACAAAACCACCAGTAGCGAGAAAAGTAGCTGTCAGGCACACAAAACTTGTGTGTCTGACAGCTAGTTTTATGGCTACTGATGGTTTCAAGTTTTAATCATTTCAAAATGTATGCATGGTTAACCAGCATGCTTATTTAAATATATTACTGTTGATGCATTCCACATTTCTGCTTAGTGTTGTGAAAATGCCGCTAAAAGAAGAGGCTGGAGGCTGTGCATTAAATAGTCATGGAAATTACATGCATGTAGTTGATCATGGAAAACCATGGAAAATCATGGAATTGTGTTTTTGAATTTTTGAGGGAACCCTAGTCAGATGACTTAGAACTGGTTATAAAAACTTGTTTGATCATTATTTCAGTTGAATACAATATTAGAAGAACAAAGGCAGAAGATTTGAAACCACTTCACAGAATTCTTTTCAAGAGGGTTGGAACTGTAAGTATTTCCTCTTGAGTGATTTTAACCCCTTGTTTACTGGAAACTTCTTAAGGGGTACTTTAGCAAACATTGTTATATTTACTGTAGTGATTTTGCTACCTGCGCATCGTGCATCTTTTGCATATAATTTTGTCTCTGAGATGCAAAGTTTTTATTTCAGCGAGTCCCAGGATGCAATAGTATTGCAGACTTGTCATTAAAAATAGTGTTCTGGACTCATAAGTTTGTAGTTGGACTCACTGATATGGAAAACTGCAAGTCCCAAGACCCATAAGCCCCAAATTGTAAATGAATCGCTGTAATAATAATAATGATAATAATAATATACCTAATAAGTGTTTACTATAGAAACTTGACGGGGTTCCATCGCTGACAGTTGTACATTTCATCTAAATTTAACTTGTCGCAATGAGGCTGATCGTTGACCAATCACTGGTGCAGGCTTCATTCCGATGAAAACATGGCAGCAGAGGGTTTAATTGCCATTTAAGCCTGGTGTGATGGAAAGGAAGGTTTATAACAATGACGATATAACATTCTTTTCGGTATTAATGTTTGCTAAGCCCTTGTAAGATAATGTGTTGCAGCCCTCACTGCTTCGCGATTTGAGCTGCAACACCTCACACTCGTTCTTGGCAAACATTAATACACGGAAAAGAATGTTGTATCCAGCAGAAAAGCACTACTAATTAATTCATGGTGCCAAGTTCCAACAGTGGAGCACACAGCCCAAGTCAGTAGGGTGCAGGCGGAGGTCTTGGACTGCCGAAAGTGTCTGAGTTGATGAAAGGAAGGGCATCCTGCCATAAAACTTTGCTACAAATAAACAAATGGCAGTCTTACCCAAAGTAAGATCTGCTCTGTGTGCAGCTAGCCAGTTACCTGGAGTGGGGCTCACTGATGTGGAAGATGCTCCTGCACGTTAATCAAACCCCGATGATGAAGATGATGCAAATTATACCTGTAGGTGGCGCTTAAAGGGTTAAGGCCAACCTTTAAAATATTTTTGTTTCCCCTTACCCTACCCTGCTTTACAAGTATTGGTCAGTCGATCGGAAATTATTTATTTTTAACTTCTCAAATACGATACCCATTAAACTTAATTGTAAAAAGCCCTGATATAGGCAATAAATGTAAATACAGTAAAACCTGTGTAAAATTGCCACTCAAAAATAGACAAATAAAGATCTTAATGAAGGTCAAAAGTATTGCAGAATGCTCCCCTTGGAGCATTCTGCAATACTTTTGACCTGCATCAAGTGTTAATTTGTCTTGAAAACAATTTTAAGTCTTTTTGAGAGTGGTCATTTTAGGCAGGTCATTCTGTACACAAACATTTTGCTAAGAAAATATTTTAAAGATAACACTGTTTACATTCTCTAAGTTTGCAATGAAATTTAAAAAAAAAATTCTTGACTAAAAATCGTAATAAATTTTTTTGGGTAGGGGCTTTTTTTCAGGGTCAGTCGGGTAAGGGGAAACAAATAAAATTTAATTTAAGCCTAAGTAGTACCTCATGTACTTGTCCATTTCTGTTCTCTTCTACAGGCAGTAGAGTGTAAGAAGAATATAAGAAAATTTAGCGGTTTTTGGTTTTCATCAGATGACATTGAATACAAGAAAAGATTTGAAATGATGATAACCTTGTAAGTATTAGTCCTTCTTACTCTAGCTAATTTTGCATATTTTTTATGTCTGCAGGTTTTCAAAGTCATGCAAGAAAGCCCCACGGTTATAAAACATTGTTCATGCAAAGTATGAAATTTCAAATACTCAAAAATATTAAAATGCTGAAAATGAAGATTTTACTTGCTCTGAAACTTTCAGATGTGATGTGCAAAACATGTACATGTAAGAGCTTTATTTCTATCAAGTTGATGAGCACAACCAAGAAATGGAGCAAAATGGCTCACCTGGTAGATTCAAAAACTGGATATTGAAAGGTTGCAAGTTAGAGACTCACTGCTGGCTGATTCAATGTGCTTGGTCCTTGAGCAAGACTTTTTATCCGTTGTTAGATAATGGTTCAAGACATGAAATTGACCAGACTTCACTCAAAATGTTGACTGGGCTATAAAAAGAAATAACGCAAACACATTTTTGAACAAATTTGAAATCTATTTTCTCTAGGTACTGTGGAAAATATTCCTCTGAGATATGTCGTGAACAGTCACCTGTTCAAGTTACCTGTTGCAATCGCTATTTATGCTCAGTTGCTCGGAGAATCTTCTTAATTTCGCGTTACAGTAACGAGAAATTCAGAAAATTTCACGTAATGAGAAAATTCAGAAAATTTCTCGCTCTGTTTCGCGGAGAAAAAATAGCCGCCTATCACTGAGAAAAGAGGAAAATGGGTGTTTTTCTTTACTGGTATTATATGCCAGGAAAAGGTTATGTCTAACCTTATGAAGTAGCCAGCATAGTAGCTGTGACCGAAATTCCAGAAATAGGTTTTGTTGATAAATTGTATGCCAGGAATAGTTTCAGGGTTCATATGCGTCAGGGAAATGTCAGGGAAATTTAAATTTTTTCAAGGTCAGGGAATTGTCAGGGAATTTTATGTTGTGTCAGGGAAAAATGAATGTATACTAAAATGTCAGGGAAATGTCAGGGAATTTTTCAATTTCCAATTTGTATCAAATGATGAGAAACGGAAAAAAGGCTAGGGCTGTTTTCTAAACATTTGGATGCAAACTAAATCATTTAGATAGCTTTTAAATTGCTTTTAACTTTAGAAGATGAAAGGATTAGGCATCCCTTGCCTCCTAAGCTGTCCTTTTAGCTCACCTGAGCCAGTGAGGTATTGATATGGCAATGGTCAGGCGTCCTCATCCATCCATATGTCCGTCATTCGTTCACGTTTTCAAAGAAATATATCTCTAATGTCAGACGGCCAAATATGATCAAATTTCATGTAAAGCATCATCAGGTAGGGGGAAAGACTGTATAAAGTTTTTGGGCTGATTGGATTGTAACTCTGGTTGCCATGGATGATGGCATCTAAGCTCCCTTAGACACAATGGGAAAATCTTTAAAACGTCTTCTTAAGTGAAAGCCATGAGGCCCACAGCTTATATATTTAGTGTGTTGCAATATCTAGTGGTCCCCTACATAAATCCTGCCAATCATGTCCCTGGGGTCAAAACTGGCCACAACCTGGGGATCAATAGTTCCCATAGACTTATTGTGGGGAAAACTTAAAAAATCTTCTGAAACCATATACATTTAGTATATAGCAACATCTAGTGCTGCTCAATATAAATCCTGCCAATCAATCTCCTGATGTCTAAACTGGCCTAGCCATGTGGATCAATAACTTGTAATGGGGAAAACATAAAAAATCTTCTGAAAACACGAGGCCCACAGCTTATATATTTAGTATGTGAAAACTGGCCACGCCCTTGGGGATCAATAACTCTCAGACATATAATGGGAAAAACTTTAAATAATCTTTCTATAACCATCATATATTTAGTATAAAGCAATGTCTTGTGGTCCTCTAAATAAATTGTGTCAACCATGCCCCTGGAGTCCAAATTGGTCACATACACCCTGAGTGTCATTAGCTTTCATAGATTGGGGTAAAGTTTAAAAAGTCTTTTATGAAACCACGAAGCCCAAATTATGTAACAATTCATAGTGGTTCACTACGTAAACCCTGCCAACCATGTTCCTATGGTTTTAATTGGCCACCAGGGGGGAGGGGTCATTTGCTCCCATAAACTACACTTCTCTGACACCATGAAGTCAACCAATCAGGTGTGCAGTTTAGACTCATTGAGCCTCTTGGTAGCTCACCTAAACACTTTATGCTCAAAGTGAGCTGCTGTGATCACTCAGACTCATTTTGGGTTACCTGTAACAATTTGCTGTATTCAGGGTTATAGTGGAATTTTATTGAAAACCTTTTCTGGTGTAGCTTTTACATTGAAATAATCCACATCAAGCTAAAAATGCTTTATTTTCTTCTATATACTGGTTGCTTTATGGGTGGCTGTAGGAGACATTTAGAGGTCAGCATCCAAATTTTTGAAAGATAACTGGCTTAGGCCGCAGTTTTAGCATACATTAATTTGACAATCTGTAAATTTCTTAGTTTTCTATGTTGAAAACATAGTTAATTACTATAGACATACTGAAAAGCTTGAATGAAAATTTTAATATCAAAATTCAAAATAATCACTCTATAAATTGATAACAGAGCTGTTCGCTGCAGCTATATACGCAAAGGTTTGAATAAAACCTAGTTTCTCTGGCAAGTACGGTTTTGTCAAGGAAATTTGGATTGCCGTCAGGGAAAAGTCAGAGAAATGTCAGGGAATTTATTTTTGTCCAGTCTGTATGAACCCTGAGTTTATGTTGAACCATATCAAGTGGCCAGCACAGTGATTATGAGCAAAACATATGCCAGGAATAGGTTTTGTTGACAAAATATATATATGCCAAGAATAGGTTATGTTGACAAAAGGTGGCATTGTTCTTTCAATCAGTAAAACCTGGTGTTTTCTGAACAAAAAAAATAATTTCCAAAATTAATTAATACGCTGTTTTCAGGAAAACTATCAAAGTGTCAAATGGCTTGGATCCAGATCAGGCCTGAAATTTCGTCATTTTGTTGGGCCTGATCTGGATCCAAACTGTTTGCAAAGGCTGTCAGCAGAAAACACTTCTCAGGGGACAAAAATATTTCAATATTGCACTTGTCCTGCAGGACGAGTGACTTACAGTTTTCAATGGTCTTACAAACACATGCGCTTGTCCTTTAAAAGAGTGCAATAAAGAACATAAGGGAGTAAAATTTAATATGACTTCCTCCAGTAATTCTTCCCAAAGCACTTCTTCTGTAGTACGAGTGCTTTGGGAAGAGCTACTTGTCCTGTCTAGATTTCACTCGTAATTACAAGCGGATGAGTGGAATATTTGTCCCCTGCTAGACAAAGGGTTAAAGTAGGTGATGTTTTCTAAAAGATGATTTTTATAGCCCCGCTTTGAAAAAAGGTCATTCTGTTCGTCCGTCTGTTCGTTCGTCCGTCATAATTTTTTTGTTTCCGCTCAATATCTTCACTCTTGTATAGAATTTATCCAAATTTTGTATGTGCATTGATATTGACATGATCTAGCTTGGGATTGTTACTCATCATTTTTCCCAAATTAGTACCAGAGTTATGGCCCTTTATTTACGCCAAAATTTCGTTTCTGCTCAACTTGAGAACTACTAGACATATTTCACCAAATTTTATATATGCATTGATATTGACAAGATCTAGCTTGGGATTGTTACACGTCATTTTTTTGTAATTGGTACCAGAGTTATGGCCCTTTATTTACGCTGAAATTTCATTTCCGCTCAATATCTTGAGAACCCATTGGTAGAATTTCACCAAATTTTATATATGAATTCATATTGACAATATCTAGCTTGGGATTGTTACCCAACATTTTTTGGATATTTGTACCTGAGTTATGGCCCTTGATTTATTCCAAAATTTCGTTTCCGCTCAATATCTTGAGAACAAATGGACGGAATTTCACCAAATTTTATATATGCATTCATATTGACAATATCTAGCTAAAGATTGTTGCATGTCATTTTCCCATAATTTGTACCAGGTTATGGCCCTTGATTTACGCCAAAATTTTGTTTCTGTTCAATATCTTGAGAGCAAATGGACAGAATTTCACCAAATTTGACATATGCATTCATAATAACAAGATCTACTTTGGGATTGTTAGCTGTCATTTTTCGCACATTTGTACCAGTGTTATGGCCCTTGATTAAATCCAAAATTCTGTTTACGTTCAGTATCTTGAGAACAAATGGACAGAATTTCACAAAATATTATATATGCATTCATATTGACAAGATCTAAGTTGAGATTGTTCCACATCATTTTTCGCACTTTGGTACGAGAGTTATGATTTACGCCATAATTTTGTTTCCGTTCATTATCTTGAGAACAAATGGACTGAATTTCACCAAACTTTATATAACTATTAATACTGACAAGATCTACGTTGGGATTGTTAGCTGTCATTTTTCACAAATTTGTAAGAGAGTTATGGCCCTTGATTGATGTTAGAATTACGTTACCACTCAATACCCTGAGAAACTCTGGCCTTTTACTCCATGCAAAGCACTGCAGCGGGGCTATAGTCAGATTCTCTGCAGGGTTGCCACGGTCAGGGAAAAAGTTCTGGAAAATGAAAAATTTTCCAGGTCAGGGAAAAGTCAGGGAATTACATTTTCAGTCAGGGTAATTAAAAAAAATGGAAAAAGTCATGGAAAAGTCAGGGAATTTCAAAATTTTCCTAAAAAGATGCTAGTTAACAGGCTTCTGGAAATTTTAGTTTCCATAATTTGCAAGCAGTATTAGAAAAGGAATGTTTCTGAACATAAATTGCAAGCAATTTATGTTCAGAAACAATCCTTTTCTAATATTTATGGTTTACGATTTTTCTTTAAAGATTAAATCAGCAAGTTCAAATATTTGTGCAAAATCTTCGAATAGTCGATGGATGAAAATGGCTAAAATTGGCCTTCCAAAAGGGTCTGGAAAACGGTTGAAAGTCAGGGAAAAGTCAGGGAATTTTGAAATGGATATTGGGTGGCAACCCTGCCTCTGACAGTTCTAGTTTTTCCAGAAAATTCACAGTACCTATGGTGAAACATATATGTGAAACATTAGACCTGGTCAAGAAAGGGACAAAAGAAGAAATTGTAACTAGAGTTTTAGATTTCCTTATGGAGCCATCAGACTCTGGAAAAGAGGCACCAGAAAATAAAAGAAAAAGTAAGTGTGGCCAAATAAAATGAACTGCCACATGTGTTTTCCAACAATGTGGCATTTTGACATGAATAGACTCAGACAAGCCTGTTGCAGTCTACTTTTAAGCTTAGAAACCTCAAATGATGTTCAGTCAGTAGCTTAATATTCATAGAATATTCAAGCGACAAGCAAAGGCTCTGATCAGACTGCGCATATGCGCAGGCTGATCTGAGGCTTTGCTGGTCGCACATACCACATTGTTAGAAATCACATGGCACGGCTCAAATATACCTGTGTTAAGGGTAACCCGAGCCTACCGAAATTTGCTGATGAATCCTAGAATTTTTAGCTCACCTGAGCCATGGGCTCATGGTGAGCTATTGTGATCGGTGGATGTCTGTCGTCCGTGGTCAACAATTGCTTCAAAGGACATCTCCTAAACTACTGGTTGGATTTTGGTGTACTTGCGCTATCAATAGCACCATGAAGTTTCTTCAAGTGCCAGTTGCCGACAATGCCACTTGCAATTCAGACATGTGGTCACCTGCTGGGAAAGGGCTGCCCTCTTTGCTCTCGTTTGTGGTGTCTAACTGTGAGTTTGTCACATTCCCATTGGTATCCTGGGTCAGGTGTGGTACTTGATTGTATCGATGCCTTAGCTTTGTACCCTTAATTACTTCGTCCACTCAGTAGTAAATTAACTTGCTAATGGACAAAGTCGACAATTAGCTTACAGTCTGCCATTGTTGCTGTGATGTACAAAAGGCATGACATGAACACCTTTGTGTTAAAATAACTCTCTCTGTAAATCGTCAGTAAAATTGAGAGACCTTTTTATGCCAGAATTTACCTTGGAAAAATACCTTGCATACTATACTAGATTGTTTATCTCATGAATGTTTTATAATTTTGTGCTACTTAAAACCTTAAAAGGGCAAGCTTAATTTTTCTAACAGTCAGTTGTCAAGTATAGCTAGCAGGGGCATAGTCAGAGGTTTTATCATGTTGAAGCCCTACAGAAAATGAAGAGATATCTGACATAGTTACTCTACTTTTTAGATAGCAAATAATAAAGGCCCTGATAAGACTGCGCGGATGCCTGTGTGCAGGCTGGTCTGCGCCTTTGTTGTTTGCAAGCCACATAGTCAGGGTTTTTGACATCGAGCCCATATGAAGTCGAAGCCTGGGCTTTCTGGCATCGGCCTGGCTATACACCTGGCTAGAGTACAACATTGTTATCACTTCGTTGTAGCAATTTATACCCACCTAATGTTTACTGCAAGGTGCTTCCTGTCCAAACAAAAACTCCCACATCGAAACAATTGCACTTTAATTTTAATGAAATAATCAAACAGAACATCTGTTAAAAGTAATTGATTTTTGAATTTTCATAAGGATAATCATTTTTCTGTTGTTTATCAACAAAATAACTGATATTTTGATACGTCTCACAAGCCCTAGATGGTCTGTAAAAGTTGTTCCAATTATTCTGACTTGTTTTTAACATGTTCACCTTCATTTAAATATAACTACGTAAGAATAATATGGAGAAAAATCTTGTTATGCAACGCTCAACCATTTTCAAAATTATTTGTCACAATTGATCTCTGGGTGACATGCAAAAGTTTATTTGATCCATCTGAAACCTGAATGTCCGGGGTGAGGCAGCACTGAGGCTAGGCTTTAGCCTAGGCTTAAATGAAATGTATGTGTGGTTCCTGTTGGCCTACCTACCCTTACTATTTTAACCCTACCCTAAACATTAAAATGGTCTTTGGAGAAAAAATACCTAAAATGGACACTTTTTCAGATTTTGTCACTATTTTCTTTGTTAAATGTTATATATAAGAAAATTTAATAATTTCCCTACCTACCTACCCTAAATTTTGTTGGTATGCAACAGGAACCACACATATATTTCATTTAGGCCCTACCTAAGCTTAGAGCTTATGTGATCAAGCAATGTTTGATTACAATTTAGTAATATTTTAATAATTGTTTGAATAGTGAATAAGTTTTCTTATAGCTTTAGAAAAATGACTTTAGAAAGTCATAGTCATTTTTCTAAAGTCATAGGGCCAGTTAAGCAAAAACAAAAAAAAATAGCGTAAAATTGTGATTATGTTCTTATCCATCAGTTTGAACATGTATGTGTTTTGGGTGCTCAAAAGAACCATCTCATTGAGACGGCTCTAAGGGAAATAAAAAAAATGATTTTATGTTCGGGAGTTTCACAATAAAGTTCCCCCTGATAATATGCCTCTGTTATGCAGGAAATTCTGTGTTATTAACAAGCCATTTACAGAGAATATAGTTTACTTTTGCTTGTAAGACATATGTTTACCCGAAAAAAAGATATATGGCATGCATATACACATGAAATTTTCGAGCTAAGCAAGTATTGCACCAAAAGGTAGCCAATAATTCGCGTTATGGTGTAACATTGAAAAAATACTTTTTTTATTGATAGGCAGCTGCAAAAATACAGATAAGATATTGATTTCAAAATCTGCCTTTGAAGCATATTTTCCTAATCTTTTGAATACTTTTTACCCCATGTGATTTGATTGATAAATAACAATTTTACTCCATTTTAATCAAACATCGTGGTTCGTTATGCGTTATAAAATCTTTAGCATATCTCATATAAAAAGATTAGTATATATACATTGGTATCACTAAAATGCACTCAAATTACTGTAAAAAACACCAAAAATATACATCATGTTAAATAAACAACAGTGAAGACAAATTGACATGCTATTATCATTTTTCAACCTTTTCAATTTCGGGTTGACTTTTCTACGAAAATTGGCGTAGAGTCCGCAACGCTCGCAAAAGTCAGCCTGATTCTGGCATCCATGTATTGAAGAAGCCTATGGTTTTGTTGTGGAAACAGACCCCTATCACAAAACTTCAGCCAAAATATTGGACATTTATGTCTACAAATTAGACAATAGGGACAGAAAGTGTCCCAATGTAGGGTCCGCAACAGACTGTAGTGTCCGCAACAATAGTCTAAAGGAATTGAAAAGCAGCTATAAAATTCATTTTAAGTATCTTGTAATATGTTTCAGCATTTGTTAAGTGCAATTGCTTTTTGCCAGCTAATTTCAAAAAGTAAGAAAAATAGAGGGAGAACAGGAATACCTTTTATAGATACGTAACAGAATGTTAGGATTATGTACCTGGTGTGATTTGGTCAACTGCAAAATGACACTTTATATGCATTTTTAGTATAGTTTAAAACATGTATCATAA
Organism: Loripinus fragilis; assembly: GCA_964019695.1. Classification (NCBI taxonomy): domain Eukaryota; kingdom Metazoa; phylum Mollusca; class Bivalvia; order Lucinida; family Lucinidae; genus Loripinus; species Loripinus fragilis. The sequence continues at coordinate 34,710,514 of OZ026518.1, forward strand.
AACTATAAAACATACATCTTCTTCTTGTCTTTTGTTACTCATTTTATTATAGTATCAATGATTTCAAAAAAGTTGCGGACACTACAGTTTTTTTAGAACGTAAAGTATCATTTCTTTAGCTGTATTTTTTTGACACCAATACCTAGGTACTACTTGCATATCTTTGCAAAGAGTCAAAGTAATGGATCAAAAAAGTTTTTGACAAAACAATTGCTGCTCAAGTTCATGGCTCAAATTTTGTAATTTTTAATTTTCTTGAAAATGGCGATTTTTTTCTGTAACTCTGTAGAATCTTCGGAATTTTTTAATAGCCTAACCTAATGATTTCTACGTAACATTAAAAGGCTATTGAACGCACAAAAATGATTGTGCTGTGGTGTTTGATTGAAAAAAATGTCTTTAAATATGTTTTTGAAAAGTTTTTATATATTTATAACAAAATGTAAATATAAGCAATAAATTCAATTTTTGGATTTAACATATTTATTCATGTTTCCATTTACAGTAATTTACAAATATACATTTTACAATATAATCATGATGGGATTCAGAAAAAAGTCATGCGACTTATACAAATCTGTTTCCCTATGAACATAATGGTGCACAGTTTGAAATTATATCCGGTGAAAATCAATAAAAACATGAGTTGTATTCAAACCATATAACTTTTCTACTCTAAATGTATTGCGCACGCGTGTGGTGTGTGTGTGTGAGAGAGAGATTCCATCCTCAACGCTCAAACCGTTTACTATCCAATAGCTATTTTTTAACTGTGACAATAATTCTATAGTTAGTATGAAAATCAGATACGTTTTGGTTACGAAGACGTCTTTTGTAAGTTTTGGTGACGTAGACGTCTGAGACACGTATTTCAGACGTTTATCAGCAAAACTGACGTCTGCAGGATATCTCAAAAACGTTTTGAAAACTAAATGCAAACGTGTTTGAAGTCTTCAATTTGTAACTCTTTTGGAGTGACGCACACGTCTTGTGTAAAGAATGTCTCGGTCACGTTCAGGAATCACTAGCACACGTTTTTAAAACTAGTTCACTGCAGATTTATATTTTTTTGATATTTTTTTAAACACAGTTTGAACACCAAACAAAGACGTCATTGTTTTGGGATTACCATCATGTCTTAAACACAAATTAAAATGTTACGAAAACATCACTATGCAAGGGTTTCGTTAGGTCTTTATCACGATTTGTTCTGAAAATTTTGTTCCACGAATTTTGAATATTGATTGTTTTAATTGAGCCACGTCTTGTGAATCCGATGTGATATTCTTTTACCAGATACAACACAAACCAGGCTGTTGATTGCTAGACGCTTGAAATTGTATCTATTTAAGAATAAGAGTGATTATACTCTTAATATATACGGCAAACATTTTAGACACTGATCAGCTACGGGGTTACTCCGTAGCTCACCTATGCCTATGTTTTCCATGACACAGCTCATATCTTTGTTATGTTATAAAAGTTCAATAAATTCATTCATTCAGTTAACCAGTATTGCTTACTTTATTAACCTTGTTAGAATTTTTCTATGCTTTTGACATTTAGCAAGTCAGGGTATATAAAAAAATGATCTGGTAGTGTCCGCAACTTTTTATGCCCCCGCTATTCGTAGAATGCGGAAGGGCATTAAGCGTTGCCCATGTCCGTCCGTCCGTCTGTCCGTGCGTGCGTCCGTGCGTCCTTCTGTTCGTCCATCATTTAGGTAGGTACTTAGTGAGCGCAACTCCTCCTACAATTTTTTCCCAATCCTTTTGAAACTTTACAGGTGTTTTTGTCAAGGACTGAAGATGTGCATGACATTTGGATATAACCCTCAGATCAATTTTTGTCACTTTTTTCACAGTTTGAACTTAGTCATTTTTGGGCTAAATTACTACAGAAGCTTATGGATTAATAGGTACCTTGTGAGCGCAACTCCTCCTACAATTTTATCCCAATCCTTTTGAAACTTTACTGGTGTTTTTGTCAAGGACTGAAGTTGTGCATGACATTTGGATATAACCCTCAGATCATTTTTTGTCACTTTTTTCACAGTTTGAACTTAGTCATTTTTGGGTTTAATTACTACAGAAGCTTATGGACATTAGATACCTTGTGAGCACAAATCCTCCTACAATTTTACTAAATCCTTTTTAAACTTTACAGTTGTTTTGTCAAGAACGGAATATATGCTTTACATTTGCATATAATCTTCAGATTAATTTTTTATAATTTTTTCGCAGTTTTTATAATTTTTTCGCAGTTTGAACTTAGTCGTTTTTAGGCTCGACTACTACAGAAGCTTATAGACACTATGTACCTTTTTGATTAATTTTTTTATAATTTTTTCGCAGTTTGAACTTAGTCGTTTTTAGGCTCGACTACTACAGAAGCTTATAGACACTAGGCGGGGGCATCCGTGTCCCATGGACACTTTTTCTAGTAGACTAAATAAAGCAAATGATATTTAAATGAGTAATACTATAGACAGATGTAGTATATTGAATACAAACAATGTTTTTCATTAATAGTTCATCATTTCTGCTCAAAGGGTAAAGTACGACGGAGTATATTCTAAATAACACGAGAAGTTAGCACTGTGGCATATTTTTTCTGTTATCATCCTTATAGTTATATAAAACAGTTTAAATAGTCAAGACCTCCTTTCAGTCTATTTTATGACAAAGATGTAATCACCATCTTTTATATTCAGCTTCATATTTTGCAGAGAGATCTTGCTTTCATTCAAAGTAAGTAAGGTTGCAAAGATCAGGAATTGATACAATCAAGTACCACACCTGACCCAGGATACCAATGGGAAAGTGACTAACTCACAGAAGACACCACAAACGAGAGCCAAGAGGTCAGCCCTTTCCCAGCAGGTGACCACAAAGCACATATAAACAGACGCGCACAAAACATAGCAAACACAAGACAGAACAAAAACATAAAAGATCCACAAAAGAAGTACCGCCTTGGAACGGTCAGTAAAATATTTTACTGGAGGGCTTAAACCGGTTTAACAGCGCCAACCTCACCCTTAATTCAGATGTGGATCAAGACACATAAATATTTGGTTTGCATGAAAGACCCCTAACTTATCAAAGCATCATCTCCTAAAACATATAAATCAAGATATAACAAGGAGATAAAGCAAGGATAAGGACTCAACAGTAAATTAAACTGAATACCGGAGCAAAAGAAATCCAACAGGTAAACCCCGGTGGGCCCGACAAACAGCCAAAGCATCAGGCCCCTACCATCTCATCAATAGATAAGTCTTTAAGTCGGAACCATCATAGAGTCTGAAGTCCGACCCACTGGCGTGCAATTAAAGAGGAAAGCAAAGTTGCCAACCGTGATTGGGTTGACTACCAAGCATGCAGTCTGTTGCAATACATTTGCAAGATCATTTCAATAAACATGCAGAATTTATGTAGTGTCCAACGATTTTTAACCGTGGTGTAATTCAATTTTGAAAGGTACAACACAGCAATTTACATTGATATCGATATTAACCCTAGATACTGTCTGGTCACTAGCTATGGCTGGCCCAAATACTCATACACCACTTAATATTTATGTTGGATATTTCCATATTCAGAATCTATATGTTATTTCCACATATATGACATATTTTACTCGTTCAAGAAGTATTTCAAATTGAAATTACACATAAATGTTTGTCTGTATGAAAGAAAGAGATGCAAAATATACCCAACTCTGGTAAAAGCAAACAAAATAATATAAGTGATAAACTTTAATTTCTGTAGTGTCCGCAACGAAATAAGTAGAAAATTAAAAGCTGTATTACAGGGTTAAGAACATAAATATCAGCAAACAAGAAATGTTTGGTCGTTTCCCCTTTGCACATTGTCATTTTAAAATAGAAAACAATTTACTGCTTGGTGAAATCACATTTTCAGAGAAAACCAAAGTAAGTAGGATGTTAAATAAACTACCAAAATGTAAAGGATTTTTTTTTTTTTTTTTTTTTTTTTTTTTTTTTTTTTGCAAGTTACAGGAAAATTTCTTACTGGAGAATATTTGCCATCATAATAGCTAGTATTTGGGCTCATATTTTCATAACAGAAGGATAATGTGCTATGACACTGGCCAAATAACATATTTTTTATAATATTCTAAAGTTTGAACACATGGCTTATACATTCTGGTCTATAATTTTGAAAAGACAAAATGTTACTGGGAGATTTTTTAGGATTAGGTGCATCAAACACCATTCTTTAAAGAAATCATAATGATTAACCATTATAACTAGTTTGAAAATTTGCCTATTTTGTTACACTTGGGGGAACTTTATTGTGAAACTCTCGGTTACACACTCTTATCTGGGGGCCTGTAAAGCTATAAAAAAAATAATTGAGCCGCAACATTAGATTTCCAACAATGTGGTATGTGTGACCAGCAAAGCTTCAGATCAGCCTGCGCATGCGCGCAGTCTGATCAGAGCCTATGCTAGTCGCATGAATATTCTATGATTGTTAAGCTACTGACTGAACGCCGGGCCGCGTAGCGCAGTCGGTAACATGTCTGGCTACAGATGCGTGTCTAACTGCAGACCCAGGGGTCGCGAGTTCGATCCCGGTCCGGTCCCATACTTTCGTGGAGACTGATCATGAAATGATTTCTACGGTCATTCTCCTCCCTTCCGCTGATTCATTCAAGAAGGGTTGTTGTCAGTTACAAGCGAAAGTATGTGCACGAATTACTGGTTAACCGCTTGTTCAAGCCTGCCCAGGAAAAAGTGTGGTTAGGTGAACTGACCGTCCTGCAATGACCATAGCTGTTGACTTGGGACGTAAAGCAACAAAACCAACCAACTACTGACTGAACATTGTTTGGAGTTTCTCAGCTAAAAAGGAGGCTGCAGAGTTTGTCCGAGTCTACACTTGTCAAAATGCCACATTGTTGGAAATCACATGCCGTAGCTCAAAAACTTTTATAATACACACTCTTATCTGGGGGCCTGTAAAGCTATAAAAAATACTTATGATCACAGGAAAAGCTGAGGAAAAGAAAGAGGAGAAAAAAGAGAAGAAATCTAAGAAAGAATCTGACGATGATGATGACGAGGAAGAGGACCAGGAGGAAAAGGAAGATGAGGACGAGGATGAGGAATCTGATGAGGAGGAGGTAATTGTTGTTAAATCTAAACCCATTTCAGGGTTCAAGCTGGGCCCTGACAGTAGTGAAAAGTGACTTCTCCCTCCAGGAAAATTAGGGAGAAGTGACAGTCATATAGGGAGAATTTATAGCACAAAATTACAGCATTTTACTATCAGTTTAGAAGCAAATTAGCCATTACACATACTATGGCCATTTAATGGAAGGAGAAACACGATGCAATGGTAGTAGATTGTCACCACAGCAAGCACACACCCCCCCCCCCCCCCCCCCCCCCAAAAAAAAAATCCCACTTCTCCCTTGGTTCCAATTTAGGGCGAAATTTCGGCCCCTAGGGCAACTAATTCGCCCTAATAGCCCCCTAGCTTATTCCCTGCATTTACACATCATAGTTCCAGATCTTTTATGAGCGTAAAAATGTCATTTATTTCTTACCAATCAATTTAAACATGTGTTTTGGGTACTCAAAAGAACTGTCTCATGGAGACGGTTCTTTTGAGTACCCATAACATGTTTTGGATGAGAAATAAAGAAAATAGTTTTCCAATACACACTCTTATCTGGAGGCCTGGATGAAGATGACCAGGAAAAGGACGAGGATGAATCTTATGAGGAGGAGGTAATTGTTGTTAAATTTTAACCCATATGCACACCATAGTTCCAGATCTTTTATGAGCGTAAAATGTAATTATTCTCTTACCGATCAATTTAAACATGTGTTTTTGGTGCTCAAAAGAACCATCTCATCTAGACGGTTCTTTTGAGTACCCACAACATATGTTTTGGATGAGAAATAAAGAAAATAGTTTTCCAATACACACTCTTATCTGGAGGAAATGGAGGAGGAGGACGAGGATGACGAATCTGATGAGGAGGAGGTAATTGTTGTTAAATTTTAACCCATTTATACACCATAGATCCAGAATATTGTTTTTCTGGGGCAAAAAAACAAAACACCTTATTCAAATTTTTAAGAAATAAATCAATAAAGAATTTCTTACAATACACGAATAAAACCCGCTTGATCAGGACAAAAGAATTTATCTCTTAAACACCTGTCCTGAAATTACAATGGATAAAGAAATCCAAAAAAATCCAAAAAGATCTCTTGGAATTCGGCCTTTATCCATGGGTGCTCCGCTACCTGGGTATGCGGCGCCAATGAGGCAAAATGACCCTTCTTCCATGAAGAGACACCTGCTACCTCTTAAAACGTAAAAATGTGATTATTTTCTTACCAATCCATTTAGACATGTGTTTTGGGTGATCAAAAGAACCGTCTCACGGAGACGGTTCTTTTGAATACCTACAGCATATGTTTTGGATGAGAAATAAAGAATTTCCAATACACACTTTTATCTGGAGGCCTGGATGAAGATGAGGAAGAGGAAAGAAAGTAAGATTAGGTATCTGATGAGGAGGAGGTATATGGAGATTAGTTAGATTTTAACCCTTTGAAGACTTGAAACACCCTAAACGGGTACTTTGCAAAAAGTGAAGACCCAGATGAAATGCCCCATAGTTGTACTCATAGTTTATTACAGCCCTCCTTTGAAAAACAGGGGCCTATATAGGATTTGGGTTGTCTGTCATTCTGTCTGTCCGTTCGTCCGTCATAAATTTTTGTTTCCGCTCAATATCTTGAGAACTCTTTTATAGAATTTATCCAAATTTTGTATGTGCATTGATATTGACATGATCTAGCTTGTGATTGTTACCTGTCATTTTTCGCACATTTGTACCAGAGTTGTGGCCCTTGCAGGATTTCAAGCCAGCCCTACGTTTCCTACTTTTCCCTATTTTTTTGATTTGCTCCTGCTTTTCCCTACTTTTTCATGAAAATGCCCTACTATCCCTTTTTTTTCACTCTAAAATGTCATTCACACGTATAAAATCCAGAAAATTTCCCTCGCTCGCTCAGATTTTATACATTAACTGTTATGTTTATTCAGGGAACACGTCGCTAAACACCTCAAATTTTAATTTTTTAACCCAAAAGTCTCTCTTTATAGCTAATGCTATTGACACAGGTATTATCATGCTCATTTAGTATGAAATTTCTTATTTCAAACAATTCATTGTAATGAATTTTGTACTTGGAAAAGTCCTACTATCCCTACTTTTTTACACCAATAATTCCTACTTTTTCACGACTTTTTCCAAATTTTTATCCCTACTTTTTCCCTACTTTTCTGTTGATGAGCACTTGAAAGCCTGCCCTTGATTTACACCAAAATTTCTTTTCCTCTCAATATCTTGAAAACAAATTGACATAATTTCACCAAATTTTATATATGCATTCATATTGACAAGATCTAGCCTGAGATTGTTGCATGTCATTTTCCCCAAATTTGTACCAGAGCTATGGCCCTTGATTTACACCAAAATTCTTTTTCGCTCAATATCTTGAGATCTAGCGTGGGATTTTCCCGAATTTGTACCACTCAGTATCTTGAGAACCAATTGATAGAATTTCAACAAATTTTATATATGCTTTCCAATTGACAAGTTCTAGCTTGGGATCGTTACACATCTTTTTTGGCACATTTGTATCAGTTATGGCCCTTGATTTACACAAAAATTTTGTTTCCCTCAATAGCTTGAGAACTATTTCACAGAATTTTTTTTTTTTTTTTTTTTTTTTTTTGTTTACAGAATTTCACCAAATTTTATAAGAGTATTGATATTGACAAGATCTAGCTTGGGATTGTAACGAATCATTTTCACACATTTGTACCAGAGTAATACCCTTGATTTACGCCAGAATTACATTTCAGCTCAATATCTTGAGAACAAATTAACAGAATCAGCAAATGTTATTTATACATTCATATTGACAATGTCTAGGTCGGAATTGCTACCTGTTATTTTTTGCTTATTTGGAACGAGTCTTTGCCCTTGATTGATGTTTGAATATTGTTCCTGCTTAATGTCTTTAGATTTTCCTGCTAAATATCTTTGGAACTTGGCCTTTTTACTGCATGAAAAGCGCTGCAGCGGGGCTATAGTCAGTTTCTCTGAAAATTCTAGTTTCTCATCCAAAACATATGTTGTGGGTACTCAAAAGAACCGTCTCAATGAGACGGTTCTTTTGAGCACCCAAAACAGGTGTTAAAACTGATGGGTAAGAAAATATTAACACTTTTACGCTAAAAAAAATGTTTATCGTAAACCCACTTTTATCTGGGCCTCTGTTACAGCAGCCACCTAAAAAGAAAGCAAAGAAAGCACCAGCTAAGAAGGAAGAAAAGAAGAAGGAAACAAAAAAGAAAGCAGAAAAACCGAAGAAAGAAGGGAAAAAGGCTGCAACTAAAAAGAAAAAAGGTAATTATAGGGTGTTTGTTTGGCATGGTTTGTTTCTTTGTCATTTATCATATCATAATCGGATTTTTGATTAATCTGCAGGTGCAGTGGCATCATCCCCATTAGTGGGCTCCTTTCCAGGTAACTGGCTAGCTGCACACACAGCAGATCTCACACCTGATCTCCAGGTGCTCCTTTCTTGAGGGTCAACTGTCGTGATCTTCCACTCACGGCAGTCTTTCTCTGTCAGTTTCTTCCATGTTAGCTTGGGCCTCCCTGCCCCCTTCAATCTGTATGTCACATGCTGTTCTGATTGCACCACTAGGACGTTCCACATGCCCAAACCAACAAAGCCTTCTCTCTCTTAGAATGAGGTTGAGGTCCTCAAACTGAAGCTTTGCCAGTAGTTCGCTTGACCTTACCTTGGCCACATCCTCTGGCTTGATACTGCAGATCTGTCTGATCATGTCCCTATCATTGCCTTGCAAGCGCTGCAGGTTCGTCTTGGTAAGTGGCCAAGTTTCACTGGCATGGAGAATGGCGCTCTGCATGCAAGAGCTGTATACATGGTCACGGGTCTTGTAAGACAGGTGGCGGGATGTGAGAACTGGTAGTAGCTCCCTGAACTTCATCCAGGCCGTTTTCACATGAGTAGTGAAGGTTATTTCACAGCCTCCACCAGCAGAAAGTATGTTACCCAGGTAGAAGGAAGCTACCACCTCCAGCTTATCAGGTCCGACCTGGACTTCACTCTGTGGTCTGCTGTCAATAGGGCGGCATTTCCCATGCACCGTGCACACCTATAATCAGGATTTGGTGTCAGTTGTTGAAGCCCGCTGCATTTCTTATGCACCCAAAGTTTGCAGCCATTGCAGTAGCTGCTGTTGTTGCCTAGGAATATTGATGATGGGGTCATGATAATGACAGCAAAAATGTGCACCAGATCATTGCAGATGACAACAAATCTTAATGATTTACACCTTTTCTGAAATAAAGGACATATTCACTTCATGTTGTATTAGGTAGAACTTGATCGTAAAAGCCAACTCATATAAGCCAATTGCCCTTTTTGTGGGACATAGCCAAACTATACAGACCCAGATCAGACTGGTCAGTCTTTACTGTTTGCTGCCAGAATGTTGAAACTTTGAAGGAAAATGAATAAAACACACCAGAACCATCATCATCATAATCAGATTTTTGATTAACATGCAGGTGCAGGGGCATCATCCACATCAGTGGGCCCCTTTCCAGGTAACTGGCTAGCTGCAGACATAGCAGATCTCACACCTGATCTCCAGGTGCTCCTTTCTTGAGGGTCAACTGTCGTGAGCTTCCACTCACCACAGTCTCTCTCTGTCAGTTTCTTCCATGTTTGTTTGGGCTCCCTGCCCCCGCTTGCCGTCAATCTGTATGTCACATGCTGTTCTGATTGCACCACTAGAAAGTTCCACATGCCCAAACCAGCGAAGCCTTCTCTCTCTCAAAATGAGGTCTAGGTCCTCTAGCTCAAGCTTTGCCAGTAGTTCACTTGACCTTACCGTGGCCACATCCTCTGGCTTGATACTGCAGATCTGTCTGATCATGGCCCTATCATTGCGCTGCAGGTTCAAATAGATATAAATAGGAAAGTCTATTCAGCTTAAAGCTTTCTCACAATCTCTAAAACTGCATCAAAATATCTCCTCAATATAACCAGCCTTAGAATAGTTTTGAGGCTTAAAGATAAATTATTTTCAAACCCCCTTTATGAAATAAAAACTGAGAACAGCATTTGCACTTTTATCTCAGCTTTTCAAATGTTCCATGTAAATGCTACATGCTTATGATGCTATCAGGCTGAACAGATTTTAATACTTTTGTGATTTTCTATAGCTATAATTGGGGTCCTAGAGGACGCACAGAATATATCTCAGGGTATGGGAGTCTGGTGCCTAATATTTTGAGCCAGAGATCACACTATGAATATCCTTCTTAGAGTTATCAGCTTTTGATATAATGAAAATCTATTTGTACTAATCAGACTTTTAGTGAAGAGTGCATACTTAAAAAATTTTTTTTTTTTTTATTTCTCAACCAAAACATATGTTGTGGGTACTCAAAAGAACCGTCTCAATGAGACGGTTCTTTTGAGCACACAAAACATATGTAAAAATTGATGGGTAAGAAATTATTTACAATTTTGCGCTCAAAAGTTTTGTTTATCTAAACCTACGGTACCAATTATTCTTTCAGAGGAATCTGATGTATCGGATATATCTGACTCAGATGATGATGACGATTCTGATGATGAACCTTTAGTGAAGAAACAAGGACCCCCAACGGTATGTATCACCCCAGGGCTCACCCTGCCATTAGCCATCGGAACCATTTACAGGGCTTACCCTGGCTCAGAATTTGTTGTAGTCAACACTTTAGCCAAATGAAAAAATTTGGAGCCAAATGAAATTGACTTTAGCCAAGGTTTTAGCCAGAAAAGAGTATCAACAAGTTGTTTTGTATTTAACTCTTTGCCCACTAGGGGCGACTCTTATCTGCTGATAACCTTTGCAAACAGTTTGGTCTCAGATCAGGCCCGACATTTTCATCTGGATCCAAATTGTTTGACACCCTGATAGTATTGAAAAAATCCAGCATCCAAAGAGTAAAAATATGGCACAATAATAAAGTGTGAAGGAATAATAAAAGCAATAGATGTCTATTGGATAATCCAAAAGCTTATCAAAATACTCTTTTCCGCAAATACACTTTTCCGCAAATGTGTAATTTTTGAACCACCTAGACTGTACTTTTTGCCAATGACATATTTGTAGCCACTCTACATTTTCAGTAGCAAATGGCTACAAATGGCTAATGGCAGGGTGAGCCCTGCATTTGCTACTAAAAATGAATAGTGGCTACAAATATAAGTCATTGACTAAAAGTACAGTATTGGTGGTTCAAAATTTACATATTTGTAAAACAGTTTATTTTATCAGCTTTTGTATTTTCAAATATTGCTACAGTGTATTTTGCAAGATTGAACGTGTGACTTTTGAAAAATTAAAATTCATCATTTGGACCATCCTGAATCTATTGTATAAATCTGAAGGGAAAACTTCATGTATGGTTCTCTCGGATTTGAACAGAAAAGTCCTTGAAAAAGGAGGAATTTCAATAGGTCCATATTTTTTTTGCGTAAAATTGTTACTATTTTCTTACCTATACTTTTAAAAGTATGGTTTGGGTGTTCATTGAGACAGTTCTTTTGGGCACCCACAACATATATATATTTATATACGGAGGGATATAGTGAATCAACTGAGCCGATAGATGCTGTGAATATTTTGCCTCTAGCGAGATTCGAACCCACGACCTCGGCAACACCGCCTAGCACTACACCAGACACCGACGCTACCAACTGCGCCACTGAGACATCCCCAAAAAAGGAAGTTCAGGAAGCGCTGATATTGACGACGACTAATGCAGTACATGTCGTATATTGGTTCTTTTTCAATGGATGGCATCTATTTCGTTCGCAAGTGAAAGCCTGATGGATCCAAGGATACAAGTGAAATTAGATAAATATCAGAAGTGCGGAAATATAATTTCACAAACATCATTGCTTTCGAGCTACACAGGATCAGAAACTGATGCAGATTCAGACAGTAGATAAATACGGAGGGATATAGTGAATCAACTGAGCCGATAGATGCTGTAAATATTTTGCCTCTAGCGAGATTCGAACCCACGACCTCGGCAACACCGCCTAGCACTACACCAGACACCGACGCTACCAACTGCGCCACTGAGACATCCCCAAAAAAGGATGTTCAGGAAGCGCTGATATTGACGCTATATATATATATATATTGGATGAGAAAAATAGTTTTCAATCACACACTCTTACCTGGAGGCCTGGCTTTCATGCTGACTATATGTTCTACACTCTTCCAAATTTTTATCCTGTATTTAGTGTAAGCATGTACAGTAAAACCTGTGTAAAATGGCCACTCTCAAAAAAGACCAAAAATTGGTTTCAAGACCAATTATTGCTTAATGCAGGTCAAAAGTATTGCAGAATGCTCCAAAGGGAGCATTCTGCAATACTTTTGAACTTCATTAAGCTACCATTTGCAATTAAGATCTTTATTCTGTCTATTTTTGAGCAGCTGTTTTACACAGGTTTTACTGTATGCAACACTTGGTTTATTGGTGATACAATAATGAGGCCTTAATGGTTTGCATGGGATTATTCCTGAATTCAGGATTTTGAGGATGACTTTCCACAGAAAGTCATCCTCAAATGCTGAATTAAGGAGATTGTATTAGCTTCTCTGATTTATTTTCAGTCTGTCTAAGGACAACTGATCATTTAAGCTTGAAATTATGGATATTTAGTGGGCATACTGCAAGTTTTAAAATTAAAATTTCGAAAGTTTAGGAATTTGGAAATTTTGAACTTTCACCCATGTGTTTGTTTTGTAGAATGATGAATTAAAAGACTTGATAAAGAAAATGTTAGACAGTGCTAACTTAGAAGAAGTGACCATGAAAACTGTTTTAAAAGATGTAAGTATATGTTGCACCTTTATCCATCAAAATAAAAATGCAAACACGTTCACAATCTTACTCTTTCATCCATATATCAGGGATGCTTTGGTTCCAAACTGTGGGTGAAATTTTTAGGATTATATACCTGAATTTAGGATTTTGAGGCCAACTTTCCACCATAAAAAGCCTCAAAATACTTAATTATGATAAGATTACGATAGCTTCTTGCTTTATTTTCTGATTATTAATCCAATGCTTTCGCCCATGCAGACAAAGTAGATTTCAGTGTTCATGGGTGCAGATTTTGAAAATTGTAGTCTGTGACCTTTATTAATATTTCGAATCATGCAAACTTAAATTGAATCTGTAGATTCTGATGTAATGGTGTCATATCTTTGACTGTTTGCAAGGTAAATTGCCTAGACCAGACCATTTAAGTCTAATGTTTTATTTTAGGGATTGGAAGAAAAATTAAAAGCTTGTGTTTATTTTGTATGGCCATATCACCCAATCATTTTCACACGTTAACTCTGTTGTGTCCTTGAGCAGAACACAATATATATATCCTTGCTTAGCACTGGTTCAACCCAGGAAGACCTGTCCCAGCATATCTGAAAAATTGTTGACTGGGACGTAAAGAATCAAATCAAACAAACAAACGCTTTAACTCTATTTCTTCATGGTTTATTTTATACCTGGCCAAATGTACTAAATTCTATCTTATAAGCACATTCCACGTAACATAGCTCTTTTGAAAACTGTAGTTGTATTTGAAAATCCTGTGTATAATATAACTTTTTGCTCTCTTCAAAGGCGGTAACTTTAATATTCATATTGGGCCGTGGTTCGGCTATTTCATCTGCTAAAGAAGGGAAATCAGGTTCTATTTATAATTTGGTGAAGAATTGATAAGTTGTTAGGGCCGTGCAAATGTGCGTGCATTTCATGAAAATCCTAACCGTATACACACTGAACTCACAAACATTAACCCTTAAAGCGCATGTAAAATGTATGGGTTTTTTTGTCGTCCACTAAAATATTTGAAGCCTTATAGACAAACAGTGTGGACCCAGATCAGACTTTTCCTCTATGAGCAGTCTGATCTGGGTCCACAATGTTTGCCTCTATGCTTATGTTAAATTGACATTTTTAGATGCAGTTATTTTGCTGGCATTTTAAGGACTAAATAATGTGCTTTGCTTCTACTGAGGAAATGGCGCGTGATGATGCAGTTACTTTTGAATAAAACCACGCCTCATTTTAAGCTTTTACCTATGACCAGTCCTAATTACGCATTCATGAGCTGACGCCTTTACAGTAACCAAAAAGTCAAGCTATACAACATAAGTGCAGTTAACACTTTGCATGCTGGGTAATTTTGCATCTTTTTTGTCATCTGCTGATATTTTTTTTTCAAATTTAACTTTTTTGAAAAATTCTTTCAGAAATACCACTGGAATGTAAAACAGTTTGAATCCAGATCAGGCCCGCATTTTGTTGGGCCTGATCTGGATTCAAACTGTTTGCAAAGGTTATCACCAGAGGACAAAAGTTGCTATTAGCGTGGAAAGAGTTTAGTTTGTGACCTTTTATTTTAATTTCAGGTTTACGCCAAATATCCAAGTCATGATTTATCAGATAGAAAGGAATTCATAAAAAATACTGTTAAACAGGTATGCATATTTTGACAAAACAAATTTTTATATGACTGCCAGCAAATTCCTTCTCTCATTGACTGAAACTCTCTGCTACAGCTTTGTACAAAAGCTCGTGCTTGATCGTGGTTGCTAAATTTAGCCCTCTGGTATTTGAAAAATCTGATGTCAGGAATCCCCAAACTATTTTTAGCCCTCAAGCAGCCTTGACAAATCCACAGCTAATTTTAGATCTGATGTCACGAATCCCAAATCTATTTTTAGTTGTCAGGCAGCTTTGACAAAAGTCATGCCTGCATGTCCACAGATTTTAGTTCTATGAACAAAATAGCCACAAAACAATTGAATGCATCAATTGTATAATGAAATATGCTCTTTTGATGTGCAACAAAACAGCAGCATGTATCTGTATTTATCAGTTACCTCTCATAGAAAATGCATTGGTGCACGCTGCCTGATAAATGTTGTCTATCTCACAACATGTGCCTTTATCAGGTCATGATGACGTTGCACTTTTTAAATGACCTCCCCATTGACGCTAAATCGACAAAAAAAAAAATTGAAAATAACGTCATATTCACTGAGTGTGAAAGAATGGGTAAACTGATAAATAGAATACCAGGTTCGGGTCTTTTGATATCAAGTTTACCAGGCTCCGCTTTGAGAATGCATGTTGAATCGCTCGGCAAGCCTCACGATGTCAACAAGTGTTCTCAAAGCCGCTTCAATTAAGAAATAATGGTGTCTTCAATTGCATATAAATTCTTTATTGATTCAATTTGCAGCAAACTGATTTAATAGATAATCTCTTTTCAGATCATCTCATGAATTCATCCTCCTATATATTGTACGTGAGACGTTTATTTAAAGTTTTGGCTGTACAGTGAGAAGAATCAGTAGCCCTTTTGGGCAGCTACTTGTATGTTGTACAGAAGAAAATCATGAACAGAATGTAGAATATGAAGGGACTGTGTGTACATCATCAGTGGACATTCTAATCCATTATTGACATCCCTTTTCCTGCTGAATATATTACTATGGCACAATCACTTGTTTTCCTGCCAGTTCAGTTTTGTGAGATTCCAATTAATGCAGTGGATTCTGAAGCTGCTGGGAAAACAGTGCAGATCCAGATCAGCTGGCTTCTGATGAAGCCAGCTGATCTGGATCTGCACTGCTTTCTAAAGAGGATAGATCCAGGATCAGCAGGACAAGGGTTAAGACCATCTAATGGTAACTTGGAAATCTGTATAGCCAGACCAGACAGTACACAATCAAGGACTACACTATTGACCTTAGAAAGGCTTCAACTCAATTTGGGCTAAGAGGCTTTGCACCCTTACTTACTTTGCTACTTAACTTACATTGGTAAAAGCAGCCTATCAACATGCACAGCTCCAGCAGACTGAGTCTGACTGCAGATCCAGGGGTCGCGAGTTCAATACCGGCCCGGTCCCATACTTTCATTGAGATTGATCATGAAATCATTTCGACGGTCATTCTCCTCCCTTCAGTTCTAGGGGGGGCTACAGTCCTAATATTTGGTCTGGGCTGTCATCTACTTCCATACTTTGTGTATATTAGCAGGGAAGGCTCTGGCGAGACAGCAGACATGCCCAGGCTCTTCTGAACTTTGGCTCATCATCTCACCAGTCATGTGCTTGACCCGAGACTGAGGAACCGCGAGTTCAAGCCTCACCGGCGTCACTTTGTTGTGTCATTGAGCAAGACATATTTATCCTTGCTTAGTACTGGTTCAACCCAGAAAGACCTGTCTCAACATAACTGAAAATTGTTGACTGGGATGTAAAGAATCAAATCAAACAAAACCTCACCAGTCACCAATGTGATAAGCACCAAAATCTTATATGCTGGCTGATATTGGGTCTGGCTTTTCTTCGGACAATAGAGTTTTAACAAGAAAGTCAAGAAGATTTTATGAAAAATTGGTCCCTGTTTGTGACCCTTAATACTTTCTTTGTTCTGTGTACCAACATGAATGTTTATTTATATAATTATTCATAGTTGGTGGAGCCTAGCATGAATAATCATGAAGGAAATGGTTAAGTCATGAATGGCAGTGAAAGGGTTAACTTGAAAAGGAGAACCTGTCCAAGAGTGCACTGGACATAGATGAATTTACCCTTTTTATTCTGATCATGGTGGACTTTCCCAAGCATATTGATACAATAAGTTGGCAGCTTGTTTATTCTAGGATAATGAAAAGCGAGCATTTTACTTAAATTTAAATTTATTCTTCTTTGTCTATATACATGTTAAAATATCCCCCCAGCCCTATTAAAATTTGTGGGGATCTTTCAAAAACTTGGGGGGGGGGGATCCCCCAATCCTAGAATAAACATTGAGATTGGGATAGTCCATTTTATGGTTTAAGGGGTCACATGTAGTTTTTTCTAAATTATGACATATTTATGTCCCTAATGATTGTTTTTATCTTTAATAGCAAACGTGCAGACTCTGATGAAATGCCACTTTATGTGGCATTTCATCTGAGTCTTCACTGTTTGTCTCAGTACCTGTTTACCGGTATCCAGAATGAAAAAGATTAAGTGGAAATGATTTAGGATGTTTCAGATAATTCATCTTGGTTTCTGCATGAAGCATGCATACCATTGATACCCATTGAGTATTCTCAATTAGGCAATTAAAATAGGTACCTACGACTCTAGATTTTATTATTTGATTTTTCCCCCTTTCTTTTACCCATTTTTACATAAATCATGTGTTATGAGAGCTCTGTGCAATTGAAGCAGTTGAAATAATAGCTCAGAATCCATGTTAAAAATCTCATCATATTTTATCAAATGACGTCAGTT
This sequence comes from Loripinus fragilis, assembly GCA_964019695.1. Taxonomy (NCBI): domain Eukaryota; kingdom Metazoa; phylum Mollusca; class Bivalvia; order Lucinida; family Lucinidae; genus Loripinus; species Loripinus fragilis. Next base: position 34,727,987 of record OZ026518.1, read on the forward strand.
GTATGGAAAATATGGTTGCCATGGCAATTTGAGAACACTAAAATGGTCATTGATTTATCAAAAGGCTGGTCGAAATAGCAAACAGTGAATGTCTGAAGGAACAGTCTAATCAGTTCTGTTATGTTATTAGTCATGTGATTTCATATTGGGTCAGTTACAGGTCGCCGGTCAGCTGACCTGCCACATGTTATTGGACCAATAAGAAATCATTTGATTAATGACATTCTTTATTAATTAACTACTTAATATATAACATGTGCCTCGAGGCGAGAAAACCTGTCTTCGGAGTTTTGCGAACAACAAAGGAGCAGACCAGCCTGCGCATACACGCAGACTGATCAGCTCCTTTATTATTCGTTTATTGGAAAGTAGCATACCTAAACTTGCTACCGGCGAAATTTTTATTTTCTAGCCAGTCTCTGTAGCTGAGCAGACTAGATTGAGTGATGCTTTGTCGGAAACCCCGAAGACAGGTTTTCTGGCGACAAGGCCTATATATAGCATTTATACAGGCAAATGTGTCTGTTTGACCTCAGATTGATACAGCTGACCTGAGACCAAAATTGTTGAGCTCAACTCGATATTGATTCACCTTAGATTAATACAGTGTAGTTAATAATGTACTTTATCAAGACTTAGACCTATTTGAGCCGTGGCACGAGATTTCCAGCAATGTGGCATTTTGACTTTTGTAGATTTAGACGAGCCTCTGCAGCCTCCTCTATAAGCTTCGAAACTCCAAATGGTGTTCAGTCAGTAGCTTAATAATCATAGAATACTCAAGCAACTTGAGACTGATTAGACTGCGCTTATGGGCAGGCTGATCTGAGGCTTTGCTGGTCGCACATACCACATTGTTGGAAATCTCATGCACTGGCTCATTTGTTAGTTGCACAAGTTAAAAGTAATTTTGGGGCTTTTTCTGTAGTACCTTTTATCAATGACGTTTTCAATTTTAATCATGCGTTTTATATAGGAACTCATTGATTTAAAAATTATTAATTGACATTATTTGCATTCAAACTCTCAGATGATGTTTTTATCATGCTGATAAATGCAAAAATGCCAACATTTTTTAACATTAGCATGATAAATTTGGATCATTCATGCTCAATTGAGTTGAGCATGCAAAAAAAAAGAAAATCTTGTTGCACAGATATTTTTGTTAGCATGGGTGAAAATTTTCAGGATCGTTCCTGGATTCAGGATTTTGAGGCTTATTTTCCACAGATAGTCAGCCTAGAAATACTGAATTCAGCAGGTTATTTTAGCTTCTCTCTGCTTTTTTTTCAGTTTTTAGACAATTGACCATTTAGATTTGAAGTTATCAATATTTAATAGGCATATTGCAAGTTTTAAGATTTGAATTTCTAAAGTTCAGGATTTTTTAACTTTAGCCCTAATATTGTTTTTTTTTTTTTCATGCACTGGCTGATATTTCTTAGTATCCACAATAACTTGTGATGTCAAAATAAAAAAAAATATTAACACCCACTTGCCTGGTGCCATGAAATGCATTTTGTTAAATGGATCATTTTATCATTGTAACTTTGTAGATAGCTTCTCATTTTAATTCAATCATCGGTGTCATTTTATTGTCATTTTAAATGAAATAAATGGATGTAGATTATTTGTTGTGTGTTTGTGCCACTGCAACCCATGCATAGTGTTATCACAGCCATAAAAAAACAATGGTTAGGCATGCGTGGAATTAGTAAAATTTGAAGCTTGTCCAACGACAAGTAAATGGTCATGATATAGTTGTCCTTAGAAATTTTACATGTCCCAAAGAACAGATATTGCACTAAGAACTTAGCTTAGTCCTGACTGTGATTAAACCATTTATATACGGTAAATTCTGAAATTTTTGGTGAGATGCGAAGTTTCGTGAAAATGAAATCCTCACAAATTGGCAAAATCACTCTGTCGTTAACTGATATAAGTAAGTTACGCCCTTGTCGCGAAATTTTAACATCGCAAATATGTATTTTAACGCTATTCACTCTATCGTTTACTGATATAAGTAAGTAACGCCCTTGTCGAGAAATTTTAACATAGTATTTTGTTACATTTTTAAAAACCTTTACTCCATAGGCTACTTTTAGATCATGACATCATTTTCTATTTTTAGACAACATTGAAAAAAAATCAAGAAAAATTTAAGTAAAGTTTTGAATACTTTTGAAAATATGGAAAATAGAGCATTCGCTCCAAATGAGCAAATGCTCCATTTTACATAGTTTTTCAAAATAGAGCAAATGCTCCATTTTCCATAAAAGTTTCATGTAGTTTATGGAACTGTCTCAAGAGATCATCATCTCAAGGTATTTTTTCCTCAGTTTAAAGCCCTATAGTCCTAACGCAAAACTGTCTTACTGAGAGGGTTATTAGGGCCAGCAAATGACATTTTGGTACTTATTGCATGTGCTAGCACCGAAATCACAGAAAAGCCTGCTCGCATACACAAAGTTGAAGACAAATGAAGGGCCAGGCCAAACTAGATAGCCATGCATGCGTGTATTTAAATAGTAAGTTTAGGCATAACAGATAAATACCAGAAATCTCACTGACCCATTATAAATATCTGTAACCTATATTTTGTGGGGCATTTGGAAAATAAATAACATGATCATGTTTCTCATTTCACTATTCTGTCTTAGCTGAGTAAATATGGCTGGCCAGTCTCTCAAAATACTCCTCATTGACTCTGACACACTTAGGGTCTTTCAATCTTGTCCAAAAATACTTTACTGATGACACCTTTGGGTACATTGCTACATGTAAGACACTGGCACAGTGTGCTATCCAAGGTGTCACAACTTTCTAATCGATATCCTCGCAGGCATGCTTTGATGCAAAGGTCGCAAGGTCAGAGGTCGAGGCTCTAATATATGCAGGATTTGGCAAAGTTTTTAAATTGTGTTCCTCCAAAGTTAAAAACTATACTAAACAGTAAAAAAAGAGTTGAAAACTCCATTAAGGTAGAGATAATCCTTTTTATTAAATTTAAACAATACAAACAAAAAATAGAAAAAGTAGTGAAAAGATGGAGACTCAAATAAAATAAGAATACTCATAATCATCCTTTGCATTTAATGAAACACTAAAAAGCTAAAGAATGGAACATCAAATATATACATATATATATAAAGAAAACACTTGTCTTGTTTATCCGATATGCCAGAATGACCTACACTAATTTCCTACAATGTTGATGTTTAAGCCATACTGATAAATGGTATCTAGAACTTATATACCTTCCAGAGAGCCAACAACAAAGGCACTGAGATGACATTGCCTCAAAATTGTTTAAGCTTTGACCTTGATGCTGTTATACCAATTATGAAGAATCTAATCGTAAAAACCAGTGACTGTGACTAGGAAATGACAGAACCATACTACCATGAGAAAGGGGCATTAATATACAGACAATGGCACATACAAAAGCAAAACATAAAGCAAAGCAACCTGCTACCTCCTACTCTGCGAGATTAGTGCAAAACTAGAAACGACACGAAGAACTTCATATGACAATACATAATGACAAAAATAAAATGTTTCTACGACAGAAATGAGATTTCAAAGTAATCTTAATGTCATATGATAAATAGAATCTATCATTTGCACTCTTGTATTATTGAATTTATTAAAATTGTTGCGAAAAAGAGATAAAATGCTCGGCAAGCTTCGCATTTTATATCTTCCCCAACTCGTTTAATAAATTCAATAAAACATGAGCACTCATGTAAGATCCTCTATATATCGTAATACCAGGACCAAACACAAGACAATGGGAGCAACAGCAAACAATGAAATACTGTAAATTCGGAAATTTTCAGGATGATTTTATTTTCCCGAATTCATAGTTCCCACTCAACCAATAGTTACTTCCCTTTGAAACAATGGTCAGCCATGATGTAGGTCAAAAATCAATAGACCACATAGTGGAAAAATAGGAAATCTATATTTTTTTCTTACCAAGAGTATTTTTTCGTGTTAAACCACTCATTTTTATTTTTGAATTCCATTTTTGCATAAATAATTGCAACTGTTACGGCACAAAGGTGCAGAGGTTTTTAGAAAAATAGGTATTTCTTTTTTTTTGCCTATTTGTCTTATTGATTTTCGACCATCAAGATGGCTGACCTATATTCCAAAGGGAAGTAACTATCGGTTGAGTGGGAACTATCAATAGGGTTAAAAGACATTTTTGCGATGTAAAACTTCGGGACTCTGGCATGATTTTTGATCTGATTCTTTACGACCCATCAACACTCAGTTATATAGGGACGGGTCTTCCTGGGTTGAACCAGTACTAAGCTAGGATAAATGTGTCTTGCTCAAGGACCACAATGCATGGAAGCCGGTGAGGCTCGAACCCGCGGCCCTTCGGTCTCGAGTCAAGCTCTCAACCACTGAGCCACTGCGTTCCCCTGACATGATTTACCTTAATCAGAAAATGACAGTGATTTCGCCATTTAGCAAGAATTTCATTTTTACCAAACTATGCATATGCGAAGTTTCGTGAAAATAAAAGCCTCGCGAAAGTTTCGGAATTTACAGTACTGTAAATTCAAAGAATTTCATGAGGGTCTTTAAAAAATCCCTTGCAAAATTGGAAATCATGCTGTGTTTACTGATGTAGGTAAATCATGATCCAGTCACGAATTTGTAAAACCACAAAAGTATTAACGTAATTCGTGAAAGTAAAATTTACATTACCAACAACAGAATTCCTGCCTTATAACGGACAACAGTTGTAGCCACAAGGGGTCTTGACTATATTTTACTGTCTGAATGATCCCCGCGCATCCGTCTTACAACTGATATTTTCAAATTGTGAATCAAGGTCTTTTACTATTCTCAGCTGGAATTGAGTTCCTAAACTTTTATTTAAGAACATGTACGTAAATGTCATATATAACAGATCCTGCTCAGAGTCCTCATTCAGATGTATCTGATCGTTTCAGTTTGCAACGACTCATCATTTTCTCGCAGATTTGACCAATTTTTTCCATGTTTTCAGCAACTTCCAAGGCTTTACTTTTGGCCTTCAATTTAGGTCGGCATTTCATTACAACTCTAATTCGACCCTGAAAAGACAATAAGAAAGGGAAAATATAACATATTTGAGGCAATACATTGAAACCACTGAAAAACAAAAGAACATTCAAGGAAAATATAAACATTTTGACTTGTGTCCGAAATTTATCAATGATTGTGAATAAGTCCTATCTAAAATAAAACTATTAAAAAGATATGGGGTGGCAACCTCCAGGTAATAGTGCATAATTGAAAATTATTTTGCTTATTACTAAGTAAGTAAGGGTGCAAAGATCAGGAATCGATACAATCAGGTACCAATGGGAAAGTGACAAACTCAAAGTTATACATCACAAACGAGAGTCAAGAGGTCAGCCCTTTCCCTGCAGGTGACATCAAGGCACAAATAAACAGACGCACACAAAGGCATAACAAACACAAAATTGAAAAAGCATGCAGGAGCCACAAAAGAAGTACCGCATTGGAACGGTCTGTAAAATATTTTATTGGATGACTTAAACCAGGTTCAAGACGCCATCCTCACCCTTAATTCTGATGTGGACCAGGACACATTTGGGAAAGTGACCAAGCACAACAAACACGACAACCAAGAAGTCAGCCCTTTCCCAGCAGGTGATTACAAGGCTACAAGGAACAAACACGACAGCACAGCACACACCAACATGAAGCATAAGTAACAAAAATGATCCACAAAAGAAGAACCACCTTGGAAGGGTCAGTAAAAATACTTTCACTGGAGGGCTTAAACGGGATTTATGGTATAAGTCAAAACATAATATTTTCTCATTGAGAAGGACCTTTTTAGCAGCCAAAACACGTGGGCGGGTCAAGAAATTCTCGTCAGGGAGGATCAACTCAACTGACAAAAAATCTTAACGTTTTTTTTGTTTTGTTTTTTAACTGAAATTTTTAAGGGGTCCATTTTTCAGGGGATCCTAGTGCAAATACCACTTGTGATTTTCCAGGGGGATATCCGGACCCCTGTGCCCCCTCCCCTCTGGATCCATGTTTGTACTGATGGGTAGGAAAATAATTATAATTTTACGCTAAAGTGTTTGCTTATTTGGACCTGTGTTCATACAATAAGAATAAAATGGTCCATTATATACAGAATATATTTTAAGGGTGGGGAATCACATGTTCTTATGTTCAAAATAGCACACAAAAAGGTACACATCACTGAGATAATGGAGGACATTTGGTTTTCTGAGAACGAACCACTATGTTGTACCCTAAACATATATATGCTCCCCTCAGGCTCAGGAGTCATATTGTTTTACCCTGTGTGCCTGTCTGACTGTCCATCACAAATAGTGCACACTCTTGTGAACGCAACTGCTACACTTTTAGTCAGATATTTTTGAAACTTTGCAGGTGTTTTGTCAAGGTTTGCAGATGTACTCGACGCTGGTTATAATTAATTTTTTCGCAATTTCAACTTAGTAATTTTTTGGCTCAACTTCTACCAACGCATATAGACATTGGGTATCTTGTGAACGCAACTCCTCCTACAATTTAAGTCAGATCTTTTTGAAAATTTGCATGTGCTTTTGTCAAGGTTTGAAGGTGTATGACGTTTGACTGTAACCCTCAGATTATTTTTCGTCACTTTTTTCGTAGTTTGAACTTAGTTTTTTTTGGCTCAATTTCTACCAAAGCACATAGACACTGGATATCTTGTGAACACAACTCCTACAAGTTTGATCAGATCTTTTTGAAACTTTGCAGGTGTTTTGTCATGGACTGAAGATGTGCATGACGGTTGGCTGTAATCCTCAGATTAATTTATCTACGATTATTTCTTTTTTCCCAAATGATGATTGTGCAGTAGTATACTGCATTGTCAGGATATCTTTGCTGGATATGTAATTGATTGTTTCCTATAAAAATCACCATTATTTCTGTTTCAAAGTAAGTAAGGTTGCAAAGATCAGGAATCGATACAATCAAGTACCACACCTGACCCAGGATACCAATGGGAAAGTGACAAACTCACAGAAGACACCACAAACGAGAGCCAAGAGGTCAGCCCTTTCCCAGCAGGTGACCACGAAGCACATATAAACAGACGCGCACAAAACATAGCAAACACCAAGTCGCGTTTATTGACATTTGGATCTTTCTGACACCAAGTGGGGGAGGGTGAGACATCTGTAGTTGTTGTTTTTTTTAAGAAAAAACAATTTTAAATTTGGTTGATGAATACCATAATTAATTTGCAATAACCCTCTCATATCTGGAGGCCTGTATAAATATGTTTAAGAGAATTCATCAGTACTATTAAACAAGGAGATTCCAACTGTGACATCAAATATGTTTTATACTATATTTAAATTATAAGTAGATCTAAGAGTTATGTAGAAAGTGAAATCGGTTTTGGATATATCATACGTCACTATCTTAAACAATTTGTGGGATAGGACAAAAGTATGATTGCAAGTTTGCAAAATATGTGATCCTTACCTGTGTGTCTTTTGTAAGGCACAAATCATCCAAGGCAAAGTTTTCCTGAAACAAACCATTTTCATGCAGAATTGTGAGGGACTTCAGTATGTCAACAGCAACAGCAGCACATAGCCTCGGTCTGACTCTCTTACTCTCCAGGATATGTTCCAGAGTGACACCCTTGTAGTGTCTTGTTGTCACAAAGCGTGACTTCTGCCACAGCGACAAAGACTGGCTTAATTCATCTGTAAATGATGGAAAGTTGTAAACAAATCTTTATCATCATCAACTATATTTTAAAAAAAACTGAAAATGCCAACCTAACTATTCATTTCTCTATAGTTACTTTGCAAGAAAACATTCAAGAGAGAGAGAACTCAGAATGAACAAGTATAACTGCAACAGCAGTAACTCTATAACAAGTGTAAGCTTTAACAAAGCGTTTGGTCTTGAGCCACTACATGTGATTTCCAACAATGTGGCATTTTGACAACTGTAGACTCAGACGAGCCTGTGCAGCCTCCTTTAAGCTTAGAAACTCCAAATGATGTTCAGTCAGTAGCTTAACACTCATAGAATATTTAAGCGACTAGCAAAGGCTATGATCAGACTGCGCGTATGCGCAGGCTGATCTGAGGCTTGCTGGTCGCACATACCACATTGTTGGAAATCTCATGTCGCGGCTCATATATAATTGTTGTTCTATGCAATACATGTTTTAAGAAAGAGGAACGTAGTCAACTTAAAGTTAGTTATTAAGACTGTAAAATACAAAACAACTTGTTGACCATTGTAATTCATTTACTCTATTCCATACAGTCAAGTCTATTGACATGACACTCTATGCATTCTTGATATAATCAAACAACAATCCCTATCCCAATATTGTGAGAAATTTGACGTTGTTGCATGCGAATGAAAAAGATACAAGACAGTTTGTGCATGCACAGAGTCTGACCAGCATCTCTACTTGCTACATGATAAATATCAGTTTTCTTACTAGCCCTACTCTCAATAGCTGAACAGGCTGGTTTGAGTATACCTACTTGCAAGCCTTGACGTCCCAATTGAATTTGTTGTAATATTAAGAAGAGTGCATTTGTGTGTGAATTGTTTGCCCCCAACTTTGAACAGTTAAGGGGAGCATATTGCTTACAGTGTGTCTTTCAATCCTTCTATTTACCATTCCTTACACTTTTTACACTTACACTATCTTTAGAAAAATGTTTGCTAAAGTCTTGATTGTGCATATGCTAGTCCTTCATAAAGGTAATAGCTTGTCAGTATATTTGTCCTGAGTTACCTCCCATTTTTGAACTATGGCTCTTTGATTAAAATAAGACAATGATCTTGTTAGCCAGATACCTCATAATGTATTCAAGCTGGAGTCTTGATAATTGGTATATATACTGATTCTAGCTTAGGAGAAGACAAACTGATATACCTTTGATTGGAATCCCTCGAGAATTACTAAAATGAGTTTTGCTCCTTTGTAGAAAGATGGATTTTAGTATAGTATATGGTGTTTGATGTGTAGAATATTTTAATAAAGGTGGTATACACCAAATATTTACAGAGTTACTACCTCTGATTCGTTTATATAAGATAGCTCTTATAGACAAGCATATGGTTGGAGGCATAGTGCCACGACCACTATTTCCAGTTTTGTCCTGTTTTTGTGTGGTGAATTATGTCCTTTCACTAATATTGCTTGGAAGAACGTTGGTCTTGATCAGATCCAAACCGGTTGACACTCACATAGTGTTCATGAATTTTTATTCAGCATACAAAAAGTTAACAGTAAGTCTCATACCTTTACTGTAAACTATAACATGTGATTGTTCTCCAGAGTCTGGGACAAATTTCTGGAAAAAATCACACAATTAAACCCGTTAAAAAGCTACATCCATGGTACATTGTACATATTGAGGGGCCACAGGTTACAATTTCCAAAAACATATTGTAATTCTTTCATTGAAGATCGGGGTTGACTTCGCAAATAGTGTAGACCCCTGATGAAATGCTGCATAATGTGACATTTTAACTGGATCTTGCCAATGTTCCTGTTTAGGAGTTTCTGGTCTTCAAAGGGTTTGTTAATTACAATTTCAGGCTTCCTTTTGTATACTATATACACACGTTTCTAGTAAATGGGTCAAATACATGTTGGAATTATAAGGTCTGGTTAAATCTACATACTTATATCAGGTTTAATATACAATCTTCAGAAATATGAAACCTGTCATGTGATAGAAACATCAAAATAGAATATTTCAAGATGCCATCAGTCATGACATCACCACTATTCGCATCACTAAACAAGCCCAAGCTAAAAGTGATGTTAGTGTATAAATACATTATGTGCTTATAAAATACAGGAGAATCCATGTTCAAATCCAAAAGTTAACATGCTGTTTGAACCTGGATTTAAATTTGAAAATGCACAAAAGGGCCCTGATCTGTTTGCATGACATAACATGGAAAGCATTGTTGACCGGAGTGAATATATCACCCTGTTTGCTTTTGTTCGTGAAAGCTTTGCAGCCAAAATGACGTTGTGACGTTCTGTACAAGTCTGTAAGCTGACACCGTTTTGTCTTTATTCAAACAAAAGTGGAGTAAATCCAAAAAAAAAGAAAAAAAGAATACGCTATCGATACACAAATCTGTGCCTTGTTAATAAGTTGAAAGAAGGGGTTAATGGAACGCTAATAATACAAAACTTCAAAAAATGATTTTGTTTTGTTTCACTTGGTTTCAAATGTGGTTTGTTAGATTTTTAATATTTTTGAAGCATATCATTAACACTTTGCTTATCTTCAACTTAGCTGCCATCTGAGGCTCTAAGTCCTGCTTATTGTTAGTATTTATTTTCAAGAAAATAACCCAATGTTCAACTTGGTGACCTAGATGACTCATTTCTTGCACACCAGATAAAGATATCTGATATTCTATCCTGGGATAGAAATTCTTAGCTGACCAAGTTATCTTATTCAGGCTGTCACGCAAGGGCTGTTCATGGGTTGTATTGGAACTCTCGCACATGGTCGTCAAGTGATGTCAATGTTCAGTCAAAGTTACAACACCATGAGACAATGCATTTCAGTGTATTCTTGGACTTCTGGAAGCTTATGTTAAAATAAACAGTCAATGGTGAGCAAGAACAAGAATCAATTATTTGTATAAGGTTCAGATAAAAAATGATTGGTCCCTCAGGATCACGGTTTGTCATCAATCAGTGAGCCTTGTGATGCCAAATAGTTATCCTCGTGATGGATTTTTCTATCCCACCCTCACACTCATGATAGATTCTTATAATCCTGTTTATCAAATATATTGGATGAAAGACCAAGTTAGAGGATAATCTGTTTTTGTTTTCAGTGTTTATTTTTATCAATAATCATGATCATTGAAGGAGTTGGTACTGTTTAAAAATTTACAGCAAAAGTAAGTTTTAACAAAAGGTTTTGAAAAAAAACTGAAGTTTCTTTGTACTTTTTTAAACATATTTCATCACTGCATGTATATCTCAGCTTTATGTTCTGGGAAACATGACCATATTTGGCTGCATGCTTTCAGTCATTATCTGAATTCAGTAGGGTTCCTCAAAATTTGTTTTATTTGGTTATGTAATTGTAAATAAGAACACAATTTTCATGTTTACAGTGGTAATAAAACACAAAGAAATTAAAAAAAAACATGTTGACACAGGTCAAAGGAATATTTATGTGTGTAAATTTAAAAATTTGACCCTTATTTTCAAATTTTTGTGCCTTAATAGTGGGTTATAAAAATGTGCATTTGGCTGGTACTGCATATTGTTAGCGTTTTATTAGCCTATTTGAATACTGTGTTTCATTACCATATTGTAAGCGTTTCATTTCCGTTTTGTAAAGTGTATTGTTGTGTTTTGTTTAGTGCTGTGTTAGCTCATTTGCATACACGTGTATGCACTGATAATACGCAAATAAAACACAGCGTCCCATTAGTGTGTGGCTTCTATGTTTTGTTCCCTTCTTTTAATATCATCAAGGAGATATTCAATGTAAGAAAATCGGCTGTTTTATTGGTTTCCCAAAATGAAAAAAAACACACACACAGTGAAATGATACACTGTATGGTTTATAAATGCTACGTGTATGATTTGCAAATAACTTAAGCGTATTTTTACACATACAAACGAGTTTACCATATGCTTTAACCATATGTTAACAAGACGCTTTAAAAATGCGTTACCAATACACACATCTATTCTCTTGAATTGTGTAAACATGTTTTTGAATTCCTTTGCTGTTATTACCACTACCTAATGTTATAGATCTGTTTGAATTTTGAAGAATACTGCAGTATTCATATACATGTAATGGCTGAAAGAATGCTATCAAATATATGTTTTGTTGGTTCCATAATTACAAATATATGCATGCAGTGAGTGTAATTCAAACAATGGAACTGCAATTTATTTATGACAAAATATTTTTTCAATAACTTAATTTTGTTGGAAATGTTTAAAAAAATCAATTCCATCAATGAAGCTAAAAACTGAAAGGATGCTTATTCATATTTATTCAACAAGATAATCACTGAAAACACAAAAATCGTCATGACACTCAAAAGCTATTCCTCTAGTATTTGAAATAACAGGAAATGAGTAATTTAGGTCACTATGTGTAACTCTGGGAAATGTTCTTAAACCATATACTAATGATACGCTTTACAAGATAGCTACCTAGCAGCTAGGTATGTTAAGTCATACGCTATCGATACGTTTCAAAATTGATCAAATTCTAACGAACTACAAATGCTAGACTTGTTTAAAAACTAAGTGAAACCATGCTTAAATCATAATTCTTCCATGTAGCGTATTGTTAGCGTTGCATTAAGTGCGTTGTTTCCATACGCTTCTTTTTGTTTGGGTTATCAGCGTTTTAGGTGCAAGTTTGACTGGAATGAGGTAAAAATACAAAATGTGAAAATTTTGGCAACTATTAATTTGTTATAAGGTAGGGTCAACTGATCAATGAGTGGCACCATTATTGGAACCTTTCTTTCTAGGTACATCTGGAAACTGCTATCAATTGCAGTCGATATTTCTTGCAAAATGACAATTTTCTGCATATAAATTACAATGTGCGTAATGGTCTCAACTGCCTTTGTCGTCGTTGTCAATATGGATTACAATGGAGCTATGTTATTATTTCCTTAAAACCTTTTCATTCTGATGGTATGTTGTTGGAATAAGTATGGAATCGTCCAGTTTGTATTTTAAGGCATCACAGGTAGAAAATACTAAATTATAAAGAGGATCTTACATGTGTGCTCATGTTTTATTGAATTTATTGAACGAGTTGGGGAAAAGCGATAAATTGCGAGGCTCACCGAGCTTTTTATTGCTCGCTCTTTCGCAACGAGTTTGATAAATTCAATAATACTGGAGCACAAATGTTAGATTCTATCTCTCATATGACATTAAGATTACTTCGAAGTCTCATTCTGCTGTAAAAACGTTATAATTTTGTCATTATGTATGTAACGTTGTTGTGGACGCCATGAAGAAATGCCACATTGAGCTTCCCTGTTTGCCAAAGTTCCTATTTGCAGGTACCAATAAAAGGGTATCTTGATGCCATTTAATAGTAGACTATCATCTATGTGTGCTGTATTTCTTGGTCATTTTGTCTCAATTCTTGTCTATAATTATAACCTCGATTTCCTCTGTTTTATAATTACCTTTGCTCCCATGATAGCAGACAAGGTGTACAAGAATGGATTCAAGGCAGAATTGATAGGCAACACTATTACTGCCGTCCACGCATAAACATCACTTGGTATCACATGACCTGAGAGGGCCATGGCACCTTGATAAATAGAATACAAAGTATGTCTGATTAGATGCAAGACAATCCCAAAGTTAAAATCTCAAGCGACTAGCAAAGGCTCTGATCAGTCTGCGTGTATACGCAGGCTGATCTGAGGCTTTGCTGGTTGCACATATTATATTGTTGGAAATCTCATGCAACGGCGGAAATCATTAGAAAGCTGTTAGAGTCATGCACTTAATGCCACTGTAGGCTTATAAAACAACACATTTTAATTTGTGTCACAATTTATTTATATCGTTTATAAATACATTTATCAGAATATTGAGGTAATAATACTATGTTTTTATTCAAGTGATTTCAAATGGTCCCATTCAGCTGTATTGGCCCAAGGCAAGATAACAGCTGACCACAGGCCTGTTACTGGGACAATACAACACAAAATCACTTGAACAATGACATTTTTATTCATTTATTACTTAATATATGGGACTTTTACAGGCAAATGTGTCTTTGTCACACTGATTTGACCTCAGTTTAATAGAGACCAATACTGCTGTACTCGACTCAGTCAATATTGATTGAACATCGATATATACAGAAATCAGTCAATATTGAGCGACCTTCGATAAATACAGAAATCAGTCAATATTGATTGACCTTCGATCAATACAGAAATCAGTCAATATTGATTGATCTTTGATAAATACAGAAATCAGTCAATATTGATTGACCTTCCATAAATACAGAAATCTGTCAATATTGATTGACCTTCCATCAATACAGAAATCAGGCAATATTGATTGACCTTCCATCAATACAGAAATCAAATTGATTGACCTTCAATCAATACAGAAATCAGTCAATATTGATTGACCTTCTATCAATACAGAAATCAGTCAATATTGATTGACCTTCGATTAATTCAGAAATCAGTCAATATTGATTGACTTCAATCATTGCAGAAATCGGTCAATATTGATTGACCTTCCATCAATACAGAAATCAGTCGATATTGATTGACCTTCCATCAATACAGAAATCAAATTGATTGACCTTCAATCAATACAGAAATCAGTCAATATTGATTGACCTTCGATCAATACAGAAATCAGTCAATATTGATTGACCTTCGATTAATACAGAAATCAGTCAATATTGATTGACCTTCAATCATTGCAGAAATCGGTCAATATTGATTGACCTTCAATCATTGCAGAAATCAGTCAATATTGATTGACCTTCGATCAATACAGAAATGCATGCAGTGTAGTCAGTATAGAGGATCTTACATGAGTGCTCATGTATTATTGAATTTATTAAACGAGTTGGGGAAAAGAGATAAAATGCGAGGCTTGCCTCGCATTTTATCTCTTTTCCGCAACAAGTTTAATTAATTCAATAATACACGAGCACGAATGTTAGATTCTATTTATCATATGACATTGAGATCACTTTGAAGTCTCATTTCTGGAGTAAAAACGTCAAAATTTGTTATTATGTATGCAACGTTGTTATGGACGTCATAACAATTCCCTTAAATCTATAAACCATTAGTGGTTTATCGATTGTATTGCATGGTGTTATTTGACTCTTAGACGCAACGTCATATGATAATAATAATATATATGAGCCGCGACATGAGATTTCCAACAATGTGGTATGTGCGACAAGCAAAGGCTCTGATCAGCCTGCGCAAACTCGCAGTCTGATCAGAACCTTTGCTTGTCAACTGAATATTTTATGAGTGTTAAGCTACTGATCAAACATCATTTGGAGTTTCTAAGCTAAAAAGGTGGCTGCACAGGCTGGTCTGAATCTACACACGTCAAAATGGCACGTTGTTGGAAATCACATGTTGCGGCTCATTATTTTAATTCCCATATAGCAACCACAAAATAGATAATAGAGTTAAATATTGACAGTTGTGGTCTGTTTAGAACAGTAGTACAGACCCACTCTCGGCCTGTAAAATATGATGTACAAAGCAAATAAAAAAATTAATCGTCTAAATTTTGGACTCGCCTGACAAAACTTTTTTGATCCAGGCATGATGATTGTATATCGGATAAGAGAATTATTTGACCATACAAGAGGAATAATATCTGCTCATATTGGAGCATAAACGAATCTTTAAGATAGGGAAACATGAGTTGCATACCATCCACCAAAAAAATTGCACTTTTATATAAAATCGATCGCACATCGACTAAGGGACCTTTCATACATCACATACATCACAAAATTGATGCATCCTAGTCAACAATTTTTCAGTCACGTCGTAACAGGTCTTCCTGGGTTGAATCAGTACTAAGCAGCAGATAAAGTGTCTTTCTCAAGGACACAACACAGTGACTCCGCCAGCAGTGAGTCACAAACTCGCAACCCTTCGAACCACAGTCTGACGCTCTTTCAAATTAGTCACTGCTCTAATGTGGGAGAATCTAAAGGATCAAATGACATGGTATATTTTCTCAATTTTTATATTTCATTTTTATCTCTGGTATGACATATATACTGAAAATGTGTTGTCTTGAAATATTTATCAAAAAATAACATACGAAAGCCAATATCTTATGACTTAACTAATTAATATTTATTCGATATAAAACAAATAGTTATATGAAATTGTACAATTTATTTGTTACACATTTAGTTATCACTAAAAGGGCTACAATATATGTGAGTTTGTGTCATTCATTTCAATGTTATCTTTAGTTGTCTTTAAATTAAACTAATATGCACCTTGAAGAAACTGAACTTGTCTTACTAATATTAAAAATAAGTGAGAATGATCAGGATATGCCATAATTACAGTCCACAGGCCAACCATGGCATCCCGAGGAAAATACACAAAACACTGACAGCAAGAATAAAATTAAAGTAAAGCATCCAGCTCTATTTTTCTCAGCAGATGATTGCAACATTAGAAAGGGCATTAACCCTTTAAGCGCCAATCACAACTGCAGCAGACGACAAATTTTGCGACATCTTTCCTAATTTTCGAAAAAAATAAAGTATGATATTTCATGAGAATCGTCTACCAGCAGACGATTCTCATGAAATATCATGCCTTATTTGTTATTTTTGGAAAAGCAGCAAAATTGAAATGGTCGTCTGCTACAAATTATAGGTGGCGTTTTATGGGTTAAGGGCTACATTTTAAAACAAGGACAAAACACAAAAACGTGTGACAATAAAAAATTGGATAAATATTACTGCAGACAGCAGCTGAGGCAACAAAAGGGAGGGTGCTTAAGTAATTGAGCCGCGACATGTGATTTCCAACAACATGGAATTTTGACAATTGTAGACTCAGACGAGCCTGTGCAGCCTCCTTTTAAGTTTAGAAACTCCAAATGAATTTCAGTCAGTGTCTTAAACGTCATAGAATATTCAAGCGACAGGCAAGAGCTCTGAACAGACTGCGCGTATGCCTGGCTGGTCTGAGCCTTTGCTGGTCTCTTATACCACATTTTTGGAAATCTCATGTCCCTGCTCAATATTATGTGTTTACCCTTATAATTATAGTCGCTTACCATTTGCTGCTGATGCCATATTAATATTTTGTATCTTTTAGTTCCATAATAAGGCTAAAGTTTCAAGTGAATTGACTGTTAGACTCATTTCCACTATAACTTTTGGGAAAAAAAACCCATAAACTCTGTCATTTGTTGTACGCATGTTCAGCGTTTAAAGGGCTTAAAGCTGCATACTCTGTAACTATGAACATTTTTCGAAAAAAATTATTTTCTTTTTAAATCACTTGTAAAAGTAGAATTAAGCTATGTTTTCACAATAAAAATGTTCAATACAGCTGAAAACTGCACGGAAAAGTGAATTTTCTTATCAAATAGGTGTGTTTTTCTCTCGTTGGTAATTATTTGCGTCCCTCCAATAATTCTAGACCGTTGAATTATAGTGATAACTTGTTAAGATTTACGAAAAGGGTAAAATGTTTACCTGAATTTGAGTATTTTTACTGCGTTCTTGAAAAATAAAAACATTATTTTGAAAATTAGAAGATCAAAAGTTACAGACTATGCAGCTTTAATATCAAAATAACCAAGTGTGAATAAACTAGCGTATTACAGCACAAAAAGTGCAAACCAGCTTGCACATTTAAACAATCTGACCAGCAATCTTGTTGCTTTAAGTTTCTTAAAAGTAGAATTTCTGTACATGCTACATGTACATACCAATTTTCAAGATTTAAACATTTTTCTGTAGCTGATCATGTGGGTTTGAACCCTACCAGAACCCAAACTCCAGAGACAGGTTTTATCTCAACGACACTCAATAACACACATACGAGCCTTCACGAGCTACTTATGCTCTTACCTAGTATTCCAATAGGAAACCAACACAAGAAATCTGTTGACACGACTAACAAAAGGTTTCTGGCAATCTTCAGGTCGTTTGTGCGTGTACTGCGTTTACCAGCTATTGTCTTCTTGGATAAGCGTATCTCATTATAAATCATGTACTGTCCAAGTGCAATAAGAAGAAAAGTGATTGAGTTGAAACCAATAAATAAACCAACCGCATATTGCCATCCTGGTGGTTTATCTCGAGTCAGTGGCAGGGCAAGACAGACACCAGATTTAGAATAAAAGGATTCTTTGAAGTAGGACGTATAAAGTATTGGTAGGATTGAAATAATGAATACAGCAATCCACACACCAGTTACAAGAATCCATGCCAATTTCTGTCTGATACGAATCTGACCAAAAGGAAACTTGATTACAAAAATTCGATCAAGGGTTATTAAGCACATGAGCAGAACAGAACATTCACTTGACATAGCAGATAGTATACCAGCAAGTTTACACCATATACTGGCTTTCCATTCTTCACTCTCATAAATATATTTACCTCGAAAATGTACATCTGCACTGGCAATAATAATGAGGTAAATACCCATCAAGAAATCCGATAAGGCAAGGTTAGACACAAATATACCATAGCTCATTCTAAGTCTCTTTTTATCGTATACCACCCTATAGATTAGTGACAAACAGTTACCAAAGAGTGCAAATAGACCTATTATCCATATCAAAACTCTCAGAATTTCATTTCGCATTAGATCTTTACATGAAGAAAACTCATCTTTCTGTGGAAAACAGTTACTTTCTGGTAGAAAGTCGGGTTTAATGCAACAGAATTTGTAAGCATCAGTTATAACTGTATCTACATATTCTATTCCGGCAAACATGTCTTCAGAAAATGACACTATTTCACTATCAAAGGAAAGTATATCAACAGATAACTTTTCAAACACATTGTTGTCAAGCAAAAATACAAGGCTCCTGTCAATAGTAAGCTTTTTCAAATCAAGAGATGAAAATGCTGCTCTCTTTATATGCTGTATTTTCAGATCTGTAAGATTCAAATAAGACATTGCATGAAGACCGCTAAAAGCATTAGATTCAATATACATCAGTTCAGTATTACCATCTAGTCTCAAAACTTGTAATCTCACCTGGTTGATGAAGGTTTCAAAAGCAATAGTTTCAATGTGATTATAGCTAATGTCCAAAACAATCAAATTTTTCATATTTGCCAAGAATTTATTGGAAATGTTGAAGATTCGACAGGCTGACAGATTAAGATGCGCTAAGTTGTGAGCATTATGATCATCAATGTTTAGGTGCATATATAAAAGTGGATTTTGACTCATGTCAAGCAGACGTGTGTTGGGAGAAATTGAAAGTTCTGATCTATTATGTAGATATCTGTGAGTGCAGTCAACTATATATCCTTCACAAATACAATCTTCTGGACACCTGGAAGATAAATTTAAGATGATATATCCACTAAAATGAGCATATTATCTGACACAAATAATCAAAGAAGTATTTTATATCATGAACCTAACCATTAATTAGAATATTAGTGATGTGATTTTGCTGAAATGAAATGCATTAACCCATAAAGCGTCATCAATAATTTGCAGCAGACAACAATTTCAAATTTTGCCACTTTTTCAAAAATAACAAATAAGGTATGGTAAATGCTGATAGACGATTCTCATGAAAAATTATTCCTTATTTCTTTCGAAAATTATGAAAAATAATATAGGGATCACACATGTTTTTTCATGCATTAACATTTGCCGGGTCCCGAGGAAGCTGTTTGACCATGAGGCCTTTAGGCCGAGTGTTTAAACATCGTCCGAGGGACCCGGCAAGTGTTAATGCAATGAAACAAACATGTGTGATCGTTATTCTTGCATGTTTACCTGATTTCAGCATAATCCGCGCTGAAAACAACGCTTAAACATTAAATATCCCTTTTCTTACACTTGATTTCTCAAAACAAAATGGCGTCAGCGTCAAACTTTCGAACGTCATTATGTCGCCACAACGTCATAAACACGCGTGCAACGTTTTCGTGAACGAAAGCATCGGCGAAATGACCAGTCACGACCGCAACGCTTTCCAGTGTAACGTCATGCATGCAAATCAGGCCCCAGT
Source organism: Loripinus fragilis (assembly GCA_964019695.1). Taxonomy (NCBI): domain Eukaryota; kingdom Metazoa; phylum Mollusca; class Bivalvia; order Lucinida; family Lucinidae; genus Loripinus; species Loripinus fragilis. The sequence goes on from OZ026518.1 coordinate 34,747,791, forward strand.
ATAGGCTTTTTCAAGTAAAAGCCATGTTCAAACAGCGCGTGAATCTCATGATTTGAACATGGATTTTGCGGCTTCAAACAGCTTCGCGTAACGAATTCACATGCAAGAATGCAAAATTTGTCGTCTGCTGCAGTCGTGGTTGGCGCTTTAAGGGTTAAGCCCTTTTTGTTTAGAAAAATGCACATTTTACAATATAAATTTGAATATTGATAGTACAAAAATAGAAAAAAATGCTAATTCACAATCAAACTGTAGATACAGCAACAAGGAGAAATTTATCACATGAAAATACAGAATGTGATCATACAGGATAAGAGATATTAACAGAGACCCAATCATCATTGAAATATTGTCAGAGTTAAAATGTTGATGCATTCGAATAAAAGATCTCTCTGTCATTACTTTCACATAAGGACCTCTGACACTTTGACAAATATCTGCCTATATTTCAGATGCTTCCCCAAATTTCCCTATGCTCAAGATATACCTGACATCATTTTGAATAGGACGCTTAATGTATTAGGAACGAATTAAGGTTATAATAAGACAGGCAGATCCCTACGACAAAACAGGAGACACTACCAAAGAGGGTAGGGGTTGCAAAATTTGACTTCACCAAAACATTTAGAAATCAATTGTTTTTCACGTGTAAGGATATTATATCATCAATACTCAATTACAAATTACAGTGAACGTATTTTAAGTCCAAAATCCTGAGCATTTTAATTAGTATTTTTGTTGTTGTTTTTCTATCTGATTTGTTAAGAAATATGAAGTGCAACTATAGTCCATATTCAACCTTAATGACAATGTATTTACCTGGTGCAATATTATGCAGCAATGTACTTTAACCATTCAGCCATGCGTAAAGTACACCTAGTCAATGGCCATGTAGTTTATGTGTATTGGATAGATACAGTATATGTGCAAAATAATCTACCAACTGAATTAAGTAAAATGACAATTTTCATTATCTAAAGAAAATTATCTTAAAACGTTGTAATATTCCATAACTAATGGGTTATGCAAAGGAAGCTCACTTGTACTAATTATTTCATTATACTGGAAAAAACGATTGTTAAGAGAGCACACCAAAATTCCAAATGCTTACTTTCGGGCTCGCTCAGACATCACATTTTGGGCTGTGGGATATCATTCCCCTGAGTTCCAACTAGCTTTTCACATATATTATATAAAATACGAGAACAGACTTTAGTGCAAAAGGATTAGTTTGGACTCGGGGGGAGGGGGGGGGGGGAATTATGTTTTAAAATTACTTTTTCTATTTCTTATATTTATAATACAAAAAGTGACCATTTTAGCCCAAAAATAAAGCAGTACATTTATGAAAATAGGAAATCAAATTCAAAATCATAAAATAGAGACCAACAGAGACCTTATATATGAAGATGGAAGCAATCGATCGACTTTAATTTTTATTAAAATTATAGGCAAAGATACATTGTGATTACCATTACCACCGTCAGACGTCCTTTAGCTATGTCCTTGACATTTTTATCAAGAAGGAAAATTCTATGATCTTCGCATAATAACGATGAGACCATCATATAGTGCTTAAAATTTTGGGTTAATTTAACCTAGTAAGTGCTTTCGTCTAAAGTGATAGAGAAAGAGTATCATAATAGCCTTTTTTCTTTAACTCTGACAATCTGTGAGTTGTGAGACATTTTCTCTGTTTCATCATAGTGCGTTAATTTGAGTGTATTATTTCTCCATGATGATACATTGCAATAGTTAGGAATACTCCATGCAAGCTTAACATTTTTGTGCTTCCATAACGGCAGAATCTAGGGAGGAGATTTGGTACCAGTAAAATAAATGCATTTAAGCCCCAAGTGGCTTTGGCTGATGTCTGTTCTAAGGCGATGGTTCTGTTGGTGTTAATTCGATTTTGATTGTTACTCCCATTGTGGGATTCTGTAATCGCTCTATGTTTTGTTGTGCGTTACTTTGTGTCCATTCTAGTTTTGCCATCATCATGATATGGAAGAGAGAGCTGGTTGCTTTGTTTTGTTTGTCTTTCCGGTATCTCATGATTGTTTTGTGGCTCTTCCTCACAGTGCCACAGGTTTATCTGCAGTTTGAGGTTGTGGTATTTCCTGATCATACTCACCTATTATTTTAACAGTTTCTTTATTATCAAGTTTTTTATATGAATAATATGATAGATAATACCACAATAATAGACCATATTATATCTATGAGTATGTCAGAGGTAATATAGATCTACACTATTTTAAAAGAAGGTATACAATTTTGAAAAAAGGTTTTGTTATGGTGCATTTACTAACTCAAATTTAGTATTTATACAATTATCATATGATTATTGAGATAATTAAACCTACTGAAATCTACACATTCTTTCATCATCTCCAAAAGGACAATGCAGGTAGCCATCACATAGGAACTTTTGAGAAAGACAAACATTTGATTGAAGGCATCTGTATTGGTTTTGACAATGTCTTTTACCTGCAATAATAGAAACCAATCGTCATGTCAGGCTGATGATAAATATGTTGTCAATTTGCCTTCACTAAAGTTTCAAAAGTGTTTGTTACAGAAATCAGCCTAAATATAGATCAATTTAAAACATTTACGCCAAATGAAATTTCTCACTCTTATCAATTGGACTAATCAATTTCCATTTTAAGGGTTGTGGGTGGCATTTTATATTTTCATTCAAATTTAAATAGAAAATTCTGTGAGCAAACAGTGGAGGCCCGACCAGACATCGCATTTTGCAGTGTCTCATCTGTTTTGGCACTGTTTGCTAATGTCCCATAAAAGGGATGATCGGCTTATATGGGTAAACAACTGAAGTTAGTTTAAACTTTATTTCTATAAATGATACAAGTGTTACAATAAAAACATATACTCAAACAATAAAGTTATGTCCGCTTGACGTTTATGTCTGCCAGTTCCAAATGTATAAATGCATTCCATTCCAATTTTCATATTACCAACTGTGATTATTTATAAACATTTTGCACCTAAGAGAAATTAATTTGATGATCAGTAGAGCCGTCGACAAAGCAGCGAACACGAGTACCCTTAAAATCAAAAGTCACATCAATAGCATGTGTGTCCGTCATAATCCCGAACCGTTCAGTCGCATTTAAACATTACTGCGCAAACTCTATAGTAAGATGTCATGCTTGCTAGCTGTTTGCATTGCTTTTAAGACCACAACCATAATCTGTAACATACTCTGACGTCACAAAACATCGATCACAAGCGTGTGAGATAACAGCAGAAAATTCATTTTTGGCCCAGCTTTTTGATAGTCAACAGAATCGGACAAATTTGATTTTTTTTCTTCATCACAAGCATTTGAACATTAATTAAGACTAATCAGCATCAGCACAATTGATAATGAAAGTTTTCTGATGATTTTGCAGTAAGGGGTGGGGTATAAAACACAGATTTAATAAATCTTTGATGCCCGACATCAGCCATAGTTTTTGTTGTTCATCCTTTGTGTAATTGTTGTTATGAACAACACAACATATTAAAACAAAAACAGTCTCAAAATGGTGTTAGGTTAAGGAGATTTGGAAGTTCCTAAATTGTTATTTGTTTAATTCAAAGGGAGGCAATTTCAGTCAATTTCGTAAATTTAAGGTTTTGAATTGCAATTTCGCTCGTTCAATAAGAAGACTTAGGATTTTTTAGATGTTTTTTCATCGTCGGACGTTTCTGGTCACCATTTAACGTAAAACGTGTCACTTTTCGATGATTAATTTCCTGATGATTATGGAAAAAGCTGTGTGCACATTAGGTTCAGTAACCGTTAAAGATAAGAAGATAAAATCAAATGACTACCAATTTTTGTGTGTCCTACGTTTGATAAACATGTTGGTTTTATTTTTGTTGTGACATCTTAACTGGATCGAAAGATACAGTACTATGAAAATCGGACGTTTTTTTTGTTTGAGTATATAACAATGTAAAGGATCAGACAACAACTGAAGTTAATACAAGGATGATGAAATTCGTCATTTGTCTACTCTACTTGTTCTATGCTGATATCTTCAAATAGTATTTTCCTTTAAATCCAACACATATTGTTATTTCTACCTACTTAATTAATTGCATGTTACAATTTTTCTCGTGACACATAGAATCAAATATACATTTTATATAATAAATAGATCAGAGAAGTTTTGCTATGATCAATTCAATATGTATACCTTATAACAATGTTTTATCCCTTTGTATTCTTGAAATTCCTAAAGGGGTTCTTTGGCAAACAGTGAAGACCCAGATAAAATGCAGCAAAATGTGGCATTTTATCAGTGCATTCACCATTTGCTAAGATAAATACTATCTCCAGGTACTGAAGTACACACTTAGTTTAGCCGTGACATGTGATTTCCAACATTGTGGTATTTTGACATGAATAGACTCAAACGAGCATTTGCAGCCTCCTTTTGAGCTTAGAAACTCCAAATGCTTTAAGTCAGTAGCTTAACAGTCATAGAATATCAAGCGACTATCAAACGTTCTGATCAGACTGCACATATGCGCAGGCTGGTCTGATTCTTTGCTGGTCACACATACCACAATGTTAGAAATCTCATGTCACGGCTATTATTGCTGACATTTCTACCTGTGACCCCATAAAATATATAATGGACAATCCCATCCCTATTCCATTTATCTGTATGGGAAAATCCATCAGAATACAAGGGGTTAATGAAGATTTAGATTTTTGCAACCATTCAAAATGATTTACCGCAGTGTCTTTCATCTTCACCAAACATACACTGTGCTGTTCCATCACAAACAAATCTTTCAGCTAAGCAAAAACTATTTGGACACTTAAAATAGCCAGGAGGACAAAGCCATGACTCTACAATTCAAAATCAAAAATAATTTAACTCTTGTACTACTGTATAAAATTGGTGACAATGCAAGAAAACCTGTTTTAATGCAAAAGCAAAGGCGTATCTCTGCAGTATGGCCTGATCAGTGCCTTTGCTGTTGTTTTTCTTTGTACAGTGTCATAGCTACACTTGTTGCAGGCAAAGTTTCAATATTAAATCTAATCTGGAAATTTTCGCAAAAATTTTATTTTCGCGAATAGCGGTAAAAGACATATTTGCGACGTTAAAAATTCGAGACTTAGGCATGATTTAAGAAATAGATTCACGCTCGCAGTGATTTGTTGCTTAATATATCACTGGCTGGAGGTCAGTCGTTAAAGTGAATAAATCATGAGTACGAAGCACGAATAATTTATCCACTTACGACTGACCGACAGACAGTGATATATTAAGCAACAAATCACTGTCAGTACGAATTTATTTCGATTCTAACACATAAAAAGATTAAAAATACGAACGAATCCTTCATAGTCTATAACGATTCCACCATCTTAAACAGACTGTCAGAGTTTCCCGCAATTCTTGTTCAGACTGAAATGCGTATTTTTACGTACATTTTGAACGTCAAGTAGTTGTGGAAACGACGTTACGCCGTCTATTGTGATAGATGACGTCATGGAAATCAAACTGGCAACTCAATGACGTCACGTTGGTCCGTGCCCAGTCCGTGCAGTGATTTACCAACCAATAAATCACTGAGTTTAACCATTGGCTATATAGGCGAGGTGTGTTAGAATTACCTATATTAGTAAACGACAGAGTGATTTCACCATTTCGCGAGGATTTATTTTCACGAAACTTCGCATATGCGAAGTTTCGCGAATATAAAACCCTCGCAAAAATTTCCGAATTTACAGTATACAGATCACACGTTATTTTTTATATATACATTAACATTTTCTAGGTCTCAACGAAGCTGTCTGAATACGAGACCTCTAGGCTTAGTATCAAAATCTGAGAGACCTGGCAAGTGATAATGCAATGAAAAAAAATGTGTGATCGTTATTTTCATATTTTCAACTGTGACATGAGAACACCAATAACATTACTTTGTGTCATGAGAGTTGTCCTGTCTACATGAAGTAAGCTTTGGCCCTTAATTACCCACTGAGCACACAGGAGAGACTCTGATCAGACTGGGTAGATGCGAGGCTTATCTGAGTCTTCGCTGGGCCTAAACTCACTTAGATAGTTTTGTCATGTCATCGCTTTTTTTTACCTGGTTACGACCATAATTGCACGGAAAACGCCGCTAGAACATTAAAATACCCATTTTCTTGCACTGGATTTCTCTAAACAAAATAACGTCTGCTGTAAACTTTCGAACCTCATAACGTCATCACACTATATTAACCACACACAATGTTTTTGCAAACAAAAGCATCAGCAAAATGATCAGTCTGTGCCTAGACGCTTTCCATATAATGTCATGCAAACAACTCAGGGCTCATTTTAAATATTGTCAAGTTAAAACCCATGTTCAAAAAGCACGTCAATCTCATGATTTGAACACCCGTTTTAGTTCATTTGACAATGCCATCAAACAGCTATGCTCATAGATATTTATGCATGCAGACTGGTTTGAATATTAAATGCTAGGAAATTCCAAAGACAGTAATATGATAAAATAATATGCCTCACCACCCTTCAAGCCAATTGAATACATTGGTCTAGATATACGATTTTGGTTTTATTTTATATGCACAAAAGACTCGTTTATCAGCTACCTCTCATATTAACTGCATTGTTGTACGTTGCCTGATGAACGTTGTATATCTTACCGCATGTGCCTTAATCAGGCCATGATGACGTTGCACTATTTGAATGACGTCGCTAATGATGCTGAAGCAACATAAAGATTGAAAAATACGTCATAATTGCTAGTTTGTAGAGTGAAACAATTGGTAAACTGATGAATAGAATACCAGGTTTGCGTCTTTTGATATCAAGTTTACCAGGCAACGATGGTTCACACAAACCTGTGCATTTTATTAGCCTTATGAGAGTTATCACTATTCACTTCTCAAAGTATGATAGCAGATGTTAAGTCAAATCAAAACCTATGTATCTTGCTTCATTGATTTGCTGTTCTGATTGTGTGTCCTTTCAACTGTTACAATCATCTCCCTAAGGAAGAGGTGCTGGTTGTGTTCTTGCTTCTATTTGTATGTCTTATAAGAATCTATCATGAGTGTGGTGTAGGATAGAAAAATCCATCCCGAGGATCACCGTTTTGCATCACAAAGCTTGCTGTGATCAGGAGAGACAGATTTTTCTATCCTACCCTCACACGAGTAATATATTCTTTTTCTTGCTCACCTATGTTTTTATTTTAAAATAAGCTTCAGGAAGTCCCTGATAACGCTAAGATGAAATTTCACATGATGACGTCACGTTAACATAACAATGACGTCACTTGACGACCATGTGGGTAAGTTCTGGCACAACCAATGTATGAAGCCCTCACGTGACAGCCAGGGTAAGATAGCATGGGCAAGAATTATTTTTCTGTGTTCTTGTGTCTCTTCCTAACAGTACCATGGCTTGGTGTGTTATATATGATTGCAGCATTTCTTGGTTATTCTCAATTGTTTTTGCTGTGTCTTTGTCTTTTCTTGCCAGTGGCAATTTTTTCTGCCGATAACATTTGCAAACAGTTTAGACCCAGAACAGGACCAACAAAATGTTGTTCCTCATCTGGTTCCAAAATGTTTAACACTCTAACAGTGTTCCTGAAAGAATTTTTTGAGAAAGAAAATGAAAAAAAGATCAGAAGACGCCAAAATGTATGAAAAGTTTTGCCAAGCATGCAAAGAGTTAAAAATATCAAGGAAGACAGTGAAACTTATGATCAGAAAGCTGGTCTGAGTCTTCGCTGGGTGCAAATTGCATTTTGGTTTTGTATCAAATTATTTCATACCACAATCTTGTAGGTGTTCCAATGAGCGACATCCTACTATATGCTTGTACTGATCCAGGTCATACAGACATCTGTTCTCTTGGAATGTTGTTAAACCATTGCCACATGCGATGCCTACATCAAGAGGTACAAATTCTAAAATGTAAACATTGAAGAATATCATGTAAATTAAACATACAAGACTATATCATTTGATTGAATTCTTAGTTCAGATGATTGGAGTTCTTGCTTTTACATCTGTTCTTCAAATACACTCCACCAGATTAACAGGTTAATTCATTGTAAAGTTCCAACATGGTTTGTTAGTGTTCCTTACAAATCCCTGAAAACTGATAATGTTTATATCAAACTATTTGAAAATTGCCCCAGCAAATGTCGCTATTCATTATCAAACAGTCAATGGTTCTATCGCTGGTACCTTTTTGACAATAACGCCAATGTCTGGCATTTTTAGTAAGCACAAAATGACAATCTTGTCCATGTTGTTATGATAAAACTTGATAAAAGGTGGATATATAATCATATTAAAGTTGTTTTTCAAAGTCAATCACTTCATGAATAATGAAAGTAATATATACTGTCGAATCTCGTAAATTTGAAGCCCTAAGGACTAGTTGTTTTATTTTGAAGAATTAAAAGGCCAAAATATATGGAGTTAGACATCTAATTATATAACCCCTAAATTGATTATTATAAGTGTTTCCTATCTTGCATACGTTTTTGGTGCATAAAAGAAACGGTTCAGGGAGACGTATCTTTTACGTACCAAAACAATAGTTTTTATAGACAAATACTCAAATAGTTTATAATTAGGTCATCTTATCTGAATTCAGTGTGTCCAAACTTTCTTTCAAATAAGCAAGTATTTCGAAAAATTGGCATCTAATTTTTGAGTTTTTACTGTATAATGATTTGTTATAGCTGTTACAGGAAAGTACCTGAGTAGCAGGATATTGGATTCAACTTCAACAGCATCTCATCAACACTGAATGTATGATCCTGTTTCAAGTTAACTGATTTTATGTGCCAATAGGCAGAATCATGTTCTATTTCAAAATGATATGATTCATTGTAGAAGGCTGTACTGTGCTCATCTTCACATAAACCAACATATCTGTATAGAAAACCAAAACATGACTAAATAAATGTTAGCAACAATTTGCTCAAAAATAAGGCAGACAATGAGATAATAGTATTTACTATATGACATCGTGTCTAGGAGTGATACAACACAATTCATCATACGACCTCGCGTCTGGGAATGAAATAACACTATGCAATAAAATGGATAAGCCACTGGTGGTTTACAGATTTTCGGGAACATGTAACGTTATGAAATGACGCCAATAGCAACGTCGCGTATTCATGGCAAAATCTATATGTTTGCCCACCAAATCTTGGGATTACATTTTTAAAGTCATGTGATATATAGAATCTGAAATTCGTGTTCATGTATTATCCCATTGGTATCCTGGGTCAGGTGTGGTACTTGATTGTATCAATTTCTGATCTTTGCACCCTTACTTACTCTTATCAAACCCGTTGCAAGAAAGTGATAAAATGCTCAGCAAGCCTCGCATTTTTTTTTACTTTTCCTCAACTCGTTGAATAAAATCAATAAAATGTGATCACTTATGTAAGATCCTCAAAAATGATAAACCACTTAGCGCTGGTTTACATAATAACATATCGTTAAGCAATGATGATCATAAAAACGTCGTGTATAAATGGCAAAATTGTGCTTTGCACGCCAAACAACGTGATTTTAAAATAAAATTGTGACATAAAATGAATAGAATCTTATATTTGCACTCCTGTATTATTGAATTTATTAAACTGGCTATAAAAATTCTTAGAAAACATCATAATTCATGTAAGATCCTCTATGTATGGCATATGCTTGAAACAAATCATTAAGTTTGCATGTCCATCTATCTACAAGAGCTAGGGGCCAAATATTTGATCTGAGCCTTTATCTACTCTTCTTTAGCAGTAAATGCTTGGTGAGGCTGCCCCAGGGCATAGAAGTGTCTAAGCCCAAATTATTGGGTAATATAAGTAAAAATATCACAATTATTATCAAAATTGCATCAGTATGATGCTAAATGAATACCTTTTTTCTTCAAAAAATGCAAAAAGATATTACACTTTTATATTCTACTCAGAAGGACATACTTCAGATAGTTTCTTAAATTATTATAGATCAGAAATATAAACAAATGTGATTCTATCCATGTGTTAACTCTGATGAACCGACAGCACCTCTCCATTTTATACATCTTTTGACATCTTGCCATAATTAACGCTAATGACTTCATTAAATGATCTAAAACAGATCATTTGGAAGTAGAGTGAACATTCAAATTTTGATTCTAACAAACTTCTGGTTGCTTTACTTTAATTGTATTGTTGGTTCCATGAATATGACTTTTTGCCTGTATTATAATGTATCTTCATAGTCATGCAATGGGTTTTTCTATGATATGCGATTGTGAAATTATCTGATCGTACAAACATGCCTTTCCTTTAACCCTAAGTATAGCGGAACCCTCTAAATGGGTACTTTTACAAACAGTGAAGACCCAGATGAAAGCAAAATTTGGCATTTTATCTGGTCTACACTGTTTGTTGAGGTAAAAAAGGGTCCTCAGACAGTATATGTTTAAATTATAACCTGACACCCCTAGAAATGTACAATGGACTATCCCAAGTTTATCATACCAAAACCAGAAGGAACAGTCCATTAGTATACAAAAGGTTAACTTAATATGTTGATAAGAGTAAATGGAAAGTGTTAAACCTTCGCAGACTATTGTACAACATAAATTCGTATTCTGCATTCTAACAGATCCCACTTGTCCCATTAACGGACCAGAACAGGAAATCACTTTATCCATGTACTGGGAGAAGTTCTACCAATTCCATGCAGCACAATGGCAGCTTTTGTGATCACTAAATAATCTGAGCCATTTACTCTTGAAATTGTAAGAACCTACATAATTTGTTAATAAGCGGCTCTGCTAAATTTTGTAGCATGGGTCCCACTAAACGAGTACCGTTTTGCAAACAGTTAAGAACCTGATGAAATGCAGCATCAGGGTCTACATTGTTTGTAAAGGTACAAAGATCTTCAGAATACAATATTTGTTTTAAAAGATAACCTGACACCCTAGATGTGTACAATGGACTTTCTTAAAGTTATTGTATCAACTCAGAAGGAATAATCTATTAGTATACAAAGGGTTAATCAAGATACTTTGAGCAAGTGCTCTTAGTACCTTCAACTATATTTATGCCACAAGTAAAGCTTACATTGCATTAACACTACTTCCTTATCGAGTTACAATACGTGTGATATGAATGACTAATATAATTGTTTGAAGAAATATAAATACCCTATATCGCTGACTGTTACTGCACTGAGAAGTTTGGTATATCTTAAACAACTGCAAGCATCGGTGTAATGATCTAGCAGGCCCCTCTCTATATCATACTGTTGTTTAATCCAAGGTTGACATCCTTGTTCCACACTCTGGTAACAGTTACTGCTGTTGTATAGGCCAAGAAGATAAGCTTCATCTTGGTAACTGAATGTGGCTCCAAAATAACCATCCAGATATCTTCCATGATCAATATTATGATATCTCGTAATCACTATGTTATTGATCAATACTTGATCAAAGTCACATTCTACTTCACCAACAACTACAAAAAGAAAAAAAATACAACAACTCTGTGTAAATAAGCCATGAAAGGTGTACCCAATATGCACATTCTTTCATGTGAGTAGTAATTGATGATGGAACCACAATTTTTAACATTTTTGGTTTTTAAGATACTCCAATGCTCAATCCAATGTTAAAATGCCTTAGAACTTTAAGAATTGGTCATAAATGAAGTAAAATTGTCATAGTGTATCCTTTACAGAATTAGGTACATTATCTATCAACATCAATACAAAAAATATACCCTTACCATCTAAATGTTAGCTTGGACTGACAGATGATGTACAATATAAAAACAGTGTACCATTCCTGCCAAAATGTTTGGCAATGGGTATAAATATTTCACTTATTTCCATCATGTAGGACTCAATCAAATCATAGTATGCTAAAATGTGATTTTGTTTTGCTTTAAATTGTTTGAATCTTAAAAAAACCGAGGTGTATGTAACATATCATTGTTGCTGATGTTATGAGAAAAATCTACAATTTTAGGTTGGTGTAAAACATGTATATTTTTGCTTGACTATCGCATAAAGTTGATTGCTACCTGTTTGATATATTCCGCTGATATTGTATCCTGCAGCCCACCAGTCTTCACAACTATTCAGTTTGTTGCAATTCATTTCATCTTGGCTGTCCCAACAGTCAGGAATACCATCACAAACAAACATTAATGGTATGCATTTGGTCAAACCACATAGAAACGATGTACCAGAATTACAATTATCAAAAACTGAAGAAAACAGATATAAAAAATAATGTAAAATGAATTTTGATATAAACACATGACTCAAGATTAGCAACTATTTGAGATAAATTAAGAATATAGTTTAATCTCTCAACGAAGCTTCATCATTGATTGACATAATGTGTACTTCTTTTTCAGCTCTAATTATTCTTTATGCAATGAGCCCTTTTCTTTGTATCATCATAGTGTGTTAATTTGATTTGATTGTTTCTCTGTGATGATACATTGCATTAGTTAGGAATACTCCATGCGAGCTAAACAATTTTGTGTTTTAACAACAACAACAGAATCTAGGACGAAGATTTGGCTGCTGTCCATTCTAAGACAGTGGTTCTGTTGTTGTTGATCTATTGTTTAATGTACTTCCCATTGTTTGTGGGAGTTCGGTGTTTGTCTTTGTTTTGTTATGCATTACTTTGTGTCCATTATAGTTTTGCAGTCATCTTGAAGAGGAAGAGAAAGCTGGTTGCTTTGCTATTTTTGTCTTACAGATGCATTGTTACTATAAATGTGCTGTGGCTCTTCCCTACGGTGCTGTGGGTTGGTCTGCAGTGTGTGATTGTGGTATTTTCTGATCATACTCACTTACTTTTTGCTCATACTCTTGTAAAATTATTACATAACAAACTAGAATTTGTGAATCTAGGGCTCCGTATCATGCATAAGAAAAATAAAATAATTTTTGTTGTTGTTGTTTTGTCTTAAAAAAAGAAAAAGTTGATTACTTACTGCAGTCACGTTGCCTCTCATCACTCCCATCTGTACAATCGTCTTTGCCATCACATAATTGAGTTTGAGAAATGCATTGTGAATTATTACATCTATACTCGTCCATCTCACAAAGTGGAAAATCTGAGGAAAAGCAATTTACATTTGAGCTCAACTGAGCATGAAGTGCTCAAAGTGGGCCATTGTGATTATTTAATGTCTGTAGACCTGCACCATTCGACCATTATAGTCAACAATTTGCTTTAAATGACAACTTACTATGTACAACTATGTAAATTTTAACCAAACTTCATAGGAATGTTTTCTGGGTAACCATCTGCAAAAAATATTATAAAATGATTTTGATCAGCCAAAAATATCGGCTCCAAGGGGCATGGCATATTGTGGAAAAGGAAAACGTTCAAAATTGTCTCAACTTAAACAAAAGCTCAGACGAATTTGATCTGTTGTAAAATATAGTCACCAGGGGGTATGACAGGCATTTATGAGTAACTTTCAACTTTTTCACCCCAGAAAAAAATCAGAAGTAGACTTTAGGTGTCCTTCTACAAAAACGCTAAAACAATTTTGATCTATCACAAAATGGCCACCAGGTGCGAGGCTGCTTTCACTTATATACCTGTATACGTCAAAAGCAGAATATATGAAAGCCAGTGGGCATAGGTTTCTGCTGTTATAAAAGCTTTAAACATCTTCTCCTCTGAAATCAGGTCAAAAAGTAAATAAAAAATCGCAGGATGTTTACAGGCAATCCTGTGCAAAACCAGCAAAATTAAAAGTGATATGTTAATGGCTGACCTTCTTCAAAAATAGCTGAGATAAATTTGTTCCACTGAAAATTGTGGCTGCCAAGGGGAGTAGACAGTCTCCCTCATGTACTCAAAAAATGTTAAACATCTGTTCTGAAACGAATGGTCAACAGTGTGAACAATTTAGCAGAAATGGTTACAAGGTCACCTACAAAAAAAGGTAAAAAAATAATTTGTCAAAAACATGGCCACTAGGGGACGTGACTGATACCTGTATAAGACACTTTCAACATATTTTTCATTGGAACAGATGGTCAGAAATGAACAAAATTTAGCTGCAATGGGCATTAGGTGACATGAAAAAATAGCTAAAGCAAATTTGATCTATCTAAATATATGTCACCATGGGGCGTAGCAAGGTATCATATATAAAACTTTAATCAAAAGAACTCAGGTGAGCAAACCAGGGACACTTGATCCTCATACTATATTTGGATTAAGTATATCCTCCAAAACTTATGCCACCTGCGAAATTTTGCATGTTTTTCGTTATCTGCTGGTTTTATTTCAAAATCAACCAATTAGAAGAAAAAATTCAGGAATACAATCAGAGTGTATGGAGGGTTTTAAGTTTTTGAGCCCTTTTCTTTGTTTCATCATAGTGTGTTAATTTGATTAGAGTGTTTCTCCATGATGATACATTGCATTAGATAGATGGCCTCCATGCGAGCTGAACATTTCTTGTACTTCAACAAGGGCAGAATCTAGGGCGAAGATTTGGTACCAGTAAAATGCATTTAAGCCCCCCGTTGGCTTAGGCTGCTGTCCGTTCTTAGGCGGTGGTTTTGTTGTTGTTGACTTTTTGTTTATTGTAACTCCCATTGTGGGAGTCTGTAACTGTTCTATGTTTTGTTGTACCTTACTTTATGTCCATTGTAGTATTGCAATCATCTTGATGGGGAAGAGAGAGCTGTTTGCTTTGCTTAATTTGTCTTCCTGGTGTCTCGTGATGGTTGAGGGGGTCTTCCTCCTGGTGCCATGGGGTTGTCTGCGGTTTGTGATTGTGGTATTTCCTGATCATAATCACTTACTATTTTAAATCCAGATCCCGTTTTATAAGGCCTGATTTGGATCCAAACTGTTTGTCAAAGATATCAGCAAATGATTCTAGGAGGTAAAGAGTTAACCACCTAAATTTTTATGAACTAATCCACAAAGCAGGCTATATTTTAAAAGTTTGTCACAGCTTTAAGATCCATACAAGCATGTCACAAGGCACTTTTTCACTCACCTGTATTGGATTGTCTCAATGTTCATTTAAATGAGCTGAAGACATTTTCCAATGTTTTGCACCAGACACACACCAATTTTGCTTACGTTTTTAGTTGAATGTCATTAAATTACCATTCCTGCTATACTATTTTATTTCTGTCAACATAAGGTGATATATCTGCCTGACCTCATGACAACTATATGTTCAACAGAAATAGTTTATTGTAACTTTTATGACAGACGGTTATAAAATGACAATTTTTGTGAAATTTGCTTTGATTCCATTCCTTTTTGCAGAGAACAAAAGTTAGGAGTATGTTATATAATGTCAGGGAAACAAATCCCATACCTTGGGTGATTGTTTTGTTGATTCAAATCCATTTTAGCTAGTCCTTATCAAATGGCTTAGTTTCACTATATCTTTTTTTTTTATAAACGTAATGATTTTGAACTGGTAAATTTCTCTTGTCTTTGAGGTATATTTATAATGTGACTACTTAATTGCTATGTGAAAGTATGTTCTCAAATCATGATATTCAACTATAGAAATAAAATGTTGAAATACCCTGTGGCAAAAAATGATTTTAATGGTGTAGACATTGTACAGCTTTTGTCTTAATTCTATTGAGGCATGAAGAGTTCAGGAGAGTTTTTGTCCCTTCTAGCTGGGTTATCATATTGATGGGGAAGAGAGGGTGGCTAGTGTCTTGTGTCTTTTTATTATTTCTTGTGTTTGCTGGTCTGTTACTGTAATTCACTTGTATTTGAAGGGAATTTTATTTGGTCCTATTGGTAGTAAAAATCAAAATTGCCAAACTATGAGACAGTGAAAAACAGTTTTTAATTTAATTACACAATAAGCAATAAATGGATATACATCCTTAGAATGTTGGTATCCAATATGTTAAAAATAACAAATTATGAACAGTAGAATTCGCTATGTTTTAACATAGGGAAACCATGTCTTAAAAGGGGCTACTATTAAAGGAAAGAATATGCTCCCCATAGGGAAAATATTTTTTTCCTTTAAAAGAAGCTCTTATGAGAATTGAAAATAGCTTTTAAAGAGCATTTTGTTGAGAAAGCGCCAAAAGTAAACTATGCCAAAATGTCAGTCTTTTACAAATCGCCAAAACTTGATGCCGCGAATATAAAGGGGTTTACAGAATCTCGTTACTCTTCCTCATAGTGCCATGTGTTAATCAGTGATTCATGATTACGAGTATGATATTTTCTGTCATGCTTACCCGTTTCTGGAAATTGGTATATATGAACTGTGATTTATTTTAATATACAACTATGCTCAAAGGGCCGATGAAAAATATATACATACAGCAGTTCTCATCTGAACTATCTGAGCAGTCATTTATGAAGTCACACAGCTGGCTGATAGAAATGCATCGGCCATCACCACACCTGAAATTATATGAACAGAATAAGACGTTGTCTCACCTTAATATACTGGCAAAACCAATTTACCAACGTTTAATGTTACAAAGATTTAGAAAAAGTGAAATATTTGAACAAAATAGAGGATCTTACACGAATTCTTATGTAATTTTTGCATTTATTAAACACCTTGAGGAAAAGAAAAAAAATGCAAGGCTTTCAAATAGTGATATATCCACCTCAACAAAGAAATATCCATATTTCAATTAGTTATATTTTAAATGCATACATCTATTTAAGGACAATTTTGGTTATTGTCCGTGTGCAACATTCCTGCAACAGGAAACATGGAAAGTTGTCTGGGGCCTGTCTTTTGACCATTTACAATTTCAGATCAATACAGTTTTCAGAAACTCTTATGTCAGATGGATATGTATTTCCGCATTTTCTGGACAAAATAAAGTAACTAAAATGTGTCAGAAATATTTTTTGAACTGTTATGATAAATGATTGTCTCAGTACCAAATACTGATAAATAGATCTAGCGAAATCAAACAATATACAAATTTTCAAGTTTATACCATGTATGCGAATATGAATATGGCCGGTACTTGAATTGTGTGTCCAATATATACGGTTAATGTGGGCGGTGCACAATCTGACCTCGTACCCTAGTGTTTAGCGCGTGGGACTCTTCAACCAGAAGAACAGGGTTGATTCCTGGATGGGCATCTATTATACATTATTTTCTTCTTCTTATTTTTTCTCCTTTATAAAGCTGAATTACTTCCTACAAGTAATATGAATTGATACAAATGACAAAACGTACATTGCATAACGTTTTGTATTGATTATCCTCAAAATCTGTGGGTTTGGGGGTAAATTTTGCTTTCCTGAAAGGAAATTAGTCTGGTGACCCCCATGTTTTATTCTTTTTTCTAAAAGGTAAACTAAACTTCTATGAGATTAAAACAAAACTTTAAGATTGTTAATGCCAGAATTTTTAGCATATAGTTTACTCTAAAAATCGTATTCCTATTTTGGCGGAATTACCAAAATGTATCATTCAGTATCTTGTCTACGCTTTGGAAAACAAATAATTTTTTACATTTTCTAAAAAGCTTGATTTCGTGAGTAATGATTAAAATCTAAATAAAGAAGCTGGATGGCGATTACAACAATTTTAACTCAATATTAAGGTCTTGTTTATTTTTAGAAAAATTGTAAACTGCTGAAAACTTCCATGTCAGATTATGAAAAATTGAGCGTGGTGACATATCCTTTTTATTTCATAAATTGACAGTCCATACATAAAACAAACTGTATGAAAAGAATTTAAAAGATATGAATGTGGCAATTGCCCTTCAAAGTATAGATTTGTCTTAGCATAAAATAAATTTCAAATATTTGAAACAGATCTGCTCCAACATTTAAAATCTCATTCGTTCCATTAGTCAGGGCCCTTAGGGACAAGAAAATGGTCCCATGCAAATTGTGTGCAAATTTATGGAGACCTATATCAAAATCTTCAAAGAAGTCTTTAGTTTGAAGGTGGTCACCCATCTCAAATCCTCGTCTGAGGCTAGTAATGACGTCATCAGTATGGCAACCATAAATAGAAACTGTTCGTTAATAAAAGCTGTAGTTTGTTGTGTTGCGTTTGTGTTTAACATCCCACCAACAGCTGAGGTCATATAGAGACGGGACCATGGCTTAAAGTCACATCCGACAGACTGGTGAAGCCGGGAAGTGAACCTGCGACCCCTGGTTTACAAGGCAAGTGGTTTATCCACTACACCACAGCAGCTCCTAATGAAGGTTGTATTGGTATAGTCGTATTAAACCAACATAAATTCTTTTTACGCAATATCATTTATTTTAGTCACATGATGGTTAAGTCAAGGTTTTATGTGACCCATCTTATCAGTAGACCAGAAAGGGTGTGTATATGTATGATAGCCAAAACTCATAATTGGTCAGTTCTCCGTAAAACTTAAGCTTATGGTGTTCATTAGAATCGTTTAATTGAGAAATAATAAACAAAACTATCCTTTAATTATCATCAAATATGCAGCTGAATTGTCCTACTGTTGGTATTTGAGCTATCAACAGAAGGTTTAATAAAGTTGGTTCGTGATAATTTATATCAATATAATACTAGTAATAACCAATTCTTTTCACAACGATTTTTTTTTTGCATTGATACATGTTTATTTCCCTGTTTGTATCATATGCACATATTTTAAGATGTTGGGGTCAAGACCCAACCTCAATATTCCAGCGTATAGGTTTTGAAATGTTAAACTTTGCTGGGGCCCACCATTAGACTGATGACTGTAAATGTTTTGCTTCCCACTAGGGAATTTCACAAATTTATCTTATCTTAAAGAGAATTTCAAGTTGCGTCTTTCAAAAAAAATGCATTCTGTATGCCTGGGCGTTAGTCTCTGACAGCCTGTTACATACACTGAAGGACTTTAAAAATGTAAAAATCGAAATTTTTAATATTTATTAACTTTAAATGTTTCAATTTTATTGATTTTAAATGAACATCAGTATGTCAGCAAAACATGTTTTAATTTCTATGCCAAAATAATAAATAATGTTAGAGTAGCAGTCTATCAAATAGCAATACCCTCAGATTCTGAAGTTGCAATTTGAAATTCGTCTAGAAATTAGACGAGATTTTAAGTTATTGTGATAAAATATTTTTTATTAAAAATCGCAAACAAATTATCCTTGGAGCCCTGCTATTCGTCTGGCACTGACAGTGGCCAGCTGGGATGGATATCGTCGATGAAAGTATAATTGATATACAATCAACGTAAGTTGCCGTCTTAACGTCAGTCGCCATTCTTGGTTGACCAGACCTGCGTCCATCTTTAACTGTCCCAGTAGCCTGGTAACGATCTCTGAGGCGCTGTTTAGTTGTCGGATGGCAATTATTATATCTGGCAATGTCAGAAACACACACCCCGGTTTTTAACATTCCAATTGGGCCATATCATTCGTGTTCAGACAAACGTGGCATAAATAATAAAGCTATAAAACTGTTGAGTTTTTTATACATGTATACTTACAAGCTACATGTGAAATGACAAAATATTCTGCTTCATTAATTCGTGTGGACGCCACGTGAAAAACATAGTAAACCAGAAATGCGTAATTTGGCTTAGTAAAACCCCAAAGTTTGCATTTCTACGTTAAATATCGTGTCTGATATGAGCAATTAAACAACACATACACCCAGTTTTAAGGAGCCAAATCTGGTAGGTATTATTTAAGTAAAGTTATATGAAAACATTTCCTGCTGCAGGATATCTTACATATTTGGGAATGCCTTGCTCATATAATACAGAAGTCTATAGATTTTACAAGTTCAACAACAAGAACGTAGAAACTTGTTAAAGGTTGTAACATATGTTACATGGTATAATAAATGAGCAAGGACATTGACTTGATGTAAGCGATGATATTTCATGAAAAGAATGAATATATTTCGCATGTTGTCCTATACGTCTCTAGCCTCTGATGCCTACAGTTTAGGTACTAAATTATTGGTGGTTATAAAGCCTCTGTACTTTTGTTACAGATGTTATAAATAAACTTTTTTCAATAGTTCTTAATATGTAAAATACTAAAATATAGAACTTAGAGGGACATAGAAACTAACAGCTTCACATTTAAACAGGAAAATTTAGTAAATTATCCTTTCTTATGTACATATTCTGAACTAATCCTTATCCAAGTCATATACAGCATCCATGATTTCTGCTTCTCTTGTAAAATAATTGTTGCCTCATCTCATCAAAGCAAGTAGAATCATCAAACAGTATTTTGACCTCAAGCTGACAAAGTACCTGCTCCTTCCAAAACTCTTTTGGAATTCAACAGACATATTCTATCTTATATGATGTTGGCATACTGTAAGCCTGTGCGTTACCCTGTAATAGCTTGTTACATATGTTACTATATTTATTTGAGAATAAGAAAATTGAATGATTGAGCTACAGAAGGAAGGCATTGAAACTAGCTAATCATTTGATATTCTAATGATCTACATGCTTGATGTCTTTACTACATCAAATTATGAAACCCGTTTAACACTAATGCCGCTACCTGTTGTAATATGTGAGTAACATGAACTTAATTATTATTTAAAGACGGGAATTCTGGCTATGGTCATCTAGTTTAATAACTGTTCTGTGTTGGTTTTAAGCTCGTTTTAAATTAGGTTTTACAAACATATACTCAATTGGCGAATACAAACACAAAGCTTGCTTTCTATCTTAAATATGTTGTCTAATATATGAGCTAACGCACGATTTCGTTTTTGTAGCAGCATGTGGATATTTTACAATTTCTTGAACAGTCTTGCTCATATATCATCCTGTTTCTAAGATGGAGGCATATTTAAGATGGCAATTTATCAGTCGTTCGCTATACCATTGGTGATGCCATAACCAGGGTTCTGATCTGATTCCATGCACTTTCAGGTGCTGATATTGACTGGTTTATTGTCAGGATACTGTAAGGTATCATGTTGGCAGACATTCAGCAATGCTAGGGACTCTATCCAAGAAGCATTTTGTTACCTCCGGCCAGGGCTCTTGGAAAACAGTGTGACGGACAACAGTGTGACGGACGCACCAGAGGAATGAGTTTGTAAATTGTATAAGCCAAACGCCGACTCACTGAGTGAAGGTGGCAGATGTTCTAGAGAAGAAAAAGCTGAATTGCTTAACCTACCACCTTCAACAGCTGCGTTTCTCAAAGGCTTCAAACGTGCACAATATCATTCCAAATCTGAAAAATAATCCTGACAAACCAATGCTTGACAGGTATGGTTAGAAGCGCGACTGTGATAAATATATTTCCGTTATTACGACATTGTCTCCTGCCCCTGAAGCCCCTCTGCAGCTGATACAATGTGGTTGCAGCAAGTCTGTATGCAAGGCATCTCGGTGTAAGTGCAAAGATGGCCATTTATATAGTAACGATTTGTGTTGTTGTGATGCAGAAGAGGATCCATGAAAATATTGCCAGTGAGCAATATGCTTATGACTTTTGAACGACTTTTTTCATGTGAAATCAGGCATTTCTTTGAATATATCAACAAGACGGCATTACAGTCTGATTTTGACTCCTGAAGGATCAACGATTGGACAATTCTACCTTAAGTAGCATGCAAAAGGTAAATCAGATTGTAACACTTTTCCATTGCCCTTGTAATCGAAGTATAGCGGTTTTATCCTTATTTCCATATCATGTGCTACTAAGTAGACTCATCTAACTTTTGAACCTTCAGAGGTCAAAATTGGACTGTAGTTTGGTTGATAGTGGGTTATTCATGCCAATGGGCTAGTACTTCTGTCTTTAACTTGGGTGTAGGATTAAAAGTTACATATAAGCATAAGAAATTTTATCATAATTATGACGTCGCGTCTGGGTGTGAAATAACGCCATGCAATTTACCACTTAAGCGTTGCCGTAAAACTAAATTTGACGATATACCTCCCCAAGTGAAAATTTTGAATACAGTTATCCCCTAAGTGGTTTTGGGGAAACGTTATGACGTACATAACAACGTTGCAGACATAATGACATTATAACGTTTATCAGCAGAAATGAAATTTCAAAGTAATCTTAATGATATATGATAAATAGAATCTAACAGTAATGCTCTTGCATTATTGAATTTATTAATCTCGTTGCAAAAAAAGAGATAAACTGCTCGGCAAGCCTGACATTTAATCTATTTTCCTCAACTCGTTCAATAAATTCAATAAAACATGAGCACTTATGTATGATTCTCTATATTTTAAACTGATCTGTTATCACAATTTAAAAGTGTCTGCATTCAGTCATGATACTTTTTAGGAACATTTCTATGCGTTGGCAATGGACAAAACGTATATATATGGTATTTACATATTATAAGTCATTTTGGTGACGTCATCATTTTGTTCTGACAAGAAATCAATATGGGCGAGATGTTAATTTTAATTATTTACCCACAAAGATTGAATTTGGTATTATTTCGACTGAAATTGGCAAGCAAAATGCAAGAAAGGGTCAATTGCCTTAGACTACAATGGACATAACGATTAAACGGCACTGACACAATATACGCTATTTTGATGACGTCATAATTTCGGCCGGATGTAAAACCCCAATGGGTGACCAGGTGATTTTCGTCAGTCATCCCCTAAAGTTTGATTGGTATAGGTCACCATAAATCGGCATCAAATTTGCACGGGAGTCCCGATGACCCCTGTCAACATAGCGTGTTTAGCTTTTGAAATGATTCTTTTGATTTACTCAGGACCTGGCGTTTTGTGTCTGATGCATGTCTTTGGCTGGGCCCACCGTGGCTAAGCTTTAGGTCTTATTTAGCTCTCACTAACTGTGAGTCATAAGCAATTATCTTTGGTTCATCATAATGTGTTAATTTGATTGGATTGTTTCTCTGCAACGATGCATTTGCATTAGCTAGGAAGTCTCTATGCCAGCTAATCCATTTTTGTGTGTTTACAACAGCAGAATCTAGGGCAAAGACTTGGCTAAAGTAAAATGTATTCAAGCCCCTCGGTTGCTAGGACGGCTTTCCGTTCTAAGGTGGTGGTTCTGTTGTTGTTAATTCGTTGTTTTATGTTCTGTGTTTGGTCTTTGTTTAATTATGCATTACCTAGTGTCCTTTCTAGTTTTACAATCATTTTGACGAGGAAGATAGAGCTAGTCGCTTTGCTTTAATTGCCTTCCTGATGTCTTGTGAATGTTAGTGATCTGTGGCTCATCCTCATCTGGTGCCATGGGTTAGTCTGTAGTATGTGATTATGGTATTTCCTGATCATACTCACTTTTTGCAATGACAGTGATGCGTTTTGTGGTACTAAGCTGCAGTACTTCAAAGTATTTTGCTGTATATATCTGCAGCGAGCTAAAATATTTCTGATCGCACATACACATGTCAGTTGCATAGATTTGCCCCCCCTGTACTTCAGTATATTATGTGATATGAGCGGTTCTTCGATATTTGAATAAAAAAAGCATAATCTAGGGTGATGTTAATGTTTTTGTTGGTTCACTGTTTGCTGTTGCTGCCATTGTGTGTGGAGGCTTTGTGTTTTGTCCTGGTTTTGTGATGCAGTTTTTTGACTCCTTTCTAGTATTGCGATCATCTTGCTGAGGAAGATAGGGCATGTTTGCTTTAATTCTATTTATGTTAGTGCAATTATGTGTTCGACTTTATTGTGTTCTGAAGTAAGTAAGGGTGCAAAGATCAGGAATGAATACAATCAAGTACCACACCTGACCCAGGATACCAATGGGAAAGTAACAAACTCACAGTTTGACACCACAAAAGAGAGCCAAGAGGTCAGCCCTTTCCCAGCAGGTGACCACAAGGCACATTTAAACAGACGCTCACAAAGGCATAGCAAACACAAAACAGAAGAAACATAAAAGATCCTCAAAAGAAGTACCGCCTTGGAACGGTCAATAAAATATCAAACTGGAGGGCTTAAACCAGTTTACTGGCGCCAACCTCACCCTTAATTCAGATGTGGATCAAGACACATAGATATTTGGTTTGCATGAAAGACCCCTAACTTATCAACGCATCATCTCCCAGAACATATAAATCAAGATATAACAAGGAGATGGAGCAAAGATAAGGACTCAACAGTAAATAAAATTGATTACCAGAGCAAAATAAATCCAACAGGTAAACCCCAGTGGGCCTGACAAACAGCCAAAGTATCAGGCCCCTACCATCTCACAATAGATAAGTCTTTAAGTCAGAATCGTCATAGAGTCTGAAGTTCGACCCACCAGCGTGCAATTAAGGAGGAAAGCAAAGTTGCCAACCATGATTGGGTTGACCACCAAGAGTGCAGTCTGTTGCAATACATTAATGTTATAGCAAATCTTTTATAAATAATATCTCTTCCTCAAGGTGCAAATGGTTGATCTGTTATCTGTGATTGTAATACATGTACTTCCGGGTCATATTGACTTACTTTGTAATGCTATGCTGTAACAGCCTCTAGGTTTGTTCTTCGTATTCATTATTATACTTAAAATAATGCATGATACTTACTGAAATTGTTTTGCATTACAGTTACCTACAAAAAAGAAAAAAAGATGATTAATTTCGTTTAAATGCTTGTACTTAAACAATTGAGCAGATCTTGGCAGATATAGTATATAAATTACAATATATCAACATTTGATTTGATTAAGTTTCAGGCAGTTTCTTCTTTTTTTCATTACATTGCTGTCCCTTCTCTTCATTGCACCAAAGAAGAAAAATGTTTATCTGTTTCTCTACTTTAATACGTATATGCTAAAATTAGGAAAATAAATGACAGAGCTACGTGCATTAAGGGGCTAAATTTGGCCCCCTTTGGAGCCAAAAACTTTGTCTTTCATCCATTTCACCCATTTGGTTTATTAGAAGAATAACCCAAGTGTAATATCCTGGCTTTTATTTTACTTTTACCGATGCTATGATAACAAAAATGGCGGTCAAAATAGGATTAAATAGAGAAATTGCCATTTTGGAGACCGAATTTTAATAATTAGATATCAGCACATGCAAATACAAAAAAATATATATGTTGTGTGCCATGATAATTCTCATCATCTGTGAAAATATATTTTTGGTATTTGTTTGTGCTCTATATTAATTCCTCTGTTACATGTCTCTAATTTGCTCCAAAATGGTCATTTTCCTATTTTCAACCTATTTTGGCGGCCATTTTGTTACCATAAAAAGCGTAAAAGTCGAATCGATACCAGACTTTTACACTATGGCTATTGCTCTAATAAACTGATAAGAAGACACTTGTGAAGAGCAACTTTTATTTTTTGACCTCATAGGGGCAGGGGGGGGGGGACATAGCATATTAATGCAAGTAGCTTTATATACTTACCAGATAGTGTACCTTTCAAAACATTGTATTCCTTCATGACAAAGTGGGTTAAAATCTGGAGGAATGCTGTTAAAATATCGATTTTAAATGATTGCAAAAACCCTTTAAACCTGACTGTAATATATAATATATTTTGTGTTTTCATGTATTTCTCAAATTTCTAATGAAAAGGCAAATGGCTCAATTGATACATGTATTTGAATCATCTGTTATAAAGGATTCATTTTAAACATCAAGTCCGATTAAATAATTATGCACCTAGTTATTCTCTATTTGCAGCTTTTGTCAATTGTCTACAACCATTACAGTTTGGACCAATATAGTGTATTACAAAAAGAAAGCAAAACTACGCAGCAAATATGTTTTAGTCCATATTATACGTGACGATTTGAACTATTTCTAGTTTTTGTATTCAAAATTGTTATTATAATATCCATTCATTTCCAAAATAAATTTGGTTTTTGCAATGCACATGGAATCATGAATACTTCGGGTCTCTAGCAAAGTAAGTTAAGCCTGAAGTTCTGCAAGTTAACAAAAGTGCAAGAGATCTGAAGTATTCATGATTCCATGAACGGACCAAAAATTGAATTTATTGCTTATGTTTACATTTTATCATAAATGTCTAAAATATAGAAATTATTTATAATTTTGGAAACAGAACAGTTTTTTATTCAATATTTCATCGTTTTAACAGTTTTGTTGGAGTGTAAACAGAAAAGCGGAACAGCCAATGTAAACACGGACAGCCAATGGAGCAAACAAGAGGCTTGTTTTGCACATGTGACTCAGGTGTTGCTCGCTGTCACCAGTGTCAATTCTGGTGAATGACTTTGGTGTTTGAAGCCGATTGCATTGGCAAGTGAGGTATGCAGCTGTCAATCAAATTTATGTCTTTCATAAGGCTATGAACGGTTGCAAAATTCTAAAGATTCATTAAAGGCTTGCTTTGAAAATGTAAATATAATAAAAAAAAAATAGCTAAATACTGAACAAATATAGAGCCAAAAACGTCTCCTTATGGCTGGGATCAACTAATTACCAGTTTCTGGCGACTCCTCACAGTTCAATTCATCTTCTCCATTGAAGCAATCTACAAAACCATTGCATTTCCCTATCAAAGATACAACTTCTCCATCACCACATGAAAGATAGTTGCTATTTTCTAGATTGCCAAGGATTGATGACGCATTAACATTCGACTGTTCTGGTTCTTCTTCCATGAAAAATAGCACATCAAAATGGTGTCAGTAGGAGATGTTACAGTTATGTCTGGTTCTTAGTTTAAGGGAAAATGAGGTCAATTAAAAACTGAGCTGATCTTAATAAAATTTTGTGAAACATTTATAATACACGATAATTTAAGTGCAATCTGCAAAACAATTATAACATATAGTATGGGAGCATTTAGAATGATACTACTATCACACCAGTTTCATTGGACTGCTTGTGTTACGATTTTATCCAATCATCATATTGCTAACTTTACAAAATTTGACTGCCAAAAGAGAAGGATTGCAACTTCAATAATTTCTATATCTAAGAGTGAGTATCTTCCTTACTACTTTTATTCACCTGTCACGTAAAATGTGCAAAAGTGTGTGTGTGTGTGTGTGTGTGTGTGTGTGTGTGTGTGTGTGTGTGTGTGTGTGTGTGTGTAGTTGTTATTGGGACAAACTATTCATAAGTTTGACTAAAGGACACACTCTGTAAGTCAGCAATCAGATCAATTCTGTTTTACATACCAAAGTTAACTCCATCTGTAGTCGACCTTTCAGTTGCATATGCAAAGGAGCAAATAGCCATGTTAGCCATTGGTTTATCACATGGTATGGACTCCCAAACGTGCTCACCATGCAAACTCAAGACCATTCTTGTACAAGGACGTGTAGGAACAGGATGCCCAACAAGCCTATGAAACAAGAATAAGAGAGCCAGTATAGAAATTTTGGTATAATCGCATTGTCAAGCATCATATGGATAAAGCAATGACTGAAACCAAAATTCAATTCGTCAGCATGGCTGTTTAGAGAAGCTTTATGTGCATATGCAATAAGTGTCAACATTCCATACCCTAGGGCAAATCAGCTTTCAAATTTTGAAATTATGCAGCTCATACAAAAGGGGAAATCAAACAAAGATGACTAGTAAATACTCAAGAGTGCGTCTGCGTCTCCATATCTTGTCAACTCTTGTAGGTTTTTAAAGCAAAAACTATTGAAGAATAATGAGATTAAAAACAAATAGAAATCCAGTGTTTATCAGTATAAGATCCATGCACTAGTTTCTGTATTTAAGTTTGTTGCAGTCAGATGACTTTCGTAGAATCCAGCAATATAAATAAACTAAACTCACCATGATGTATAAGTTACTGGACTCTTATCACTCCATACATAAGTAAAATAATCTTTTGCTGATATCTGACGTTGCAGACCTGCAAATACAAGATAAATGTATGCGCAGATCCAGAAAACTTTTTCTAGTTATTAACATAATTTACAGATGATTTACGGACCTTCCTGCAGAAGCAATTGGACCTGAGGGAATCCAACTGCTTCTCAAGGGGGTCTGTACCAATATTTCTAAGGAAACATATAGTAATTTGTGATTGTTCAGGGAGGGGGCTCTGGAGCCCCTGCCTCCTCTGGATCCCTTGTTGTAGATTTTAAAACATGTTTTCTGAAAAAAGAGCGAGTTATTATGTAGTAAAATACTAAAAAATACTACAAAATGAAAAATAAACCTTCATTTTTAGAATTTAATCTGAATTTTTATTTCAACTGACATGTTATCTACAAGCATAATAGGAACAAAAGAGCCAAGTGGCCCTGAATGAATTGCTCATCTGAGTTCAGTTGCTACTTGTAAATATATCTTTTGGAAACCTGGTGACATGCTTTTCGAATTCGTTTAGCTGTTTTTGCAGAGGGTCATCCAATGATCATTTCTACCAAATACTTTTGAATTCTCATTGGTCATTTCAGAAGTCTTTTCAGTCTCCTTATAGACAATAAGCAGCCATGTATTTTAGGGATCAAGTTAATTTTTTTTGTAGAGTGTCTCCTTGTAAAAATCTCTGCCAAATTGCATTCCATTCTGATCATTGGTTCTTGATAAGAATATGGTAGTTTATACAAAACTGGTCCCACACCCTAGCGGCTATGTTCAATAGGGGTCTGACAGATAGTCTAAGAAAACAGAATACGGCCAGTGCTAGAGGGGGTGGGGTGAATATTGTTGCACTTACCACTAGTTTTCATGAACAGACTTAAATAAACATTAAATTATATTAAAGGACAGTCTTTTCTAAGCGAATAAGAGGTTTTAAAACAAATTTAAAGTCCCCTGCTTTGGGAACTAAAAACAATTAATTTGTAAGTATCTATGATACTCAATATTGAATGACAGTAGTAGTAGCAATACTAATAGTAATAACAATAATAAAAGTAAAGATGCCTAGAGTCAGATTAAAACTGATAGAGAATTTTTTTTATCTTGTTCAAATGAATCGCTACAATAAAATATGATATCTCCTTGTAAAACAGATATGTTGTTTCTTCAGCAGTACTAGATAGATGATAAATTTACATGTTTTACTCCTTTAAGTCCTGATTTCTAAAATGAAATCTTTCTATAAGTGAACTGGACTTATCCATACTACCTATCAAGATAAAAGAATGTTTGCCCCTGATTAGACTTTTACTTTGGGAGCAGGCTGGTCTGTGACTATTTTGTCTGCATGCCATGCCTTCTGATCATTCATTTTCTCCCTTGGCAGGGTAGTGTAGTTATGGAATCCAATGAGTTCAGATTACAATATTGCAGTGACCAATTTAATGATAGATTATTATTACAAAGGCATATTTCTTCATATTAGAATTGAACAGACTCAATGAAACCTAGTCTGCTGTTGTTTTTTTTTATAATTCTTTA
Organism: Loripinus fragilis; assembly: GCA_964019695.1. Lineage (NCBI taxonomy): Eukaryota > Metazoa > Mollusca > Bivalvia > Lucinida > Lucinidae > Loripinus > Loripinus fragilis. The sequence goes on from OZ026518.1 coordinate 34,777,099, forward strand.
GGTTCTCTCATTACTGAAAGATCCGTTTTCTAACTAATCAAAACGTTTCAGGTTAAGAATATTTCACCAGGTTGATAGAATTCTTAATTACCTGCATCATTTCACCTGTGGCTACAATATTAGTATTAACAAAATGACCTTCTAGCGTAATACAATATAGTCAGGATGACTTTTGAATAAGAAAATAAAAAGGTTAACAATGTAGTCACAAATAAAAACAAATGAATAGTATTCTGTTTTCTGTTGAGCATGTCAACATCCCAATCTACAACATTAATTACCCCTTATCTACACTAGGCCCCTGCTTGTCAAGGATGCCAATTATCAGTAATAATGTCTGATCTCTGCTCTGCATATGCTACTGGTCAGTCATTAATTTTATGCAACCTGAATTGCGTCCTTAAAGCAAATTGTTTACGACTGACGATGGACGCTGAATACAAACTGATCCAAATAGCACACTTTATGCTCATGTGAGCTAATTTGACAAACAACACATTTTAATGGTACATTAAATTGAGACTCTTCACAGACTACCAAACGCTTAAAATATACCATAACCCATCGCTAAGTAGGCTAAACATTTTTTTTATGTTTTGCAGTACAGCTGTAATGAAAAATGGATTCTGCTTTGTAGATTGTTACCTCCAAATAATTTGACATTAACAAAAACATATTTTGATTTTTGAAACAGCTACATTTAAAGAAATCCATGTGCAAAAAGTACTTATTCTATATATGTGACGTCATCAGCACATTCACTGAGGCTAGATGACTTGGTTTTGGTAATTTCCTACACATACAGCCAATTTTTGTAGTGCTTGTGGTAAAGGTCCTTCTGAAATGGCACAGATGTGCAAAGCCAGTACCAATAGACTATGGATAGGAGATGATCAAAACATGTATTGCATGCTTTTGATTATATTCTGTCCATTTGTTGTATTATACTTTAAATGTTGTAATCACGGTTAAAATTAGACTATGAGATAGTACCAATATCTCTGGTGCTGGCTCTTTTTATGAGAAACTCATTACCTATGTATGTGTGACGGTTGTCTACATCATAATAACGTTGTAGCAGAAGTTCTCCAATAAAGTCATTTTCATCTTTAGTGTGAATGCTTATCAATGACCAACCATACTTTTCACAGACTCCAGATCCCAAATCATTCCATGTATTTCTTTGGATTGGTTCCGTTTCCTCGTAGACGTTCAACAGTAGGTAACATTTCTTAAAATGTTCTGAACAAACTACAAAATCAAGACACAAAAAAGTATAAGCCCCTTTAAGCTACGTCAGAATTAATGATTTTAGTTATCCATAATTCGAGTTGAAAAGGATTAGTCTTTAAGTAGTATTTAACGCTAAAATGGATTATTTTTAAACTGGTTTTTCTTATAAAAGAAAAGGTGCTGGGCACTAAAAATAAGACTTCTTAGATTAAATTAAGCACACAGAACATATATACTAAACAAAAATAGAAACTTTACCCCATTTAAATAGAAATTGAACCAATTTAACGCAAACACATTACTTTTAAAAGTATGCGCATATATAGGCCACACGTCTGACAAGACAACCATGCAAAAGAGTTTTAAACTTGATCAGGCGTTCATGTATAACGTTGAAAAACGTCAAACTGCATTTTAAGGCTGAAAGATTATCGTTACGATATTTTGAATACGTAAACACACTATTCAGGAGTCTTTTAAGTCAGAACATCGAAAATCAACAAATAACGTCCGCGAAGTATACTGTGCTAATGCTGCGTGTGCTTCAAAATTGGCGCAAGAACGCTTTTGGCAGGTCGCCGTTGTACCAAGAGTAATACACACAGCAAATATATTTGGGTGTTCTAACGTTATTGCTTATAGCCTCGTGAGACGGTTTGAGCACACAGGGACATCAAGCGATGCGCAGGATCGATGTGACATAAGAAAACAATGACACGACAATACTGTTAATTTACACTGACACATGGACGCAAGGGGTTCTATCTGGCTACTGTAGATGCTGCACACCTCAATGTTTCATAGTAGATGATAAAAACAAGAATCGGAACAAATGATTTTTGATTTTTCATTTTCACCCCTTACTAATTCCCAATGCTACCAGTCAAACCACGATGTTGCAGCTGTGTTTCAATTACACAGATCTACTGGGAATTGAACACACATTTATTTGTACTGATAAGAGTAAACGTAGGATAGGTATTAGCGGAAATATTACTGTTTAGTTTAGTGTAAAGCTTCAATTGTGCACAGTATATTTGCATAAAAAATAATTGAAATTTTTCGTAGTATGTCTGATTATCTGGTTCTAATGTTGTTCCAAATTTAGTGTCCAAATCAAAATCATTTTACAATTAAGTTTACCATACGTCATCGCATATGGCAGTGTAATAATGCCAAGTATAAAAAATGATTATACATTTATTTATCAAATATGCAAATTATAAATATGCAGTGGCGTCCATAACAATGTCACATTTTTTGGCAGACGCTTATGGTTTCTTGCCAAAATGAGATATAAAAACAATTTTAGTAAGTAAGTAAGTAAATATATTTAGAGTAAAACATCACTCAGACTACATGACACATGACTCTTCAAGTCTAATGAGTGGACTGGTCCATTATCATCATTTTAACCAGACACCATAGCTATAACCAAGGTTAGGATAATAAGTAAGCATGGAGACTGTTGCTTCTATTCTACATATTTTTGATTTTTTAATGTATACATATACTAAGTTTGGTTATTTTTTATCTTTTAATTTCATGCGCTTTCTTTTATATGAAATAAAAAGATCCATACCTTTATAGAAGACTTCAAAAGAAATGCAATATAATTTTCACAACAAAATATTTGAATGGTTTAGTATTTTTGCCAAATTTCATATGATAAATTATTTAACTGGATGATATCAAGGAAAAATATATCCTTAAATTAGCAAATATTAATAATTGTTCCTATCTAGATTTTTTTATATATTGATGAACATTCTATTTTTATTAAAAATCTAAGCGTTTCCTCTCAAACTACTGTAAATTTGGAAATTTCAGTGAGGGTTTTATTTTTGCGCATCTAGATGCGAGGTTATGTGATAATAAAACCCCTGGCAATGGCAAAATCACTCTGTAATTTATTGATTAAGGCAAATCATGCCCAAGCCACAATTTTTTAATGTGGTAAATAAATCTTTAACGTTATTTGCTATAATGAAATTCTTTCAAAAATGTCCGATTTTACAGTATTGAGCACCAACGCAATTTAATATTGAATCAGTTGCCATAATGCTTTTGAAAACAAATAGCATTCTTTATCAACATCAATTATCTTTTGCTAATAATATAATAGAGCAAACATTCAATTTTATTAGCTTTGTTGCTATTCGATGAAATTTACCAAAACTTCTCTTTGATATCAACTTCAAGACGATTTGTTAAGCAATATTTAATTTAGAGAGTGGAATCAAATCATGCGTAGATGGATAGACCAGGCCTTTGATTCTGTTGTTGTTGCTTCGTTGTTGATTGTTACTCCCATTGTTGGACTCTGTAATTGTTCTATGTTTTGTTGTGTGTTACTTTGTGTCCATTCTCGTTTTGTAATAATCATGATGGGGAAGAGAGAGCTGGTTGCTTTGCTTTGTTCATCTTCCTGGTGTCTCGTGATTGTTGTGTTGCCCTTCCTCCAGATGTCATGGGTTTGTCTGCAGTTTGTGATTGTGGTTTTTCCTGATCATACTCACTAACTATCTTCAGTTATGAGTGTGTACCAAAAAATAACTTTCTTATTTCTCAACCAAAACAAAAGTTGTTGGTACCCCAAAGAACCCTCTCAATAAAACATATGTTAAAATTGATGGGTAAGAAAATATTAAGATTTTTAAGCTCAAATAGTTTGCGTTTATTAAAACTTATGATGGACATATACTGTTGTGGTCAGATGCTATAATATGATGCCTAGCGACCTGTCAGTTACGTAGGACAAACGAGAATGGAGTCAGTAAGTATATATTACGTGGATGTTCATCCAGTCGCCAGCAAAATGCCATTTAAATGACATATTGCTTGTGGGCCAATAGTGGCCAAAGACTGTTTGCTGACTGTAAAAAAGGACTATATATGCTGAATTAGATATAATCACTTTACAATATTTTACATACAAGTAGTATGTTTGTTACTAAAATAAACTCTTTATGCTTACCCTTAGTGGCATTTTGAGCCATCCCACCAAGGTCAAGATGAACTGAAATAAAATGAAAAATATTTAAACCATGTGATTGGATAAAGGATACATTACACAAATATCATGTACATAATCTTAACAAATGATCAAATAGTTTTATCAAAGTTGCATACACTGACTACATTGTTCAGCTTTGTGCAAAAGATCCAGCTAAACTAAACAACATTGTATGTGTTTTGTCGACCAGCCTTTTCAAATAATAGCATTTATCTTACAATCGAACTTGTTTGCTTTTTACTGAGAAGTGATAATTCACATTGTATTTTTAAAGAGTGATTGTAGAAAACAAGTGCAAGCTCTGTTAAACCTTGAAAATATTAACCTGATCCCGGCCTTTATCATTAACATAATTTCACAGCGGATTGAGCACCTAAATATATCTTCGATGTTCCTTATATGTTCTAATACAGAAATGCACGTGATACTTTATAGCACAGTAAATCCATATACCGCTACAGTAATCAATTGCTCATTGGTTAACTGAGTAGCTCAGTCGGTAGAATACGTGAATACATCACATTTATATTTTTAAGCACTGCATTGTAAGTTCGAATCCCATACGCGACATTTATTATTGTAACTATATTTTTCATTATTTTTTTCTCTTTTTTGCTATCTTTTATCCATTTTATTCAATTTGATAACAACAACATTCTCACGTCGGATTTGTAACAATTTAGCTTTAACACTCGCATGTCACCTCTTCAGTTTGCAACATGAGATTTCCTACAATGTGGCATTTTGACATAAGCAGACACAAGTCAGTCTGTGGAGCCTCCTTTTAAAAATAGAAACTCTAAATGCTGTTCATCAGTAGCCTACTAGGCGTCAAATATTCAAGCGATTAGCGATTGTGGCTCATATTTGGACCTTCTTGATGCTCTATATAGAAATGCTCCGACGAGCTATAACTGATCTATTTTGCTTTGGAGCCAAGAGCAGCGGTATATGTTTGTTTTTAGGCATATTCGCATATTAAACTCTAACTCCCAGCATCAAGAAGTTGTCATTCATTACATTTACAAAGAAAGCGTGAATTTACAAAGTCTGGTGTTGAAGTGCATTTCTTTAACAAAGTAAAAAATTGAAATTAAAAAAATAAAAGTGGGGTCAGACAGGATTCGAACCCATAATTTGCGTATTTGGAATAATGTGGACTTACCACACTACTACAGTGAAAAGTACAACTTTTTTGAGTTATCGACGGTTATTATAGCAATTGCACTTTATTTCCGTAATTGTTCAGAACATACCCATTGCACATGATCCATCACGAAAAATTATGTATTCAGTGCTATAACTGTAATAATTTATTCATGCATAAAGGTCAGGGTCAGGTTAACATTGTAGAGGTATAACACCACAGAACATGCACACTAAAATAGATGCTATCCCATTCTTATCATAGAAAACAATTTCAGTCACATATTTATGGATTATAAGAATCTATTATGAGTGTGCAAGTTGGATAGAATATCCCCCCCTGAGGATCACAGATTGACATCACGAGGCTTACGGAATGATGACAAACAGTGATCATGAGCGACAGATTTTTCTATCCCACCCTCACACGAATAATGGATTCTTTTTCTTTCTCACCACTAAATACCTCATTTCATTTAGGAAAAACATAAATGAATTCCAGAAAATCCTGAATACGCTGAGATGCAAAATGGTGACATCATTTTAACATTACAATGATGTCATAGATCAGCGTGCGGCCAACGTGCCGACGACGCGCAGCTGTTTGTTTGTTTATTTTTCTCACAGGCTGGTACGGATATGCGACATAGAATTATCTCACATGGGTAAAAACAACAGAAATCCCGATCTGGTGTGCAAGAAAAAGAATTATACAGACACTAAAATTCAAAGATGCCTTGTGACAAGAAAACCTATCTTTCAGAAGAGGCCCTAAGGGTTATATTTTTTCAGGCTCAAATAACTTGAACATGAATTTTGTATTTTCATAAATATTAAAAGACTTATTGTAAAGGCGCCAACTTTAATATTCATATCATGGCGTTGTTTGGCTGTTTCATCCGCTAAACAAGGGAAATCAGGTTTTATTTATAATTTGGTGAAGAATTAATAAGTTGTTTGGGCCAGGCAAGAGTGTGTGCATTGCATGAAAATCCTAACCCTATACACACTGAACTCAAATTTATTAATCCTTAAAGCAAATAATCACAAAATTTATGTTTTTGTCGTCCACTAAGATATTTGAGGCCTCATAGACAAACAGTGTGGCCCAAGATCAGACTGCTCCTGTAGTATGATCTGGGTCCACAATGTTTGCATCTATGCTTATGTTAAATAGACATTTTCAGATGCAGTTATTTTGCTGGCGTTTTAAGGACTATATAGTGTGTTTTGCGTCTATACTGAGGTAATTGCGCAAGATGATACAGTTACTTTTGAATAAAACCACGCCTCATTTTCAGCTTTACCAATGTCTAAGGTTGACCAGTCCTAATTACGCATTCATGAGGTGCGGCCTTTACAGAAAGCGAGAAGTCTAATAATATGAAAATTCAAACATATGAGACAATTAACTTGCTCAGGAAGAGGCAAAAATCTTATTTTAAATTACGACATGGACATGCTCATAATAAAATAACTATAAAAGTTGTAATGTCAGGTCAGGCTCTGTAAAAGCTTTAACCCATATAAGCCTAGCGTCCTTTTTGTGGGACATAGGCAAACAGTGCATACCCAGATCAGACACTGCATGTGGCGTCTGATCGGGATTTCCACTGTTTACTTACTGAATATCCTATTAATATTTGAATAAAAATGAAAAATGCTACCCAACAACCCTTAAAGCAGCTTAAATGGGTTAATCTGCCTGGTTCAGTTACATGAACTATCTAGGTTGACGTTAAATAAGTTGGTACAGTAAAACCTTAAAAATTTGATCTCTGAGAGGCTCACATACCCACTTAAGCTGAATTACTGTCTTGTACATTGAATTGAAATCATATCGAGTATTTTGATTGCTCAGTGAACCTACAACTTATATCTTGGTAGGAAATTTTATTGGTCATTATTTAGTAACCCAATCGTTATAGCTCAAAATAATACACTAGAATAAATATAAGAAGACTGTATTTATCATCATTAGAAACGGAATTATTTGAATGTATAGATGTGGAGACAGGTATTCGTCTTTATTGTCCCTATGTATCACAATGTGACGGTGCACAGTCATGTGTATAAGGCGGCTGAACAACATACTAGATGTACCGATAGATGCAATATGCAAATAAAAAGCCCTGTTGTTTGTGATGTAAATAAAGCTATTTATACCACCCTTACCAACTTGAGCACAATATATCTCGTGCTGTGCAAGGTCTACACTGATGTAGGTGGTATAAAATAGTTATACCATGTGTGTCTACCTGTACGTAAGATAATCCACTCGCTAAAGCTCGTGGATTATCTCCACGTACAGGCGGACAACCTATGGTATAACTATTACATAAGCCAAAAACACGCCCTTGGCAGGTGAGCATGCTTTTCCACTGATGGAGTTTGTAGGATTATCGGCTCAAGTTACAACATGCTTACTCATGATGTGTATGGATAAAGTTGTTCAAACAGACATATCCATGAAAAAAACTGGAAATGTACCTGAGATAAAAAATAAGTGGAGAGACCAGCCTGTACTTTGGTGTATATTCAGAGTATGGAAAGTATATTAGCAATTTCTGGTCCAAGGAAAATGTCAAATTCTAGATAGCTTCATTATCTTAGTAGACAGGTTAGACTCTTAATTGTTTGCAAACTCTAAAGTACAAATAAGTGTGACCAGGAAATACCACATCACGCAATGCAGACCAACGCATGGCACCATGAGAAAGACAGATTTTCTCACAATAAGACCCAAATCAAACTCACCTCTTTCTTCTTCTGTCAGTAGAAAGTTGAGCGACTGGTTTCGTTTCTCCACACTATACATAGCGCTGAAATATTCACTTAGCATGTTCGTTGCACGACTGAATTGAAAACTGATTGCTAATGACGTCACTGTGGACTTGATTGTACCAATTGGTCGGTTATAGTTGCAATATCGTCTCTTACTGTCAGCTGTATATTCAATCTCCATGAATGATCTTCCAGTGCAGCTTACATCGAAATTATCAACCGCAAAGATAATGTATTCCGTAGATTTCCCTTGTATAGTCCACTTCTCCAGTATATAGTCTGGTGCATCACCAAGAAAGGAGCGGGGCATTATAGATGCTGTTTTCCACATACATATTTGGCCAATAAAGCATGTTGGTATACCTAAAAGCAAGGCAATGCAATCAGAACTGCCTCAGTCAATTCCGTGGAATCAGACCTTGGATGTACACCAAGAATCTACTTTGATAACGTGACGCTGACGTTGCATAACGTGACGCTGACGTCACAGAAAGCATGCCAACACAATAACAAGTGTGAATGCAGCAAAATAAACGGTTATAGATGACAATATAGCGATATTTTATTGAAAAATCATAAACTTCATTTATAACAGAATAAATGAAGTTTCAGGTCAGATAAAACGTTTCAGGTCAATATAATGGATTTTAATAAGCCTGGACTCAGATGCTACAGTACTATTTTTCCTTACGCCATTTCTGGCTAATAAAATGGAGCTTTTTCATACATAGTACTATGCCTTACACACATCCGTGGCTTGATTCTAGAATTGAGCTGAAGTTTTCCGATTGTAAGGCCATGCTTAATAATATTTGGTTTACCACTTCCTATTGGGGGGGGGGGGGGGGTTCAGAGATGGATAGGTAGGCCAGTTTGTTTTGCATTGAACGAGTTAACATGAATACTTGGAAACAAACTTGTTTTGATATTCTATAGTCAAATATTGTCAGAAAAAACATAAGGTATTAACACAAGTGTCAGAGATGAAATGTAACACATTATGAGTTTTCATATGGAAAACAATTTATAGCCTCATATTGGGATTTGAATTATGACTTGGAAATCCATATAGATATACAACATGATAATATTGCTCTTCACAGTAATCAAGAGTTGATGCCATTATGAAGACTTGTTCTTCTTGGAAGAGCTGGAAAATATTGTTCAAAGATTAAAATGGCTGCCCATGGCATTTTTTTCTAAAACTAAAGTACATTATTCAATTTATTTTCGTTAACGCACTCTTAAATAAAAGCCTGACTTTATTGATACTTCCAAGAATGAGCTGATGAAATGGTTAAAATTAAATTCCTAAATTGCATGTGAAAGTTCTATATTGCAGATAAACGCGTGGTAATTGTACAAAATATAAAACCTGCATTGAATTGCGCAACTTTCATATTTTGTAGATATCACATAGTTATACAATTTTACAAAATATGGTTTGAGACTCCTAACGTACCTGTAGCATATGTTATCATTCTAAATCCAGTTCCAAACTTTTTAACTGAACTTTCATATTCAAAAGTTCGCAATATTATTAAAAGCCTGTTTTCGTTAGTTCTTATGTGGAAATAGTTGTTTATCTCTTCTCTGGCAAAAACTTTAAGGATGCCTTCTTTTGACTCAACTGTCGAGTCTGTCAATAATAAAGCTACATCAAACTTGTCATTTGTGACATACAATCTGTTGATCTTATCTGTGAATCTTATTTTATCCTTTGTTGGATCATCGTTTGCCTGTAATTAGAAAAATGGCTAACAGTATATGGGCTAAAATGGGAGAAAACCTGCCCTTTTTGCATGTGAACAATAAATGCACAGACTAGCCTGTGCTTCTGCGCAGTCTGATCAGTTTATCATTCGCTTGTTGGAAAGTATTATATTTAAACTTGCTTCATGGATTCGCCCATGGATACTTTACCTTTTGATATGGATTAGTCTATAATGGGAGATGACTTATCACAATTTGAGTTGGTTTTATTTGACTGAGATTCTTCTGAATATATCTAATTGACAACTCTTCAAAAAGTCAACTAGATGTTTAGATTAAGAGCTGAATGCTTCAATAACACCAGCTTGGTCATTGTCAAAGCGAGGCCACAATCACTATCTCACATAATTAAATAAAACAAACAGATGAAAGACTGGTAGAGCTACCCTAGACTAGACAAATGTTTCCTTAGTTTATAAGACTTAGTCCTTGTTTTGTTAATTGGTGCTTTGTGTCCGTATAGTTTTGCAATAATTATGGGAAAGAGAGAGCTGGTTGCTTTGCTTTAACTGTTTTTCTGATGTCTTGTGGCGGTTGGTGTTCTGTGGCTCTTCCTTGTGGTGCTGAGGGTTAGTCTGTGGTGTATGATTGTGGTATTTCCTGATCATACTCACTTGCTTTTTATTGTGTTACCTTGATGTCAAAGGAAAAGTTAACCATTTGGTAATTCACATATTCTAACTGACCAAATTTGACATCCCAAACCCATGTCTGTCCCCTCATGTAGTGGAATGGGTAGCCATGACTATAGATGGAGCTGTCTTGATTAACTGTTGTTGTTATACTTTGCCAATCAATACCATCTTGCAGAAAAGATGTTAGTCTCTCGTTTGTAGTATCTGTACCAAAAAGAGGACTTTACACTATTAAACTTACTTGACCAATTTACTCTATTATACTGAAACAGACAAACAGTATATGGAACAACTCATGAGATTTTTGTAGTTATGGTATACAGTGAAACCTGTCTTAAGGGCAATTGCGGGAAATACTTCCCGCATTAAGATCTTTTTAAATCTTTGCATACAGTTTGTTTTATGTATGGACTGTCAATTGATGAAATAAAAAGGATTTGTCACCGCCCTTAATTTTTCATAATCTAACATGGAAGTTTTCAGCATTTTACCAATTTTCTGAAAAACACCGAAGTCCTTAATATTTAGTTAAAGAGTTGTAATCGCCATCCAGCTTCATTATTTTAATTTTAATTATTACTGACGACATCAAGTTTTTTAGGAAAAGTAAAAATTTATTTGTTTTTCCAAGCCGTGACAAGATACTGAATGATATATTTTGGTAATTACCCCAAGATAGGAATACCATTTTTAGATTAAACTGTATATCAAAAACTCTGGCATTAACAATCTCAAAGTTTTATTTTTAATTCATAGACTTTTATACAACCTTTTAGAAAAAAAGAATAAAAAATGGGGTCACCAGACTAATTTTCTTTCAGGAAAGCAAAATTCACCCCTACCCCAACATATTTTGAGGATAATTCAATATAAAACGTAATGGAGTGTAATTTTTAAAAATATGGCATTTAGAATTTCAAAGTTTTGCTTTTATTTCATAGACTTATATATAACCTTTTAGAAAAAAAGAATAAAAAATGGGGGTCCCCAGACTAATTTTCTTTCAGGGGAGCAAAATTCACCCCTACCCCCTCATATTTTGAGGATAATTTAATATAAAACGTTATGGAGTGTACTTTTAAAAATCTGGCATAAAAATCTCAAAGTTTTGTTTTTAGTTCATAGACTTTTATATAACCTTTTAGAAAAAAGAATAAAACATGGGGGTCACCCAACTTATTTCCTTCAGGAGAGCAAAATTTACCCCTAAACCCACACATTTTGAGGATAAGTTAATATATACTTAAACGCAAAAGTTTTGCAACCGTTTAATATCTGTGTTTTCTTCAGTATGATCCAAGTTAGAATATTCATATAATCATATTTTATGCTCCTGCACAATATGGAATGATTTACCATTAATTGGTTTTGATCATACCCTTCATTCTGACGTTATAATGACGTCAGTGTTTTTCAACAATTTACGTCTAGCATAAAGATTGTTATCTCAATTTGAAAACAAATGTTGCGATGTGATAGCCAGATGTCGTATCTGACGGAAAACAATTTAAGGTTTAACAATTAACGTTTATTAACGCTCAAAGACGCTGCGTTTCTTTGTTAACGTCAATCAACTTATCAAAATTGTTCATTTTATTCCATTATGTTGCGCGATTCTTCTGTCTTCTATGCAATGTGTTGAAGCCTTTCACTTGTGACATTAAAAACTCGATTATTGATATTCAGTTGTGCTTAAACCGCCAATAACGTCAAATGTTGAATGATTTACGTTGACGTAATGAACGTTACCAAATGCATAAAATAACCTGCTTTGATTTGTCTGCCCTTCTGCTTTTGAAAACAGATTACCGTTAAACACCTTTTCCGAATAAAATGTAAGGTGGTGTAACACTGTGACTCAATAAAATGTAAGGTATTGTAACTCTGCGACTTTTCAAATTTGGGTTGCCTTACATTTCTTGTTGAAGATCGGCAATCTTTGTCTCACTGGTCTGATTTTCATGTTGTTTGAACGGCAAATCATTGGACTTTTTAATCACAATATCATGGAGTAAAATATATGGCTCAAAAAGAAGGAAATAGCATTTTAGTAAGAGTTGCAAAACTTTTGCGTTTAAGTATAAAAAGTTATGAGTGTACTTTTAAAAAACTCCTTCATTAACAATCTCAAAGTTTCATTTTTAATTCATTGACTTTTATATAACCTTTTAGAAAAAAGAATAAAAAATGGGGGTCACCCTACTAATTTTTTTTCAAAAGAGCAAAATTTACCCCTACCCCCACATACTTTGAGGATAATTCAATATGAAACGCTATGGAGTAACCTTTTTTGTCATTTATAACAATTTATATTACTGGTAGGAAGTAAGTCATTATTATAAAGCTGAAAAAAGAAGAAGAAAAAAACAATGTCATATAGGTGCCCACCCAGGAATCGACCCTGGTCCGCTGGTTTAAGAGTCTGACGCACTAACCACTAGGCTACGAGGTCAGATCGTGCGCCGGCCAAATTAACCATATGTATTGGACACACATTCCGAGTCCTGGCCATATTCGTATTCGCATACATGGTATAAACTTGATAATTTTGTATATTGTTTGATTTCTCCAGATCTTTTATCAGTATTTGGTACTGAGACGATTATTTATAATAAAGGGTCAATAGATATTTCGACACATTTTAGTTACTTTATTTTGTCCAGAAAATGCGGAAATATCCATCTGACATAAGTGTTTCTGATACCTGTATTGATGCAAATTTGAAAATGGTCGAAAGACAGGACCCAGACAGCTTTCCCCCTTTCCCACTGCAAGAATGATGCGCGTGGACAATACCCGAAATTGCCCTGAAGTAGTCACTGAAAAATAGACAAAACAAAACCCCTAAAGCCATGTGGTACCTTAACGCAAGTCAAAAGTACTTATTTGCAATACTTTGACCTGTATTAAATAATTGTCTGTCTTGAAAACCTATTTTGGCCTTCTTTTGACTGACCGCTTAAGGCAGGTTTTACTGTTTGTGTAAAAGCCCCCTTTAAACGACCTTGCAGACGTTCCAGCTGGGCTAGAGGACTAGATATTTGTCATAGTCTTCATAAACATCCATTCGTTGTGTATGTAAGCAAAACAGGCTATTGTGAGTCTGCACAATTTCCCAGACAAGTTGTGTGACAGAACAAGTGATAGATACCAAAATCTTCTGTACAGGTCCGTTATGAGTTTTGACCTTTTTGAGTAAAACAGGGGCGTGAGATTGAAGATGCCAGACTAGGTTGGGCTGTATATCTTTTACTGTTTTCTTTGAAAATTTTAATATATGATTTAAATACAGGATTAAATTTGATCTGATTATATCCTTGTGATACATGTAATACATTGAATAAGTTAAGAAGCCTACTGATCATGACAAAGACGTAAAGTCCCTTTGGAACATTAATGTATTTGTATTTAACAGGGCAATTTATATTGTAATAAGCATGATGCGTGAAAGTTGTGCATTGTTAATTTATAACGACTTTGCCATGCTCTGTTTGCTATAAAAGACTACTTAATCTTGTCGTATGGTAGAGGCAGTTTAAATAGAGAATACTAGGTGAGTGTCTTTTGATATCAAGTTTACCAGGCAAGGCTTTGAGAACGCTTGTTGACATCGCGAGGCTTGCCGAGCGATTCAACTTGCGTTCTCAAAGCCTTGCCTGGTAAACCTGATATCAAAAGACGCGAACCTAGTATTCTATTTATCAGTTTACCCATTGTTGAACACTCTTCAAACTAGCGATTATGACGTAACTTTTGATTTTTGTGTTGATTCAGCGTCATTAGCTACGTCATTCAAAAAGTGCAACGTCATCATGACCTGACAAAGGTAACATGCCGTGAGATAGGAAACGTTTATTAGACTATGTTGAAACAATTTAGTTAATAGTAGGGGTGACTGATAAACAGTGATACAAAACCATTGAGCTAAAGAAATTATGGGCGAATTTCTAAAGGAGCTCATAGCTTTTTGCAGAGCCTCCACTATGAGTACCACATCTTCCAGACACATATACTTTTGTTTCCCAGTTTCTTTTTTTTATATTTTAAATCATATATTTCATAAATGCATGGTATGTACTTTAATGGGTTTATCATTACCTGCAAGACATACCCTCATTACAGATTCCATAGTGACTTCATCAAGAGCTCTACTCATGTAAGAACCAATTGAGTTTTCCTCATACCATGTACATAAATTTTGGTCTTTGTTATAAATAGCCGTTGAACAGAGCTGCGAGAGTTCTCTACATCTAGTCATGCAGTTTTCTGACGAGTTACTGATCAGCTTGTCATAATACTTTGAAATCATGGCAATTCCTGTATGGGCAACCATGCTATTGTTGTTTGCACTACACTGCATAGTTTTTGTTCCTTGAACAAATAAAATATTAATGAACCCTTTGCATACTAATGGTTTATTAATTTATATTTAATACAAAGTTATAATGATGCGTTCTATCATTTTTTTTTATTTACAAATGTATTTGTTATACTGTGAGAACTTATAGTTTAGCAATATGGTCAGCTTTATCTAAGAGAACAGGTTTCTATAGTTGTACTTACTTTTAATTTGCTAACCCACTTTTATTGTCAAATTTATTTGCTATTTGATGAAAAAATATGTTGCATTATATGCTTTTAAGCCAATACATTCTGTTCAGCAGGTTGTGCTTATTTGATAAGGCTATACTATAACATGAGGTAACGTATGCATTGGAATAGGAATAATTCTGAATTAGCTCAGCATCCAGATTATAAACTGTTAACGTACCAAATGTTTTGCAACCAAGCAATTCAAATTGTAAACAAATCGATCCTGTTACTATTTCAAAAAATAAGTCCTTTGTCCAGAGATCAAGTGGCATTTGTACTTTCCAATGTCGAGCGTTTACTGCATTTGCAAAAATGAATGTCTGGCCAGCTTCCAAAGGTAAATTATGGTCCATCTGGTATCTACCCTGAAAGAAGCAGAGATAAACAGGTCTTAGAACAAGTCAAAACGATTTTGAACGATTGGTTAATTTTGTAAAAAGTAGAGAAATTGCTGAAAATATGCACAGCAATATTAATAATCAATAGTCTTCGTAGACAGAAAACAGTCAGTATGCAAGAAGTATGGATGAACGACATTTTTAATACTTTTTATACTTGCAGCAAACAGTCAGTAAGAAAGAAATATGGAGGAACGACATATATGTAATTATCATATGACGTCGCGTCTGGGAGTGAAATAACGCCATGTAATAAAATCGATAAACCGCTAGTGGTTTATAGATTTACGGGAAACGTTATGAGGTCCATAACAACGTTGCGCACATAATGACAAAATCATAAAGTTTTTACCCCAGAAATGAGATTTCAAAGTATTTGTCATTTGATAAATAGAATCTTACATTCGTGCTCGTGAATTATTGAATTTATTAAAATCGTTGCGAAAAAGAGAATAAATGTGAGGCTTGCCTTGCCTCGCATTTAATCTCTTTTTCCCAACTTGTTTAATAAATTCAATAAAACATGAGCACTCATGTAAGATCCTCTATATATATAATTAATCAATGTTTTTTATACTTACAACAAACAATCTTTATGCATGAAGTATGCAAGAACGAGATACTTAACCAATAGATTTTATAAAAACAGAAAACAGTCAAGTATTTTATGGGTAACTTTACTTAGATTCAAGAGGACAACAAAAGACGCAGACCATTCTAAGCACCAGTGTAGTCTGGTCAGTCCTTTATTATTCGCTTTCTGAAAATTTTAAAAGACAAACTTCAAACAGGCAACGTTTAAATATTCTAGCTAGTCTTTGTAGCAGAGCAGACTAATTTGTGACTTGTATGGTCTAATATACAAAAGACTGTCAGGTGACTAATTTGTCTGCCAATGACTTCTCTAATCTGTATACTACTTTACCTTATAACCTTGTGTAAAAATAACGTACTGAGTTAATTGAACACACTTTTAATATAGAGGGCTCACTTGATTTTGCTTGTATGTTTCCTCACCACTGGCCAAAATCAATGTAATCAACTTAAGTCAGAAAATTTTTGAAGCATATTATTAAAACAAATGTACATGTTAAGATCAGGACTAATTCACAAAGGCTGGTAAAAATTGCAGGACTTATTGAAACAGACTGTTGCTTTCGAATGATGTGAATTTTCTAGATTTTGAAGGATCTGTTGGGTTTTACATTATTTCAGATTACTTAGAGCTATCAAAAGCTGTCATTGTGTCATATGGAGTAGGTAGAGCTGCTTCCCATGCTTCGATGTAGCGTTTATTTATTTTCTGGTTCTTTAGGAATGTTTAGTTATAGCAGAAAATAGCATACAGTTTAAGCAAGTGTTATAACATTTCCTTTAATTCTCATAACATGCTCAATTCATGTGAGTGTGCTTTATTCCTGATGAATACATTTTCTATACTATTATTGAGCAGTCATTTGACACAGACTTTTATCAACAGCAGACGTGACAAAGCAATTTCATCAGTCTCTGCACTGTTCCATACAGCCTTTAAATCATGCTACTGAATGGCTGGAAAACAGATTTGATTAAAGCAGTGTTTTTAGATAACAACTATATCTGCCCAGCCGTAAACTGAGTAAAGCATGCTGACCCAAATTCTAAAATAATCATCTTTGTGTTACGATGATACAATCTATACAGTAAGGCTAAAATCTATCATTTAGTTCAATAGAATGCATACAGAAACACAATTTTGGTCAAAACTTAACATTACAAAGTGTTGGTATGACCATAATAATAAGTTCAAGGTCATCAAACTCAAATCAACTCTCCCCCTTCTCAACAGTATACATGCATCTATGCAAGTTTGGTCAAAATCCGTCCCCTGGTCCAGAAGATAGAGTGTGTATCGTTGTTGTTAGTTATGCTTCATGTTGGTGTGTGTTGTGCTGTCGTGTCTGTTCCTTGTAGCCTTGTGGTCGCCTGTTGGGAAAGGGCTGACCTCTTGGCTGTCGTGTTTGTTGTGTTTTGTCACTTTCCCGAATGTGTCCTGGTCCACATCAGAATTGGGGGCGAAGTTGGCACTGGTTTAAGCCCAACAGCGAATTAATTTTTGCTGCCTGTTCTAAGGCAGTGGTTCTGTTGTTGTTGGTTCGTTGTTTATTGTTACTCCTATTGTGGGAGTATGAAATTGTTCTATGTTTTGTTGTAGGTTATCACTTGGCTGTCGTTTGATTGTGCTTTTGTCACTTTCCCATGTGGTATTTAGGTTCACGTGTGGTTCTTGATTGTATCGATTCCTGATCTTTGCCTGCTTTCTTACTTTGGATGCTGACCAGATCCACTTCAAAGCCAATATGTCCCCATCTTTGGTGGGGGGGGGGGGGGGGGGGCATAAATATGCCATATAATTTATTCAGCAGAACAAGGGTTAATTTGAAACTGTGTATGTTCATTAGACCATTCTGACCTGATTCACAAAACTTCCATTCCCATCAACTTTGCACGAGACATCATATATTTGTTTTCCCTTTGAAAACGCATCAACCACAATTGAAAATATCCCTTCACTAGCAATGAATTCCTTCTTTGCATTGAATATCTGAATTCCATCAACAACTGTATTTTTCAGAAGATCAATCTGCAATGTATAGAGCATACTCATTTTATCATCATGTGTATGACTACAATAATCCATCATCAGTATGAGGGTAGGATTATAACAATCCACCATGAATGTCCATGTAGGATAGTGATATCTCACTCGAGGGGTTGGAAGTTTAACCAGGGACGTAGCTTGCCGAGTCCCTGGTAAAATTCATACCCCGAGGGTGAGATTTTTCTATCCTACATGGACAGGCTCATGATGGATCGTTTTTCTACCACTTTTCGAAAGGGTTTTTGTCAGAACATAAAAACTCCATGAAAACCTGAAATTTCTAACTTTTTACTGATTGGGTTTACATTATTTCTGAGTTCACGAGTGTTTTAATCGGGCATTAAAATGGATGTAAACGTAGTTTGCTCCTTGATATTGTCAGGAAAACACCCTTGGAGCATTAGTTAAGTTGCAATATGTGAAATAAATTCTTGCTTGGCTCCCTGTGCCACTAGCGTAGCATTGCGTTTTCGTCACGCGGCGCACGTTCGGTGACGTCATTAACGTTATATGACGTCAGTAAGTAACGCTTAACCTTGCTTGGTGCCTCTGTGTTACCTAGGCGAAATATATTGGTACTTTAAGTATCCTTTTTCGGGACAAAAGAATATTTAAAACTGCCCATGTAAGAAAGCAGTCACGTGGTCATGTAAGATAGAAATTTCTTACATGAGCTGACATCCTATCTTATATGGGCAAAGATGAGAGAAAGAAAAATCCATCCCGAGGATCACCGATTGGCATCAGTTGTTGAGTGATGACGTTCGGTGATCCCAAAGTAGGGAATTTTTCTATCCCATCCTCACACGACAAGTGGATTCTTTTTTCTTGCACACCATAAAATACGACATAAAGAGGATATAAAAAGTACAGTCAATCCTCTTTATAACGACACTGTTTGTTCCAAACTATTTTTGACGTTAAAGTGAATTTGCTTTTATAAAGAAATTCTGACCATTACCAGATTTCAACATAATAATCATTTGGTAAAAGAAAATATTGTACAAATGAATTAAAATGCTATTATTCCGAATGTATACATCAGTTCAATTTCATATTGCATCAAAATGCACAAGCTTCCCACTTATCAAGTGAGACAGAAACTGTTCATGTAAAAAGACCTTGTTCTGATCACATAATTGTCTGACACATGGTAACAATTCTGTTATAAAGAATTTATTTTCAATAGAAATTGCATATCTGTGCCCAGAAGTAACTATCGGTGTCGTTAAGTGAATATTCTGTTATAAAGAGGGAATTTTATTAGAAACAGATCCGTTCCCAGCAATTTTATGTAGGATATTGAATATTCTGTTATAAAGAGTGACGTTTTAAAGAGTTTTGGCTGTAGCAAAGCACTATAAAGTTATGAAACATTATCACTCATAGCATACATGGTGTCATGTATGACGTCAACGGTGCAATCAGGTGTTACAGGTTTAAATAGACAGACAGGAACATATGCCTTTTCTTAGAAGTTTCGTCACATTTCTCTATAAAGTTAAAAATACAGACCATTCTAAATTGATGGCTTGCATTAAACATTTTATGAAAAGAATGGTTTTTATATCATTTGTTTTCGAATGGTAAAACTTTTCTTGATATTGGTGATATATTGCCCTTGATTCAATTTATTAAGCTTAGCCCACCAATCACGACTTTTTAACTGTGCTCCACTCGTATATTTATGTTCTTATATTGCAACAATATGAATCCTGATAGATTGCCACCAAGTCTGATGAATTTTTATATTGTTAGCTCCATGAAAAATCTAGTCTGAAGTGCAGAAGACTATATGCAACAGACGCAAAAGCCGACAAAATTATCAGGACAAAATAGTGTTGAGATAAGGAATAACCGATGAAGATTTATTGCAAGTGATGTTTTGTTGCTGCAAATACCTCCCTAGTGTGTGTGTGTGTGTGTGTGTGTGTGTGTGTGTGTGTGTGTGTGTGTGTGTGTGTGTGTGTGTCATAAGGGCTCTGACAAGACTTCTAAATGGATGCACATGCTTATCTTAGTTTTTGCTGTTCCCCATATGCCATATGTACCAGATTCTCATGTACTTGAACATCTCACTATATTCAGATGTAAATATAAGTAAACGAACACTATTATTGTGTAGGCTATTTTGTAGTATTGAATTTAGGGGTTTAAGTTCAGGTTTTGTTAACACGTATACTTCATCGCCTTGAATTAATATATGTTTAACTCTTTGCATGTTGGGTAATTTTTCATTATCATTTGTCGTTTGGTGACAGTTCTAAAGATCAACTTTTCAAAATATTCGTTCAGGAAATCTATCAATGTCAAACAGTTTGGATCCAGATCAGGCTTGACATTTTGTCAGGTTTAATCTGGGTCCCAACTGTTTGCAAAATTATCAGCAGAGTACAAAGTTCGATGCCTGCAAGACAAAGAGTGATAAAGATATGAAGCATCCCGTACTGCTTTTTGTCTCCCTAAATCACGGAAGATATCTTTATCATTGTAGCGTCATTGTTAATAACTAATATTTACATTTCAAAACCACCAAAGTTAGGTGAAAATTGAAAATTGATACTTGACTGATGATATAAAATGTAAATATAGGTAATAAATTCAATTTTTGGAATGTTCATGGAGTCATGGAGTCATGAATACTTCGGGTCTCTTGCACGGTTAACGTGAAGCCAAAGGGCTTCACTTACTTTGCAAGAGACCCGAAGAATTCATGATTCAATGAACCTTCGAAAAATCGAATTCATTTCTTAAGTGAATACAACTGCTGAAAGACACAAAAAAGCTTGTGCGATTCTTAAAGAACTTTACGCTTTGACAATAAAGTATTTTTCTTCTTGACAAAATAGAATTAGGTTAATATTGTATCAAAAATTTTTTGGGGGGAAGTTTATTGTGGGATATATAGAGTCAGAAAATTTAACTCATGGGGACGCATCAGGGGAGCCATAAAACGTGATTTATGATAGTAAATCTATAGACTGTGGTTGCCAGCTGCATACAACCACTTGCCAGCTGATGAAAAGTGGAGTTACATAATGATGTCAAGCTTCCAATAGTATATTGCTGGATATACTTTTGCAAATTTATAAAATTATTGAATCAGCCGTGGTTGGCATAAAATTAATGTTAAACAGCAAAAAATATTTGACAATTTAGAACCTCTTAATGTTATCAGTTACATGTCATAAAACAGTAATTATGAATCATTCCAGTTTGCATTAATACAGTAAACCCCCAAAAATGCTTTAAAAATGAAGAAAAAAATATTCGTTTAAAGAAAAACCTTTAATTGAAATAATCCTTCATGTTTTACTGTTTACAAAATACTCGCTTATAGGAAATCAAGTCGGGCACACTGGGACCTAATAATGAGCTATCTTAATAACTGTCTATAATCACATAATCATAACAATAACATAAGTTTAGGTTTCTCTTATGCGTCCAAAAATTATGTTTGATAGGGAAAAAACATTTGAGTGTTATATATATTTATGTATACATACCTATAATTCGAACTATTGATAATTCGAAATAAAAATCTAGTCCCAAGGAATTCAATTTTACGAGATTAGACAGTAGTATTAAGGCTTAACTTAAGATAAGAGTGCATACTAAAAATTATTTTTCTTATTTGTCATCCAAATCCTTCTCAATGATAAGGATCTTTTGAGTACCCAAAACAAAAGTTTGAATTAATTTTTAAAAGTATTTTCAAAGTTTTACACCACTCATTATTTGTTTATCTGGACCTTTGGTACTAATACTTGACCTGAAAAAATGGTTGTTTGTCATCTGCCTTTGAACACCAGCTGGAGTAACCTGGTCTTCCATTGTGGGCTGGATAGCTGTTTTGTTCAGATGATGCCATAATTTGAAAATCTGCAATTGAGCCATCTCGCATGCCCAGGAGTTTATTACACCACTGTGACTCTGGAAAGACAGGTACAATTATAAACGCATAGAAGGGTTTAATACCACAGTATGACTCTGAATAGACATGTACAATTATTAACACATAGAAGGGTTTAATACCACTCTGTGACTCTGGAAAGACAGGTACAATTATAATCGCATAGAATGGTTTATACCACAGTGTGACTCTGAATAGACATGTACAATTATTAACACATAGAAGGGTTTAATACCACTCTGTGACTCTGGAAAGACAGGTACAATTATAATCGCATAGAAGGGTTTAATACCACAGTGTGACTGAATATACAGGTACAATTATTAACGCATAGAAGGATTTAATACCACAGTGTGACTCTGGAAAGACAGTACAATTATAATCGCATAGAAGGATTTAATACCACAATGTTGGTCTGGAAAGACTTGTACAATAATAAACGCATAGAAGGGTTTAATACCACAGTGTGGCTCTGGAAAGACATGTACAATTATAAACACATAGAAGGGTTTAATACCACAATGCGGCTCTGGAAAGACAGGTACAATTATAAACGCATTGAAGGGTTTAATACCACAATGCGGCTCTGGAAAGACAGGTACAATTATAAACGCATTGAAGGGTTTAATACCACAAATGCGGCTCTAGAAAGACAGGTACATTTATAAACCCATAGAAGGGATTAATACCACAGTGTGGCTCTGGAAATACAGGTACAATTATAAACGCATAGCAGGGTACAATACCACAATATGACTCTGGAAAGACAGGTACAATTATAAACGCATAGAGGGTTTATTGCAATACTGTTAAGTTGGAACGACAGGTTCAAGCTTAAACGCATAGAAAAGTTTATAACAGCACTATAAGTCTGGAAAGACAGGCACAATGAAAAAAGCCAATCAGCAATGCTTATTAGATACCCCCGCACAGTATGGGTCAGAGAAAAAACTTAGTTTTGGCAAGTGAGAGTTCAAATCAGCAGACCCTAGTTTAAAAGAAAAGATTTCAGTAAAATCTGTGAAACACGATTTTAGTAGAATTCGTGCAAACGATCTTAAAGCTTGCAATCTGGAACATTTGTTTAGATCAAAAACACGAAATTATTCACACCTGAAAGCTCTATATATCAAAGCTTATATCTGAAACATAGTCTAAATTCTCATAGATGTCATTTTATCAAAAATATTTTTTCCAAACCAAACTCCTTCATGCATATGTTCAATGTGTCTATATTGTATAGGCAACACATCAAATTGCTCCATCAAAAGCTGTGGGAGGAGTTGATCAAAAATAGAAAAAATGTTTTTTCCAAACCAAGCTCTTACATGCAAATTGCTCCATCAAAAGCTGTGGTAGGAGTTGATTGGCCAATAAAGGCACTATCCATGCATATACAAAAGCCATATAAGTGAAAAACTGTCTTAGTTCTCATAGCTATCATTTTGTCAAAAATTATTTTTTTTCAACTAAACTCCTTCATGCATATTTCAATATGTCTACATTGTAGCAGCAAAGTATCAAATTGCTCCATAAATAGCTGTGGTAGGAGTTGATTGGCCCATAAAGGCACTATCCTTGCATATACAAAAGCCTTATTAGGGAAAAATTGTCTAAGATCTCACAGCTGTCATTTTGTCAAAAATTAATTTTCTTCAACCAGTTTCCTTCATGCATTTTTTTCTGAACCAAACTACTATATGCATATGTTCAATGTGTCTATATTGTATAGGAAAAGTATCAAGTTGTTCCATCAAAAAGCTGTGGTAGGAGTCGATCGGCCTGTGTACGGACTATAATAGCATAAGCATAAAACCCTATACTAAAAGCCATTTAGAACTACAGATAGTAATAACTCTAATAGAATTGGCGCCTAGCCCTTACTTTTTTGTTTAAAGTATTTGTCTTGCATATATAAACATGTTTGCAAGGTTTGATGAAAATCCAGCAATGGCTCTTCAAGATATTAAGGAAAAAAAAACGTTACGGACGGACGGACGTACGGATGGATGGACAACGTGAAAACAGTATACCCACCACAAACAAAATTTGTGGCACAGCTGTCATTTTTGTCAAAAATTATTTTTTCTAAACCAAACTCCTTCATACATATGTTCAATGTGTCTACATTGTATAGGCAATGTATCAAATTGTTCCATCAAAAGCTGTGGTAGGAGTTGGTCGCCCATGAAGGCACCATCAATGCATATACAAAAAACCCTATTAAGGAAAAATTGTCTAAGTCCTGACAGCTGTCATTTTGTCAAAAATATTTTTTCTGAACCAAACTCCTTCATGCATATGTTCAATGTGTCTACATTGTATAGGAAAAGTATCAAATTGTTCCATCAAAAAGTGTGCTAGGAGTTGATCGGCCCATGAAGGCACCATTAATGCATGTACAAAAGCCCTATTAAGGAAAAATAGTCTGGTCCTCACAGTTGTTATTTTGTCAAAAATTATTTTTTAGTATTTGTCTTGCATATATGAACAGGTTTGCAAGGTTTAATGAAAATCCAGCAATGACTCTTCAGGATCTTTAGGAAACAAAACGTTACGGAAGGACATAGGGACGTACGGACGGACAACGTGAAAACAGTATACCCACCACAAACAAAGTTTCGTGGAGGGGGGGGGTATAATTATAAACGCATAGAGGGGTTTGTTACACCATTGTGACTATGGAATGACAGGTACAATTATTGATTCATAGAAGGGGTTATAATTACTGTACACTGTGGCTGTGGAAAGAAAGACCCAAACATTAACCCATAAAGTGTTTTTTTTTTACACCATGGTGACTTTCGAAAGACCGATACAATCATCAACCTATAGTGGGGGTTATAACAACACTGTAAATTTGTCAGACAGGTACAATTAATAACCCATGGAAGTGTATATTACATTACTGTGACTCTGGAAAAACAGGCTCAACTATTATCCCAACACTGTGATTTTGGAAAGACGTGTACAATCATTAATGCATAAAGGGTTTATAACGACACTGTGACTGTGGTAAGACAGGTACAATCATTAACTCAAAGCAGAGCTTATTACACCACTGTGACTTTGGATAGACAGGTACAATTATTAACACATATATGAGTTTATGACAACACTTTGCCTGTGGTAAGACAGGTACAATCATTAAAAAGTAAGTGAGTATGATCAGGAAGTACAACAATCATACTCTGCAGACCAACCCACAGCACCGTAAGGAGGAGCCACAGAACATTTACAGTAACAATACATCTGTATCTGTATGAAAATAATAGCAAAGCAACCCGCTTTCGCTTCCTCTTCAAGATGATTGCAAAACTAGAATTGACGAAAGTAATGCATTACAAATCAAAGACAAACACAGAACACCCACAAACAATGGGAAGCACATAAAACAATAAATCAACAACAACAGAACCACCGCCTTAGAATAGACAGCAGACTAAGACACCAGGGGAGACTTAAATGCATTTTACTGGCGCCAAACCTTTGCCCTGGATTCTGTTGTTGTTAAAACATTAAATTGTTTGGCTAGCATAGAGGCTTTCTAATGCAATGTATCGTCACAGAGAAACAATCAAATCAATTTAACACACTTTGATGGTAAAAAGAAAAGGGCTCATGTAAAGGGCGCATAGAATAGTTTACTACACCACTTTGACTCTGGAAAGACAGATACAATTAATAACACATAGAGGGGTTTATAGCAACACTGTGACCTTGGCAATACAGGTACATTTATTAATCCATAGAAGGGTTTATCACACCATTGTGACTTTGGAAAAAAAGGTATAATTATTAACGCATAGAGGGGTTTATAGTAACACTGTGACCCTGGAAAGACAGGTGCAATTATTAACCCGTAGAAGGGTTTATTACACCACTGTGACTCTCGAAGACAGGTACAATTATTTACACATAGAGGGTTTTATAGCAACAATGTGACCCTGGAAAGACAGGCGCAATCATAATCCCATAGAGAGAGTTTATTAAACCACTGTGACTCTAGACAATAAGCAGGTACAAGTATTAACCCATAGAAGGGTTTATTACACCACTGTGACTCTAGAAAGACAGGCACAAGTATCAACTGATAGGGGGCATTATTACTGTGTTTCCAGGTTTCAACTGACCCCCCTTTTTCTTTTGTTTTTAAACGGCTTTAAATTAAACTTAGAAGAACCGCACTTAGCATGTGGATTTAAATGCACACCACGTAACTAAAACTTATTTTTGGGAGACGTCCTTATTTGTAAATGAAGCCCAAATCCCTTGTACAAAAGAATAACTTAGATTTTTTCCCTTTGAATATACCCATGTGTACCATAATAGATACATGTGGTATATTTGCATTGCTATGATTATATGTACTAGCCTACAGGAATACCTTTATCCACTGATTCAACGAAAATCTATTCTGCAAACCTAACTCGTCATCATTATGAGACAGACACGTAAGCACACACACAATTGTAAAAGTCTATAGGGGTCCTAGACCGTGCCGTATTGAAAGTAGGCAAATATAAGGCTTAAGCGTGAAGCATGCACGTACATGTAGCACCTTCCCTTTCAATACATTGCCTCTTTTGCCTACAAGGTAATTTATCACGGTTTTGTCGTTAATATTTTTTCAAAGCCAGTTTGTTTGTGTTTTTTTTCTAAAAAAAAATCTTTTGGGAATATCAGAAGAGTGTCAAGTAATTTTGGATCAAGATCATGCCCGACGTTTTGTGGGTCCTGATCTGGGTCCAAATTTTTTGCAAAAGTTATCAGCAGATGACACTAGTAAGTAAAGAGTTTATGACAACAATTCAAGCAAATCAGGGATACACATTAAACTTTAAGAGCATCACATATTTGCCTGCTAAAGCGATTTCCCTGATAAACTTTGTCAATAACAGAAGCCAAGTTCCGGCTAAAAATGTTGGGCATTATCTGGATCCATACTGTTTGATAACCTACTTGTATTCCTGAAGGAAAAATATTTAGAAAACAATTATCTTGGAAAAAAACATTCGACAGAAGATATCAACCCAGCATTAAGGTTCAGACAATGCTGTAACTTGAATCGTTTTTTTAACACAGACCATTACATCGGCTTTAGATGTACAGTGAAGTTTATGAGTCAGTATTTACAGTGAATCATTGCCTAATGCACGAAGATTGGGCCAGTTACACAATTTAAGCGTGAAGTTGTGATTGTCTTCATCAGTTTAAAAACGTGTTTTGGGTGCTCAAAAGAATCACATCATAGAGATGGTTGTTTTGAGTACACACACCATATTTTTTGTTGACAAATAGGAAAATAATTTTCTGTTAGGCACTCTTATCCGTGGAACTGACTAATTACCTCCACTGAACTGAATAAGCCATGTTTTATTTACATCCTTAGGTTTACTTGGGGACAAATTCAAAGAGGAGCAGCAAAAACACACCAAATACCATCTTACCCCAGCCTATACAAAAACTCATATTTATGCGCGGTCTATATCTAAAATCATTTCTACAATTATTTTCAATTAAAATCACCATTAAAGAATAACTACCAAAAATGGGAATCACTTAAGACCTGGAAACACAGTACACCAAAATTACTCTAGAATTACAGGTCCAACTGACTGACAACCATGTAAGTAGCAGATTAGAAAAAACGGTAGTATGAATTTGTGACTGGACGCAACAAAACCTGTCTTCCAGGTTTCCACCAAAGTGAGACTATAATCGGTCTCCTCAGCTACATTGCCGGCTAGAAAATTGTAATTTCGCCTGTAGCAAGTTTTAATATGATACTTTCGAATAAGCAGACAACCAAAGGCACTAATCAGACTGCGCTTATGCGCAGGCTAGTCTGTGTCTTTGTTATTTACAAACCCCTAAGACAGATTTTCTCACGCCAAGGCCCATTTGGTATATAGCTGTCACGCTAATATACACATTATACAGCTTATATACAGCTGGGCATTTTGTTAAGAGTCGAAATTAGTAGGCATGTTACTTTATAAGTGTAAATATTAAAACAGATTTCTTTATTTTTCAGTTCATATGCTATTGGTACGCATTCAAATTCCTATATATCTAAGTCCCCAGGTAGACTTGGCTGTTCAGCTTAGGTGAGCTAAATGATATTTTCATAAAACGTATGTCTTTGTTTGGTTGCTACGTGATACAAAAATGCAATATATGAGTACCTTTGTTTGAGTGAATCCAGATCGTCAATGTATACTCTAGAATGTGACCCACAATCGCACTGGAATTAGACATGATCATCATGTATCTCCCAGATGGCTGATTCAAACAATGTACCTTTAGCACCCATTCACTGCGCTCTGTATAAGCAAGGCAATTTATTGATCCATTTTTTAAATTCCATTTTGTTGCACTCATTTTAACTTCATCTATCACATCGCCCTCTAGTGCACCTGTAATTATAGTGAAATATTTTCATTATTTTCATTTAATTTGACCTCACAGTAAAACCTATCTCTGGAGGGGGGGGGTCTGACATACATGTTTGGCTCTATCCAGGCTGCTCATTAACTCTTTGCACGCTTGGCGAATTTTACATGCATTTTGTAAAGAAAACACCGAGTACAACTGGCACTTAGCAAATAATTTATTGCACACCAGATAATGATATCTGAGATTTTATTCCTAGGATAGAAAATCTTATCTTACCCATGCTATCTTACCAAGGACGTCAAGAAACGTCATCATATAAATTGCATCGTATTCAGGGACTTCTGGAAGCTTATTTTGAAACAAATAAATAAATAAATAGATAAATAAAACAGTGGTGAGCAAGAAAAAGAATCCATTATTCGTGTGAGGGTAAGATATAAAAATCTGTCCCTCAGGATCTCCGTTTGTCATCACACGGCAAGCCTCATGATGCCAAACGGCAATTCTTGTGATGGATTTTTCTATTGTACTGCCCAAATCGTCACCCGAGATACTACCATTATTAAAACAAAAACCACTCAGCTCACACTGAGGCCTTGATCTCAACCCACGCAACACACCACCGACAATCAAGTCAAGTTATTTATATCAGTAAAAGCTGAAGAAAAAAACTCATTTAAAGCATGGTAGGCAAATACCGCAATAATCCTTCGATTAAAGCCCCAGGTCAGAGATGACACTGAGTTGAAATCAAGACCAACCATCATGCAACAAAGGATTTAACTGCAGTTATAAACCACAATTGTTCTACAACACAGACATGCACATACTATCCATGCCATAGCCCACTATTTTCATTTATGTTTACTAAATATTTATGAAATGCTGGTTCTGATATGGCCCTTTGCAAAAGAGTCTCCAAACTAAATTATATATGGGCCTCGTCGTGACAAAACCTGTCTTCGGGGTTTCCGACAAAACAAGTTTCAAACCAGTCTCCTCAGCTACTCTGACTAGCTAGAAAATTTACCTGTAGCAAGTTCAAATATGATACTTTTCAAAAAGCGAATAACAAAGGCGCTGATCAGACTGCGCCGATGCGCAGGCTGGTCTGCGCCTGTGCTGTTCGCAAACCCCCGAAGACAGGTTTTCTCGCGTCGAGGACCATATGACATTGACAATCAACTCTGAGTGTCTGCCATAGATCCTAGAAAATGCCTCATAGAGCCTACATACATAGCAACCCAGCAGTCAAATCTTTATTTCTATTGTTGATGTCACCAACACCAAACCACACTCTCACAAAATTAATAAGCTGCAAAAAACAAACACCATAAGAAAGGGAGGGAGCAACGTGCCCATCGATAAACAGAATTTGACCATTTCAAAATAAGAATCGTCTTGTTTATTATAAACACACAACCAAAATATGACATTTGTTATGGACAATTCCAAATAAATAAAAGAAAAAGGGATTTAGTAATTAAACGACCATCTTTCAATCAATACAAATGTACGTTCAAATCAAAACATCATAGATGTGAAATACTGATATTTAAAAAAAACAATGTGAAGAAAGATGTTTTGATTAGATCAAAACTGGTGACAGTACAGGTCCATTAAAAAAGTTATTCCACTACGCAATATTTCAAAAGTTTTTTCACATTTCTATCACACATTAATGGTCTATGTTTTACCATACATGTAATTAAATTCTCATGCCATTTTGTTTCTATAAATCATATCAACGTATAATCAGACAGCAGTTGTATATAATTATCAAATACAGTTCAATGAAAAACACAACAACCTTTCTTTTAATTACCTTCTAATGAAAACACAACAATATTGTATCCCTAAATCATACAGTCAGTATTTCGTAGCATCTCCATTTGCTTCAATAAGATCTGCAATTCTCATTGGCATTGAATTGTAAAACTATTCTGGGACGTTCAGTGCTACACTATACCATGCTTCACATACTCGCTTCCACATCTTTACCATTTTACATGGCATTAGGTTACCATTCTCTTTCTTCATTATCTTTCAAACGTTTTCTATGGGATTCTTGTCAGGCAAATTCCATGGTCATTCCAGAACGGCTATTACTTTACAGTCTAGGAATATTCTAGTACTTTTAGAGTTATGGCATGGCGCGATCTCATGCATAAAACATATCCCTTCAGTAGGAACGCAACGCATTCACACGTCATTCCAATATCATGAATAATATCGCTCTGGTGTTTTGCACTATCCATGTTATCATACACATTTCTCTGAAGAGACAGGCCTCTGTTGCTAATGGGTCCCTAAACTTGCACCCTTGCTGGCAATTTTACAGTAGTCTGAAAAAACTTAGCATGATATTTCACATTCTGTTTGCGCCATTCACGACAATGGCGTCGATTGTAATGACTGTGATATACAGACTAATGTGAATGTGTTGTGTTCCCACAGAGGGAATATCTTTGTGAATGATTTTGTGCCATGCCATAACTCTAAATTTACTAGAACATGCCTAGAATGTAACAAAATGCCCGTTTTGAAATTGCCAAAGAATTTGCCAGAAATGAACTGCATAGAGAACGTTTGAAATATTATGAAAAAAGATTGGTAACTGAATGCTGTGTTCAAAAGAAGAGATGTGGAAGCGAGTATTTGAATCATGGTATAGTATAGTGTAACGTCCTGGAAGAACTTATCAATTCAATGCCAAGGACAATTGCAGAACGTATTAAGCAAATGGAGATAGACGAATACAGAATTTAATTTATGATGTAGGCGTACAGGTATGTAGTTGTGTTTTCAATGGAATGTATTTAAGCATGTTATTTTGTTTTCATTAGAATGCATTTAACATTCATATCCAAATGTTGTCCGATTATACGTTGATATTATTTATTGAAACAAAATGGCATGATAATTTAATTACATGTATGGAAAAACATAGACCATTAATTTATTTAAATAAAATTTGAAAAAAAAACATTTGAAATATTGCGTAGTGAAAAAACTTTTTTAATGAACCTGTATGTTTCCTGTAATCTATATAAATACACATTATTATAATAGTAAAGTGATCTGGCGTACTGTATCACGTCGAGTTGATGAGGTCATACCATCGGAACACCCGAGACCCGAACTGTCAAGGTTGATCCGATGGTATGATCTCATCTACCAAACATGATACAGTACGCCAGATCACGTTACTATTATAATAATATGTTTATTATACACCTTTTTCCGACATTATTCTGATTTTATAAACTGTTTGGTCTTTGATCCAGAAAAAATGCTGGAACGTTTGCCATTATGTTTCGTTTCTTGACGTTACGTCATCATGTTTACCGTCTCTGGTTCCATCCTTGAAATTTACTTTACGCAACGTCACCACAAAAACAGATAACCGACATAAGCCTCGTTTTAAAGGATAGTGATATGGATTCAGAAAACCTCAGTTCGTTGATCCGGCTTTCTGTATCAGATGGCCAGAAAACTGACAGTTCAGACGTTGTACCATGTATAGGTATATAATAAAGTTTATTCTGTTGACAATATCGATTGAGTCATTTTAAGCAGTTTTATGGTTTATAAACCATGGGCTAAGTGAAATAATGAAATTATATGTTTCCTGCAATCAATATAAAGTTTATTCTGTTGCCCATCTTGATTAGGTCACTTTAAGTAGTTTTGATAGTTTATAATTTCATTCTTTCATCTTGCCCATGGTTTACTTACATATGTCTATAAAACACTTATAAAATCATCAAGTAAATATTGTGTAAGATAAAAAAAACATTTAGCATCTTTATGATTTACTCATATGAGGTAAACTGATTATTTTATTCCCATTACAATCTTAAGAATCGCTCTGTGTAGTATCTTGATCTAACTATGTGTTGAAAAAAATCTGTATAATACAGTTTTATTCAATTATTGAGATAGTGCACTATAGCATGCCATATTCTGGATATGGGGTGCTAAGAATTTGGACCAACCTGTGCAGTGGAAATGTTATCCAAAAAAAAATTGTTTAGTATAATACAATTAAAACCGCTTAATATTTGCGGCATTAAACTTTGGAGATTTTAAAATAATGACACATTGGTGTAGTTTAATTTTGGATCGTTCTCAATTTAATACCCTTTAAATTTATTTTCTATTCTCTTAGAGGCTTCTCTAAAAGGGAAAATATATTCCCTTTCTAGCATATTCTTTCCTTTAAGAGTAGCCCCTTTTAAGACGTGGTTTGCTCTACGTTGAAAACACTCTACCGTTCAAATATAGGTTTTTGATGATATAGATACCAACATACTAAGGATGTGCATTCATTTATTGCTTATTGTGTAGCTAAATTCAAAACTGTATTTTGCGGGCTCATATTTTGTCAATTTGTTTTCACCATCAATAGCGCCAAATAAAAATGCCCACCAAATATAAATGTTTTAAAGTACCAGTACTATCTAAAGAGTTGAAATTACTGTTGAATTCTTGCAAACTTTGTTCATGGAAATGTGTTGATGGAAGACTAACCAATTGTTTGATAATATTATTGCGTTTTGAATTAATGTACATTAGCATGTTACTTCAATTAAATAACCACATTAGCCTAAACACTGGTTGCTGTAGTATTGACATAGACTTATGCTTACTATCATTTTGTATTGTGATGGCCAGTACAAACCGCAGGGCTGAAACAGCGACGCTATGACCCAAGTCATAGAGAAACCAGGATTCATCATCTGAAATAAGCACAAAGTAAGTAAGGGTGCAAAGATATGGCCTGGAGGTTGTAAACTTGAGTAAAGCCTCAGACTCAAAATAAAGTGCAATGATTGGCTGCCTGCGGACACGTGTCCACAAGCAGCCAATCATTGCGCTTTATTTTGAGTCTGAGAATGAACTCAAGTTTTATAACCTCCAGGCCAGGAATCGATACAATCAAGTACCACACCTGACCCAGGATACCTATGGGAAAGTGACAAACGCACAGTTAAACACCACAAACAAGGGCCAAGAGGTCAGCTTTTTCCCAGCAGGTGACCACAAGGCACAAAGTAAGTAAGGGTGTAAAGATCAGTAATTGATACAATCAAGTACCAAATCTGACCCAGGATACCAATGGGAAAGTGACAAACTCACAGTGAGACACCACAAACAAGAGCAAAGATGTCAGCCCTTTCTCAGCAGGTGACCACAAGGCACACATAAACAGATGCACACAAAGGCATAGCAAACGCAAAACAGAAAAAAAACATAAAAGGTCAACAAAAGAAGTACCACCTTGGAAGCGTCAGTAAAATATTTTACTGGAGGGCTTAAACTGGTTTCAAGGAGCGTCAACCTCACCCTTAATTCAAATGTGCAAATCATATCAAGGGGGTAGCTGCCATAAAGCAAAGTGATCATGTAAAAGACGCTGATCCCCATAGAGAATATGGTGCAAATCAGATTGGTGGCCTGACTTCTAAAGAATGCATTTTATAGTGACTATACATTTAATATTATATATTCATTAGAAAGCTGTTTGAAACAGCAAATATCTCTGTGTAATCGCCACTAATATATTCAATTTGGAAATTTTCACGAGGGTTTTATTTTCTCAAAACTTCGCATATGCAAGGTTTCGTGAAAATAAAATCCTCGCGAAAGTGAGAAACCATTCTGTGGTTTACGTATATAGGTAAATCATGCCTTGTCGCGAATTTTAAACGTCACAAATTCGTCTTTCAATGCTATTAGCTATAATAAAACTCTCGCGAAAATTTCCGAATTTACAGTAAGTTGACTCATGAGGTGTAGGTACTTATAACACTGGTAACTTACAATAACTAGCGAAGATTCAGAGGTGCCAAAGACTTCCCTGCTTGCACAAAGTAATGATTGAGAAGAGCTAACAACGGAACACTTTAACCTACTGGTCTGTGCATCATCAGAGTCTAGTAAGTGCTTCGGCTACTCACTCTCTGGAACTTATAGTGGCTACACTTCGTGAATGCTCAATATTCTTGCTCATCTCTGTGGCATATCTGCGCAATCCCGTCTTCATCTCTGTGGCTGAGCAGGCTAAATAGGACCATGCCTGATAGGGGACATGTTTCTCGTGTCCAGGTCCAATTTATCATGCATCGGGCTAGTATAGCAATTTTTTAGCGTAAAATTGTGATTATTTACTTATCCATCAGTTTAAACATATACACTAATCGAAAGATCTAACCAATCACTTGCATTTTTAAAATTAGGCAATAATTGAGGTTTATAAATCAAGTTCGCCCCAACCGGTTAGATATGGTAAGAGAACATGTTATTTCAGGAATAAACATGACAAAATCGGTATAAGATTGCTTTTGTACTATGTGCTAAAACTTTTGATTGTCAAAAATATGTATTTTTCTAGAAAATAGATTTTAAGACTAATCGGTTAGAACTTTTGATTAGTGTATTTTGGGTGCTCAAAAGAACCGTCTCATTGAGACGGTTCTTTTGAGTACCCACAACATATGTTTTGGTTAAGAAATAAGAAAAATAATTTTCTGGTCCGCACTTTTATCTGGGAGCCTGTAAATTATGGCTGCTATTACAAAATGTACCTGCTATCTGATCAGGAACTCCTAATGCCCAGGTTGTGTCCTTGGGTGAATAAAATTCTAAAAGGAAAATAAAATTGTCTATTTAAGGGCAATTGCGGGAAATACTTCCCACATTAAGATCTTTTTAATTCTTTGCATACAGTTTGTTTAATGTATGTACTGTCAATTTATGAAATAAAAAGGATATGTCACTTCATAATCTGACATGGAAGTTTTCAGCATTTTACCAATTTTCTGAAAGAAATCAAGTCCTTAATGCTAAGTTAAATTAGTTGTAATCGCCATCCAGCTTCTTTATTTTAATTTAATTATTACTCATGACATCAAGCTTTTTAGGAAAAGTAAAATATTTTTGTTTTTCCCAAGCCGTTACAAGATACTGATTGATATATTTTGGATATTCCCCCAAAATAGGAATATGATTTTTAGATTAAATTGTATATTAAAAAAATTGGCATTAACAATCTCAAAGTTTTTTTTATTTCATAGCCTTTTATATTGCCTTTTAGCGAAAAAGAATAAAAAAATGGGGGTCACCAGACTAATTTTCTTTCAGGAGAGCAAAATTTACCCCTACCTCCACATATTTTGAGGAAAATTCAATATAAAAAGTTATGGGGTGTACCTTTTAAAAAATCTGGCATTAACAATCTCAAAGTTGTATTTTTATTTCATAGACGTTTATGTAACCTTTTAGAAAAAAAAGAATAAAATATGGGGGTCACCAGACTAATTTTCTTTCAGGAGAGCAAAATTTACCCCTGTCCCCACAAATTTTGAGAATAATTCAATATAACATATTATGGAGTGTACTTTTTGTCATTTAAATCAATTTATAATACTGGTAGGAAGTAATTCAATATTATAAAGCTGAAAAAAGAAGAAAAAAACAACAATGTATAATAGATGCCCACCCAGGAATCGGCCCTGGTTCGCTGGTTTAAGAGTCTGACGCATTAACCACTAGGCTACGAGGTCAGATCGTGTGCCGCCAAAATTAACCGTATATATTGGACACACAATCCGAGTACTGGCCATATTTGCATACATGGTATAAACTTGAAAATTTTGTATATTGATTGATTTCGCCAGATCTATTTATCAGTATTTGGTACTGAGAGGATCATTTATAATAACGGGTCAATAGATATTTTGGACACATTTTAGTTACTTAATTTTGTCCAGAAAATGCTGAAATATCCACCTGATGTAAGCGTATCTGAAATCAGTATTGATGCGAATTTGAAAATGGATGAAAGACGGGACCCAGACAACTTTCCCGTTTCCCGCCGCAGGAATGATGCGCGTGGACAATACCTGAAATTGCCCTTAATTATCAAGTAAGTAAAACGTTGAACAGAAAAGCTCTCCCTTCCCCAATATTTCCTTCATACAACTTTATTTATGCACACAACTTTATACAAAATCAGATGATTAGCAAAACAGAATAATATGTTTTATTTCTTTTGCTTTTCCCTATCCACAAAGGTTAATTTTTGCTCTGATATGTAATACAATGTTTAACTTAGCATACCTTTACTTTCTTGAAACAACAATCCAATATCTGAAAAAAAATCATAAATATAACCAGTACATGGATACTTTAAATTATTAACTAATGCATCAGTACGTGCTTATAGTGATTACATACAGACAGCAACAATGAGACAAGCACTTTGTGTTTTCTAAAGATTTATATGAGAAAGTGAAAGTTAAAATTTAGTAAGGTGCATTTATCTAACTCCTATTTTCCCACTTGTATTGAAATGGTCGCACCTATCTGTGCCCACAAATATGTTCTTAAAAGGGTATCCTTTGGAAGCAAAGACTGTACCAAAGAACTGAAACTAGAGTGTGCGCATTTCCTGTGCCAGACTAGCTAGTTTCTGCCATTTAGGCATCATCAGTGACCCTCTAATAGTTTCAAAGTTCCACAATGAAACCCTTGATCCCAAAGGACAAGATTATAAAATCTACAGGGCATGGAGACGTTCTATCGTCGCCACACAGTCCCAGTCACCAGCTGTAGTGAAGTGAAATATGTTCTTAAAAGGGTATTCTTTGGAAGCAAAGACTGCACCAAAGAACTGAAACTAGAGTGTGCGTATTTCCTGGGCCAGAGTAGCTTGTTTCTGCCATTTAGGCTTCATAAGTGACCCTCTAATAGTTTCAAAGTTCCACAATGAAACCCTTGATCAGTATTTATGTTATTAATATGTCAAAATGACACAATTTTATAATTGATTGGCATATATATCATATTCTTCATATGTAATCGTGTGGGACAAGAGAATTCCAATGGAGGGCCAACATAATTTGTCATAAAAAGTGTCTCCTACCAAGGTCGAGAATGATTAATAAAAAATATCGAGTACCTCTCTTTCTGACGAAGTATTCTGGCCCTTACATAGGTTAAATAAGCAAAATGTCAGCATAAAATTGCAAATACTTTTTTACACATATTTTAGTTGAAAGTTCTTGTCCCACAATAAAACATAATAAAAGGTACTTTTACGCAGCCTCTTTGTGAATTGTCACATCTGCTTCTTGCAGGGTGTGACATAGGAGTTTAATTTTATGGCCATACACTCGTCTGTCTATTAACAATTTAAACGAAAGAACCTTTCTCTTCAGCAGGGTGATAAAGTGTTTTATCATATGACGTC
Organism: Loripinus fragilis; assembly: GCA_964019695.1. Lineage (NCBI taxonomy): Eukaryota > Metazoa > Mollusca > Bivalvia > Lucinida > Lucinidae > Loripinus > Loripinus fragilis. The sequence continues at coordinate 34,814,886 of OZ026518.1, forward strand.
GCGTCTGGGAGTGAAATAACACCATGCAATAAAATTGATAAACCACCAGTGGTATACAGATTTTTGGGAAACGTTATGACGTCCACAAAAACGTAGCGTACATGTACATAATGACAAAAAATATAACGTTTGTATGGCAGAAATGAGATTTCAAAGTCATCTTAATGTCATTTGATAATTAGAATCTAACAATCATGCTCTTGTTTTATTGAATTTATTATACTCGTTGCGAAAAAGAGATATCTCTTTTCCCAAACTCGTTTAATAAATTCAATAAAATATGAGCACTCATATAAGATCCTCTATATAGTTTTCTTATTCTTATTTTTTAGAAACATTAAGTTCTAATGAAAAGCAATATACTGTTAAACCTTTGTATATGGGCAACACCTAAATGTGTATTTTTACAAACTGTGAAGACCCAGATGAGATCCCACATAATGCTGCATTTCATCTTTGTCTACACTGTTCGTAAATGTAAAAAAGATCTTTAGACAAATGAATGCATAATGTTTTGAAAAATATAACTTGATATCTCTAACTATATATATATACAATGGACTATCCCAAGGTTATCATATCAAACCAGACGGAAGAACATATTCGAAAACAAAGGGTTAAGCTGGTGTTAAGGGGTAATAGGGTTGTTGGAATTTCCATTAATTCTCATTCATTGAACAGATTTAACAAAACTGAGTCTGCTTTTTCCTTATTTTGTAGGTTCTCTCTATTTAGGAAGGATTGGTTTTTCCAGATGATTTATCTGTGAGTTTCAAAACTTGCAGACATAAACTTTAAGCAGACACTGCAACCAAAAAACATTGCCATTTATTCTATGCATCAGTGACTTTGACACCAGGCAGGTATGATGACTACCTTCCTATAAATTCTTGACTAAGGATTGAATGGAATTTTGTCAGTTTGCCATGCATCTTTAAAGTCTCATCAATATTGAGTATAATATTTGCATACAAGACATGCAAGGCAACACATGAGTCATGACCAAGTACACACAGAGAAGGGATGTAAATAAAGGTCCAGTCCAAACTTACTACCTATAGCCCTACTTATCCACTACACCACAGCGGCAAATAGCCTTAAAAGACATGTTTTTGATATTAAAAAATCGTGACTGTATCATGATTTGCCCCCATCAGTAGACAGCAGAGTGATTTTCCCATTTCCAGAGGGGTTTATTTTCGCAAAACTTCGCATATATATGTGAAGTTTTGTAAATATAAAACACTCGCGAAAATTTCCAATTTACAGTATGCTTCCGAACCCAGTTACCGGTGCACTTAAGGTTTACACTATTTTACAAAGGAATGTGAGTGTGATTTAATAAGTTGAAAACACAAGTGAATAAAACATTCCTTTGTCTATATTCATTTAGAAAATTATCCATTTTTGTTAAGGATTTTATCTCAAATTAAGCCCTATAAATGAAGTACCCAAAAAAGTGACAATTAAAATTTAGTACCAGTTACCAAGGCATCACCTACGAACTGATGTATCTTTTTGAAGAGTTGAAGTATTTTATCCACTTTATGGTTATAGAAGACTTAAACCTAAGTCTCAAACTAATATACATCAGTTTTTGTTTGCTTTTGTATCCATTTCTTTAAAAGCTGCATTAAAATATACCTCTATCAAAAAAAGTTCATTTAGGTGAAAATTTCACAGTAAAATGCAAAATTTGGGATAAAATACAAAAACTTTAAGCAACAAAGCTAGTATTTGTGCTGTGTTAATTTTTTGAAGGAAACTTTCTAGTTCTGCAAGCAAAATTGATGAAGAATGTTTTAACTGCTTGTTTGCTGACTACCCTGATAACTGGTATACACTGGTAACTGGGTTATTGAGCATATATATAAAATACTAAAGTCTGGGTGGCTCAAGTTACCTGTTGGTATTTGTGTCAGCAAAACATGGCTGCCCAATATGCCCTGCATTCTGACATAAAAGTCTCCATGAATCTTTATCTTTGGGACTATCTCAAACATTCTCATTGATCCATTGGCTCTTAAAGCTGGACTATGTTTCTAGAAAAACATAACACAAACTCAAACATTTTTCAGTAATATTGGCAATTCAACTCCACTGTTTTACCACCTGTGGTTTATTCCTGAATTTCCGTAGCGAATATAGTTTACTGTAAATTTGGAATTTTCGCAATAATTTTATTTTTGCGAATATCGTTTAAAGACATATTTGCCACGTTAAAAATATGCGACTAGAGCATGATTTACCTGCATCAGTAAACGACATTTCGCCATTTCTCAAGGATTTTATTTTCACGAAAGTTCGCATATGTGAAGTTTCGCGAAAATAAAATCCTCGCGAAATATCCGAATTTACAGTAACCAGATATGAATATTGGTACCAACACACACGCATGATACTACAAGTCTTATCAGGGTGCAATCTGTTTTTGCAGGTTAAATAAAATGAGTTTGTTGCACATCGTTTTTGACTGGCAGCAAAAGTGTTTATGACCATCATCGCCAACAGCAAAACATTATTCTAATGCACTTGCTTTTGTAAAGAGACGTCTGATTGGATAACGTCAAAATATGTGACAGTAGATCCTGTGATATGTCAGAAATGTGATATGTCAGAAATAGTTTTCTTTAATTTATACACTAAGTCACCATTAAATTCTGGTTTCATAAGCCACTGAAGCAAGAGAGATTTAAGGCCAATGTTGAATTTAGATATTAAATAATAGTATTGGCGTTAAAATTTAGAAAAAGTTTTGTGAAATTTATGATACCAATAGCCTTGTTTGAGAAGTTTCTGAGTAAACACTTTATTATGAGTGTTGAAGTCAGCAACTTTGCTAGATGATCTAGCAAATCGGATGAGTTAAGGAATATAATCTCCATAGGATGTAGAGCGAGGAACATCACCATCTAAAAAAAGGGAAATTCACAATTTTAAAATCAAAATCGTCACATTTATCATATATTTTGCTAGAAACAATATCACCAGAAATGAACAAATGCAAGTCCAAAAAACGAGGCTTCAGTTTCAGAGGCATTTGTATCATTAATTTTAAACTCTGCAGGGTATATTTTTTCTTACCATATTGTCAAAATAATAATATTTATGTTTAAAATATCATCCAAATACTGGATGTATTGTTAAAACGTCAATAATAATAACCTGCTTATAATCAGAAAGAGAATCATATCATAAACACCATTTAATTACAAAACAAGAATAAATCAGCAACCAGGGAGCACGATTAGTGCCATTTGGAATCCCTATAATCTGTCTATACAACTTATTACCAAATCGTATAAAATATTGTCCAGCAAAAAGGTCAGCGCATCAGAAAACATTTTGACAAGGCCATGTATGCTATTTTTAAGGCTTTTTCGAAGTTTTTGTTTGTTTGTTTGTTTTGTTGCTTTACGTCCCAAGTCAACAGCTATGGTCATGGCGGGACGGTCAGTTCACCTAACCACACTTTTTCCTGGGCAGGCTTGAACAAGCGGTTAACCAGTAATTCGTGCACATACTTTCCTTGTAACTGACAGCAAACCTTCTTGAATAAATCAGCGGAACCGAAGTGAAAAATGAGTTTGTGTCGTTACATGCGAGGTATGGAGAGCCTTCTCTTTGGAAAGTTCTTCCAATATGACCAATAAATTTATCTTCAATAAAATTATGAGGTAAAGTGGTGTAAATAGTAGAAAATCATATGTAGACAAGCTGGTTGCGTTGAAATCTCTAGCTTTAAGTTTATCTAATACTTCACCTTCGCCAATTGGACTTACCTACCCTCATCAATAGGATGAGTTCATTTAAATTTTAGGAGTGCTGAGTGGGTTTTTTTGGAGGGGGGGGGGGCTAGTCTCTGCTTAATCAGGCACATTATATTATATTGGTTGCTTTGTGATTGGAATCTGAAACGCGCATGGCATACAAGTGATTCAAAAGCCCTCCACGAAAAATAAGCAGGGGGTGAGGGGGCACATCTCCAATAATTCATAACCTGAACATAAAGCTCTGGTCTTACATTATAAGCTGTGCCTGGTATACCAAAGGTACACCCATTTTTTTCTAAATTATAATACAACATCATGTAAGCAAACAATTAAAATCCTGATCAGATACCACTCTATATGGTGTCTGATCTAGAGCTGCTCTATTTGCTTATGTGCAACAAAAATGACGCTAGGCATATATATTAGTCAAAAGTTCTAACTGGCCACATGTGTTTTTACCGATTTTCGATCATTGATAACAGAAAATGGCTAAGCAAAGCTCTTTTAGTTTTATGTGGGAGGCTTTGCCGGATACACTTGCGCTCAATTTCAAAATTCACAAGAATTTGCATTGGATGGTTGGGTAATTTTTGACACTTTAGCCAATACTAACGAGTTTCATGCAGATGGAGTGTTCATTTCAGGACTTTAGTATTCAATTTGTGTTTGGCTTTTGAAATGATAAAGATTTGCGTGTGACACGGGGTTATTAAAAAAGTCATGACTTACAAATTGTGCCAAAATGCGAATTTTGAAAATGGGGGTACCACTATTTAAAGTAGCATCCTGTATGTACTGTTGAACATTTTGTCAATATCTTCACTGCAAAGGGTGCATGATACGTCGGTCAATTTCGAGATGCAAAAAGAGTAGTCATTTCATTATACATTTTGAAAAAAATATTAAAATGCAGGTGGCCAGTTAGAACTTTTGGCTAGTATATGTATTAACTGGTAAGACTCTTAAAGGCAGGAGTGGGGTATATAAGGAAAAATAAGCCTCAATTCTGGCACTTTATGTTTTGAACTCAAGCTGTGAAGATCTCCAGGAGCTCTTGAGGCTTATCTCTTATTTGATTGGCTAATCCAATGAACTTTGAAAATGATTGACAGCTGTTATCAGCTCAGTGGCCATGTATTTTGTCATATGGGGTTTTCTGCAATCACTGTCAATTATTAGGAATTTAGTCAAAACCTAAGCAATAAAATTTGAATTTTGAAAGAATTTTATTTTGGATATTTTTCTTTATATCGAAATTTTAGAAAAATAGATCTCAATATTTGCTACTAATTTTTTTTGTTATAAATCATTTAGCAGAAAAAATAATAGAAATAATAAATTATTTTTTCACCTATATTTTTTACTTTAGGACTTATAACATTCTTGTTTTCAAATCACTTAAAAGGTCGTTAATTGTGACAAAATGGACAAATTATAAAAAAAGCTCTTATTAACAAAGTCTCATTTATTTTATATTTTGCTTAGTTATTATACTAATCCAAATTAAGATAATCACATATATGTAATGATACTTTATGAATTACTGCCTATGAAAATAAATTAGGTGAGTCATGTTTGTTATGTGTCCACTGGTTCATAATTACTCTGTAATTACCCTAGATAATTGTTATTTAGCCTACTTTGGTTCTACACGGTCCAAAGATCACAGAACTGTTGACTGTGAATGTTTGTTTATACAGCAATTAGCATCAATCGCATGGTTGCACAGTCACCTTTTGTTTTCTTATTTTTGATCAAAATTTGTTCAGGGTAAATCTTACAAAGTTTTATTTAGAAAACGGCGAAGATCCAGATCAGCTGTTCTGATCAGAACTCAAACTGCATCTTAGGTAAAAATATTTTGATCAAATTTGGGAGGGATCAAGTGCATAGATATTCAGCATGATAATTATTGAAAAAAATGTATGAATATAAAAATGAAAAATAATCAAATATTATATTGATGACAATCAAATTCACTGAAGAAAGATGCATTTATCATTCATGTCTTCATTCAATTTTTATCAGCGTGTTTGATTTTATTTTTTCTTATCTTTCAAAAAAGAAAAATACAAATAATTATTGCAAAAATAATGTCATTTTTTGAGACAAGCAAACAGAACAGTAGCAGCCTGAGGCTTATCTGTTTTCTGCTAGACCAGATTGGGACAGTGGCCTGGTCAATAGCTAAGCTCCTCCCACTGACCATCCCATACAGGTATTAAACTCTCTGCCGGGGGGGTACAGAATCCCTGCCTTTAACAAATGATGTTTTGTTTGGATCAGTTTTGGATCTAATTAAATATATTTATTTAGAATATACTAAAGGACTTTAAAAACGCAAAAAATGAAAATTAATATTTTTTGCATCCAGAACATTTTTAGCCTTCCTAAACAGGTAAAATCGGCTGGGAACCTTACTCTGCATCTTTCGATACACAAAAATAGTAAGTGAGTATGATTAGGAAATACCACAATCACAAACCGCAGACAACCCCGTGGCACCGCAAGGAAGAGTCACTCAACCATCACGAGACACCAGTAAGACAAATTAAGCAAAGCAACCAGCTCTCTCTTCCCCATCAAGATGATTGCAATACTAGAATGGACATAAAGTAATGTTCAACAAAACATAGAACAATTACAGACCCCCACAATGGGCGTAACAATAAACAAAAAGTCAACAACAACAGAACCACCGCCTTAGAACGGACAGCAGCCTAAGCCACCAGGGGCTTAAATGCATTTTACTGGTACCAAATCTTCGCCCTAGATTCTGCTGTTGTTGAAGTACAAGAAATGTTCAGCTCGCATGGAGGCCATCTAACTAATGCAATGCATCATCAAGGAGAAACACTCTAATCAAATTAACTCTCCATGATGAAACAAAGAAAATGGCTCATGACTCACAGATGGTCAGAGCTAAAGAAAACCTCCAGTTGAGCCACGGTGGGTCCAGCTACAGATAAGCATCAGGCACCAACCCACCGATTAAAGCTTTATGTCAGAGCCGTCATAGAGTCTGAGGCCTGACCCACCGTCGTGCAATTAAAGAGGAAATCATAGCTATAAACCGTGATTGGGTTTAAAACTAGGCATGCAGACTGTCCCATGATATCCATGTTATATCCAACCCTTATATAATGTTTACCATCATTTTTACAGACACTGGCCACCACCAGCTACACATCGCTGTTTTATGTTTTGCACGTGGCATTCCTATGAATCAATGAAGGAAAATATTATATCAATTCACATGTTGCTTGTACATATACATGTATAAAAACACTGTATACATGTGTTTAGTTTTATAGCTTTATGAATCATGCCACATTTGTCCTAATACCCCTATTCCACACAGGCCACGAATCGCCTGAATCGCCATGAATTGATTTTTTCTTATTCAGGGGGATTCGTGAGGTTTCATTAATTTGTTTTCTCCAATTGTGTTGAGCTACGAGTCATTCCCGATTCAGATACGATGTCGTTACGAATATTCGGGGGAATCGGCTCAATTTGGCTGGAATCGCGCAATAATTCATTACATTAGAAAATAACATTAAAACATGCTGCACGAAAGTTAAGGAATCAATTACGAATCAGTTAAGAATATGCGGAATGCAGCACGAATTGGGCACGAATTAACAGAGATACGCGACGATTCGACACGATTCGCGAGATTTTCTCTCACGATAGCTATAAAAAAAGGTCTGTACATGCTTCAGGGCATCAGTTCCTAAATGAATGTTCCTCGTAAAGCAGCAGTAGAATTGATCCTGCAACTTGAGAGTTGAAAACGGCTTCTTATATAGCTAGAAGAAAACAACTACGTTAAAGTCGAGAGGCCCTGACCCAGACTCTTTGACTTGGAAAAAATATGGCAGTTCGCCATTGGCAAAATCGCCAGCCAGGAGCTACTGACTGATCCTGATTGTGCTCCAGAATCTGCCAAATCTGTTTCAACTTCTAGGACTGCTCACATGCGCGAGACGGGGAAAAATCCTTCTGCTATCTCCTCCTTGGTTTTATTGCTTGGCTTAATCTCCCGATTCCCCACGAATGAGCTAAGAGTAGCTACGAATGCACAAAACAATGCAAAAACGCCCCCGAATCGATTACAATTCAGTTACGATATCCAAGAATGCCTTAGGAATTTGGTACGAATCACGCACGATTTTTCGAATCGGGGAATTCGTGGCCAAAGTTTTGAACAGTTCAAAACTTTTGAGCCGAATTCCCGATAGACCTACGAATTGCAAGAACTCACTACAGACTATGCGAATCAGTTAAGACCATCACGAACTGAGTACGATTTACCCACGAATCCAAACATTTGTCAGTTTGTGTCAATTCGTGGGATTCGGGGTCCAATGAATACAGCTTAGTTACTATTCAAATGTAGTTCACACTTGGGCCAGTACACGAAAATGGGTATCATAGATATCTGTTAAAGGGGGTGTTTTGTCTATTGTCACTGATAGCCAATGAATACATCTCAGCTATTATACAAATATATACTCAAACCAACTGCTAATGGGTCACCTTACATTTTTACGCTAGTTTAGGAAGTGAAACATAGGGTATACAAAATTCTTGTTTTTTAAGTGAAGCAATAATTTGCCAAGACTCTGCAAATTATTTCATTAAAAATTGATGTGTACTTCTTGCATGGACGAAGTTAGGGAAAAGGTACCCTCATTTCAAAAAGTCACACTTTTTCTTCGATAAACACCTTAACACAAATTAACATTTTTGTTTGTTTGAATATGTTACTGGCTAGCTTGATATAAGAAGAATAAACAACAAAGGTTTTGATTCCATAGGACTCGTAGTTTTTGCTACTCAACAACATAAGACAAACACTTTTAGCAGGTTAATCATTGAAATTCAGCTTTAAGCTTGCAATTTACATAGAGACTTTGCACTGCTCTGTACGCTTTATTATCAGCGACATGGCATTGAAATTTTCAGCGATTATTTATTATTACCAGACGTCACCATCCGTCTTTGAGAATTGAAAAAAAAAAAATAGAATGCCACCAAATCGATTTTTAAACTCTCACATTGAAACCGAAAGTGTACAGTAGTCGTAAAACAATAATCGCCAAAAATGGACTAATCAAGTTCTACTGTGTTTGGCCTACAGTGCTCAAATACAATTAAGTGCATTTAACAATTTTACCAGGAAATACAGGTGAATTTCAAAAATCTTGATTTTTTTTTAAAATGCAACATTTTAAAAATGCATAAAAAATCCACCATAAGCAAAATTTCAATTGTTTAGTGTTTTTCAAGTCGGACAGACCAGTTTGTAGCCAACTAAATGTCAATTTTATAAAAAAATTCTCTCAAAACCATTTTTTCTTTAAAGAAGTCATTTTTTGCATTTTCAACCCAAAAAACTTTGAAGTAAAAGAAAGCTGTTCAAAAACACTGCTAAACGTTTGCTCATCAAAATGCACATATTTGGACAAACAATTATTTCAATTTCATTAGCTTTTGGTCAGAAATAATGAGTTTGAAAAGTGACCAATTAGAACTTGGTTTTCGTATAGTTCACACTCGAACCAGTACACGAAAATTGGTATCATATATATCAGTTAGAGGGATGTTTTGTCTTTTGATATCCAATGAATACAGCTTAGTTATTATACAAATGTAGTTCACACTAGGGCCAGTACACGAAAATTGGAATCATATATATCAGTTAAAAGGGATGTTTTGTCTTTTGGTATCCAATGAATACAGCTTAGTTATTATACAAATGTAGTTCACACTAGGGCCAGTACACAAGATTTTGGTGTGTCTTGCATATGCGCAAATGAACCAAATGAGCGCCAATGTCTGCATATCAATCAAGCCTAGAGGCCTTTTGTGGTCTCAGCCTTGCACTTTGTTTAAACTTTGTATATTAGCCCATTTAAGCCAAATGGAATTTCCCATTCTTATCAATCAGACCAGTCCATTTCCATTTTAAGGGGTGTTGCGTGATATTTTTCATTGTATACAACTGTTGATAGAACATTCTGTGAGCAAAAAGTGGAGATCCTGTTCAGATGGTGTGTTCTGTGGCATCTGGTCTTGGTCTGCACTGTTTGCCAATGTCCCACAAAAGGATGCTTTGTTTATATGGGTTAACCCTTAGTATATTGGAAACCCCTAAACAGTAGTTTGACAAACCGTGAAGACCAAGATGAAATGCAGCATAATGTTGCATTTCACCAGGATCTGCACAAATTACCTCGACTCAGTACTGGATAAACCCAGAAAGACCCATCCTGACATGACTGAAAAAACTGTTGACTGGAACGTAAAGAATCAAACAAAACAAACAAACACATCTGCACTGTTTTCTCACATTAAAACAGCCTTCAGGGACAGAAATACGAGAGGTGATTCACCAGTTTTGAAACACTTTTATTATATCTATAAATTCCACATAATAGAACTTTCATTGCAAAATGTGTTCAATTTGTGATCCATGGAGGTGGTAGATCAGTCTACATTGCTTATGTCATACTCCAGTGTCTTGTTGATAATGAAATGGCCCAGTTTTCTTCATTTGTCTCGCAATGCTCGTTTAAGGCTTACCAAAGTGTAGGTTTCTTTCGCATTTGAAAGCGTCTTATAAGGATTCCCCAGATAGCAAAATCAATTTGGGCTGCATTTTGACCTTTAGGCATCCACTCCTGAGATGTAACAACATTCACGTTTTGGAAACGTATATACAATTGGACGTCAACGTGTGCTTTAACGCATGGCTCGAAGACTTGTCCTGGTGAAATACCATGTCCTTAATTTGGTCACTTGGAAACATTCTTGCTACATAATGTTTAATGAATTGTTCCCAAACTCTGCCAACATAATATTGCGAATTAACCTTGACCCTTTAGGGATGATCCGGATGTCAGTTTTGCTGTAGAAACTAATGACAGCCAAGGCCAAGAAACCTGGTGCAAACAAATCACTTTTAACACATTTGAGTTTTGAAGGATCACCATGCTCATTACGGATGTAGCAAACTCGGCGACGACTATAGCTGCCACCCAAATTGAACATTGCCTTATCTATCGTCACAAAGATTTTCCAATGGTCACAATTTAAACGTTTATAAAGATGCCACGAAAATGGTCGCCATTTTGTCAATTTGAGCTGCATTTCCCTGGTAAACTTTGCACTATTTTTGGGGTTTTGACTGCAATGCATTTTTAATAATACTGTAAATGGTTGACTGAGACACCCCTAGTTGAGTTGCCATTTCACGTTGTGTGGATAGATTAACCCATTTTCATAATTATGGCGACTTAGCGACTAACTGCATTTGTTGACTTTTGGGGTGTCTTTCTGTATTGTCCTATTTTTTGCTTTTTTGCTACTAGCGCTGATGCTTTACATATCGAGTGCTTTACTCGATGGATTGCTAATATAGAAATTACATGTTCATGACCTTTTATCTCTTATTGTATATTCCTGCAGGACTTACTTTTTCTTCTTCAAAAGGTATGTAATGGAATGTTCCATTATAATGCCAATTTTAGGTCTACCCATGTTACAATCCCACAAAAACTGACAAACATATGTAAAACCTACATTTATTGATAAATACCTGTAAATTTCGTGCTGTTGAGACGCGATGCTAGATAATAAAAAACGATTCAAACGTGTTTCAAAACTGGTGAATCACCTCTCGTATGTCATAATTTAGAAAATCTTACCTGTGACCCCTTAAAGTACACAATGGGCAGTCCCATCCTTATTGAATCAATATGTGTGGGAAATTCCATTAGAATACAAAGGGTTAATACTAGAAAGTTCTGGTGAACTAGCTCATTTGCGCCGGCTTGTCTGATACCAAACACTTGTGTGCTGACCAAGCATTCTATAGCTAGTAAACAAGTATAATTAAAATAGAGGATCTAACATGAGTGCTCATGTTTATTGAATTTATTAAACGAGATGGGGAAAAGAGATAAAATGCGAGTCTTGCCGAGCATTTTATCACTTTTTTGCAATAACGAGTTTAATTAAGATAAAACAGGAGCACGAATGTTAGATTCTATTTATCACATGGCATTAAAATTACTTTAAACTCGCATTTTGGACGTGAAAATGGAAGATTTTGCGGTCTTTTGCGCAATTTTAAAAACAGATATCAATACAAAACAGTGTTATGGACGTCATAACGTTTGCCAAAAATCTAAAAACAACTAGTGGTTTTGGATTTTATTGCGTGGCGTTATATCATCTTCAAGGGGCAACGTCATGTGATAATCAATAATAAACTATCTTACCGCCAACAAAATAAAAGGAAAGCGCAGTTGATCTTCAAGATTGTACACTTCTGAAGTAACATCACAAAGGCTTGCCGTTATATCCATACGTATGAACTTGTAATCCTCTGAAGGAAGAGGGTCACTTATCAAAAGCTCAGGGAGATAACCATTTGCAACTATGTGTGTAGCTTCTTTGAAAAGAACAAACTCTTGATTATAACTGTTAAACCCTGTCAGTAAAAGAGATGAAATATATAGTAAAACCTGTAACATTCTAACTGCGAATTTTCATAATACTCACTCATTTGAAATACATTTGAGGCAGACTTGGTTCATAAACTAGAACCTATTTATGATCTATTTTGATAATTGCCTATGCAAACATTTGTTTTGGGTGCTTAAAAAGACGTTTGTTTCCTTTACGCGCCTAAAAGTTATGTTTATAAAAAAATGATAGCAAACTCTTTGGGGGTTATATTTTTATACCTACCACCCTTTAATTAGAATTTTCAATACTTCGAAATTAAACCTTTAGTCCTAGGATTTCGTATTTACTGTAATAAAACATAAGGATTATTTCAACAAAGCATTTCTCTTTCAAATACAATATTTTTTTTACATATTCAAAGCAAAGGGTCACCTATTGAAAGCTTCGGAAGATAACTATTTGAAACTATGCAACTGAGAATCATTAATTCTCATGTGTAAATGTAAAGCACTTTAACAGCCAATTTTAAACAAAACAGTAGCTGTGATTGCTTATGAGCCAATGCTTGGATATTACATATGTGATTTCGCGTCTTATAAGTAGAAATCTGCTGGACATCAATATAAATGTAGGTTTAATGGTATGAATACCTTGTTAGTATTAATGTAAAAAAGTAAGTGAGTGTGATCAGGAAATGCCACAGTCACACACTGCAGACCAACACATGACACTGTGAAGAAGAGCCACAGAACATTTACAGTTACAAGGCATCCGTAAGACAATAAAAGCAAAGTGACCAGCTCTCTATTCCTCTTGAAGATGGTTTCAAAACTAGAAAGGACACAAATTAATGCATACCAAAATCGAGACATACAAAGAACCCCTTCAAACAATGGAAAGTACGTTAAGCAATACATTAATTGGGCCTCGACGCGAGAAAACCTGTCTTTGGGGGTTTGGGAACAACAAAGGCGCAGACCAGCCTGCACATCCATGCAGACTGATCAGCGCCTTTAATATTCGCTTATTGAAAGTATCATATCCAGACTTGCAATGATCAAAATTTCGATTTTCTAGCTAGTCTATGTAGCTGAGTAGGCTGGTTTGAATTTAGTTTTATCGGAAACCCCAAAGACCGGTTTTGTTGAGATGAGGCCCAATTACAACCGACCACTTATACTGCTTATTTTACTAACTTACTTAAAAAAAAACGTTAAAAGGATGTAGTATTAAAGTGACTACTAATTGTTTTGAGGTCAAATTATAAAAGATCTCTTGATTATGCAACTTCATTGAATCATTTAATATAGATATATGTAGTATACTAAGACCGTTCATAATGTTTGCTATAAAGGCTACTTAATAATAGAAAAGATATTTTATGAATAAATTCGTTAACAGCTGAAAAAATAACACTTACCATCTGGACAGCCACTTTGCCCTGCAAATACACTGAAGTTTCCTTGCGGCCAATCTGCCGTGACTTCTCGAACCCAATCTGCATCATCAGGTGTCATTGTGCAAAATGTAAGCTGTAAATTCCTTCTACTGAATGGACCCATTAAGTTATCAACCCCTTCGAATTCAACATCATTTCTAAATGAAACATTTACATATCCATATTTCCAGTCATTGATATCTGGATCTGGACAACCATACTTTGACATCAATATAGAGTAATCTCCTGAAGGCCAACGACGTTCCTCTATACCTAGAATAAAATAGAAGAAAGTAAAACCTCAAAACATCAATATTTCATATCAAAAACAAATACATATTGACATCAATATGGGCCTCGACGCGAGAAAACCTGTCTTCGGGAGTTTGCAAACAACACATCATCAGCGCCTTTGTTATTTGCTTTTAGGAAAGTAATATATGTAAACTTGCTACAGGTAAAATTTCAATCTACTAGCTAGTCTCTGTAGCTGAGGAGACTGGTTTGAAACTTGCTTTGGTGGAAACCCCGAAGACCGGTTTTCTCACGACGAGGCCCATATGAAGTTTTCTTATTTCCTCTATGCCTACAATAAACAATTATACAATTAGTTTTCTTTGAAAAAACATCCCTCAATGGTTATGGTAATACTGTTGAGACCAGATATAGTCGTCAAAATGTTAATGTGCTTTGGTATTGATGCTAAGATAAGCATTTATTATATGTGGCGTCTGGGAGTGAAATAACATTATGCATAAAATCAATAAACCACTAGTGGTTAACAGATTTTTCAGGAAAGGTTATGACGTCCATAACAACGTTGCGTACATAATGACAAACTTAAAACAAGTTTGTGGCTAAAATGAGCTTTTATGTTTTAGGAGATGTTGCATTGATAAGTTAGGGGTCTTTCATGCAAACCAAATATCTACGTGTCTTGATCCACATCTGAATCAAGGGTGAGGTTGGCGCTGTTAAATCAGTTTAAGCCCTCCAGTAAAATATTTTACTGACCGTTCCAAGGCGGTACTTCTTTTGTGGATCTTTTATTTTTTTGTTCGGTCTTGTGTTTGCTATGTCTTTGTGCGCGTCTGTTTATATGTGCTTTGTGGTCACCTGCTGAGAAAGGGCTGACCTTTTGATTCTCGTTTGTGGTGTCTACTGTGAGTTTGTCACTTTCCCATTGGTATCCTGGGTCAGGTGTGGTACTTGATTGTATCGATTCCTGATCTATGCACCCTTACTTACTTTCATAGTAAATTGAACGCCATAATTATGATAAATAGAATCTAACATTCGTGCTCCTGTATCACTGAATTTATTAAACTCGTTGCAAAAAATAGATAGAATGCTTGGCAAGCCTCGCATTTATCTCTTTTTCCTCAACTCGTTAAATAAATTAAATAAAACATGAGATCTCATGTAGAATCCTCAATTTCTTCCCCAAGAAAAAATTCCTTAATCAAGCTTAAGTAACTGCACGTGTGGTAAACCTAGGAACTACCACGAAATTGTGTTAACGTAATTTTGTTTCCAAGCCACATCCAGGACACGTCGTGGTTGTTTCCAGGCCGAAAATTGGATAAAGAAAGGTTGATGTCACTTTTATTTTTGTTTATTTTACAACTTAGAACAAACAATAGTGAAATCGGACAATGTGGTTCTGTGTAAATATGTCTCAGCGTCCCCTCTAGCCCAAAATTTTGTTTGAAAAGTTATTTTCTTTCATTAGATTCGTGTTTCCCCACTGAGCATCGAACCAACTTTCCCCAAAGTTCGAAGGATTTGAGCCCATATCTGTCAAATTGAATAGAATTTGATATCATTTGACGATGGAAATGATAAAAAGACCCTGAATAAACATTCCTACACAGAAAAAAAAATCTGAGCATTTACTCGTAAAGGATTCATGCCCCGTTCGTCCTGTGTGGTAGTTTCCAGCTCATCGTGGTAGTTAAAATGCTATCGTGGTAGTTTCCAAGACTTTGTAGGAATTTAGTAGTAGTTGGCATCAGCAGATGTCCACTATTCAGGGGCTACGTCATTTTTATAAAGACAGGGTGTGTGGGCCGAACCTTGAATACCCCTCTTATTCATATGAAGACCTTTTCAAACAACCTTTTGTCAGATAACAAATGTCAACTGCCTGAATTTTAATTTTAGTGGGCTATTGAAATGATGAGAGAAATGAAAAGAAGGGATATTCACATATTTTGTTTTTGAATAAACATGCTTTTTAATTATCAAATAACATGCACGTTCATCGTCACACTCGCATGTATATAAAAAGTGTCCCAAACCGAGGATATTTCCCCTTTTTCTGAAGCGCAAGTACTAACAATACTTTGGGCCAGTAGTCTTAGCCTGCCATTTTATCTTAAAGTTGACTGAACATGGAACAACGTAGCGAGTGACGCAATTTCTTATATCATTTTTTTTGTCTGTTGCTTGGTCCACCATGGCTCAACTGATGACCTTCTTTTGCCTTAGATTTCCAGAGGTGTTGTTTGGCAGTCCAGGGCATGGTCTCCACCTGTCAAGCATAACATTGAATCTCAAGTCCTCAGCTTAGCTTCCTCATGGTGTTGAAATGTGATTTATTTGTTTACCGTGGTAATTAATTGACGAGTTCGAGGGTTATCATGGGAAACAAACAGCCACTATAATGTTTTGTAACACTTCAGAAACGTATCCTACAAAGTCTTGGAAACTACCACGATAGCATTTTAACTACCACGATGAGCTGGAAACTACCACACAGCAGGAACGGGGCATGAATCGTTTACAAGTAAATGCTCATATTTTTTTCTGTGTAGGAATCTATATTCAGGGGCTTTTTATCATTTCCATCGTCAAATGATATCAAATTCCATTTAATTTGACAGATTTTGGCTAAAATCCTTCGAACTTTGGGGAAAGTTGGTCCGATGCTCAGTGGGGAAACACGAATCTAAAGAAAGAAAATAACTTTTTAAACAAATTTTGGGCTAGAGGGGACGCTGAGACATATTTACACGGAACCACATTGTATGATTTCACCATTGTTTGTTCTTAGTTGTAAAATAAAACAAAAATAAAAGTGACATCAACCTTTCTTTATCCAATTTTCGGCCTGGAAACTACCACGACGTGTCCCGGATGTGGCTTGGGAACAAAATTACGTTAACACAATTTCGTGGTAGTTCCTAGGTTTACCACCCTTGAACTGAGCATTAATAAATCTATGAGGCTTGATTAAGAAATAAAAAACAAAGTCAGGAAACTATAGCGACCACTCGTTTATTTGTGTTACTGTTTACGTCACAGTCAACATTTTTTCAGTAATACCAGGAAGTGATCTTGCCATTCTGTGTTAAGCTCGTATTTAGCTGAGAATTAAGTATCTTGCTAAAAAACACAAGAAAGTGCCTCCAACGAATTTAGAATTAACGACCCTTCAATCCCAATCCTATCACTCTACTACAAAGCTACTGCACACCTCTAGCAGACAAGCATTAGAGCAAAGATCAGGCCCCGGGATATAAAACTTGAGTTCAGTCTCAAACACATATTAAAGCGGAATGATTGGCTGCTTGTCCGCAAGCAGACAATCAATGCACTTTATATTGAGTTTGAGACTGTACTCACGTTTTATAACCTCGGGGCCTGAGAAGATTGGAACCATTGCTAGATGTCATCTACGTTTAAAAAGGATATAGAATCTGGAAAAGCACTCTTTATCTCGGAATTAATGTAAAGGACCAGTGTCTTTAAGGCCTGTTTCATGGCCACTACGAATTTCCTTTAAAATTTGTGTATAGTCAAACTAGTATATCTTTGCTGTAATATCATGAAATGTTGGATCATTAGATGAAGTTTACTGAGTTGTATATTCAGTTGAAGTGTGTAGAATTATTCAAATCAAACATGGCTATGTTACAAAAACGACTATATTTTCACAACCATATGTAGCAGGAAATCAGAATTTTCATGATTAGTTATGAGACAACAGATATAAAAATCAACATCAATGATATTTAAGATTTTTTTAAAATGATAAATATATACTCACTTGAAAGTCATCCCAATTTATCTGGTATATTCGTCTCAATCTTTACGAAAAACCACAGCATCTTTTCATGCTTGAAGCGATTCAATTGATATTTAGAGGTTACATAGTATTTAAAATGTTGATCATAGAATTATAAAGATTTATTTCCATGGTGACTGTTTAAAGAGTTATCAGCCCTCAAAACCAGAGATTTTGTATATCTTCCAATTTATTGGAGTGGGTATACATGCATTAGCGATTTTAGATACACCACTGCTTATAAGTTACCCAATGATTGCTTATAGTGTGTAGTATGGAACAAATGTTTCAGATGGTGGATTGAACTTGCAGTCGATATCAAGGTCACACCTACTTTAAACGTGTCTAGGGCTTGAAATGTAAGTAAAAGTAAAAGTTTCTACAGAGTGAATAATACAAAGCCACTGATCAGGCTGCGTAGATACACAGGCTAGTATTGCCTTTATTGGTAAAACAACATTACCAGGTTTACTCGCAATGGGGCCTAAATAATATAAAAAACAAATTTCAGCTTAATATGATACCTACTATATGCTTGGTAATATGTTACATTGAAACCTGTCCCCATTATTGAAGCGTCTGACTGGAACTGAATATATAATCCATATGATGATTTATATTTCTGCTGTTTGATTTTGCCGCACAATGTTCCAAGCAACTCTAGATCTTTGATTTCACTCCCTAGGTCAGAGATCTGAAACGAAAGTACAACCATCGTTGAAAAATGACATATCGACTCCTGATCGTTGCCTCTTGCTTACTTTGATCCACATTTGAACTAAGGGTGAGGTTGGCGCAGTGAAACTAGTTTAAGCCCTCCGGTTGAAATATTTTGACGGACAGGTCCAAGGCTGTGCTTCTTTTGTGGATCACTTTCGTTATTAATGTTTCGTGTTTGCCTTGCTTTCGTGTCTGTTCATAGCATCCTTGTGGTCACCTGCTGGGAAAGGGTTTACCTTTTGGATATCGTTTATGATATTTTATTCTGTTTTTATCGCTTTCCTGTGTGGTATCCTAGGCCAGGTGTGTTGCTTGATTGTATCAATTCCTGATCTTTGCCTCTTTTCTTACATTAATACAAGTAAGAGAAAGGGCAAAGATCAGGAATCGATACAATCAAGCACCCATTTTGTGAATAGGTATTAAGTTGTGGTGCACAGTAAACATAGTTACAGGGTGATCCAAATTATCTGATACTGTTTTGAGGTTGAATAAATGAATATCCACTGACACAATAACATAAAGTTATATACCATTTTAAAAAGAAATGTCACAAGTTTTCTCATAACACGGATATGTGAAGACAATAACGTCATAATATCATATAGAGGGTCATTTAATCTGGGTAAGTTTTCAAGATAAAAAGGTCAAATCAGAAGGTTTCAGAAGTATTTAAGCCCTTAATTAGACAAAATTACATGCCGTTTGCATACGCACGAAGCAGAAAAATATTCTGAAGATAACATGGCCACAAGGCTTCAAGAACATTGGCTTGTTAATAGATTTCAACAGACTGAGTCAGTTGATAATTGCCAACACAACAACAGTGGCAAAATTTTAACATAGACTCGACGTCATAAAAACGTAAAATTGACATCAAATTACAGATTGGGTGTAAATCTTGATTGGTGGAATTCATTTCATCTCTTAGTCAATTGGAATGACGTTAATGGCAAATAAAATTGTGATATCTCTAGTTTTAGTAAGCAGATTGATTTTAAGATTGGGCGACGTATATAGCAATTAGAAGATGCTGAAATGGTATCAGTTATTCTGGTCACCCTGAATCTATCAAGGCTCTGAAATGGAATTACATTTTTCATTATTTTAAGCACAAGAAATAATGCTTTTATTTTATTAGAACTCATATAATCATACCACATAATTTTTAATTGTTTTTTGCATTCAATTAGCTTTTATCCTGATTTCTTCAATTTCAAAGTGCTTGGGGCTGACATCGAATTTAAAATAATCTCATGTATAGGACAAAATTAAAATTTAGTTATAAACTTTATACATATTCACAATATAAATTTAATGCAAAAAGTAATGATAATGTAACGATGTTGCAGATTGTCACAGTAACTGATTAAGTGTGTCATTAGACAAATTGTAACACCTGAGGTTTATGTGGATAAAACATAGCATTAGTAATGGTCATATAGCTAGTGAACCATCACTATATATCATATATGGTAGCTTTTTGGAGTAACTTAACGCTGTATATTAAAATTGATAACACACAAGTGAATGCCATGTGATAATGCTTATAACAGAGTCGTCTATTTATAACAGGATAGTGATACATCAATGCAAAAAGCTATATTACAACGTTATAGTATTGCCACGTAAAATATTACACCTCCATTTGTACTGAATCATTTTATGTTAAATTCAAGTAGTGTCATTGGAACAAATTATAAGAGTGCCCAAACAGCCTCACATCTTATCTTTTTGTTACAACTCCTTAAATATATCCAATTTTATCCTATGACGTTGCGTCTTGGAGTGAAATTATGACATGCAATAAAATCAATAAACCACCAGTGGTTTACCGTTTTTCTGGACACGTTATTACGTCCATAACAGCGTTGCGTACATAATGACAAACTTATTACGTTTTTACAGCAGAAATGAGATTTTAAAGTAATCTAAATGTCATATGGTAAATAGATTCTAACAATTGTGCTCTTGTTTTAATGACTTTATCAAACTCATCTCAAAAAAGAGATGAAATGCTTGGCAAGCCTCACATAGTATCTCTTTTTTCCCAACTCATTAAATGACTTCAATAAAACATGGACACTCATGTAAGATCCTCTATATAATGCACACTCAAGTTAGATCCTTTATAAAGAAACAACCTTTAAACTGTCGAAAATACACCCATCACTAGTCTCAATATCCATATTCTGTATTAAAAGGTGAACTGTTCTGTTTGGCTGTGCCATAATTGTCCAGGAGCAGTTCATGCCCTTGTCATAGAGACCATCTTTATCAATATCACCTGGACCGAAGCTCCCAAACATATCTGTTATTTTGTACCCACAATCAAATTTAGCCTCTGTAAATAAAGAAAACACATACAATACTACATTGTTTATTCATAACAAATGACCTTCCACGCGAGAAAACCTGTCTTGGGGGTGCGAACATCAAAAGCGCAAACCACCTTGCGCATCCATGCAGACTGATCAGCGCTTTTGTTATTCGCATTTTGGAAAGTATCATATCTAATCATGCTACAGGTGAAATTTCAACTTACTAGCTAGTCTCTGTAGCTGAACAGACTGGATTAAATCTCGCCATGTCAGAAACCCCGAAGATAGGTTTTCTTGTGACGAGGCCCAAATACAAATTATGGCCAACCTCTTTTCTTTCTCGCACTCTCTTTTTTCTCTCTCTCCCCTCTCTCTTCTTTCTCTTCTCTTTCTCTCTTCTTACTCCCTTCTCTCCCTCTCCTCTCCCTCTCTTTCTTCTTTTTCTCTCCTTTCTCTTTCTCTCTTCTTACTCCCTTCTCTTTCTCTTCTTTCCTCTCTCTTTCTACATTTTGTCACATATGAATAAGGCCAGAATTTTTTTGTTAGTTAATTTACGGGAATTTTTTTTCAGATCTTGGCTCGGGGGATCAAAAAAAAATACATCAAAAAGCTCTGAAAATGATCAGTTAACTGGTCATTTTCAGAGCTTTTTTTTTTCATTTTCAGACTTTTTTTTTTAATATCTTCAGAAATAACAGTAAAACTAGTAAGGTAAACCAACAGTCTGTATTAAATCTTTAAATATTCCATCATTTTCCTAAAAATCTGGACAGGACAATTACTTTTAACAGTGTCACTCTCAAAATACACAGACAGAACCTCAAAATTATATTATTTTTCTCAACAAAACAAATAATATTTAGAGTCGGTGGATAAAATATAAAAATAATCTTAGAAAATATTTTTTTTCTACTTTACGGAAAATTACAGTAGGAGGGTTCGTAAATCAGCTAATAAAAAGATTCTGGCCTAATGATATTCAATACATTGAGACCAATGATGTTTCAGGCGAGCTTTCACATTCCCAGTAGCACTAGACCCTATGATGCGTTTTGAGCTTTTCATGCAATTGTTTCTTACTAAATTTTACCTGTTATCTGTCCGTAGTGCGCTGTAAAC
Organism: Loripinus fragilis; assembly: GCA_964019695.1. Lineage (NCBI taxonomy): Eukaryota > Metazoa > Mollusca > Bivalvia > Lucinida > Lucinidae > Loripinus > Loripinus fragilis. The sequence continues at coordinate 34,836,807 of OZ026518.1, forward strand.
CCTGCACCATGAATACTGGCATCAGATGTAAAGTGAATGTAAATAGTATTGGCTGATGATAAGAATATTGAGTGTGTAGAATATCTCCCACAGAAGGTGCCGATCAATGGTGATTCTGTAATGTTGCCATCATGAATCTAGAAAATAATACAGACCAAAGAAGTAACATGCAATGCCTAGTTAAAAATGCTTGGGAAAGAGCGCATTAATGAACCCCAACATGTGATTTCCAACAATGTGATATTTTGAGACGAGACTGTGCAGCCTTCCTTTAAGCTTAGAAACTCCAAACGGTGTTCAGTCAGTAGCTTAACAGTCATAGAATGTTCAAACTACTAGCAAAAGCTCTTACCAGACTGCGCATATGCGCAGGCTTATCTGAAGTTTTGCAAGCGCACATACAATATTATGGGAAACCAGCAGCACATTGATTTGGCCATGGATGTGAAGACAAACGTTAAGTTATATAAACTTAAAATAAATTTATTTTAACAGAATAAGTACCGCTGTATACAAAACCAATCAATTGACTTTGCACCAATCTATGAGCCAAAGCAGTCAGAATATGCAGACGGTCTGAATAGAGTCTCGTTGGGAATCTAGAAAAAATGGGTTATTAGCTACCCATTTAATGCTTAGGAAAGACTGAGTGAATGTCCAAATTGAAAATATTTGTGAATGTTTCGACATTCTTTTATGGGAGAGCTACAAAGATATTTTCGATTTCCGCACTTAATACCATTAAACTCTGAATGAATCTGCATATATACAAGCAGTTTGGTATGGAGTGTTCTGAAAATTGAGGTGTAGATGAGTTGATGTACAGGCTAAACTGAGTCTTTGCTGGGAGCTCTTGATTGTGGAATGCAAAGGCTCATTTAAATAAGGACAATTGATATTTTTATAGCATTGGCTGCATCAAAAAGAGATTTGCTATGACTAGATGGTTTATACCTATACATGGATATTGTCGCGAGATAACACAACTCTTTTGCAAAATTGGCGCAGACCAGCCTGTGTAACTGCGCATGCTATTCAACGCATTTTTATTCACTATCGGAATAGATACTGATGGCAAACCTAGTTCACGCAAAATTTCAATATCAGTAGCTGAGGAGGCTGGTTTGAGCATTACTTGGTTCTAGTTTTCTTGAATGGCAGCCCATAAATGTACCTGCAGGAAGTCATATCTACACGATTCACTTTCTTCTATATCAATGTCCAATATTTTAAGCTCTACACGTGCACCCTGTTCCACCTGAATGATCCAACCACAGTCCATATTGTGATCGTAGAGGTCCCCATCGACGCTGCCAGGGGCGTGAACTTCACCAGACAGATTCGTCAAAACTTCGCCACAAAACTGAATCACCACTGTAAATAAAATATAAAAAAATGCCTAATGCATAATTGAGCATGGCATTGTGATAAGACAGTTTAACTAAAGGGGCAATGAAAATGTGCAGAATTTTCAATTTCCATAACTTTTGATTGTCATTCAACTGTTTTGTTGAGTGTGTTTTCCAAGTTTTATCAACAAAATGACAATAATATTTACTCTAAGCCATGTGATTTAGGTATAATTTGGGGAGTCTGTGCTTCAGATAAAATCTACGAAGTCTTGGTTCACACGCAGAAGGTGTAGAAGCAGAAAAAGTTCAGACCAAAGACTATAGACATCAAAAACTGACTTTTTTCATCAAAAATGTTAGCTTGCGGTGAATTGGTCCAAATGAATGGAATAAGTTGACTTAACCCTGTCAACCCATAAAGTGCCACCTACAATTTGCAGCAGACCAAAATTTCAAATTTTGCTGCCTTTTCAAAAAAAAAGTAAGGCATGATATTTGGTGAGAATTGTCTGCTAGCAGACAATTCTCATGAAATATCATACATTATTTTTTTCTGAAAATTAAGAAAGTGTCACAAAATTTGTCATCTGCTGCAGTCGTGATTGACGCTTTAAGAGTAATTCTTATGTGTTTTTTTTCTCCAAATTATAGTGATATATGAGGTAGTAAATATGGGATTGTCTCTTATATATTTTAAGGGTTCACATGAAGGCACACATTTACGATGTGGTCCCTGTTCTTGAAGATTGCTTTTATCTAAGCAAATAGTGCATACCAAGATAAAATGCCACATAAAATTGCATTTCATCTGGGTCTACACTATTCGCCAACGCACCAGTTTATGGGGTATCTTGTATTTGAGTTAAAGAATATTGAAGTTACCTTCGATGACGATGTATGTGATGTTAAAACCAGTAGCACGTTCTGTACTGTCTGTTACAAAATGAACCTGTAAGTTATTTTCTTTCGTTGTCATCCGCATTGGTGGGTGATTAGCATCACAGTAGGGGCCATGGAACATGTCTCCATCGTATACCTACAACGTAATACTTTATTATATGACTTTTTGGTTACTGTAAAGGCGGCACTTCATGAATCGTGATTAGGAGTGGCCAACCTTAGACATGTAGGTAAAAGCTGAAAATGACGCGTGGTTTTATTCAAAAGTAACTGTATCATCTTTCGCCATTATCTCAGTATAGACGCAAAACACATTATTTAGTCCTTAAAACGCAAGCAAAATATCTGCATCTGAAAATGTCTATTTAACATAAGCATAGAAGCAAACATTGTGGACCCAGATCAGACTGCTCCTACAGGAGCAGTCTGATCTGGGTCCACACTGTTTGTCTATGAGGCTTCAAATATTTTAGAAGACGACAAAAACATACATTTTGTGATTATGCGCTTTAAGGGTTAATAAATGCTAGTTCAGTCTGTATACGGTTAAGATTTTCATGAAATGCACGCACGTTTACGCGGCACAAACAACTTTTTATTCTTCACCAAATTATAAATGGAACCTTATTTCCCTAGTTTAGCAGATGATATAGCCGAACCACGCCCAGATATGAATATTAAATTTACCGCCTTAACACACTTATTTACTTCAATTTCGGTAGAAATAAGGATTTATCTACACATCAAGCGAGATTCACCGAGACCGTAAGGCCGAGATGAATATCGCTTTTAAGGGCATATAAGTCCTTATTGTCGACCAAAATTAAAGTCATAACTGTTCTGTTATATGGCCAATCATTCGTGCTCTACTTTTACTTTTGTAACCTACAGAACTAAATTGCTGGGGTCATTCTCACAAATTTCACCAACTTTTTTAAAAATGTTAAGTAGTATTTTTTGTTTTGTAACAAAGTTATTTACTCTATATGCAGAATGTAATATTATCATATGACGTCGCGCCTCTGGGAGTGAAACAACGTCATGCATTAAAATCGATAAACCACTGTATGGATTAAACATGCTTTTCTATGCATTAATATCTGCTGGACTCCGAGGGTGTTGTTGAAACCGGAACCTGAAAGGCGGGAGTTTTAACATCCTCCGAGGGGTCTAGCATATGTTTGTGTATGAGAAAACCATGTTTGATCGTTATTATTGCATAAAGTCATTTGTCACTTGAAAACTTGGAATAAAACGCTTCGAAAAGTTCAATTTTGCATTACTAAAATGGCGCACAAAAGCATGAAGGATTCGTAGGTTTTTCAAAACACCTGTTCCATAGTAAAGTCTAACGTCGTTCTAACGTCACTAAATTACGTTCATTTCTATGCACGTTACTGTTGATGACGTCAATTTATGTTACGGTCTAGACTGCGCATGTGTAAAGTACAAAAGACGTGTATCAATAGCATGTGAATTGCTTGATTAATACATGGGTTTTGCCAGTTAAACATGGCTGTTAATAGTGTGCGACACAGCTTTTTATGCAATAATAGTGGTTTACAGATTTGCGGGAAACATTTTGAAATGACGCATATGGCAAAACCCTAACGTTTTTTCTCAGAGAATATGAATTCAGAATAATTTTAATGTTATACGATAAATAGAATCTAACATTGGTAAACCTGTATTATTGAACAATCAAATTAGATGTTAAAATTCATTTAGAGTCTTAATTTCACCGGTTGGGAGATCAAACAACAATTCATATCAATATCATAAAGGTCATGCTCATTCTATTTTAGCTCTCTAGAGAGTGCAATAAGAAAAGTTAAATAATAAATTATTATATTAATCACTAGAAACTGATTTGAGCTAGTTTTGATCTTATATCAACCTGTAGGCCAGTTTAAACCAGTTTTCAGGCAATTTTTCAAAGCAAATTTAGCCAATCAGGAGAGAGGATTCTCTCATATAACAATACCGTTTGATGTTTTTTTAAAGAAGAAACGTTGAGACATTAGCCATTACAGTAAAACCTGTGTAAAACAGCCACTTTCAAAAAGACCGAAAATTGGGTTTCAAAACCAATTATCGCTTAATGGAGGTCAAAAGTATTGCAGAATGCTCCATTCTGCAATACTTTACTCTGCAATACTTTCGACCTTTAATAAGCTACCATTTGTCATTAAGATCTTTGTTTTGTCTATTTTTGATTGACCGTTTTACACAGGTTTAACTTTACTCTTTATCACTAGATCTCAAGTAATGTATCAATAACAAAAACGTTCTAAAATAAACCAGAAAATGTTATTAAAGTCAAATGGTATACATAGCTTTTTAATCATCGTATTATTAATTTGATGACAAAGATAAAAATTATGAGCACATTCGAATCATTGTTTTATTACTTCAGCTATTACTAGTGTGTAATTGATAGCATATGCAACAAGCGGATATAGGATTAGGTTTCCAGCCCCTCCAATTAGCTGTATGTGTGTTTTTAAAGAATGGTCTTATGGATATGCAGTAAGTTCCCAAGAAACGTCCAGATATGAATGAAAAATGTTGACTGTGATGTAAATAATGAACTCAAGCGACACAGCAAAATGAAATCGCCCAAATGAATGAGAAGATGGGAGTGCATGAGATTTCCAACAATGTGGTATGTGCGACCAGCAAAGCCTCAGATCAGCCTGCGCATACACGCAGTCTGATCAGAGCCTTTGCTAGTCGCTTAAATATTCTATGAGTGTTAAGCTACTGACTGAACAACATTTGGAGTTTCTAGCTTAAAAGGAGACTGCAGAGGTCCGTCCGAGTCTACACATGTCAAAATGCCTCATTGTTGGAAAACTCATGCACTGGCTCAAATAATACTTACTTCCAGGAAGTCGAGGTCACACTTTTCATTGTTTGGCTCTATTTCATTGTATATAAACGTCATATCAATAACATTTATCCCCACTGACGTTACATACCACGTACAATCTAGGTTATTGTCATAGAGCCCATCCACTGTACTCAGTTGAGGGCCAATCCAGCCGTATGTTAGGTTTGTTCTGAATCCACAATCAAGACTTTGCCCTTTAATATGAGAAAAAACATACAAATTTGCCCATGTATAAAGTAAAGTAAGTAAGGATGCTTAGACCAGGAAACGATAAATTAAGTACGACACCTGACTAAGGATACCAATGAGAAAGTGAAAAACTCACAGTTAAAATGCATTTCTTCCATGAGCATGCGTGGGTCCAGAAAATGCTGTTGGGGGTTGGGGTTGGGGGCTTACAACGTTTTTGTTGTCATCAACATATTTGAACCAGTGCATGAGATTTCTTACAATGTGGTATTTGCGACCAGCAAAGGCTCAGATCAGCCTGCGCATACGCGAAGTTTGATCAGAGCCTTTGCTCGTAGCTTGAATATTCTATGAGTGTCAAGCTACTGACCGATTATCTTTTTGAGGTTCTAAGCTTAAAAGGAGGCTGCACAGGCTCGTCTGAGTCTACACTTGTAAAAATGTCAAATTGTTGGAAATCTCATGTCACGGCTCATTTCACAGAAGTCCATACGGACTTCCCTCGATAAGCAAATGGAACTGGTTCCAATTGCTTCTCAAGGGTGGTCTATAACAGAAATTCTAAGGAAACATATAGCCACTAGTGCCAGTTGTTCAGGGGGTCCAGACCCTCATTTTTTATCTGCCCATGCATGAGGTTTGATACAATGATCATTGGGTAGTGGTTTTACATATCCAAGGAGACACACATTGCACAACATTCTATATTCAGTATGACTGTCCATTCGTCCATCATCAATTAGCGAAAATCTCTATAAATCTTACAATACTTGGATTTTTTATCATTTACCCCAATTTGGTCCAAAATACCAATAATTACCTGATGAGTGCACGTGGCTTTCTTTGTTCGCGATGTCTAGCAGAAAATTAACTATTTGCCATTTTTCATTTAATATGTTACTCATGAATATGTTTTTTTTAGTTACATGAGCATTTATCATCTAAAATATAACATATACTATATGTGTCAAGAATCCATCATGAGTGTGGGGATGGAATAGCAAAACATTTTGTCCTGAGGATCACCGTTTGATATCATGAGGCTTGCCGAATGATGACAAATGGTGATCCTCAGGATAGATTTTTACTATCAAATCCTCGCACAAATACTTGATTATTTTTCTTGCTTACCTAAACACTTTTACGAGGGTCAGTCAAAAATAAATGAGAGTTGATTCATATTTCTGACGTAGGCTAACGTACACTATTGAAAATTGGCACATGTATGCTATGTACTGTCCTGTGCCAGAATATGCAATATACAAAACCATGCAAAGTATAGACTGTTGTTGCTTAGCAACCGAAGGATGCGAAATAACGTCATGCGTTCACGCTGGAATATAGGATTGCCATGGAAACACTATCCAAAATTTAAGTTACATCAACTTGTGTATTTGTTGCAAATACAGTATGTGAATGTAATTTGTGAAATGCAACAACTGAGATTGAGGCGTTGGAATTTTATTACATTAATAAGAGGAAAATTAACTAAATTTTCTGAAAATTTCATCCCAAAATATACCCCACCCACTAGTTGCGGTTTATTTTAGAGCAATATTATCAACTAAGTATCATATCATATGACCATTTTATTGTATTTAGTAATTGGTTTTGACATCTGAATGCATATCTTGAATATTCCCAGGAATGAACGGTTACCATAGCAACAAAATCTAGTCTTTTAGTTAAAATTGGATTTTCTATCGATTTTGGTTGCTAGGCAACGAAGAATGCATGCACTATATTTACTATCTATTACACTTCTTCTAATCATTGCTTACACATTGTTTGATACGACTGGAGAGATCGAATGTTTGTTATAATACTGTTTTAGATTTGAAATGATTTAAAATTCCTGTCTGATTAGTCAGAAGAGTCGTCAGAGCGAACGCACATCGCTGAGAGACGGTCTTCGATGGCCTAGCAACAGCGCATTGAAGATGATAAGATGCCAACGTCTATATGTAATGAAGCCCGAAGGTTCATTCTATATGTGTATTAAGTTTCAGCCCAAACTGCCGACCCAGTAAAAAGATATTAACCAACTCTCAGTTTTTTTTGACAGACCCTCGTATTTTAAAATGAACTACCAGAAGCTCGTAGGGGTGGGGGGAGGGGGCGGATAACTTGTAAGTCATATTGGTATAGATGAGTGGCTTGGAATTTAAAACCCACCCTATTCATATATTAAGATGTCGAAAAATAGGACTATTTATATATAGACATCATTTAAAGTGGACATATTCATATATTGCTCTTTGTATTTCCATACAGTCTTCTCAAAAAATTGTTGAAAGAAAACTCGCATATATAATTGAGCGTGGATCTGACAAAAGGGTCCTTCGGGCATTTTTGCAGTTTTTGTGTAATCAAAATTTCAAAAACGTCTAAATTTTCAAGATTTTACATGTTCTTACAATAGAGTCAAATTGCTTCTAACATGCAATACAATCAAAGGCGCAAATAGTTCTAATAAAATTAAGTGATACGTATAATAGATGTTGCCATGGCAACAACTGTGCATATGGACTATTCATTCCTTTTAAACAGTGTACCTCATTTTAAATGCTATTAGCGTATGTGGGCTATTGGTGCAGTCTATGCAAATGCATACACATCAAATTTACAGAAACATGGAGCATTCCTGAAATATTGCTCCTAGCATCTTTGTTTTGGCGTCATATGTTAACACAATGGTGTTGACGCCAGAACGTCATTAGCAACGTTAAGTGACGTCATTTTTAAAACGCATCATCTATACGAGTTCAAATGCTCATATCTTTGTTAGTTGTAAAGACAATCTCTTCAAACTTTCTGTAATTGTTCACAACAGCCTGGTCTTACTTTCTCTATAAATATCTCTCTTTTGACTTTTGTCAGAAGGTCCTTTCTGTCAGATCTTCGCTCAATTATGAAACGTTACAAAAGCTTGAGCCATTCATATATTGACCAAGTAAAAAACCTAATCATATATATTTTGATCAAAAATGGGGCTATCATATATCTGACAGAGCTGAAAAAGGGGGATATCCGGGCTGCACAAACATACTTTACCATTAATATGAAGTACCCCCACGCGGAGACCAGAAGTTCTTTCATTTACTGATATGTAATACAAGGGTCATCCAATTAATAGAGGGAATTTCCTTATAATACAAGAGTTCGTACCAGTAAACAATCGCAAATGTAATCAATCATTAGGTGGCATAACTTGTTGGGCATGCAGCAGCATATCCAAAACTTTATTGGGCAGTGAGGCCGTTTGTTGCTTAGCAACGTAAAAGTGATACTAAAGCTAACCTGGCCAGATTGTCCTTATACAATAACTTCATGCTAAAGAAACACAGTCTGGCATGTAATTATTAGCATGTATCTGAACATAGTTTGTCCTTTAGTATGTTATAGCTGAGTTGTTCTCAATGTTACATATAAAATATGGTCATTACCATGTACAAGTTAGTCATGGTTGCCTAGCAACCAGGCAATTTTGGAAAAAGGACTGGTTGTTGAGTCTATATTTTACTATTGCTAGGCAAACGTGGGACACATTTGATACATGCTTTTTAAAGACATTGTATTAAAATATAGAATATATTTAATACTTTAAGGGTAATTTAAAACTTTTATACCATCCAACAAAAATTTAAGGGCTAATTCATGACCCGTACCCTATTTCCGATTCAACAATTTTACATTTTTGTCGCTTTTTTACGCTAAATGCCCTTGCCAATTTGACGTTTTTCAAAAGAAGTCAATGAATTTTACAGAATAATTACCTTATGTTGTAGTTTTTAGAAAAGATTCCTTTTCGAACTGATCTGCACATGCCAGTAACCATGACAACCATTTTAAGGCATCTGGCCAGGTCAGTTTTAAGTACCTGTTTACGTTGCTAAGCAACAAGCGACATCAAATTCTGTCAAACTTTTGGATATGTTGTTGCATGCGCAACAAGTTATGCCACCTTATGGTAATATTTGTGACGTTTAAATGGTACAAACTCTTACATTATAAGGAAATTCCCCCTATTTATTGGATGACCCTCGTATAACATGATTACATCACTGACTTAACAATCACGTCTCTTGACGACCATGTACGTTAGTTCCATTATAACCAATGTATGTCTCTCGCATGACAGCATTGTTAAGATTACATGGGTAAGAAAAGATTGTCTTTCCCAGGATGAAATATGATATCCTCATCCTTTGTGCAAGAAATATTGAATATATTACTGACCGAAACTTTTCGGTTATGAAAATGCACCCATCTTTGACGTTTCATGAAAATATTCAATATACATGTAGCTTAAGGAATATGCTTAAAATAGCTGGGGTTTGATCTGTGATTGTTACATTTTTTATGCTTTTTACCTCAATCTTTAAACACCACCCTTACCCTAAAATATGCAAGGTCTACATTGATGTTGGCGGTATAAAATAGTTTTACGAGGGTTGTCCACATGTACGGGATATAATTCACGATCTTTTCCATCATTGGTGTTCAGGAATATCCCAACCCGAGGGCCCACCGATCCATGCGGACAAACAATTTCATATGGGCCAGGATATGACAAAAGGTACCTCATGGTTATATAACTCAAAATCTAGCTTATGTTGCCTGTGCAAAGTACTATCACTTAAGAGCATTCCATGAAAATTTGAAGCAGTTGTCTACAATGTTGACGAATATATGGAGGTTTGAAGCAACAAGTGTAATCCAGTTTGGAATGTGACGTCAAAAAAGAATGTTATACTAAATATGATGTAAGAGTGCTGGTCTCCAGTTGCTTGTTGATTATATTTTACTCAGTATACACATCTAACAAATAAAAATGTATCCACATGCGTAATCATTGTTATAATGCAAATAAGAGTGTACGAATTTATACTTTTTAAGTCATATTGTATGTCCACCCTTCATTAAGAGGCCTTATACATGTAATGGCCTAATTGTTGCCATGACAATAGGCAGCACACAACACTTTTAATATTATCAGAAACATTTGCTATTTTGATGACATCATGCTATAGAAACATTTTTGTGGTACTATACAAACATGTGAAAATTTGTCATTTTAGGCCTTTTTCAAATGTATATTATGTAATAATTGTTGTCATGCCTCAGGGCCCTTTTCTCAGATCCGAGCTCATATCTATTACATAACCACTCGTTTTCAGGTACATTAGGTATACGCAAGAATTACAGCACTTTCTACATAATGTTAGAATAAACATTTACCTGTGTACCCATACACTGCTGTAAATCCCTCCCCTGTCCAACTGGCATCAGTATGGAAAAGCACATAAAGTTGATTGGATTGGCTTGAAATGGGCTCTGGTCTGTCAGAACCACAAACAGTACTAATTAATGAGTCGTTTGAAACACTACCGTCGAATACCTGAAAAAAGGTGGTAAGTACATCTGTCATAAGTGTTCATACGGTTTCAAGGTAAAATCCATCTGATGCTGATGAACAAAATTCATTTAATTCTAAGAAGGAACTCGCTAAATAAAGAACATGCAAAATATTTGAGCCGCGACATATGATTTCCAATAATGTGGCATTTTGACAAGTGTAGACTCAGACGAGCCTGTGCAGTCTCTTGTTAAGCTTAGAAACTCTAAATTTTGTTCGGCCAGTACCTTAACAGTCATTGAATATTCAGGCTTTGATCAATCTGCGCGTATGTGCGGGCTGGTCTGAGCCTTGGCTGGTCTCACATACCTCATTGTTGGAAATCTCATGCCATGGCTCATTTATTTAAGGTACCTTGATATAGTCTTGTAGGCACATCTGATTGTCGCCTCTTATATCTATATCCAAGAACTTCAGTTGCACGGTTGTTCCGTTGGCTACTGTTATGTTCCAAAGGCAATGATCGTCGTTCTCATAGTTGCCATCTAAATTTCTGTCCACCGATTTGAAAGTACCGAAATTCTGATCGAGAATGCCTCCACAGGGATCTAAAAAATAAAACCACCATACGTGGATCCAAAACGTTTCGTCACGGGGACCAGATCCAAAGTTCTAACAGGTCATTAGCTTATTACGACTTTTGTAAGCTTACAATAATCGTAATTAGCTAATGGCCTGCCAATATTATATATGTTAATTTATCTCACATTGGAAAAGGAAATCTTTAAGCTCTAAGCTTTCATTCCAATCCTATCCCGGTGAACCATATTTTTTGGTGACGAAGACGTCTTTTGTAAGTTTTGGTGATGGAAACATCTGAGACACGTGTTTCAGACGTTTATCAGCAAAACTGACGTTTGCAGGACATCTCAAAAACGTTTTGAAAACTAAATGCAAACGTGTTTTACGTCTTCAATTTGTAACGCTTTTGGAGTGACGCAGACGTCTTGTGTAAAGAACGTCTCGGTCACGTTCAGGAATCATTAGCACACGTTTTTAAAACGAGTTCACTGCATATTTATAATGTTTTGATATAGTTTTAAACACAGTTTGAACACAAACAAAGACGGCATTGTTTTTTGGATTACCATCACGTCTTAAACACGAATTAAAACGTTATAAAAACATCCCCATGCAAGGGTTTCGTTAAGTCTTCATCACGATTTGAAAACTAGATACAAACGTGTTTGACGTCCGCTTTTGGGGTGACGCACACGTCTTGGATAATAAAACGTCTCAGTCACGTTAGGAATCACTATCACACGTTTTTAAAACGAGTTCACTGCAAATTTGTAATGTTTTGATGCAGTTGTGAACACAGTTTGAACACCAAACGAGGACGTCATTGTTTTTGGATTACCATCACGTCTTAAACACGAATCAAAACGGTATAAAAGCGTCCTCGTCCTCGTGCAAGGGTTTCGCTAGGTCTTCAACACGCTTTAAAAACTAAATGCGAATGTTTTTGACGTCTCAATTTGTAACGTTTTGTGAGTGACGAACACGTGTTATATGGAAACGTCTTCAATAGTGTTAGTGGATTCGTCTCCATCGCGTTCAGGGTACGTATACAGAAAGACAGTTACAACTTTTAAAACGTTTTCCTTACAGATTTGCAATGTACCACGGCAGGTTTGGGGTTACAAAAACTCCTTGAACACTAAACAAAACTTAGGGCTTTTATTTAGTCTTCTGCACGTTTTGAAAATAAAACTTAAAGGTTCTGGACGTTTTCAAAATGTAACGCTTTTGGGGTGACGATCACGTCTTAAACACGTTTTATCTGGGAACGTCATCGTCACGTTCACATGACGTCGAATGGTTCACTGGGATAGATTGCTACTCTATGTACATATGTCTTGCATGTCAATTTGAAACAGAGAAATGAAATATGTGTAAACCAAAGTTCTGACAACGTCTTTTTCTTTCTTCTTTTTTAAGTCATCAATTTATTTTACCTATACCAAGTCAGCAAATCGGGTCACCATCAGACCGCCAGCAAAACGGTTATGCTAGGGAGCCGATGATGGTCCGAGACTAAATGCTGGCTGGGAAGCTTTGTGATTTTCCAGGTGGGGGGGGGGGTATAAGAAACCTATAGCTTTGCGATTATATAGGGGAGGTCTAGACCCCATCCTCCCTCTGAATCTGCGCATGTTTAGGTTTTTTGAAATTTTTACCCTTCTGAATGGTGTAATACATAGAAAAAATCTATTTGCGACAAGGCAAGATTCAGTTCAGATTGCTCATCTACAGTGAGAGTTGTTGCACTTTTAAATTAACTTCACGAGCAGACTGAATGAAACCATAAAGTTAGTGAGTATGATCAAGAAAAACCACAATCACAAATTTCAGACCCACCGACGGAGGCCACACCGAGGAAGAGCAACAGGACATTTACAGTTACAAGACATCAAAAAGACAATAAAAGCAACGCAACCAGCTTTTTCTTCCTCGTCAAGATGATTGAAAAAAACTAAAAAAGACATAAAGTAATGCATACCAAAACAAATACGAACACAGAACCCAAGTACGTATCTTCAAATATTATGTTCTCTCTGTTTTGAAGGCTTTTTTTTCACGGAAATTTAATAGCATATACAGATTAATATAAAGCAGAAGATTTCTGCCAAATATATTTTAACTCTAGCATTTTTTTTAAATATTTTAACTGAGCATTTAAGACTCCCTACAGGTCAGAATTTCAACCCAGCCCTAAACATATCCTATCATAAGACTGACTATCTCTGTAATCGAAAAAGGATTGTATACGACTATCTAGTTTAAAATGGTTATTCTCTATTTCAACATATCGTAAAAGCTAAAAAGAGAAGCTAAAGCTCGCTTAAATCTGCTGGTTGAATTTTGTTTTGTTTTTTTACAGTACAGTACAACACACACTTGCAGGATATTAAAACCTTATTCAATTTCTAACATTTAATAAAATATAAACTAATTTCAATATACATACATCTTAAAGTTCCAGATATCTCAGGGAAAAAGACAAACAGGGACTCAGTAGCTCAATGCCCCTAAATTTTGGACTGGGTCCCTAAAACTAAATGTTGAGTGGCCCAGCTTGCCCCTGAAAAAGGGTAGTATGTAAAGGTAAGAAGTATTATCAAATCTGACACAAGCTGTTGGAAGTTCAGCTGATTCCAAATACTGTTTATATGGTAAATTAGTAGAGAACTACTGATTTGAGGGCCTCTGATTTAAATTATGGGTAAAGATTGGGCTTGGCAATGGTGTTGAAATATATTTAATTTTCCGCTGAATCCTGGGCTCCTTAGTTTGGGGCTTGGTCCCCGATAATTTTGTTTTAGGAGCACAGCTTGCACCTGGCGAAAGGAAGTTAGTCTGTATCCCTGTATCTGCTATCAAAGTGCATGATTAATTTAGACCACGCCTCAGCGGTTAAAGTTGAGTACCGTTCCAAATGGTCTAACTCTCTAGCAAACATTTAAAATTGATCTGATTAAACCCATTTTTATTGTTAGTATACCAAACTGATCTGATTAAACCCATTTTTATTGTTAGTATACCAAACTGATCTGATTAAACCAATTTTTATTGTTAGTATACCAAACTGATCTGATTAAACCAATTTTTATTGTTAGTATACCAAACTGATCTGATTAAACCAATTTTTATTGTTAGTATACCAAACTGATCTGATTAAACCAATTTTTATTGTTAGTATACCAAACTGATCTGATTAAACCCATTTTTATTGTTAGTATACCAAACTGATCTGATTAAACCAATTTTTATTGTTAGTATACCAAACTGATCTGATTAAACCAATTTTTATTGTTAGTATACCAAACTGATCTGATTAAACCCATTTTTATTGTTAGTATACCAAACTGATCTGATTAAACCAATTTTTATTGTTAGTATACCAAACTGATCTGATTAAACCAATTTTTATTGTTAGTATACCAAACTGATCTGATTAAACCAATTTTTATTGTTAGTATACCTAATTGACTGGCTTCAAACTCATGCTGGCTTTTGTTCACAAGTGTGACACCTGGCCTCGATGTTATAAAACTTGAGTACAGTTTCAGACTCAAAATAAAGCGCAATGATTGGCTGCTTGCGGACACGTGTCCGCAAACAGCCAATCTTTGCGCTTTATTTTGAGTCTGAGAATGAACTCAAGTTTTATAACCTCGAGGCTTGATCTCCCATTCGCTGTCAATGTTTTATTGTCAATTTGGTGTCATATTGGCTGAGCAATGCCCAATGAATGTATATTTTAGAAGGCTTCGCGTTAGTATGTGATATGACGGTTAAATGGGTGTGACATTTGGCATGTGGTAAAATTAAAATGTGAGCAATGACATATCAAGTATGCAGTAAAAAGATATAAAGTCTGTTTTCTATTGTATGTTGACTTTTGGTAGAGAGTGTTTCTTAATTTAGTGAGGTACTGTATCGTATCCAATGGTCCGTAAATATCATTTTTACATCGTATCAATTTTATGTTAATAGTTTTATCAGATACAAAAAATACCTTTGTTGAAAAATATATTCTCAAAT
Organism: Loripinus fragilis; assembly: GCA_964019695.1. Classification (NCBI taxonomy): domain Eukaryota; kingdom Metazoa; phylum Mollusca; class Bivalvia; order Lucinida; family Lucinidae; genus Loripinus; species Loripinus fragilis. The sequence continues at coordinate 34,852,108 of OZ026518.1, forward strand.
GTAATAAAATCTTAAGACTCAATATTCTTCAATTGTTTTTCTGAGTATATCAATTGTTACGTCTTTGATTATTACTTTACAATCTATGTTCCCTGGAACGACCAGAGGTTGGTTTGCCATCATCTCTCGAGAAATCTTGTGTCGTAAATTATGATAAAATTCATGCAATGTGTTCTTACATGTATTTGGCTTGGACATTCACCTTCAATACTGTATACAGCATATAATCTTAAATATGACTGCATCCCTAAAAGATGGCCGATATCTCCCTACCTAAATCAAACTAGCGAATCTTGCAAACATGTGCTATCTTAAAAAAACAATCATAGGCACATCTTATAAGAATTGTTTGCACCCAGTTTCTGCCGGTTAAAGCCTTTGACCCTTACTGCGCAGTGTGGGTAATAAAAAGCCAGCATTTTACTCAACTTTTAATAATAAAATACCAACCTTTTTCTATAATATAGGGATCCTTTTTCGATAATTTGGCAGGTAGAGATTATCCTCCTGCCAAGTATAGAATCTGTGACTCCAAGGCCAAGGTCTAAGGAAAATTCGTTTCTGGAGCATGACTTCCACCTTCTTCGCCTGATATCATATCATGTGGCACAAATGTGCATAATTAATAAAAGACAACATGTTGCTTATCCGTATGACCGAGACAAAGGTCACAATGACAAGACATTGCTATGCATGTCTTTATGTTGAAAGATATTTAGTCAAATACTGTACATATATTTTCAGTGAAATGACAGGAAGGTCTTATAGAATGTATGTGAGTTCTGGACTCAAAGTTATGAAACTTTAGTTCAATCTCAAACTCAAAATAAAGTGCAATGATTGGCTGCTTGCGGACACGTGTCCACAAGCAGCCAATCGTTGTCGGCTTTATTTTGAGTTTGAGACTGTACTCAAGTTTTATAACCTCAATGCATGGACATTAAAAACAAGTACACCAGCAGCCATAACAGTTCAATTAAGATTGTTCATGACTTTTTTGTAAAAACATATGAAAGGGTATTTAAGTTGTCTTCAGTAACAAATCATTATCTATTTCCTCTTTTTAACGAAAACTGAGCGATGTATGCGGAAGTTATGCTTCAGAAACTAATTGTGTCCAAGGTTGACGGCGCACCGCAAACCAATGCACATCCCCAAAACTCAACTTCGTCTGTGGGTGGCGGGGTGAGGCATAAAACAACATGTTGCCAATGGTTCCAAAGGTTCTGTATTCTATAAAAAAAATCCTTACCTTTTATAATATCATAAACTATCCGAAATCCAGAATAAGAGACCCATGCGTTTGTTTGGAAACGTAGATGTAAGATATTTGACCTAGATATATAGTTAGTTGGCGGTGGTGTCCAGTTACAGAACCGTCCAAGTAAGTCTGTTTCGTCTTTAGAGCCATCATATATCTGTACATAAGAAATGGGCTTCCATATATAGAGAATACTAAGTGAGTGTCTTTTGATATCAAGTTTACCAGGCAAGGCTTTTAGAACGCATGTTGACGTCGCGAGGCTTGCCAAGCGATTCAACATGCGTTCTCAAAGCCGAGCCTGGTAAACTTGATATCAAAAGACGCGAACCTGGTATTCTATTTATCCATTTACTTATTGTTTCACTCTTCAAACTAGCGATTATGACGTAATTTTCAATTTTTGTGTTGATTCAGCGTCATTAGCGACGTCATTCAAAAGTGCAATGTCATCATGACCTGATAAAGGTAACATGCCGTGAGATAGGAAACGTTTATTAGGTTATGTTGAAACAAAATCAACTTATATTAGGGGTGACTGATAAATTTTGTTACGTATCGAATTTAAACGCATCAACTGAAGTACCCAGTGGGGCTGGCAATATAAATTTTGGTTCGAGACTTTATCTTCATCCATGCTTTGAGATTGCGAGCTGTAAATGCTCAGTTTGCGCAGACTCGCATGAAACTTCGAGCTCGCCAATTTGGCAAGTACCAAAGGACCTCGGACAGTTTCTTATTCAATCTGCCCAAATTATGACAGCCTGTGGATAGGATAATGCTTAACTGACACCTATGATTTTGGGCTTAAATCAAACCCTTACATTTAGTGCACCTAGCAAAATGAAAAAATGGAAAATATTGCTTATTAATGCCAGGGCTTTAGGGTTTAGGGGTTGGGGTTATTATTGTGACGAAATTTTATTTTACAGAAAGTCAAAGTTTCCCTAGGTATTCACCGTAATATATACATGGAAATATAATGTTTGCATCATAAAACTTGAGACAAAAGTGATGCGTTTGCATAAAATTTGGGTCGAGAAGATTTCATCGTTTCTTCGAAATAAGTATGCTGCCCATGGCTTTTGACTATTACCTGTTTCAAGTTAAATCAGTTTGGCCTGTTCGGTGAGGTGTATCACTGCATACTGTATGCAAACACAATTTTTGAGCGTACTGTTCACGATATCTTGGCTCAATGATACCATTAACGGTGTACTGGACTATTGAAAATAAGGGAACATGAGGTTTGATGCATATTAACGGTATAATTATAACAAAACCGCTTATATCACATTGGAATTATAAACGGCTTCGTGGCTCAGTCGGCAGGGCGCACATACACGTTGGTTATATCTTTTTGAAGAGGAATGAAGAGATAGTGCTTCGAAACCCAAAATCAGCTATCTGTTTTTGACTATATCAGTCTATATATAGCTTGTTGTCTTGTTTGTGTGTGATTTTACAATTTATACATGTTTCGCACTTGTCAAAGTCGCAAGGCTTCATCCCGTTGCTTCGTGGCTTCTGAGGCACAAGGACTACCTTCTCCGACTCAGCATTGGTGCGCGATAACGTTTTGTTTGATATGCCAGTCAGCTCTTTAATTTGATAATGGCGCAAATAGTGCATCATTCATGGCATCTCTTCGCGTACATTTAAAATAACATGCACAGCAATACGGGTCCTAAATAAGGTACGTGACAGCAATTTGTCTGGCTTATGATCGAATAGCATTCCTATCAGACATTTTCTACAGCCAAGAGAAGTATGCGCAGTAAAAACAAACGTGAGTGAAAGCATATTTGAGCATGAAAGTCATGAGAGAGATCGAGACACGAATGACAAAACAAAAAAATGGGTTTCAATCATAGGACTCAAACACCATAACCGCACAACATGCAACCAAATATGAGTGATAGTTCTCCACGCTATCCTCTACACCACTTATATTGATTGGAACATGCATCACGCATATCGCTTAATGCCATATTTATCTTGAACATGAAGAAGAAGCTAAGCTACCCTATAGTGATGTAATGGTGAAACCCATCTAACGGTTTCTTTGAGCCAAGATATCGTGAGTTTTTCATTTTCCCATTGGTATCCTGTGTCAGGTGTGGTACTTGATTGTATCGATTCCTGATCTTTGCACCCTTACTTACTCTAATACATGCCATTGTAAATTGATATTTACCTACAGGTTTGTACAAAAGTTCTTAATAAGTTTTATAACAAATTGTTTTTGAGCATTTTGACAGCGTCCCCCCGTGACCAATCATGCCATTTTTATAATATGATGTGTGAACTGTAAAACTACAACTGTATGCAAAACGATTAGTTTGGTCACGGGGTTGGGGCACTTCAGTAAACATTTTCTATTTCCTATATGTTGAATAGCAGAAACAGATTTCTTAACCAATATTTTCATTTGTTACTTATTTTATGAGAAAAAGCACTTTTGCAGATAATTAGAAAGTTGTACCTACTACATTTTTTATGGAAAACAATATCATTTTCTTTGAAACTTTTCTCTGACTATTTAAGGCCAATCCATCATTCAGACTGTCCGAGGTCCTTCTCATATGCTGACCCCAGAATTGTTTGTTTGTGTTGATGCTTTATGTTCCAATTAACAATTTTTCAGTCATGTCAGGACGATTTCCTGTCTTACTGGGTAACAGATAACAATGAATAGGTAATTTCTTGGAACGATCTTTATAAGAAAGGAGCATACCACATTTGAATTAACTCACCTCCAGAGAATCATATTCGCATATAGAGCCGTATTGCACGTAAAACTCGGCTATGTTGATCTTTATTACGTGACCCACCTCCGCTTCTATTGTCCACCAGCAGTCAAGGTTTGGTTCATAATGACCATCTCCGTCACCGTCGATTGAGTAGATCGTTCCCGATGTATTCGTAAGCGTGCTATTACATTCCTGTGTAGATCCTGAGAAATATACAGTGAGCTCTTTTACCAAGAGCCCTGGTCTAGAGGTAATATTCATTCATGTTGTGTTTATCATGCTAATAAAAGTTAAAATGCCAAAAATTGGCTGTAACTTTTTTTAAAAAATGTAATTTTAACAGATGTTTGGATAAAAGCAATAAATACTATTCCAATTACCATTCATAGAAATGTTCAATGTTGATTAAATTTATACATAATAAAGAATTTTTTTTTGACTCAGATAAAATGGAAAAATTTGAAGACACACTTGAACCCATAGAAGCCTAGCGTACTTCTTATAGGACATAGGTATACAGTGCAGACCCAGATCAGACACCGCAGCACGCGGTGTCTGATCAGGGTCTCCACTGTTTTCTTACAAAATTTTCTATCAAAATTTGAATTAAAATGAAAAAAAGTCTACTTTGGTCGCCAACAGCTTAAATATAGCTGATGTAATAAAGGGAATAAAACGCTTACCATCTTCCAAAAGTATTACAACGCAATAGAAGCTGGTAAAAAATTTGGATACTCCTCTAGCGCCTACCATCTTTATATGTGTATCTCAATTTAAATTATTTATTCGAGTTTAATTCCAGGTTCGCAACAACAAAAATTGACGTTAACATTGTAATCTTTTTTTTCCATCAGTTGAAATATTTTTTAACCAACTGTTAGCGTTTGAAAACAGTTTATAAACAATGTAGATGCACTATATGCCAATCTGCATTGTTTCTCTTGATAAATGTTGAAGTTATCTCTGTTCAGTTGCATCATGAACGTCAGATTGACTTAGATCAACTGAAAGCCACCCAATCAATTTAAATAGTGGAGGAATTTAGATTTAGCAATTTATTACAGCCAATCACTTTAAAGCCATCACAAACGGAAAAAGAATTCCGATAATTCTTGCACACCGGATAAGTCAATTTCAAAGATTTTTAAACCAAACTTTGTGTGTCTACTCACAAATGAAAGATATAAAACATATCAGACGGGATTTTCATTCGGCCGCCTGGGTCATGCCCCAGGGGTGGGACTTTGGGGTACCGTGGGGGTTGGGGGGGGGGTTAAAAATATTTCCCGAAATTCAACCATAGTTGGTGTGTGAATTACTTACATGAATGGCACATGCAACAGCACAATTTTTGGGCCCCCCTCCCCCTGGGGCCTTGAGGAGGGGCCAAGGGTCAAATATTATTAAATCTCAATTACCAAGTAAATTTCAAAAACTTTGTGTGTCTTCTCACAAATGAAAGATGTAAAACATACTAGACGGGATTTTCAGTAGGTCCCCTGAGTCATGCCCAAGGGTTGCGACTTGGGGCTGCTGGGGATCATTTTTTTTAACATGATCATGTGGCATATCAAATTAAAGGGGATGAACAGTAGCCACTGATACACTGTGAAAATTTACCCTACAATCAAACTGGTGACCTTGGGATGGGGTCAAAGGTTCCATTACCATTAGATTTCTTCGAGAGCGTGGGGATTTGCAATGGCGCGCCATCGAATGTGTTCTTCTTTTTCTGGCATTTTTCTCCTATTATGTTTTCAGTAATATTATTGAATATGCAAATTAGATCATTATCTGGTCATCAGTTTAAAGTACTATGCCCGAGACTAAATTTGATACAAAGTTTGGTAGTCGAGGCTAGTTATCAACTAAAAACCATTTTTACCCCCTAAAAACAACAATTTTTGCAATTTTATCAATAATCCAAATTTAAGCTTATTCCAACATAGTGGGTCCTTTGGATACAAACAGTTGCATGTAATCATCCATAATAATTGGCTAAAGGCAATAGGTATCAAAAATAGAAAGTGAGTATGATCAGAAAAAAAAACTGAAAAAAAAAAAAACATTTAGCGGGTTACTCTGTTTTTGCTCATCCAGCAACCTCTGTACCAAATACACACCTACCATACTGCCATGTATTTGTGAGCAAACACAAAGGTTGCTCTAAATGAATATTAGTTACCATCCTTTCTACCAATCATAAAATTACACACATGTCCATAACTGTTGCAAAACTTGTTTTGAGTAGTATATATACTTTTTTCATGGTTTTTCTCCTCATTTTATGCTTTCATCAATAAATGAATAAGCAAATTAGATAATCTAAGCTTTAATTTTGTAACACGTTTAATTGTGTAGGATGAATCAATTCATATGTACAGATCACTTTCTTTAAAATCACATAACCCCCCTCCAGCCCCCCACAAAAACAAATACTTAATTGTTTATATTGCTATTTACATTCCTGCAAAATAAAGTGACGGCATCATTGGGACGCATACTTTAAAGCTTTCATTTTAAAAATCCGGCATTTCTTATAATGAAATATTTTTTGTCACATTTCATCTGGATAACATGCACGCACGCACGCAAAAACATGACAAAACCTTAGCCTTCGGTAAGCAAAATTATTTGCCCAAGTCCACCCCTCCCCTTTATTACCTCATACTCACATTTCTATATTCTTACTGCATACATTTATGTCGGTCAGAAATGAGCTCCAATCATGAGATAATGCCTTTACAACGATTTATACCAGTCTGGCATCCTAAACATATTACTCTACAGATTTAGATTTTTTTTTCCAATTTGGCAGCCACTTTGGAATATGCAAATAAGATGGCAAAGACGCAATTTTTTTCCAAATTGCCAAGTTTTTAGCTCACCAGAGCCGAAGGCTCAGGGTGAGCTTATAGTATGGGATTCGAGCCGGCGTGCGTCCGTGCGTGCGTGCGTCCGTGCGTGCGTCCACACTTTCAAACATGAATATCTCTGAGACCAGCCGGCAGATCGTAATCAAATTTCATCTGGAGCATCATTGGTGTGAGGGATTGGCTGCATAAGGTTTTGGGCCTGATCGGATCAGACCTCTGGTTTCCATGGCAACAGATAGCTCCCATAGGGTTATAATGGGGAAACTAGCCCCTTCATTTTTAATTTGTTCTTCTTTATTCTTGCAGGCAGGTAACAAGGACAACCATAAAATCTCGAATGGGTTCGAAATTCAGCAGGATCCGACCAGGGACTTATGAGTTAGCTGCCCTTGAGCGTCTGGAAAAATCCCCATTGACTTATAATGGGGGAAATGTTGTGACCACTCTAGTACCTTCATTTTTAGATGGATCTTCTTCATTCTTGCAGATAACAAGACCAACCATAAAAGCTCGGATGAGTTTGAATTTCGGCAATATTCCATCACTGACTTGGGAGTTACCTGCCCTTGAGCTTCAGAAAAATTAATGAATAATGTTGTGACCACTCTAGCTCCTTCATTTTTGATTGAATCTTCTTCATTCTTGCAGGCAACAAGTTAACCCATAATATCTCGGATGGGTTCGAAATTCAGCAGGATCCAACCAGGGACTTCTGAGTTACCTGCCCTTGAGCGTTTGGAAAAAGGCCCATAGACTTATAATGGTAGAAATGTTGTGACCGCTCTACTGCTTTCAATTTTGAATGGATCTTCCTCATTCTTGCATACAATAAGGACAACTATTAAAGCTTGGATGTTTTTGAATTTCGGCAAGATTCCATTACTGACTTCGGAGTTAGCTGCCCTTGAGCGTCAGAAAAATTAATGAATAATGTTATGACCACTCTAGCTCCTTCGTTTTTGATTGGATCTTCTTCATTCTTGCAGGCAACAAGTTAACCCATAATATCTCGCATGGGTTCGAAATTCAGCAGCATCCGACTAGGGACTTATGAGTTACCTGCCCTTGAGCGTTTGGAAAAAATCCCCATAGACTTATAATGGGAGAAATATCGTGACCACTCTAGTGCTTTCAATTTTGAATGTTTAATTTTTTTTATTCTTGCAGACAATAAGAACAACTATTTAAGCTTGTATGATTTTGAATTTCGTCAAGATCGCATCACCTATTTTGGAGTAAGCTCCCCTTGAGCATCTTAAAAATTGATGGATAATGTTGTGACCGCTCTAGTGTCTACACTTTTGATTGGATCTTCTTTATTCTGTCATCTAACAAGGACACTCATAACAGATTGGATGAGTTTGAAATTCTGCAGGATCCGACCAAGGACTTATGAGTTAGCTGCCCTTGAGCATCTGGAAAAATGCCCTATAGACTAATAATGGGAGAAACGTTGTGACCGCTCTAGTGCTTTCAATTTTGAACGGATCTTCTTTATTCTTGCAGATAAGAAGGACAACTATAAGAGCTTGAATGAGTATGAATTTCGTCAAGATCCCATCACCTATTATGGAATTAGCTCTCCTTGATCATCTTAAAAATTGATGGATAATGTTGTGACCACTCTAGCGCCTTCATTTTTAATTGGATCTTCTTCATTCTTGCAGGTAACAATGTCAACTATAAAAGCTTAGATGGGTTTAAAATTTGGCCAGATCAGACCTGTGACTGAGGAGTTAGCTGTCCTTGAGCGTCTTAAAAAATCCCCATAGACTTATAATTGGAGAATTGTTATGACCACTCTAGTGCTTTCAATTTATAATAGATCATATTCATTCTTGCAGATAAGAAGGACAACTATAAAAGCTTAGATGAGTTTGATTTTCCGCCACACCCATCCACCAGCTACAGAGTTAGCTGCCCTTGAGCATCTAAAATATAACTATATAATGTTGTGACCACTCTAGCACCTTCATTTTTCATTTGATTTTCTTCATCCCTGTAGGTTACCAGGACATTCATAAAAGTATAGATGAGTTTGAATTACAGAGTTAGCTGCCCTTGAGTATCTGAAAACTACACTTTCACCAGGTTTCCAATGCATTTTTATTCAGATCTTTTTAATACTTACAGATAACTAGAACCGGCATAATATCTTATGTTTTTGAATAAATTCCTGGTCACTGTTTCAAGTTCAGAGTTATCTGCCTTTGAGCATCGTAAATTATGGTGTCTCCAAACATTATGCTGGCTCCATGGTGAGCGATCGTTGCCCATTGGGCTACTTGTTTTTATTTAATATACATTTTGAAATGTAATAAATTTACATAATTGAGCCGAGCCATTGAGATTTTCAACAATGTGGTATGTGCGTCCAGCAAAGGCCCAGATCAGCCTGCGCATACGCGCAGTCTAATCAGAGTCTTTGCTAATCGCTTAAATATTCTATGACTGTTAAGCTACTAACCGAACATCGTTTGGAGTTTCTAAGCTTAAAAGGAGACTGCACAGGCTCGTCTATGTCTACACTTGTCAAAATGCCACATTGTTGGAAATCTCATGTCATAGCTTATATTATTATGTATGGCACTAAGCCAAAACGATATCTAATAGAATGTATAAGATTTAGCAAACATTTTGCCAATTTTCAGCATAAATATTGGAAAGCTACAAACATTTCTAAATTATGCTTTATCTTAATGATTTATTTGAGGTTTTATATAAAAGAGTCTATTACAATCAGTAATAAATCAGGCTGATATATTTTCCCGTTAAATTAATTTAAATCTATTGACAAGAATATGAAACGCATTGTAAAATTATTAGAAAGAAATTTTAGTCAGAACATTTGAATTACATCTTTTATAGTTCGACTATTTCAATAAGTATTCAAAAAGGAATTTATTCAAACACAAATAAATCTTTGTCCACTCTATGTTTTCAATGTTTGGCCACTTGGCTTTTGTCAAGAAATAAAGAAATACGTTTATTGCATAAATTATGTATTTATTACTTGACAAAGGCCAAACGGCCGAAAAATTTAAACACAGGGTGGTTGCGCCAAGAACGACCAGAACGACCTGGTCACACTCAGTTTAAACATTTATTCATTTTTGTATAACAACATGTGTACATATAATACAATAAGTTCACATATATATATCATTTCGAAATACCAAAAAGGGATTCAGAAAAAAGCCTATTGACTTTTGTAAATCTGTTTCCCTGCTATTCAATATTAGAAATACAATCAACGTATGACTTGAATTGACATTTGACTGTATAAACAATACAGCAAAAACTCGATAAATCTAACTGGAATTAACCAGGTTTAACTGTATATATTATAATGTCACAACTGTCTTTTAATATAAAGTATGAATTTTGAATTTTGGGAAGGAAAGCGAATATTTTACAAATTTCAGTTATCTTGTTGTCTCCACGGGGTTTGGATATGATCAATTCTATGGGGGGGGGGGGTGTTGGTCGTTGTCTCTATGTATCCAGCTAGCATGATGAGTATCTTCTTTATCACCACAAGTGCAATTGGGACTATCAACTATGTTTTTTTGAATGCAGGTGTTGACGAAGAGGACTGCATGTAGTTCTTAGTCTAGCATGATATATTTGACCAAGTCTTTTACATGTGTTATAGTATCGGGGTGGTGTAATCAGGTTGGATTTCAGTCTTTGTTTGAAGATGTTAAGGCTTGGAGAATTGCGAGTTTGCTCTGGAAGTTCATTCCAATCACGGACAGCAGAAGGCAGGAAAGATGTATAGTAAAGACGAGACTTCGTATTGATGTTTGTATATCTGAAGAGTTACGCAAAGGGTTTGTTGACGCACTGCCAACAGTAGCAGACACAAGAGACGCAAGATAAACAGGGCAAAGTCTATTTTTCATTTTATAAAACATTGTTAGCTTATGTGTTTTCCTTCTTGATCCCAGTGTTTCCCAACCTGTTTCTGTGTGGAGAGAATCAATGGAGGCTAACTTATTTGCACCAGTAACTTTTCTAGCAGCGTCAATTTGGATTTTGTCTAAATCATTTGATTCATATTGTGTGCAATTATTCCACACAACGTCAGCGTATTCTAGAAGTGGGGGTGTAAATGAGAAGTAAATAGTCTGAAGAGATTTCCTGTCTAGTTGAAATTTTAATTTACGCATTGTATTGCTTTGGTTTTGACTAGTTCAAGATGTTCATGCAAAGTGCAATCGTTTGAAAAGATGATACCAAGGTGCTTATGAGAGTTAATTTCGGCAATTTGGGTTTGGTTCAACAGGACTGGAGGGTGATATGGTTTGTTGTTTTTCCTAGAGAGGAGGATACACTCTGATTTTTCAGGATAAAATGTCACTAGCCATTTTTCTGCCCAGCGATGGATTTTAGCCAGGTCCAAATTTAACTGTTCAGCAGCCTGTATGTGGTCATCAAAAATGATAAACAAGCTAGTATCGTCAGCAAAAAGTCTAATAGAGGAGTTAAATTAATGTCTACTTGACTTCGTCTCATGCGATCCGGTGGTTCCTGGCGCACCCACTCAATATGATCCGACCTATCGGATCCAGTTAATTAAGTAATAATGTGTATTATTTATGTATAGATCCGGTTAAATGCCTAGCTGTATACAACGTGTACAAGAGAAATAAAAGAATTTTGACTTTGGCTTGACTTTGATAAGGGACAGATTAAATCAATTTCTATATCTCACTGGACTAAAGGGGCTCCAAGGGGGACTTATCTGCATACAGAAAAATTTCTTTTAATAAGATAAATATCAATTTTTATCAGAAATCACCTAAACCAGCCCTTATTACTCCCTGCAAGTTTATAATCACCTAATTAAGATTGGCATTTGATATATCTTACATAGCTCCTAGGGAATTTCACCACTTTTAGAGTGTAAAAAGTAGGTCTTTAAGGCTACTATATTCCATTTACTCAATCAAATACAACATTAGACTTTCTGATAGGGCAGAAACTATTCTATAAAATATTATTTGAATTGTGTCGCTTTGCATTATTGTACTTTCAAAGGTTATATGAAATTTAAAAAAATATATATGAAACGGGTAAACCTGCAACTGTGACAGCAATATAGAGCTGCCTAATCTGGGTCTTCTCTGTTTGCAAAAGCGTTGAAAGGCCTCTCTATGAGGTAAAGGGTTGAATGCAGCAATTCTTTGAGAACATAATCGCAGAACCAAAAATAAGGGAAATATTGTGTTTCATTTTTTTCATTTTACCAAAAACACATTAATGATATTGAGTCCAAATCAATATTGGGTGTGACCTGCACGTGCGACAATCATGTACGACAGCTTTTGGGCATACTGAAGATGATATGGCATATCTCTGCTCTGTGAATCTGCTGCCATTCCTCCTGAAGTGCAACACCAAGTCCCAGGAGAAATACACGGTTCCCCTCATGCGCGGATCCAAAGTGTTGCCAGAGGGGGACCAACTCTGACAACGTTTTTTTTTTTTTGTTGATGAGGGGAGATAGTAAAAGGGGGTTCAAATAGCACTAAAAGCAGGCCATCATCGGTCCGCCAGGGAAACGCCATTTCACTGGCGGGCCGATGATGGTCCAACATTGAAAGCTGGCTTGGTAGCTTGTGATTTTTCAGGGGATCTGGACCAGTATTGCTAAGAAACCCGTTAATTTTGTGATTTTTCAGGGATGGGGGGTCCGAACCCCATGCCCCCCCTCTGGATCCGCACATGCCCTTAATTTTAGTTCTGCGTATATGTCCGTTCACAATTACATGTAAGCATAGCAGAAACGCGTAGCGGTCCAAGCAATTGCCACCCTCTTGAGGATGAAGAGGATGCCAATCATAATTGACTAAGTTTGCAACCTGTATGGTAGCACCGGCTAAGTTGTGTAGCATGAGATAGCCCTTTCTGTGATAATTACCTGTATGTATTGTCTCATTGTCTCATGGTGTCCCTACACTTAAATGGCTGACCAAGCTCATCTTTAACTCCGCTTGCAGAGATGTGAATGAGCTGGGTGGGTGGGTCATTTAATAGATCATCACTTTCGTTTGAAACAGCTTTCAAACTGATTCTGTACTTTCATTCAGTAGATGACAACCCATTAAAGTTAATAGGTGCTGAAGGATGGTGAAAAGCCTTTACTTGTAAGACAATAATTGAGCCATCGCCTGAGATTCCCAACAATGTGATATGTGCAACCAGCAAAGCCTCATATCAGCCTGCGCATACGCGCAGTCTGATCCGAGCCTTTGACAGTCGCTTGAGTATTTTATGATTGTTAGGCTACTGACTGAACACCATTTGGAGTTTCTAAGCTTAAAAGGAGGTTGCAGAGGCTTGTTCGAGTACACGCATGTCAAAATGTCACATTGTTGGAAATCTCATGCACTGGCTCAATTATGTTTTAAATAGTCATTGTGTACATGTACTATGAAGTGGTTGAACAAATGGTCTAACCTTCCACAAATTATAATGCTGTCCAACGAATCCAATTATGACATTGATTTAGCGCGCCAAATATTTTGAACCTACTGCCAGTTTGCCATCTCTTGAAAATGATATACATGTATAGTTTCAAAACAATATCATTGTCAATAGATTAATACATTGTGATATATATTTTTAATATTTCATCATTTATTAAACAGAATTATCTCCATTTTCTTAGTGCAATGTAACTTTATAAGATGACGATTTCAAATTTAATGTAAACTGAACCTCTGTTCCGAAATAAATGAATTATCATGAATATTTATAGGCAATAGAATATAAATCATCGAGTTGAAATGCACTCTTGTACCAACGATGTAACTACTATGCTTTGGATAATCAAAATATAATAATAATAGCCAGAGGAACATACACTGACGTACTACAGTAGTCACACGTTCAAAGTGAAGTGATGCAGTTTGTTACGTTGTGCTACTTTATTCAGTTGATTGGATAAAAGCAGGTATTACTATCATATTTCTAACGGTGAATCTCTCTTACCGAGTGTGAAGTATAAATCTGAAAACTTTAACTAAACAAGAAATGAATTCAATATACACAGAAACACACAATTAAACGCCATGCGTTGACCTGTAATGGCTATGTTGCCCTTTAATTGCTCTATCGTACTCAAGCCCACATCAGTGCTTCAAGTTTAAACTTGTACTTCATCAATATTTTAGAAGTATGAAAAAAAATCAGGTAACATTAAGAATTGTAGGTCTAGACATATGTGGATCAAGATGGGTTGAATCAGGGACCCCCTGGAAAATCACAAACCTATAGGGTCCCTTAGTTAGGACTACTGGTCCGGATCCCTGGAATATCACAAAGCTACCAAGCCAACATTCAATGTTGGGCCATCACCGGCCCACCAGCGAAACGCCATTTAAATGGTGTGTCGCTGGTGACGGGCCGATGATTGACCGTTTTTAATATTATTTGGATCATCAACTATAAAACGTTGTCCGAGTTTGAGCCACTCTGACAAAACTTTCTGGATCCGCACACGTCTAGATGTCATTGATCTTGACGTGTTGGTCACGCCATTACAATGGCGGTTTGGTGACGGGTTGATAGTGGCCCACTTTTACAAACTTTCTGCGTATAAACTGTGCACATGCTACTATAAGCGGAACACTTTAACGGTTGGTATTTAACAACGCACCAACCCTTGAATGGAAAACGAAAACATATGTGCAATATGTGACATTAAATGATTGTCATGACATACTGTTCAAATAACGAAACTATTAACATGATAATATTTTATTAAAAATATTAATTTCCTTTATTTTATCAATAGATATATCTTAAATTAAACTGTTTCATGTTATTAACTTGTTAATATTTATTTCTTATCTTTAAGAAATCGTCACAATCTTGAAGGAATGTACGTACAGTATAAGGTACATTACAACCAACACATCACCTAGTAGCAAGGATGAATGTGTGACTTTTGCGCATTTGAGTATATCTTTTGTGTACTCTGATTCCTTCATTTGCACACGATTCTGCATATCATTTCCGCACTTTTTTTCACACCTCATTAAAATGAAGTTTGGGGGAATAAAGGTAGTTGAACTCCGTTACACCTAGTTATTACACATTGAAGATGTATTGAGTATTCTTAAGCCTTCCGTCAGATGTATTTTCGTTGCTCCCTGTTCATCAAAGGGAGATGGAAGGACGAGCAGGATATTAAATTGTCAGATTTGAAGTTTTTACACATAATCAAATATACAATCAAACACATATACAAATAAAAGTTAAGCCAGGTGTTTAAAAGCACTATATGTCAGTTTTAGTACTGAATCTGCAAATAACCATGATAAGAGATTTCTTCGTTTTGAAATTTACAGTACTGGTTCATTAAGAAATTCAGTTTTTCTTTCTTGACCCTCTTCTTTGGAGTCTGATAGTCAAGGCTTCTGAGTTTCACATATCTTGTTGCTTCGTCTTTCTTCAAAATGTCAATATCTATGAAAATTATTGGATAAGATGTAGTGTTAAACATGTGTAAGCTCAAAAATGCATTGGTCTGTGAGAACAGTTCGTGACTAATATTAGGAAGAAAAGAAAAACACTAAGGACGCATTTCACCGGTAAGGGTTATCTGTATAAGTCATCGTTTCACGGCCACTAATCACTAATTGCTCCTGATTGAGGTGTGAAAATAGTGCGCAATTTGAATCGTAAAACGTGCGCAAAAACTATCATCGCTAATAGCAAAAAAGGCGCAAATGCAAGGCGCCCGTGACTTTAATTTGGCCTACTCGCATTCGAGCCAAACCAATTTCATATTTTCTCATGCTCTGAACAATCGACTGTCATTCACCAATAGTTGGCTTTATCTCAAGACTTTTGTTTCATATTCTGCCATTCCATGCAGGTTGCCATTCATTCAAGATATATTTATTGATATATGGATTAAAATTAGAAAAAACAGAATCTGAAAATGCGCCTGCTTTTGCTTGTTCATTTCCATGAGTACCTATATGAGTAGGAATCCAATACTTTCTATATTTTCTAAAAGTTTGTGACGTTTTCAGGACTTGCGGATTCTTTGAGCGTGTATGGTACATATCTTTCAATACTAAAAATGAATCATAAAATATAATAAGTTTATCAGAATTGTCACAAGATCTTATAATAGACTTAGATAATGGTACTTGATTGTATCGATTCCTGATCTTTGCGCCCTTACTTACTTTGATTATCTGAGTTGTTTTGTCTGTGCTGCGTGGCGGCCCTAAAATGTCTCCCGCACTTTCATTATTATTCCAATCTTCAGGATTGTGTGTACAATATCCTTCCATTATTCCTGTCCCTGGATATCCTCTATGTCTTGTACCACATTTAAGATCACTAGATGACAGATTTTCATAACCCGTTGTCTAACTTCTGCTTTCTATGTCCCTGTTGACTTGTATTAGTCATTTGGATTATCGCTTGCATTTGTTATGTCTTCCTTTGCTTTTAAGGATGCATATTAATACTGGCTTGTCATCTTAATAACCAGTGTGTCGATTACTTGTCTTGGGATGGTACTTACCCACACAACTTTAATGATAAGACCAAAATTAACAAAATTACATTTATCTCCCATTAGGTTACATTATGCGTCCTCTATTCATATTCCTAGTTCAGCTAACAATTTTTGGGATATGCTTCTAACCATTAGGTTATCTCCTCTTGGGTCACCTATTATCAGGAAGTATAATAAACCATTTAATGCATTCAAAAGACGCGGAATGTATCTTAATGATTCTAAGTGCAATGTCAAGAGGTGTGCCTGTTGCACACATTTATGTGCTAAAACTACCATTACATCATCTGTAAATGGTAGGCAATTTTCCATAATCAAAATAATGATATGGACTGAACTTCATCTGATCTGATTTATGTTATAACTTGAACTGAAATTAATTGTGGAATGCAATATGTTGGACAAACTGGACAATCCCTTAAGACTAGGTTTCGTGAGAACTTGTTAGATAAAAGAGCCTAAAAAATTTGACACATTTCTTTATCGCCATATCAAAAGTCATGGTCATTCACCTAGTAAAACTATAATTCAACCAGTTGAAAAAAAATATATATAATCCAAATTCATCTACTAGATTAAAAACTATAAAGAGACATGGAACTGAACTAAAATGGATTAAATTTTTGCAATCACCTTTTCCTTAAAGCTTTAATGATAATATATACCATGAAGGTAACATTTCTAAAATGCCAGATTTTGATGTTTTATTCTGTTTTGGATATGTAAAAAACGTAAAAGTAGATCTCATGGTAAATGTAATAATTGCAACATTTAGCGCAAAATTTGTACTGAAAAACGCTTAAATACTTCTCTAAAGAATATTTCTAAAGCTTTAAATTATCATGGTCAGCATGGCTTATTTTCATTTTTAAGTTCATTGCCTATCTCAGTTTTACGTAATGTAGAGTTAGAGGCTATTATACTTTACGACAGAGCAAACATATTATATAAGGCAACACTTCTTACAAGGTGTTAGGCCTTATATCGATTCTAAGGTCAACCATAAACGACATTTTATCAAAATTCCATTCATTAACAAAGGTATGGAATTAATTAATACATAGTAACTTTAAGGATAATTTGGTGATTTCATCTATTCCAAATTACTTTAATATTTCTGAAACTCCTATAATTTGTTATAAATATAACAAACCTATTAGATATACTATATTTAACTTTGATAAAATTGTAACTGATATAGAAATAGATTCTATTACTCCTGACTCCTGAGATTGTCAAAATTCTAATTATTTATATCCCTCTGCAGGGCATGTGATTACAGGTAATCTAAATGTCATTCCTGATGCTAGAGTTCGTATATAATTTCTAAAGGTCCTAAATATAGATTTCCCTCTAATATTGATTTCCCTAAATGTCATAGAAAGATCGCTGCTTCTTTAAATGACTTTAGTAATCGTTGATGTAATGGTAAAATGTTGAACCTGATGCCTTTAAGGAATGAAAGATTAACAATTTTTGAAATTATTGATACTCATATTTCATTTTACTCTCGTAAAATACATCTTTTACCCCCTAAACCTAAATCTTCTTTTCGTCATCTTAAACGAGGTAACCAGGATTTTCATATGAACTATGTTTTGGTTCCTGCAGATAAAGCAGTTCACAATGTTGTAATTGTTTGACAATTGTATTATATTAATACTCTTAAGCGTGAGCTTGTTGACACTAATGCCTATAAACTGCATCCTTCTTTGAGTGAGAGGGTGATTGTTGATGGGCATGGTTGTCATACAGCCCTACATTTCGGCGTCAAAGCTAAAAAATCAAGACAAAGATCCTACGTTATACTGGTTACCTAAACTCAATAAAAATCCTATAAAGCAAGATTTATTGCTATTTCTAGTTCTTGTACGACAACAGAACTTCTTAAATGGTAAACCTCGTGTCTTACAGCTGTTAAAAACATGTTATCAAGTACTGTGAAAAGGTATATGAGAAGGTATATCCGTAAAAACCTATTTTGGTCTATTAAAAATTCAGATGAAATTTTAGATAAACTTGAAGCTAGAGATCTCCATGCGACCAAATTGTCTACTTATGATTTTTCTACTCTTTACACTACTTTACCTCATAATTTAATTAAGGATAAACTTATTGATCTTATTAAAAGAACCTTCCAGAGAGAGGGCTCTCCTTACCTTGCATGTAATGACAGAAACGCATTTTTACTTCGGAAAAAAACTAAAAAATATCATGCATAGTCATGTCAAAATGTATGTGATGCGCTGACCTTTTTGTTGGACAATATTTTTATTCGATTTGGCACCAAGCTGTATCGACAAGTCGTTGGGATTCCTATGGGCACTAATTGTGCTCCCCTGGTTGCAGATTTATTCCTGTTTTGTTATGAGGGGGACTTTATGATGTCTCTTTCTGATGATAAAGAGGCTGATGTTATTGATGCGTTTAACACTACATCCAGATATTTGGACGATATTTTAAACATTAATAATCTTTATTTTGACAATATGGTAAGTGAAATATACCCTTCAGAGCTCCAACTTAATAAAGCCAATACCTCTGATATCAAAGCTGCATTTAAGACTTGTTTTTGTCTATTTCTAATGATATTGTTTCTACCAAAGTTTATGATAAACGTGACGACTTTGATTTTGAAACTGTCAATTTCCCATTTAAAGATGGTGATGTTCAACGCTCTACAACCTATGGAGTCTATATCTCTCAACTCATTCTTTTTCCTAGAGCATCTAGCTATATTACTGACTTCAACACTCGCAATAAATTGTTAACTCAGAAACTTCTTAAACAAGGCTATCAGTATCATAAACTTTGCAAAACCTTTTCTAAATTTTATAGACGACACTATGGTTTGATATCTAAATTCAAGTTGGACTTAAATCTCTCATGCGCAAAGGACTTTCGGAACCTGAATTCTAGGGTGACTTGGTGTATAAATTGAAGAAGATTGTTGGCTCTAATACTTTTTCAGCGCAGTTCATTAAAATAATTTCCCATTATAAAAAGATTGGCTATAATATTAATGTTTTACAACAGACTGCTTGCTTGGTGATCAACCCTATCACGGCTGGCAACTTTGCTTTCCTCTTTTATTGCACGACGGTGGGTCAGACTTCAGACTCTATGACGTTTCGGACTTAAAGACTTATCTATTGATGAGATGGTAGGTGCCTGATGCTTTGACTGTTTGTCTACCCCACCAGGGGTTTACCTATTGGATTTCCTTTGTTCCGGTATTCAGTTTTATTTACTGTTGAGTCCTTATCTTTGCTTTATCTTCTTTTTTATATCTTGATTTATATGTTCTGGGTGATGATGCATTGATAAGTTAGGCCAAACATCTATGTGTCTTGATCAGCATCTGAGCTAAGGGTGAGGTTGGTGCACCGTTAAACCGGTTTAAGCCCTACAGTAAAATATTTTACTGACCGTTCCAAGGCGGAAATACTTTTGTGGATCATTTATGTTTTTTCTGTCTTGTGTTTGCTATGCCTTTGTGCGCGTCTGTTTATTGCGCCTTGTGGTCACCTGCTGGGAAAGGACTGACCTCTTGGCTCTCGTTTGTGGTGTCTAACTGTGAGTTTGTCACTTTCCCATTGGCATCTTGGGTCAGGTGTGGTACTTAATTGTATCGATGCCTGATCTTTGCACCCTTACTGACTTTTATAAGTATTTATGATAATCAGAATACACGTATTCCAATGCTTTCGTTTCTGAAATTATTTGAGGACGATGTCAATCTTATAAATATAAAAACTTTACGAATGTCACATTAACCTTGAGTGTAACAATCATGAAGAATATGACTTGTTGTAAAATATATACTTTGTTTCTTCCTCTTGTTTTCTAATGCTTTGCATACTGGGTAATTTTGTATGCTGTATTGTCGCCTGCTGACTTTCTTTTTTTTTCAAAAAATATAAATCACCGTTTTAGAAACATTCTTTCGGAAATACCATCAGTGCCATCAGAGTATCAACCAATTCGGATCCAGACCAGGCCCGACAAAACGTCACGTTTTGTCAGGCCTGACCTGGGTCCAAACTGTTGGCAAATTTTTATCAGCAGACGACACAAGTAGGCAATGAGTTAACAAATAAGAGTGTGTAAGCCTTGTTGGGCCAATACGAAATTGAGCTGCAGTTGTTCATCTTCTTACCGTCTTGTTTAGTATCATAGTGTTTATTACCAACACTGTAATTCCATGACACCCTTGTATAGGTATTGCTCGATAAGCGTAGAGTTACGTAGGTGGTCAGGTGATGGTGCTTTATTCACCCGATTGGACAAATACAGGGTTTTCTTTCATACTTCTAACTGTTAATCCATCCATTTCGTCACTCTACGCTTACCGAGCACGGACTCTACCACCCAGGTAAACCGCATGTTTAGATCTCGGAGGGTGTTGGCTATCGGAGGTAAACATTGCGATTATGGATGGACAGGGTCTGTATTTATCCATTCTTATGTCCTATAGAAAGTTTCTTGGAGACAAAAGCAGCAAACAGGTTGCTTCTATAATGAATGATAAGGACTCGGAATGTGTTAAATGCTTTTGATCCATGTCCGTAGGACCCTGGGCGACCTTTCAAACGACGATTGTGAAATTTTCAATGAAAAAATGCTATTCGTTTGATCATAGCTGGATTTACATCAACCTTTGACACAATTTGCTTGTGTCGCCACAAATCTATATCATTCTCCTGCATGATTCATAAGAGTCGTATCTCAAAATGCTATTAAAACATCAATATTTGAAATTTGCTTACGTTGATATCGCTTTGGTGGTTAGCAAAATGTGCAGAGGTAACTTGACAGCTGGCATCCTTGCTATCGGAGTGACAGTGGTTTTGATTTCGGAGATTGATACAAACTGCCGCACAATTAATGCCTGAATCTGATATATTTTAAGCATTCTTGATACAAAAAAATAATATGTAATGCTACAAATGGAAGACTATCAGGGGGGCGAAATACAGAAGGGAATTTGAGACGTTTTACAGTTGTGGTGTGTTGTGAAAAGCGCTCATCTTCAGTCGGTGCCATTATGCATGTTTTTGTCTAGTGAGTCTGGGAAAACATATTTATTTAAATTCTGCACTGATTCATTTTTGGTGAAACCAGTATGCTTGATATAGGAAGGGGATATGATGGCTGGGTGGGATGGGGGTGAGGGTATGGTCCCTGAAAGAAGGCAAAACATGTGCCATACTTATACTCATTATCTTACCTGGCAACGCAGTATATTAACAACGTGAACAGGGTTACAAAATGCAGGTTCACATTGAGGCGCATCTTGTTGTGTAAATGGAATGTCAAAATGCAAGGAAACTGTTGGTTAAGATGCCACGTGTGCATGATTAGTAAACCTTTGATCCAAAAATATATTCATGTATGCCATCCAGACAATTGAAACACCCATAACCACCAGTCTACTGAATCGCCACAGAACACCAAAACGCACACAGTCCACTGAAATGCACAAAACAGCCAACCCATTGAAACTCCCAAACTCCCTAGGCAACTGATACACCCAAACCGCCCAGCCCAGGGAAGCACTCAGACCACTCAGTTCACTGAAATTCCCTGATCAAATCCCTTGAAACATGCAACTCACCTAGTCCACTGAAACACCCTCCTGTTGCACCGCCCTTTAGGATTCTATTCAATGAAACAAACTATATCAACAATTTACCCCCCCCCAACCGTAAACAACAACAACAACACATGCAAAAAAAACACCACAAACATTGAATGGTTTTCAACTGGGTTCTCAAGCCGGTCCCCACCCCTCCCGCCTTGCTTTCTTCCTTTTTTACTATGCAACATCTAAAACATTTTGAATGGCATTTCGCTGGCGGGACGATGGTTGCCCGACAATGTGTGCTGGCTGGGATAGGGTATGTTCATGTCTTGTACCGTCATCTAGTAGCGTTGCACTGATACATGTGCACTTTCTTCGGTTTTGTAAAATATTAGTGAGAAAAATGCAACAAAACATCCCATGCGATGCTTAATCATGCATGGATCCAGAAATTTTGTCAAACTAAGTCCAACTTAACTCTGACACACTTTTTTTCAGATGAATGGAGTGAGGAATTAAAATACCATTAAAAGCGGGCCATCGTCAGCCCAACAGCAAAACGCTGGCGGGCCGATGATTACCCAATATGGAATGCTGGCTTGGTAGCTTTTGATTTTCCAGGGGATCTGGACCAGTATTGCTAAAGAGCCCCAAAGGTTTCCGATTTTCAAGGGTGGGGGTCAGGACCCTCTGCCGCCACCTCTCTGGATCCGCGCATCTTACTCTTAGTTGAATGCGCAGCTATCGAGTAACGTGAGCGTTCGAATTTCTGGCCTCTCCAGCGTCACTGTGTTGTGCCCTTGAGTAAAACATATTAATCATAGCTTAGTACTGGTTCAACCCAGGAAGACCCATCCCGACATAACCGAAAAATTGTTGACCAGGATGTTAAGAATAAAATCAAACAAAATAAAAAACATAATAATGAACCCTGTACAGTTTGCATACGTTTTAAAGCTGTACTCTTTGCGTCATTGCGACAGTAAAATAAAATACCACACGTATTAAAAAGCAATTTATGTTTTTGGTCTGTTGTCAGTTCATTCTTAAAAGTATTAGTATACATGTAAGCTTATCTGGATCTTCACTGCATATTTGTATAGGTGGACAAAGTAATCCATATAACAATACCCGTAAAAATATTGAAAATATTGCAGTTTCAGTGGTAATCCGTTCTGTTAATTTATCTTTTAACGTTTTTAAACTTTACATAGTAGTACAGGGCCCGGAATTACAATGGTTCCTTAAAGTTAAGGACGACTTAAGTTGAGTATTGATATTTCAACATGCTAAATAAATTGCCTGGATCGATACAGTACTTGTGGTCAAAGATATCATTGTAATCTACAGAAAAGTGAAACAATTTTGATTTTAATCAGTTTAAAAGTCATTTTTGGCATCCTGAAAAATCAATACTTAACTCAGTAAGTCTTCCTTAACTTTAAGGAGGCATTGTAATTCCGGGCCCAGGTCCTCATATTCCGGTAACAGCAGCCCAAACCCCACAATGGCATAATGAGCCGCGACATGAGATTTCCAACAATGTGGTACGTGCGACCAGCAAAGGCTCAGACCAGATTGCGCATACGCGCAGTCTGATCAGAGCCTTTGCTTGTCGCTTGAGTATTATATGAATATTAAGCTACTGAACGAACATAATTTGGAGTTTCTAAGCTTAAAAGAAGGCTACACAGGCTCGTCTGAGTCTATTCATTTCAAAATGCCACATTGTTGGAAATCACATGTCGCGGCTCATTTGTCATTCTATAAGAAACAATAATGATGGGTTGCATATCTTTAAGATATTTTTAAAAGTTTCACACCGGATATGCGGCAATCGAAAACGTTAATTCTATCTACAAATGTAGATCAAAAATCGTTGGAAACAGGGTTTTCGATTGCCATTTGTCGCCCGATTTTTCGATTGCCATGTGTCGCCCGACTGGCGACACATGGCAATCAAAATTTCTGTAAAAATCGAATGTTTATTTAGATTTTTATGCAACCGTTTGCAGTACGACTTTAAATTATCTTTAGTTCAATAAATGTACCTGGGTGACGTCCTTTTCAGAAAGAGATGGACAATTAGAGTTTGGGTACAATATCTTTAATCATATCAAGTTTAGTAGTTTTATAGTTGTGATGTTTGTTCTATTATCTATAATAGAGGCCCTCCTAGGAGGTACATATTCCCTTGTTCTTCTTAAATATTGACTAGTCTCCATGTTTCATGTTTTATTTATTTCCCCGTTCTCTGGCAATATTGTTCCCCTCAGTTTGGCATTTTCCCTTTCCCTAGAATAAAATGGCTTGTACAAATACACCCTAACTCGTGAGAGGGCTTCATTGTTAAGGCATACAGAGAACTCCTCTCTCAATTCCATGATAAAAATGTTCCCTGTTAGCACGTTATAACAGTTCTTTACCCTTTACCCGATTATCGGGTGACGTACTTGGAATTTGACAGAGGAGGACTGAACATGGGAGTCGAACACTCGCTATCATTTCATTAAATTCTCGTATTGCTCATGATATTTAAATACATTAGAGAGAGAGAGAGAGAGAAAAAGAGGGAGACAGAGACAGAGAGAGACAGAGAAAGATATAGACAATGAGAGAGAGACAGAGAAAGAGAGAGACAGAGAAAGAGAGAGTAGAGAAAGAGCGAGTAGAGGGAGTGCGAGTAGAGAAGGAGTGCGAGTAGAGAAGAAGAGCGAGAAGAGAAGGAGTGCGAGTAGAGAAGGAGTGCGAGTAGAGAAGGAATGCAAGTTGAGAAGGTGTCAGACTAGAGAAGGAGTGCGAGTAAAGAAGGAAGGCGAGTAGAGGAGGAGTGCTAGAAAAGAAGCAGTGCGAGTAGAGACTGAGAGTAGAGAAGGAGTGCGAGAAGAGAAAAAGAGAGTAGAGAAGGAGTGCGAGTAGAGAAAGGAGTGCGAGAAGAAAAAGAGAGAGAGTAGAGAAAGAAAGAGAAGAGAAGGAGTGCAAATAGAAAAGGAGTGCGAGTAGAGAAAGGAGTGCGAGAAGAAAAAGAGAGAGAGTAGAAAAAGAAAGAGAAGAGAAGGAGTGCAAATAGAGAAGGAGTGCGAGTAAGGAAGGAGTGCGAGTAGAGAAAGAGAGAGTAGAGAAGGAGTGCGAGTAGAGAAGACGTGCGAGCATAGAAGGAGTGCGAGTAGAGAAGGAGTGCGAGTAGAGAAGGAGTTAGAGTAGAGAAGAAGTGCGAGTAGAGAAGGAGTACGAGCAGAAAAGGAGTGCGAGTAGAGTAACAGAGAGTAAAGAAGGAGTGCGAGTAGAGAAGGAGTGTGAGTAGAGAAGGATTGCGAGTAGAGAAGGAGTGCGAGTAGAAAAGGAGTGCGAGTAGAGTAACAGAGAGTAAAGAAGGAGTGCAAGTAGAGAAGGAGTATGAGTAGAGAAGGAGTGCGAGTAGAGAAGGAGTGCGAGTAGAGACGGGGTGCGAGTAGAGAAGGAGAGAGTAGAGAAGGAGTGCTAGTAGAGAAGGAGTGCGAGTAGGGAAGGAGTGCGAGTAGATAAGAAGTGTAAACAGAGAAAGAGCGACTAGAGAAGGAGTGCGAGTAGAGAAAGAGAGAGTAGAGAAGGAGTGCGAGTAGAGAAGGAATGCGAAGTTAGAAGGAGTTGGAGTAGAGAAGGAATGCGAACTTAGAAGGAGTGCGAGTAGAGAAGGAGAGAGTAGATAATGAGTGCTAGTAGAGAAGGAGTGCGAGTAGAGAAGGAGTGCAGGTAGAGAAGGAGTGAGAGTAGAGAAAAAGAGAGTAGAGAAGGAGTGCGAAAAGAGAAAGAGAGAGTAGAGAAGGAGTGCGAGTAGAGAAGGAATGCGAGTAGAGACGGGGTGCGAGTAGAGAAGGAGAGAGTAGAGAAGGAGTGCTAGTAGAGAAGGAGTGCGAGTAGGGAAGGAGTGCAAGTAGATAAGAAGTGTGAGCAGAGAAAAAGAGACTAGAGAAGGAGTGCGAGTAGAGAAAGAGAGAGTAGAGAAGGGGTGCGAGTAGAAAAGGAGTGCGAGTAGATAAGGAAAGCGAGTAGAGAAAGAGAGAGTAGAGAAGGAGTGTGAGTAGAGAAGGAATGCGAAGTTAGAAGGAGTGGGAGTAGAGAAGGAATGCGAACTTAGAAGGAGTGCGAGTAGAGAAGGAGAGAGTAGAGGATGAGTGCTAGTAGAGAAGGAGTGCGAGTAGAGAAGGAGTGCAGGTAGAGAAGGAGTGTGAGTAGAGAAAAAGAGAGTAGAGAAGGAGCGCGAGTAGAGAAAGAGAGAGTAGAGAAGGAGTGCGAGTAGAGAAGGAATGCGAGTAGAGATGGAGTGCGATTAGAGAAGGAGAGAGTAGAGAGAATGAGTGCTAGTAGAGAAGGAGTGCGAGTAGGGAAGGAGAGAGCAGAGAAGGAGTGCGAGTAGAGAAGGAGTGCGAGTAGAAAAGGAGTACGAGTAGAGAAAGAGAGAACAGAGAAGGAGTGTGAGTAGAGAAGGAGTGCGAGTAGAGAAAAAGAGAGTAGAGAGGATTGCGAGTAGAGAATTAAGTATAGAGAGAGTAGAGAGGAGTGCAAGTAGAGAATAAAGTATAGAGAGAGAGTTGAGAGTCAGAGACAGAGTAGAGAGAGAGGGAGAGAGAGTAGAGACAGACGTAGAGAGGGAGACAGAGTAGAGAGAGACAAAGAGAATAGAGAGTGGAGAACGACAAACAGAATAGAGTAGAGAGTAGAGAGGGACACACAGAGAGACAGAGAGAGAGAGAGAGGGGGGGGGGTAGAGAGTAGATAGGTGAGCGAGTAGAGAGAATGGAGAAGAGAGAGAGAGAGAGAGAGAGAGAGAGAGAGAGAGAGAGAGAGAGAGAAAGAGGGCGAGTAGATGGGGAAGAGAGATCTGGTTGCTTTGCTTAGTTTGTTTTCCTAGTGCCTCGTGATTGCTGTGTGGCTCTTCCTCACAGTGCCATGGGTTTGTCTGAAGTTTGTGATTATGAAATTTCCTGACCATACTCACTTTCTATTTTTGTTGTATTTGCTGGGGTTCGTGTTTAGCACTTCGTGTTAAACGCTTATATTGTGTCATTTCTAGTTTGGCAATTCTCTCACTGAGATAAAGGCAGCTGAATGCTTTGCTTATTGTATTCTGACTTTGTGCGTATTCCTTATTTGTCTGTGTTCTAGTGTCCCTGTCTCTTGGTGCCATGTGTCTGTCTGGGATTGTGGCATTTCCTGGTCATTTACACTTGTTTTAACCCAAAGGCCGTACTTTAAAGCGCCTTAACTTATGTTGTGTAGATGCGAAAACACCTACATGTAGTTAAATTTATGCAATTAGTAAAGACTGATTAGACAGTATAGGTGCTCGTCTAAACATCTGGTATACTAATAGCATTGCTACTTGATCTGTCACCTTCACAAAAGGTATGTGCCCATTTCATAGTATAATGCTTTTGCATGTTATGTTACTGCTAGATTGTTTCTTTAATGTGATGCAAAGGGCTAAATAGATATGGTAGGCCAAAACAAACAAAACAAACTAATGCACAAAAACACTCCTTCAATGTTGAACAAAAACTCTAACAAATTGGTTTGTTTAAGCTTGTTTCTCCCTTGACATGTTCCTCGCCAATCGAACCACTTGTTTTTGAAAGTGTTTGAGTATTACACTTTTGTTTCCGTATGCGATAGCTAGTTTAATGAGCATAATCAATTTGCCCTTCTCCGAAATCAATGTTAACATGCACATGCCTTCCCTCCGACAGCTACCCAACATACCTCCGAACGGAAAGCTACCCATAAACATGATACCACCGTCATAAAATTGCAAATAATTAAGTGTTTTACAAGTATTTTTGAATTGTATTTGACTGATTCATTCCAAAGAGAGGTTATACATTCCAGCGGTGGCTGTGAATCAAGTAAAAATAAAATAAAAGATATGAATATTAACTGATGAATTCGAAATATTGGTCCAAATTACTGCATTTCCGAATTCAAATGCGATTTAAACTCGAACAGATTCAGTTCAAAAAGATGTATTGTTTTCAGAGTTATCATCATTCTGTATACTATCGACCTATATGTTGTTCTTATCCCTCAAAGCGAATCTAAATGAAATAAAATCGTCTCAATACAGTTCATGTCCAACCTCAAAATCCTTTGTTTACCTCCGATAGCCAACACCCTCCGAGATCTAGACATGCGGTTCACCTGGGTGTCTACGCCTATTATCAAAATAGAGATTTGAAATATACAGTATTCAATATAGATGTTTATTGAAATATGATCTAAACTGTAAATACATTTAAGAAATGAATTTGATTTTTGGGAGTTCATGGAATCATGAATACTTCGAGTCTCTTGCAAAGTAAGTGAAGTCCGATGGGCTTGACGTTAACTTCGCAAGACACCCGAAGTATTCATGATTCCATGAACCTTCCAAAAATTGAATTTATTGCTTATATTTATATTTCATTATTACGGCAGCACCGAGGGGACATGTGAAAAAAAATATTTATCTCGTTCCCACGACATAAGATCTCGTTCCCACGACATAATTATCTCGTTTCCACGGCATAAGATCTCGTTCCCACGACATAAGATCTCGTTCCCACGACATAATTAACTCGTTCCCACGATATAATATATCGTTCCCACGACATCTTTGTCCAATGAAAATGAGCCATTACTGACCGTCGCCATCTTCGTTTTGGTAACATCAAACTGACCCATCTTCTGGTCGATATATTCAATTGATTTTCCTTTCTTATTTCATAATATGTTTTGTGCTGAAAATGTCGTCTACTTATTATGTCTGCTGTATATATTTGAATGACTCTCGTAGAAACAAACAATATGTTAGGAGTTGTCCGATATGTTGCCCATATTGTTTGCAATACAGGCAACCAACGTACACCAGATGACGAGAAAAAAGCCGACAAAAATCGTTAATTCTGGGAAAGGAGTAAAATAAACATTAAAAAGACTGTATACATTACGTTCTTGAACAGACAGTGCATGCCAAAAAAATGACCTGTCCACTCAGCGAATACTTTTTCTTTGTGAATGGAAAACACTTAATGCCTTACATTTGTAACTACATGTACCCATTCAGTGTACAGTAGATACTCAGATTGATCTGGGTTCATGCAAAAGCTGATCTGAATATTCGCTGGACGAACAGTTAATCTTATTCGTTCTGTCATGTACGAGATCATATACTAGTACAAGCAAATGGAAGTTCTGTCAAAGTTGCAGACTTTAGCAAGCCAAGCAACTATTAAAGTGATGGGCCATTTTTTGTGTCGCCTTATATTTTTGAAAGGCTATACATGTAATGTAATTGGTCAGTGTACAATTGCGTGAAATGTAAAAAATGAAATATGTGCAAAATTGCACAGATTTCATATATGAACAAAATTTGAAATCTATGCAAACTTGAACAGATTTTGTACTATTCCCAAGAGTGTAACAACAAAGTAAAGCTATTACGTGCATTTGTTTTACATATTGTGTCAGCTCATATTTGAATGTATTGCTAAAGTACAACTAGGCTTCAACTGTGCTTTGGTATAGAAACGTAAAGCGACTCACATAACGGATTCCAAATATTATGCAACTTTGAACATTGCATTTCTATTTTAGAACAAAAATCGCAATTTAAGGGCGAAAGGCTGGCCACATTTTGAATCTTTTTAACATTTTCCCAGCTTTACCGAGGAGCACATGCCTTCATATGACATCAATTCTTACTTTGCTTACATTTTTTGTTTACAAATTTATTTGCTGTTCTGACTGTGAGAAGGGATTTATATTCACGTTCATGCTTCATTGTTTAGCGTTCCTCCCATTGGATTGTGGGGGCTCTGTGCTTGGTCCTTGTTTTGTTATACATTACTTATATCTTTTCTAGTTATGCAATCATCTTGACGATGGTAACTGGTTGCTTTTCTTTAATTGTCGCCCTGATGTATTGTGACTGTTGGTGTTCTGTGGCTCTTCCTCGCGGTGCCATGGTGTGATGGTAGCATTTCCTGATCATACTCACTGTTTGCGACAGTATATCCTGCAATATACTGTCGCAAACTCGACGTCATTATGTAACGTCACGTTTCATTGCCTGTCAAGTGGCTGGCAGCTACAGGCTCAACATACTACATTTTCACTGTCTTTTTTGTGCAGTAGAATGGGGATAGCTTTATTCAGAATTTTCATTTGTGGAGGCATATCGTCTGATATACGTTCCGAAATCACGTTTTTTGGCTCCGCCAACGTGTCACCGTTAAACTAAATTTCAGACCGTATATCCAACTATATACATTTTGAATACAAATTTTATTATTATTATTATATATAATTTATTTATATGATATATTTTTACGATAACGCCTCAGATTGAATAGCCTGGCAATGTTGTATACTAAATAAACTCCAAACCACTAGCCTTTGCAAACTGCACATCCTAATGTGAGTTGACATAACTCATTTTTGTCCTCAAAGCAAGCGCTATGCTTTATTTTTGACATTTTTAGAAATATAATTACGGATATATCTTTACCTGGCTTTGTTGTTCCTGCTTAATTTAGGTTGCCTCTTTATGCAGCTTTATGCATTTTGTTAACACGTTTTAAGCAGCCCATGGGAAAGCAAAACTTATTACATCTGCGTTAAATCACAGCATGTCCAGCTATACACAGTGGCTAGTTGTTATGCTTTTGGTCCGTGTCTCATCTACTTCAATACGTTGTATATATGAGCAGGGAAAGTTCTTGTATAAATTAATGCTCGTCTGATCATCGACGAAATAAGTACCAAAAGCTCATGGATGAGAATAGGGTTTTGAAATTTGTAGTTATATTGAGAAATAAAACTGGTGGCCCCTTCCAAATTTGTAGGTTCTCTTTATTTTATGTTCTCTAAACTTACACTGTGTATGATACGTGTAAGTGTAGATCAAAAGAGATTACAGCTAAGCTGCAACCCCTTTTGGTATAAAAGTAAGGAAGAATCCAAAGATCAGAAATCGATACAATCAAGTACCAGGAAAAAACATGGGTACGTAACAAAAACACCAGAAAACAATAAACTCAAAAGAACCAAGAGGCCAGCCCTTTCCCAGCAGGAGAACCGAGGGCTGCAAAGAACGGACAAGAAAGCATGACAGACACGACACATAAATAACAAAAAGGATCCACAAAAGAAGCACCGCCTTGGAACAGTCAGTAAGAAATATTTTCACTGGAGGGCTTAAACTACTTTTATGGTACCAACCTCACAATGATTTCTGATGATGATCGAGACAAATAGATGTTTGGTTTGCATGAAAGATCCCTAACTTATCTATGTATCATCTCCTAGTAAATACAAATTGAGATATAAAAAGAAGATAAAACTAAGATAAGGACTCAACAGTATATATAACTGAATATCAGAGTAAAACAAATCCAACAGATAAACACTGGTGGGCCAGACTACAGACACAACACCAGGCCCTAACCCTCTCATCTATAGATAAGTCTTTTATAAGGAACCCGCTGGCGTGCAATTAAGGAGGAGAGCAAAGTTGCCAAATGTGATTGGGTTGACCACCAAGCATGCAGTCTGTTGCAATACAATAATGTTATATTATAACCAATTTTCTTATAATGAGAACTTATAAACTGTGTTGTAAAATTATTAGAGCCAACAATTTTCTTTAATTTATACGCTAAGTCGCCATAAAATTCTGGTTCCGAAAGCCCCTGGCACAAGAGAGATTTAAATCCAATATTGAATGTAGATATTAAATCAAAGTATTGGCTTAAAATTTAGAAACAGTTTTGCGAAGTTTATAATACCAATAGCTTTGTTTAAGAAGTTTCTGAGTTAACAGTTTATTGCAAGTGTTAACTTACACTTTAACTAAACAACTTGGAACCAAATTTTCTCCAGTGATAAATGTTAAATATTTCTATCCGTTATTGTTGGAATCATTACCAGGACCAATACAATAGAACGAAATATAGTTTTCGAATCAATTGAAAATAAAAAAAAAGTCAATAAGCAACGCTTATTACATACGCCCGCAAAATAAGGGTCAGTGAAAAAATAATGATTAAATGCACAGAACATAAATTACAGCTAAAAGTTCTTTGAACATATATCAAAGTAAGAAAGAAGGGAAAGATGGGAATCGATACAATCAAGCATCACACCTGACCCAGGACACCACATGGGAAAGTGACAAAAACACAATAAAACATCACATATACTCCGTCCAGATAAGAGACGTTGGGCGGTACTTAGCTAAGTTCAACCCCTGGACAAACACAGTTGCAAATCTGTTAGTCAGGTCACATTGTTCGCGTTTTCATCCATCTGTGAAACTCTCCACCCCAATATACCTGTAGTTTTATAGTTGCTGTATCGTGAAAAAAAACATTTCGAATTATTGCAGATGAATCTGATCAGTGCAGATATACCTATGCTAAGCTGTTGTCTGAAATATGCACGTACATGTATCTTAAACACGTACATGTGTCTATAAACTAAACAAGCAAAAAAATAATTTTCGAAAATGAAATCTACAATCACACAAGTTTTATTGTTTTATAAAAGATTGCATAGTTTAATTTAAATGTTTTACTTTTCCATTACATTGTATAATCTATTTTCATTAACTTGAATGCCATCTAGTCTTTGGTCTGGCCTTATTCTGGCAGATAAGATGTTATAAATTTGAATTAGTATCAAAAGTAACAATAGACCTGTTTCTATTGAATATGCAATCGTTGCCATGTAAACTCCACTGCTATATCTGATTTCCCCCCCCCCCCATTTTCATGTAAACGTTTGTTCTAAAGAAACCATTTACATACAAAAATAGTAAGTGAGTATGATCAGGAAATACCACAATCACAAACCCAGACAACCCCATGGCACCGCGAAGTTTACAACGTTTAACCAAATTATCAGGAGTACTAAAGTTGATTTGGCTGTTGTCAAGCCCATGGGGGTTAACTTGTTGGATTTCTTTTACTCTCGTATTCAGTTGTATGAACTGTTGAGTCCTTATCTTTGCTTTTTCTTCCTTTTATGTCTTAGTTTATATGTTCTAGGAGATATTCATGGGTAGGTTAGGGGTCTTTCATGCGAACCAAACGTCTATGTGTTTTGATCCACATCTCAACTAAGGGTGAGGTTAACGCTGTGAAACTAGTTTAAGCCCTCCAGTAAAAGTATTTCTTCTTTTGTGGATCATTTTTGTTATTTATGTTTCATGTAGGTCATGTTTTCTCGTCTGTTCATTGCAGCCTTGTGGTCACTTGCTGGGAAAGAGCTGACCTCTTGGCTCCCTTGTATGTAAATTCACCATATATTAGCACCTTAGGCTCAATTTTATATAGAGATTCTTACACAAGTGATCATTTCATATGAAATATATTAAATGAGCCCTTGGCGAGTTTAATAAATTTAATATGAAATAATTACGAGTGTAAGATTCTGTTTATCATATGACCTTTCAAATACAATTTTATCGCCTTCAGATTTTGGATATTTTAATGAAAATGTGCATTGTTGTAACAGACTTCGTTATGACGTTACTAGATCCCGCCAAAAGTGTCATGTAACGTGTGGTCAAAACATTATTTATGACATGACGTTATCCACTGACTAACAGTAACGTCATATGATAAACTGTCTTAGACAACAGTTTGAAAAACATTGAACTTCATGACATATTTTATAAGGCTATATATGTTACTTTAGCAAACTTTTGATAGAACATAAGAATGTATCTTTATTCAGCTGTTACTTATGAGCTATAATTTTCTTTATACCTATATTGGGGCAAATCAACTGCACTATTTTGTTGCTCAGTATTTTTCTATGCTACTTGCTTGAAGTTTTTATTACTATACATTTTCGGTTTTCTACTGGTGTGGCCAGAGGAGATGTGAATGAGGGGTGTTTATTTTCTTATTAAAAGTAAATCTAATCTTGTTTTACAAAACAATATTATATTTATACTTCAAAGCTCATCACTAGAATCATAATTCCACAATAAAATAATTGTAAAAAGCAGAACCTAGTGGTGTGTTTTTCAACGCCGTTTTAAACTGATACAATATTATAAAATCACCAAAGAACCACTTAATTTATATTAAATAGGTAAAAATGCAATTCTTGACCAGTAAGTAAACTTTTCTGATATCAAAATAGAGCATAAAATCAGTATATTTGAACAGGCAGATAGACCTGTGCCTTGGAACCACGCAAAAAGGCCAATTTCATATCTTCAGATTTTGTCCTACTTTTTATATGATACATAGGAATAGTTGTCGTTTGGGTTGCATTTTGTTTGGGGTTTGGCTAAAAATATGGCTAGTTTGACTGGACTACACGCGAAAAGACGACTGACTTGGACGCATGTGCGATGGGTACTTTTTATGGGTTGCTTAAAACATATCAACTCTCTACACAAAGGAGCAACCTAATACATGTTTAATTACAGATATCAAAGTCATGTAAGGTATAATATCCTGATAACATTTCCAAAGTTTAAGAAAAACAATATAGCCCTTGCAATCAAATAGTGACATGAGTTATTTCAACTCATACTAGGCTATACAATGTGCAAAGTTTGCATGGTCGGGTTTCGTGGATGTCATATTAGAGACACTGCATCGCCAAGCTGGAATAAACCTCAATCACAAGAACTAGTCACATTGTTTAAGAATAAATAGGCGTGTACATGTATCTGTAAAAAATATAAAAGTAAATATAGCCCTACTTTTTAGCTCACCTGAGCCGAAGGCTCATGGGTGAGCTAATAGTATACCAGTCACTCCGTCATCTGTCCGTCCGTCCGTCCGTCCGTCGTCCACTGTCCGTCCGTCATTATTTTCAAACATCTTCTCCTCTGAAACCACTAGGCCAATTAAACTAAAATTTCATATGGAGACTCCTTAGGACGCGGGAACGAACGTTTGTTCCAATGGTCCTGGTCACAAGACCAAAATGGCCGCACACCCATATATGGTAAAACCCTTTAAAAATCTTTTTCTCTAGAACCAGGAGGCCGATGACCTTGCGACTTGGTATGTAGCATTGGGGGTGTTGGGCCTACCAAATTTGTTCAAATAATGATCCTAGGTTGACCTTGACCTACTAAACGTCAATGTCAAATTTGCTTCCTATGCATTTAAATGGGATTTTTTTTTTTTGAAAAGTTGATTTTTGAATACTGTTGAAGCCAAAGTCATTATTCTTACTTGATATTTTAAAACTAATGAGACAATGGCTATAAATAAGTTTCAAAGGTCAAGATTAACATTTGCCCTTTCAGTCAAGGTCGCTCATATTGTGGTCCAATCAATATATTAAAACTTAGTTTTCTCACAAACCATTGGCCCAATTGAAGTAAGTAATGGTGCAAAGATCAGGAATCGATACAATCGATACAATCAAGTACCACACCTGACCCAGGATACCAATGGGAAAGTGACAAACTCACAGAAGACACCACAAACGAGAGCCAAGAGGTCAGCCCTTTCCCACAAAGCACATATAAACAAACGAGCACAAAACATAGCAAACACAAGACAGAACAAAAACATAAAAGATCCACAAAAGAAGTACCGCCTTGGAACGGTCAGTAAAATATTTTACTGGAGGGCTTAAACCGGTTTAACGGCGCCAACCTCACCCTTAATTCAGATGTGGATCAAGACACATAGATATTTGGTTTGCATGAAAGACCCCTAACTTATCAATGCATCATCTCCTAAAACATATAAATCAAGATATAACAAGGAGATAAAGCAAGGATAAGGACTCAACAGTAAATAAAACTGAATACCGGAGCAAAAGAAATCCAACAGGTAAACCCCGGTGGGCCCGACAAACAGCCAAAGCATCAGGCCCCTACCATCTCATCAATAGATAAGTCTTTAAGTCGGAACCATCATAGAGTCTGAAGTCCGACCCACCGGCGTGCAATTAAAGAGGAAAGCAACTCAAATTTCATGTGAAAGCTCCTTATGATAAGATAACCAAAATTTATTCAAAATATTGAGATCACTAAGATGGCCACCAAGCCCATATATGGTAAAAACTATCGTATACCTTCCTCTCTTGAACCAAAACACTAATGGCCTTGGGACTTACTATGTAGCATTGAGGATGTGGTCCCTACCAGGACTGCACAAATGATGAATCTAGGTTGACCTTGACCTACTTGATGGCAAGGCCAGATTTGATTCCTAATGCATTCATAATGGGAAAATCTTAAAATGTTCATTTTTCTATAACTGTTTAAGCCGAAATCATAATACCTGTGAGAAATATTTAACCAAATGAGACAATGGGTTTATATAAGTACCAAATGTCAAGCTGACCTGTGACCTTTAATCCAAGGCCACTCATTTGTACCACTACATACCTATCTAAACATCTTTTCTCAGGACTCACTGGGCTGTTAGATTGTTTAGGTTACTGGACTAAAATGGCTGCAACCACCATATATGGTAAAACAAAATATGTTTCATTATAAGCTTTAGTTGACCTTGATCTGTTTTACAATTATTAAGGAGATCAGGTGAGCGCCTCAGGACCTACAGGTCCTGTAGTTTCTATTCTAAGGGGGTATGACAAACTGCTGTGGCCTCAATGTAGAATTTATCACCGGAAGAGATTCATAGAATCATAACACTTTCTGACAATTGAATTTGGTCAGTTGTCCTAAATATTGAGTTTCAGACTTTCGCTTTTCCTCTGTCTGACTGTCAAAATAAAAACAGCAATGCCTTGGGCGTAATATTTTAATCGCCTGACACAAGGCTTCGATATATGAGATGTGCAATATTCTTGACACGGTATTGGTCTCTAAAATTGACTTACTTTTCAATAACTTCAAAATAATATGGAAAAAATGGATTGTTAAAAATAAAGATAACCTGCAAAATGTGAGAACAACAGACTCAGTTTCATTGAGTCTATTCTATTCAGGAGAGTAAATGGGTAATAACACAACCACCATGCCCCCTAGTACTGACTTATTCTGCTTTCTGCAACGTTCTTTAACGACTAGAATATGAAAGAATGCCATTATTACAAGATGAAGTTTTAACATTTCTACCAACTCGAAATGGCACAACGAATAATCTAAAAAATGGATACTTTAGAAATAAAGATAACCTATAAAATTGGTACATGACAGACTCGTTTTCATCGAGTCTGTTTGTGATAATTAGTAGATAAGGCGTCAACTCTCAAGTTCCCTTGCATCAGATTAAATAAATTTCTGCTTTCTGCCAGAACCCAATACGCTATTCATATATCAATTTTCGATATTTTAATAAGTCTAATCATCAGTTGCTCATTGCGTTTTATTCTTCTTTCAGATGAACCAAATGGATTGCAGACTTTAATAGGATTTGTGACAGGATTAGATATCATACCCTCTCTTTGGTTTGACCCAAGTCCAAGGCTTAGATTTCATCATTCGAACCAAGTGGATGAATATGACGGTTTACCCCAATGCATGTTCCAATATATTAACTGTTCCTGATTTAAGTAATAATGACTTGTCTAAGGAATGAATTTCCTCAGCTGTCAATTTCTGTAGTGTTTTTACAAATGCATAACTTGATGTCACCAATGACTGTTATGCAGATTACTTTCGAATATTATTGTTGGTTAGGGTGATTTTTATTTGAACTATGTGAAACTATTATTTCATTTTGTTTAAATTGGCAGAAATACCCTAACTAACAGAGTGAGTATCTGCATCGAAACGAACACAGTGTTTGCAGTCTTTTGAATTACACTGGATATTTATCGACAAGAGACAAATTATAACATTCTGAACAATAGATAACCAGGCATGACTGTATTTACAATATTGAAAATACGGATTTATATATAAAGGGTTTCATTTACTTTATAAATTTGACACACATAGATATTCTAGCCCGACTGGCTCATTTTACGCGTTACATATCAACCTTTTGAAAAAGAATGTTCCAAAGGTTACTACTTAGAGGTCGTGGTACATCTATAGCCATTATTTGTGATGGCTTTTACAATAAAGATAAGTTTTGTTTTCTCCCAAATAGTCATTTAACATGAATATATACAGTGATTTTATTTGGGATTTTGGGAAGCAACCTTTTCCTACACATTTGGGAAAATATTTTATTAAAATTGGGAAAATAAGAGCTAAAATACATGAAATTGGGAAAATAAAGGCCATTTTTGGATTGGGAATGACTCCCATATACGGCCTCAAAAATGGCCAAATAAAATCACTGATATATATATATATATATATATATATATATATATATATATATATATATATATATATATATATATATATATATATATATATATGAGCCACAATCTGTGAAAACCAGCCTTAATGACGAAGTCGTCAAATTTGAGTTAATTGCACTCACTTAATCTATGAAGTGTTAAGAAGCTATACTGCAAATTTTATGTAGTTATCTCTATTATTCATGGAAATATGGTCTTTTGAAACGATATACTATCTAAACTTTAACACCCAACGTCAGAAACGTCATGACGTTACTGATGACGTCAAAGTTAACTTTCTGATTTGCGGGTTTGTCCGGTGCATGAAAAACATGCTATTTCTTGCTAACCTACTTTTTTTATTATCCTTAGCATGTGTGCAATAGAATTTGCAGAAAAATTGACACTGATTCATTTTTGGCTTAAGATTGCATGATCTGAAAACGACTGACCACACTTTAAAAATTCTGATAGTTGCTAAGGTAAAGTTGTTGCCATGGAAATGTATGCCATGAAAATGAAGCAGTTTAATCAGAAATAATTGCAAGTTTTATTCTACT
The DNA here is from genome assembly GCA_964019695.1 of Loripinus fragilis. NCBI lineage: Eukaryota > Metazoa > Mollusca > Bivalvia > Lucinida > Lucinidae > Loripinus > Loripinus fragilis. The sequence goes on from OZ026518.1 coordinate 34,890,949, forward strand.
ATCCATCTGAATATAATTAAAGACAATATTTGAACATGTCAAATTTCTTAATTTTTGGTGTTTTTCAAACGATTTTTACATAAAAAGTCATAAATGTCATTAAGGCAGGTTTTCACAGATCGTGGTTCATATATATGCTTTATTGCAACTATGTTGAATTTGGCAGAAAATGATACAAATTATCTACATTAAATCCATGCTGTAGAAAAAACAACAACATTTTAGTGTCATTCTTTTCAATTGTGTAACAATCTTAAATACAAGACATGAAATACAATCAGGGGCTTATTCTAAATGTGTGTATCCGATGAGCCCTAATATGGTACGGAAACTTTGTAATTTAACACTCTTGCTATTTTAGATTTGCGCTCACAACTAGTTCCTTGGTCATTTGAACACGCAAAAAAGAGAAGCAATTGCTTCTTTTTCATCGATATTTAAAGCCTATCAAGTATATGATTAAAATCATAATTTTACTGGTTTTATATCTGAAACTGCATTATTTTACAAAGGTCCAGTACCTATTTCAAGCGGTCAGAACTAAAAACCTGAGTGTCTGTGTATGTCACTAGAGGTCTATTCTAGTGCATAGACATCCAGTAGTTGCCCCTTAGAGAGTTACTCAGAGCATCAGTATCTGTCACAATATGACATTACAGCTGAATCTCGGTACCGGTCACAAGTCTCGAGTATTAACATCCTAAGTACCAGTATCTGTCACTAGCGACCAACGTGTCTGCTGCAAGTTACAGTCACTGTCACTAGATGTCAGTATACTTCCTTTAGTTTATGTACCTGTCACATGTGGTCAGTACTTACAGTCTGTTTGTGACCAGATGTCAGTACTACTGCCCAGAGTTCCAGTAATGTCACTAAAGGTCAGTTCACTAACCTGGGTCAGAATACCTGCTACTAAATGACAGAACACTATTATGAGAGTCCGTCAACCTGTCAAAAATGGTCAGTATCAATATCTTGAGTACCAATATCTGTCACTAGAGGTTACTATTTTTGCATACAAGTTAATACTTCTAACCTTAGTACCAGTACCTGTCATAAGCGGTATATACTACTGCCCATAGTTTCAGTAACTTTCACGTGAGACCCTCGCTAGTCATCTGAGTCAAAGTAACATTCACGTGAGGTCACTATATTTACAGTACATGCCACTAGATATCAGTACAACCATCAGTCTCGGTGCTTGTCACAAAAATAGTGAGTATGATCAGGAAATACCACAATCACAAACCCATGGCACCGCAAGGAAGAGCCACCCAACCATCACAAGACACCAAGTAGACAAACTAAGCAAAGCAACCAGCTCTCTCTTCCCCATCAAGATGGTTGCGAAACTAGAATGGACATAAAGTAACGTACAGATAAACATAGAGCAATTACAGACTCACACAATGGGAGTTACAATAAACAACAGAACCACCGTCATAAAACGGACAGCAACTTAAGCCACCTGGGGGCTTAAATGCATTTTACTTGTACCAAAACTTCGCCTTAGCACTAGCCTGGCCTATGCGTTAAATGATAATATCTACAAAGGTGTAAAATCTATAAAAATCAAAGAGGTACACCACATGGCTAGTCTACTCGTTCGTCTCAAATTTAACATAAACATAAGCCAAAGTGTTAAACGTAGACTTGCTATCCAAAAGGGCCAAACAGTTTCTATTTTTTACAGAAAAAAATAGACTATATTTTATCAGACTAGTAGCTAGTCTAGGTGAGCACATGACACTAGCGGCCAATACTACTGCTCAGAGTTCCCTTCAATGTTACTAGGTGGTTCATACTACTACTATAAGTCCAGGTACCTGTCACTAAATGTCAGTACACTACCCTGAGACAATGCACAGGTCAGTATTAAAGCCCTGTTACCATTAGAGCACAACTACTGTCTAGAGCTCTAGTACCTAGATGTCAGTACACTATCCTCAAACTCAGTGCATGTCATCAGATGTCAGAACCCTTTTCTGAGCCATAGTACCTGTCACAAGTGGTCAGCACGACTGTTCAGACTTCCAGCAGCTACCATTAGCGCCTGTCTCAGTACCTGTCACTAGATGCAAGTACACTGCCCTGAATCTCATCATTTGTCGCTAGACCAGGAAATGCCACTATCACACACTACACACCAACCCACGGCACCATGAAGAAGAGACAAAGATGACAAACCCTCCATGGGATCTCATTTGAAAATCACCTCATTAAGATTGACCTTTGATCTGCTGTCTGTAGCCCCTAGTGAGTGGTACCACTTTTAGAGTATAAAAATTCAGGTATTTTATGTACACTACTCTGAGATTCTGTACCAGTCACTAGATGTCACTACACTATCCTTGATATCAATACATGTCACAAGTGGTCAGTACTTGTAGCATGCGTACGTGTACCAGTCACTAGCGGTCAATATTGCTGTCAAGATTTCGATGTTACTGTCACTGGAGGTCAATACACTACCCTGAGCCCCAGTACCTGCCACAATTGGTCAGTACTGATAAATTGAGTACCAGTATCTGTCCTCAGAGTTCAAAACTACCTCCCTGAATTTTTGGTATATGTAACTGCCACTAAATGTTAGTAAACTACCCAGAGTCCGATTACTTGTCACAGTGCTAATAGCTCTGGTAGCAATAACTGTCTTTAGAGGTCAGTACTTCTGCTCAGAGTTCCTGTAACTGTAACAAGAGGCCTGCACTGCTAGCATAGTGCATGTCACTAGAGGTCGAAGCTATAAGTACTACCCTGATTCCCAGTGCTATGTACTAGAAGTAAGAAAGAAGGCAAAGATCAAGAATCGATACAATCAAGCACCACACCTGACCCAGGATACCATATGGGAAAGTGACAAAACACAATAAAACATCACATACATGAGAGCCAAGAGGCAAGCCCTTTCCCAGCAGGTGACCACAAGGCTGCAATGAACAGACATGTAAACATGACAAACACAAAAAATAAATCCACAAAAGAAGCACCGCCTTGGAATGGTCAGTAAAAATACCAAAAACCCTGTCACTAGAGATCAGTATAATACCCTGAATCCCAGTGCCTGTCATTAAATTTCACTTCTGCTAGAGTCCCGGTAACTGTTATAGGATGCCAGTACTACTGTCCTAAGTTCCAGCCCCTTTCACTAAAGGTTAATTCTACTACTACCTTAAGTTCTGTAACTGTCACTAGAAGTCAGTCCTGCTACCCAGAGCCCCAGTACCTGTCACTATAGGTCAGTATTAATACACTGAGTTACAGTGACTGTCACAATATGCCAGTACTAATTAATACTATGAGTCGTAGTATCTGATAGTAGACTACTAAGCTGAGTTTCAGTACTTGTCACTAGAGCAATACACTATCCTGAGCCCCAGTACCTGTCACTAGAGGTCGGTGATCTGCTATGAATCTCAGTACCTGTTACTTAATCCTGAGTCCCAGCACCTGTCACTGGAGATCTGCACTACAACTCTGAGTCCCAGTAATTATCACTTATATCAGTACTACCGCCCATAGTCCCAAGCCCCATTCACAAGAGGTCGGTTTTACTACTGTGAGTCGGAGAATGTTGTTTCCTTTAGCTTGTATGCTTTCTTTTCATAATGTATTGAATAAAGAACAATCATATAGCTAAACATGGCCATTTTTTCATCATAGTTATCTACTACCATAAGTCGACCGACCTCCAAAGTAAGTCCATTTACGAGGACTGTTCAAATATGAATGCAGGTAGCTTCATAACTTTCTTCACATATATGTTACGACAAAATGTTATACCTTTCTGGAAAGAACTATTTATCGTCTTTAAAATGGCACCAAACATAAAGAAACACTCACTATCTTTCTCGAGTTACATGCGCTTATATAAAGGCCATTCCTATATACTGAAGTTTTTTCTGTTATGTTCGAAGCATTGAGTTTGTTAGTATACTAAAGTAGCCCTCATTCAAAGGACTATAACTCGATAAGTATAGTGTATTTTTCTTTAGGTCTGGTGCCAGTTTAAAGGTAACATATAATCCTTTATAGAAACGTATACCATTTTGTCGTAGCATATGTGTGACGAAAGTTATGAAGCTACTTGCATTCATATTTGAACAGTCCTCGTACTTCAATATAAGTAGCAAACAGCCAGGGCTTTCTGCCTTCATTCTTTATGTTTTTGATTTGGTTTTAAACCTGTCATTTTCAGTAAAAGATGAAAAAAAAACATGAAAAGACTCAAGCTGCAGGCCGCGGTTCTCAAAAAAAAATTGATATTTCTTCAATAAATATTCAATGTTAATAAATCGCTGACCAGTTCCCGTTTTACTAGAAGATTTGCCTTTCCATTCTGTGCAAAATAAATTTAGCAATTGTTTTATATGGGTCAGTCCATCAACATTGCATCTTAAGTTTCATTTTTTGGCATGTACTTACGAGCGCCGATCATCCGACAAGGATTTCCATGAGAAAAGTTACAGGATTTTCAAACGTAGTGGCCGTGCTAACGTGACGTTAGATTTTTAGACTAGCGGCTAACGTAGACATTTCTGATTATAAGGGGGCGCCAAAACCATTTCCAAGTTATTGTTTGGTCACTGAAAACAAAAAAAGCAAAACAAAATGCTGAAATATGCTGTTCTTTCTTCGAGAAATAAAACACCAATTTTGTACAATTTGACGTTTTATTAATACCTTTACGTTATCGCATTTAAACGCTGTTTCTAATCGGTATTTCTTGAACCACATTTACAAGTTTAGCGGTTTGATGCCTTCAAAATTGTTAAGACAAATATTGCCGAATTTATTTTGCATCTTCACGGCTACAGAGCATACCATTTTTCAGTAACTTAAGGTTTTAATAAATCATGAAATGTGCTACATTGTAAGCCTGAGATATCTTTGTAATCTGATTTTCTGTTATGTTGAAGCGCCAATGAACATTAGAGTTTAACCAAGTGATGACTACGTTTTGACGTCATTGACGGCAACTGATTTTTTTAGAATAAGAGCTTTATCTCATCTGTCACACAATCAATAGCTTTTATAAGCATAGGTTGAATGAGAAAGATGAGAGACCACCAAACATGTTTGTCATTTTTGCATTACTTATAACGGATGTTAATTTTGTTTACTGACCCCTTTTGCAACTGCTGCTCTCCACAAATGCGTATTTAAATAATGGCGTCTGTTAATTCGTGTTTTCATTTGCCTAAAATCCTGTTCTGGTCATTGCCATTGAAATTATTCGATGATGCAGCAAGGTGAGCAAAAACTATGTAAATCATAAAAAAAATGCTAATTATATTGTGCATAGTATATATAAATGCAGTTGAAATCGAGATGTGTTTCCTTAATATTTTAAACTGATAATGTCTGTTGCTTCTTGGGCATCAGGTGCTGGCACCAGATCTTTTATCTTTCATGATGGAAGGCATCGTCGTTATATCGAATGGTTGGGCGGAATTCTGCTTCTTCTGTTCACAATATTATGTCATCTGCTGAAGCTTGACAAAGCTGATCTTCACTGTTCCTTAGACTGAATACAGCGTGCATTGCATTGAGGCGCACATATGATACTAACTGAAAAAAAGAAGATGGAATCAATTGACACATTTAATATGACAAGTATTAGCTTTTCAAAAAAGCTGGCGGTCGCTTAGCCCTATCATTGTATGTATTCTTGCCCACTGCATGCTTCCATTTTGATCTTCTAGAGCTTGTCCATGTAGATTTATTCTAAGCCCTGGTTATTAACATCTGAACTGTGATTTGTTATCATTTAATACATGCTTCCAGCAAGTTGTTGCTTGATCTTTTGAAAGCACCCGGCTCAATCATGGTATGTTATGGTAATGTATCTAGCATGCGACACATTTGTGGAAAATCATTTGACAACACTAGACAGCTCATTTTTCTTAAAACTAATGCCAGAAAATCAAGGTCACAGTGGTCGCTTAACTGTATATGTACAGACTCCGTGACCCCAAGATGTGTTCACAAATCAAATTTGGGATTCCTAGGATGTATGCTCGTGGACACGATTTTTCTAGATCTGATGGCAGTGGTAAAGGTGCGTGACGCTCCATGACCCTAAATGCATTAAGACACGAATTTCGGCATTCCTGCCTAAAATAATATAGGAGATATACTCCGCATATGATATGAAGACTCAAACACCTAGGACACTAAGGACAGTCAGTTTTATTACTATATGCCTCCCTTTGGGGGCATAAAACCTGTTTGTCATGACAGTCATAAGACAGTGCCTGAATTCATAGTAATTCTATGTAATCAGATGTGGATGACAACCACAGAAGTACGTTTACTGATGTGAAGTTCGCTTGCACTCTTTGCCAATCAAGGACTTTTTGACTTTGGGACGTTTAACTTTCGCCAGCTTTTTTGAAAAGCTAATACTTATTGCGTTTATATAAGCGACGGGGCAAATTGACGCCTTCTTTGTAGCCCTACAGATTTCACGGACAGTTTACTTCGCGCTGTAGGTCAACCCACGACATTTGGTACCCCACTCGTTGTTCGGCAGCGAATAAAATATAGCCTGAACACGGCATAAAGCTTCGGTTTAAACCTGAATTTGATGTGTGTTTTGAAGCGGCCGGCCACGGCCGACCGCAAAAACTACGAAAGACCGGTGGTGACTTCATACTTCACAGTTCAGATTTGATACTTCACACTTCATAGTTTCCTAAAACGTCAGTGTGTGTGTGTGTGTGTGTGTGTGTGTGTGTGTGTGTGTGTGTGTGTGTGACAGACAGACAGACAGACAGTGACACTTCATTTCAAAGGTCACAATTCATACTTAACACCTCATAGTTTTCTTAAAAAAACGTTATACAATGTATGGAAGACTTCAGAAAGAGAAATTTCAAAGTTCACAGTTCATACTTCATAGTTCACGCTTCACAGTTCATACTTCTTACTTAAAGTTCACATTTTATACTTCACACTTAATAGTTCAGACTTCATACTTCACACTTTATAAAACGTACCTTAACAAAATCACTCGCCGTTTTAATCAGTAATACGTCACAGTCACGTGTTTAAATATTGGAGACAGTCACTGTGAGGTTTGAGGCGTGAAGTGTGAAGTATGGAGTGCGAATCCTGAACTGTGAAGTATGAAATGAGAAACTTTGAAGGAAGAAGTTTGAAGTCTGAACTATGAAGTGTGAAGTATGACGTATGAAGAGTAAAGTTTGAAGGGTGAACTGTAAACTTGGAAGTTTGAAGTGAAGTGAAACCATTAAGGATGAACTGTGAATTGTCACTTTCAGATGTCTTCCATTCATTCAATAACGTTTTTATTTCAAACTGTGAAGTGTGAAGTATGAAGTCACCATCGGTCTTTCAAAGAAACCCCTTGTTTTTGCTTGTCTATTTATTGCAAAAAGTCAGCGGTTTATTTACCTTGGTCTGTGATCCTTTTCCGAACCATATCTCAGGTACCATTTGTAAGTATAGCATGTTACTTCACAGGCTGATGTGTCGTATAAAGACAATGCATCTCTAATAAACAAAATTTATGAAATATTGGAACTACGAGAGGGGTTCAATATGTAATGAAAACCCATTCATAACTTCATCCACAAACGCGCGTTAGGACTTTATTCCATATGCCAAACGAAAGATCAAAGCATCGCCGTTATAATGGTGCAAGAAACATTATTTTATTTTTCCAAATTTAATAAGTTACAGACTTTTTAAAAAGCACACTAATATACACTGCATATATTTTCCTCAGAATTGTAAAGACTCATTTTAACAAAGGTAGAATGGCATGCTGTATTTTCTAAAATAAACATTTAACATGCATGAATCACATATCCATAGTTTTCTGACACATTTCCCCTTTATCTGTTATAACGATACAAAATTTTGACTGGTACCGATTTCTCGTGCAAACGGTTTTATTACGTTACCCCCTCTTACGTTGACATCGTTTAAAGCAATGGACGTAACTCTAAAATATGCACGGTTCTTGGAAATCGGAAATGTGGCTTTGTACCAGGAAAGGACAATTTTGATTGTATCGAAGTTTCAGTACACACAGTGCATAGGCAGCAGACCAGTCAAACTAAAACCAATATCTGGGGGTATCTCATCTGAGTGGTATATCATTTTCATTTCCAATAATTCAATCGTCTGATATTAGCCAGCCAGAGTATGTACATGTAAATACGTGTAACAATGTCCAAATAATGCATCCGAATGCAAGCATCGATGAAACGCGGTACTTTGTCTGATCCATTTCAGTGTAAGCCAGAGAAGGCATTCTTTTAAGTGATTTTCTTATTTCAAATGATGTATTTGGGGGTACTTTATGGGTGTGATTAAATATGGAAATTTCAAAATCGGCTGTATTACTTGCAAATGAACATCAAAGCAACCAGAAAAAAAATTACAAATGATTTTCGTATAGATTTACGCTATGTATTCGTTTACACAATAACGACGCTGTCAATGGAATGCCAGAAAATGTAGCATCAGGGAGGATTTTAACTGAAATGGCAGCCTCAGTATTTCAAAGAATATAAAGCAAAATCAAAAAAAAAATGCAGGTATAAATCACCAATATATGGAAATTTACCACACAAGAAGCAGACTGAAAACATCCCTAGTTCAAGTAGTTATCTGCTTTTGAAAACATTGTTTTATTTCATATCGCAGTGTACTTCAGTGCCCTATCTTGAAAGTGGCTTGTGTAAATTAGATAAGGAGCTGGACAATTGCAATTTTACATTTATTTAGCCAAGGAACAGACCTTTTAATGGCAGTAAATATTAAGTGTGTAAATATAAAACTTTGGGATATATTGGGCTTTTTTTATTACATATTGAACGCCCCTCGTACGTCATGAAACTTCACAGGTGGCTGGAACTCAATGTGAAATCTGTGGTGGATCTGTAGCGACTCCAACTCATGTGGTTGTACTCTTGGAATATAGACACACTATGAAACGTAATTATCAATATGACATCATGTAGATTATGTGTGACGTCATAAGTACAAAATTACGTTAAGCTTTAATTTTGTATACAAGAACACCATCCACATATCTTTTCACTATAGCCCAAAAAGTTTTTTCTTTAGAATTCTTGGACTGGAACTTTTTCAAAAAGGTTCTTAATAATATAACATGACCAGCCTATATGACGTCAATTTCAAACCAAATGACGTCACTTTTTGACTTGGCTATCATTAGTTTGCACATGACGTCAATCCTTAGGCCTGCGCACTAAAAGGCTGACGTCTTTAGTCTCTTTCGTTAAAATGTTCTTCTAAGCCATTTTCCAGGTGTAATTTATGGGGAAACCCAACATTATTCTCTATAAACACACTGTAACTTCCAAATCAAACGAGAAACGACCAGAAAGTTTGCTTTTCTTTTTCGGTAAATACCAAATGTATATCGTGTGGTGAAAATATCAGCAGATACACTCGTGCTACGCGTTCATGAAAATACTGATTTTTCACCACACTTGACGAAATATATTTGGCATTCATCTTAAGTTTGCCTAAACAGTAAATAAACTCTTTATATTTTTGATTTGTAAACCTTAACTAAATTAATGATATGAAACAGAACAATACAAGATTCTTGTCCAAAAAGTCTCCAGTGAAACTCCCCCTGTCTTGTTCAATAGGTGCTTAAACAATTCAGTCCAAAATTGCATAATACCCCATCAGCTCTCAGTTCTTTGATTTCTTGTACTTGTACCATGTATTGTATGTCATCATCAGGATCGTTGCGCCTTAGATATGTTTGAGATGCTGCTACAACTCCGTTTTATGTTCCATAGTATGTCCTTATTTTTCGAGGTGCACCGTTGGCTGTAACTGCAGCTTCTAAAAAGTAGCCACCAATGAGTTTTGGGTGATTGTTGGTCTGATAAACATTTACCCATATAATTTTGCGAGAAAATTCACATATGCATCCATTTATACACAGACCAATATCATATCCGTCTGTATGCAATAAAAATGTTGGTCCAAGCTCATATTGTACCAGTATCTGATTCCAAAGGGTCCAAGCATGGTAACCCTGGCGAAACTACCCTGTCTGGATCCAAATAGTGTAGTATCAGGCTAGCATCTTTCCTTTTTATTACATATTCCTTACAACATGACCACATCATACGATTGCCATGAAGTTGTTCTGATCCAGAAAGCTGTCCTTGTATGAAATTAACAGCTGCGTGAACACAGTTATAATTTCTTCTTTGATATCTTAAACATAAACAAATCTAATGTTTTTTGTTTCAATACATACTGTATTTTCTCTGTAACGTAATCCTTTATTTATTCACCAATCCAATAAGCCACAGTCTCGAAATGCATGGCGTCCATCATAAGGTCTGATTGGTGGATTATGTCGTGGGAACGAGATAATTATGTCGTGGGAACGAGATATTATGTCGTGGGAATGAGATATTATGTCGTGGGAACGAGATAATTATGTCGTGGGCACGAGATCTTATGTCGTGGGCACGAGATCTTATGTCGTGGGAACGAGATCTTATGTCGTGGGAACGAGATAATTATGTCGTGGGAACGAGATCCTATGTCGTGGGAACGAGATGAATATTTTTTTTCACATGTCCCCTTAGTGCTGCCGTACATTATAGATATATAATATATAGAAATTATTTATAATTAGGAGATAAAATAATTCTGTATTTAATATTAATCGTATTTAACGGGTTTGTTGCAGTGCAAAACGGAAAAGCGGAACATCCAGTGTGAACACGGACAGCCAATGGAGCAAAAAAGTAGCTTGTTTTGCATGTGCAACTCAGGTGTGGCTCACTGTCAACCACAACACCAGTGTCACATCTGGTGAATGAATTCGATGCTCGAAGCGAGTTGCACGGGCAACTGACCTTGGCAGCTGTCAATCAAATTTTGTTTCGTTTATGAGGCTATGAACGGTTATTCATTAGAGGCTTGCTTTGAAAATGTTTGAAAATTGAATATTTTCAAAATGAACAAGTTTTCTCATTAGATAGAATTACAAGATAATAAAACGAAAAATGTGTTGGTGAAACACAGTGTCCTCTAACATATGATTGTATCTATGGCCACAACTCAGGTATTATTTGAGCCGTGACATGTGATTTCCAATAATGTGGCATTTTGACATGAATAGACCCAGACACGCCTGTGCAGCCTCCTGTTAATCTTAGAGACTCCAAATGTTTTTCGGTCAGTAGCTTTAAAGTCATAGAATATTCAACCAACTAGCAAAGGCTCTGATCAGACTGCGCGTATGCGCAGGCTGATCTGATGCTTTGCTGGTTGCACATACCACATTGTTGGAAATCTCATGCCTCGGCTCATTTTCGTTATTCACTCAAAATCGTATTAGGTACATTGCAATCAACTCACCATCTCTCATCAGCTAAACACGTTTCAATGTTGTTGCTCTTCAATTCATACAAGGTATGCCTGACAGACAGACAAGCTGAAAGCAATAGGCCCCAACTTGTACAACGTTAAGGGCATAAAAATCCGTATTAGGGTTCCCTGCTTGTTGATGCGATAAGAACCAATATCTAACCAGCAGGCACATAACGTCAAAACAATGTCGTAAACAACGTCGTATCGACGTCAATTAGACTTCATGATGTCGCATCGACGTTGTTCTGCTGGTCATTTGCTGGCTCATCTTATAGTTCTAACATCACTTTGGTCTACAATGATATATATGCACATATAGAGGTTTATATTATATACGTATAAAGGTAAATCATGATTTCATAAACTTTTCAGGAAAAATATGGTTTTAGAGTTTTCTCATTTTACAGGTGAATTATACTTAACAGGTTAATTCTGATTTCATAGCTGTCTGCAATATTTACAGCTGAATTTTGATAGTTTGTTTCACACTTCTCATTCTCTATATATATGAGGTGTGATTAAAAAGTTCTCGGCATATCGGTCCGGGTTCATTGAATTAAAATCTTTGTCAGTTGGGCATTATCTAGCTTAAGGACATTGGGACCGGAAAAGCATGCGGTCATGCTTGGTTGCTTATGCAAAAAAAACTTTTAAGAGAGGAGGATGCGACACATTTGCAACTTGGAGAAACTTGAGGTGAGATTATTAACAAATTAAAATCTAAAGGTCTTCTAGCATCTACTGTGTCTACATATGATTTCTCTACACTCTTTACTACAATACCTCATAATGTTATCAAAGAATTTTAACAGAGAAGGCTCACTCTATTTAGCTTGTAATGAGAAACGCGTATATTTCACTTCTGAACAAACTAAAAGATTTAATTTGTGGTCATGCCAGAAAGTTTGCGACGCTCTCCATTATCTTTTGGAAAATAATTTTATAAGAATTGCCTCCAAATTGTATAGACAAGTTGTAGATATTCCTATGGGTACTAATTGTGCTCCTCTTGTTGCAGATTTGTTTTATTATGTTTGTAGGGAGACTTCATGTTGTCTCTTTCTGACAATAATCAAGCAGATAGTCAGAGCTAAAGAAAACCTCAAGTTGAGCAGCAGTGGGCCCAGCCAACGACAAGCATCAGGCACACATCAAGGGATTAAAGCTTTACGCCAGGGTCGTCATTAAGTCTGAGGCCTGACCCACCGTCGTGCAATTAAAGATAAAACCATAGCTATCAACCGTTATTGGGTTCACAACCAGGCATGCAGACTGTCACATGATATCCATGCCGTGAGTTGGTCTGCAGTATGTGACTGTGGTATTTCCCGATCATACTCACTTATGTTTTGAAATCAGGGCGGTTATCAAAACTTAGTACATCTGTAAGAAAGGAATGCCTCTTAAACAAATTTATGAAGACATCATGGAAACCCTTGGGAAGGAGTCTGCTCCTTATAGCACCATGAAAATTTGGGCAGCAGAGTTTAAGAGGGGGAGAGACAACGTTGAGGATGGTTGACGGTCTGGTCGCCCAAAAGATGCCACTGCTGATGAAAATGTCAAGGTCGTGCACACTATGGTTATGTTTGATAGTAGGTGTGGCCTGTACCGCATAGCTAGCGAAGGAGGCATACGTTTTGGGGCAGTGCAATCAATCCTAAACGACAGCTTAGGTAAGTCAAAGGTTTCGGCAAGATGAGTGCCGAGAATGTTGACCAATGAACAGAAAAGGACTCGACTCGATATTTCTAGGTATCTCCTGTCTCTCTATGAAGATGATCCCGGCGATTTTATCAAGCGAGTTGTAACCCAAGATGATGCATGGGTTCACCACTTTGGCCAAGAGATAAAATAATGCAGAGAAAAAATGGAAGCACCTGTGCCCACCCCTGCTAAGAAAGAACTACGTGCATTAAGGGGCTAATTTGGCTCCCTCTAGAGCCAAAAACTGAAAGTTGCTTTTCGCCAATTTCTTCTGACTTGTGTATTAGAAGAACAACTGAAGTGTAAAATTCTGGCATTTGTTTAGCTTTTATTATTGCTATGGTAACAAAAATGGCCGACAAAATAGACTTAAAATAGAAAAATTGCCATTTTGCATGAAATTTAAGGCTTTGGGAGACCGATTTTCTAAGAATAAGATATCAGCACTGCTAAATACCAAAAACAAATATTTCAATATGTTGTATGCCCGTGATAATTCTCATCATCTGTTGAAATATTTTTTTTGTATGTGCTTGTGCTCTGTGTTTATTTCTCTGTCAACTGTCTCAAATTGCTCCAAAATGGTCACTTTCTTATTTTCAGCCGATTTTGGTGGCCATTTTTGTTATCATTGCAACGGTAAAAGTCAAATTAATCTCAGACTTCTACATTTACCCTATTGTTCTAATAAACTAAAAAGAAGAAATTGGAGAAAAACTATTTTTGTTTTTCAGCCTCATATGGAGGCCAAAATATCCTCTTTTTAAATGCATGTAGCTCCTTAAGAGGGTTCATTCAGCAGGGTAGGTGATGACCTCAATCTTTTGGGATAGTCAAGGGGTGACCATGATTGATTATCTTGAGCAAGGTCGCACTATAAACCGCAATCGCAAGAAAGAGGCGAGGAAAACTGACTCACGGTGTTCTGATCTTGGAGGGCAACGCCATGCCCACACGTCACAAATTGCCATGACTGCTGTGAGTGAATGTAGCCCAAAGTACAAGGGACCGAGAACTTTTTAATCATCCTTCGTATATGACATTGGCTTTAGATAGACGAATAAAAGAATTAAGCTTTAGGGTAGGTCATTGTCTTTAAACTATTGGATATAAATAGTATTTATATTTCACATCCGTTTACCTTGTGGTGAGACCTTTACAACCATATAATAAAATATTACCTTGTCATTTGATCTACTTTTGAAAATACATAAATGATCGTTCAATATGACTATACTGTGGGTTGCATATTCTCAGGGTGGGGATTGTGACATTTGTGTTTCACATATACATCTGTTAAGAAACTATTGCTAATACACCAATACGTAGTTTAAAGTTCTACATATCTTGCCACTATCTGCATATGTAATTTCCACTTATTACATATAGAACAGAACAAGAACTCCATCAATATCACAATGTTTCTCAATGAAGATGATTTTTGAGTAATTACCAAGCCAAATAATCCACAACAAATGCCATGGTATTCCCGTTTATTCTTGCTCATTGTTTAACGTACAGTAAAAGCTGTGTTAAACGGCCACTCTCAAAAAGACCAAAAATCTTGTTTTCGCTTAATGCAGGTCAAAAGTATTGCAGAATGCTCCAAGGGGAGCATTCTGCAAAACTTTCGACCTTCATTAAGCTACCATTTGTCATAAAGATCTTTGTTTTGTCTATTTTGAGTGGCCATTTTACACAGATTTTACTGTATATGCACAAATAAAAAGCCGGGCTAGGGGCCAAGTTTTTGTCTGATTCTCCACTTATGTTAACTTTATTGTATGAATATCGAGTTCTATCGAGAGATATTTTTGCGGGCGTAAACTCGTTGGCGACATAGTCATGATGCAAGTGCAAGTTATTGTATGGTTTGTGCGTATGTACGGGAAGATAATCCACGAACTGTAGCGAGCAAGTTATCTTCCGTACATACGCACAACCATACAATTACTGCACCAGCATGCATGTGCGACTTGTACATTGTGAGGTGTCTGATGTGAAACATTGGAATATCACTAAAAGGTGCAATAATTTATTTTGTTTGAACACTAGAGTATCTAGTTAGACTCTGTCTATAGCTTGTTTGATAAATCACTCTATGTATATTCTGGCTCATGAAATTATCAATACACATACAATTATATATAGCGTCAAGTTCGCTTGACGCCATTATTCGCCAGATGCTCCATTTAGAAATGCACCATTTGTCTGTTCACCAGTGGCTCCATTCAGAAAAGCCTCATTCAGCTGTTCGCCAGCTACTCCGTGCAGAAACGCATCATTCGTCTGTTCGCCAGCAGCTATATTCAGAAGAGCATCATTCGTCTGTTCGCCAGCTGCTATATTCAGAGAACCATCATTCGTCTGTTCGTTACTTTCTCTATTTAGAAAAGCATCATTAGTCTGTTTGGCAGTTGCTCTGTTCATAAAAGCCTTATTAGTCTGTTTGCCAGCTACTCCACCCCGAAAAGCATTATTTCTCTGATCGCTCAACAATTTATCATCTGCTACAGTCACGTCCAAACAACTTATATAATCCTCGCTGTTATCGTCTCTAATAATGTCTTTAATATTGTTAATATCAGCAAATGTTTTCATGTACTGTTTTACTTGGAACCTAGGTGACTTGAACTGTTCTCTAGCAACGAATTCACTATAATATTGCGCCATTTGAGCTTCTTCTTTCTCGCGCCTGACGTACTTGATCATGAGAATAACCATACTGCATGCATAGAACGAGAGAACTACAACTATATATAGAAGCGCGTCGTAGGAAGACGTTGGTTTGGCTTTTGAAGGAACTTCACAACTGTGTGTGACATTTGTGTTGGTTGTTGGTACGATAGTTGTGGCGCCAATGGAAAGTACCATATTTAACGTTCCATTGCTTGTATCATTGCTAGCATTCTGGATGTACATTGTCTTTGTTCAAAGGTAAGTCACCTGAAAAAAGAAGCACAAGTTACAGTGACTTAAAGTTAAACAGCTGTGTAAATAGAATATCTTGCATGAGTGCTCATGTTTTATTGAATTTATTAAACGAGGTTGAGAAAAGGGATAAAAGTGAGGCTTGTCGAGCTTTATATCACTTTTCGCACCACGTGTAATAATTCAATAATACAGGAGCACAAATGTTAGATTCTACTTATCATATGACGTTGGAATCAGTTTGTAATCGCGGTATTGGTGTGAAAACGTCAAGATTTCCCCCTATATTTTCGGCGTTGTTATGGACGTCATTCCATAACGTTACCAGAATCTGTAGACCACTATAGGGATCACACATGTTTTTTCATGCAGTAACATTTGCCAGGTCCCAGGGAAACTGTATGCCATATGAGGCCGACAGGCCGAGTGCTCAAACATCTATTGTTAATGCAATGGAACAAACATGTGTGATCGTCATTCTTGCATATTTTACCTTTTTACAACCAAATTTGCACTAAAAACGCCGTCAAAACATTAAAATATCGCTTTTCCTACACTAGATTTCTCTTAACAAAATGGCGTCAGCTGTATACTTTCGAACGTCATAATGGCGTTACAACGTCATAACAATACGTTATGTTTTTTGTGGACAAAAGCATTGGCGAAATGATTAGTCTGGTCCGCAATGCTTTCTGTATCATAACGTCATGTAAATGATTCAAGGCTCATTTTAAGTATTTTCAAGTTTAAACCCATTTTCAAACAGCACGTGAATCTCCTGATTTGAACATGGATTTTCGTTCATTTGACAGTGGGTAAAAGCAGCTATACGAATAGGTTTCTATGCGAGGATAGTGGTTTATTGAGTGCAATACATTGCTTTATCTAACTCCCATGTGATAAAGTTGCTTAAAGATATACCACGTGAATATATCGCTTCTCAAAGAATAGCAAATAAATTTGTTATAAGTAAGGTGTTAACTTATTAAGTTGCACTTTACCAATATTTGTATAAATGAACCGATAACACTTCTAAAAAACTACTGTCGTTACGTGTACAATGTCTGTGGCAGTTTCTTTATTGTTCTCACACTCTCAAGAAATGTACAAAATATGAAACCTGTTCAAAACTTTAATTTCTTCGCTCTTAATGCTCAGTTTACTAAACATATAGAATTATGACAGGAATCATGGCAGAAATAGCGGCATCGTTACGCACATAATGTGTTTATCTTAAACGAAATTACAAAATATCTATTGATTTTACAAGCCAATAACTGACATTCTCCCGTCACTTTGAGAAATTTAATACTGCAGAATAAAGATAGATGTTTCACAAGCGTAATATTGGTATAAAATTCGCCAGTAGGTAGTTCCAAGTTTAAATTGGAATATATTTCATCTTGATAAGATGCAGCATTATCTGGACAAAAATATTGTTAATCTTGCATTTTACAGTAATAGTCATTTATAACTACTACCCTTATAAGGCGAAATAAGGGAATAAGTGTGTTTCGGGTAACGGGTCTGAAAATTTAGGTAGAGTAGGCACACATTTTTTCGCCTTTCGAAATGCATAAAATTATATATTTTTCAGAAAACCTGAAAAAAAATCTAGGTTTCACCAGTAAATTGAGGTAGAGTTGGGTTAACCTAAAAACAGGTTGTGTTTATTTAGCTTCAGGCCAAGAAGAGCAAAGACATCAGTAGGTGTTATGTGCTACATTCTGACCTCAGCGCTAGTACTGTACCTGCAGTGTGTTAAAGCAGTGAATCCTAATTTATCATTATGACGTTACTGTTATTCAGTGGATAACGTCATGAGATGATGCATTGATAAGTTTGGGGTCTTTCATGCAAACCAAACATCTATGTGTCTTGATCCACAACTGAACTAAGGGTGAGGTTGGTGCACCGTTAAACCGGTTTAAGCCCTCCAGTAAAATATTTTACTGACCGTTCCAAGGCGGTACTTCTTTTGTGGATCTTTTATGTTTTTTCTGTCTTGTGTTTGCTATGCCTTTGTGCGCGTCTGTTTATTGTGCCTTGTGGTCACCTGCTGGGAAAGAGCTGACCTCTTGGTTCTCGTTTGTGTTGTCTAACTATGGGTTTGTCACTTTCCCTTTGGTATCCTGGGTCAGGTGTGGTACTTGATTGTATCGCTTCCTGATCTTTGCACCCTTACTTACCTTCATGTCATAAATGAGGTTTTGACCACACGCTACATTACACATGATCTATGAGAAATTTCAAATTAATAATAGTCTAGGCTTGTGACATTTATTTGATTTATGTGTCTTCTTAGTATTTCTGGGATGTGTCAAGTATAAATTTATTGCGGTGATTCTACAATAATTAGCTAATAAATCTTCCCTACAACGCAATATAAAAGACGAGCAACTTTCTGACAATGCTATTTAATGCACGTATAGGCAATCCTTTCCAAGAGATCATTTCGACATCACATGCCTGTTCGATAGCATTCTAAATTATTTAGGTCATATCAATATAGCTTGCCAAATTGACTCGGGTCAATTCAAAGGCTGCGCCTCTATGCTTCATATAAGTCTCGAAAAGTCCTTGAATTTTAGGGCTGTCTTGAAAAAAAAACTCTTAAACAATACAATGCAAAGTATCGCTTCTCGTAGTATAGGAGGTGTTTCAAATTTAAAACTGCCGTAACATATTTATTTCTCATTAATATGTCATAATATATTATTGACATGTGTTAGTCTGATCTTGGGTTGGTCTGTAGTTTGTGATTCTGGTATTTCCTGATCATACGCACTTACTTTTTGGGATAGTCCATTGTACATGTCTGGGGGTGTCAGGTTATAATTTTCAAAGAACATTGTTTTTTTTTGTCTGAAGATCTTTTTTTTATCTTTACAAATAGTGTAGACCCTGATGAAATGCCGCATTATGCGGCATTTCATCTGGGTTTCACTATTTGAAAAAGAGCCCGTTTCGGGGTTTCCTTCATACAAAGGATTAAAATAGTTCTATTTTACTGTCATAGTCGCACGGAATCTACAAAATATAAAACGAAAAGATTTCAAAATTTGTACATTTCATAATTTATTTGTACAATGCATAAACAAATATACAAAGCAACACACTAATACTAACATTAAAGCATTATACAAAAGGGATTCAGAATAAAGGGTCAGTAGACTTATTCAAATCTGTATCCCTCAAGTTCAATAAGACAGTGTACGCTGAAGATTCGCAATTGTCTTCGAATAAATTTATGAAATTTATGATTTTTACTATTCATTTTATTATTTATTTAATATAATATAAACCCTCGTACATGGCTCCACGGGGAAGGAACTTAAGTTTATATATCTACGAGTAACCACATCCTATGAGGAAGTAAGCTCAGGTGGCGCGCGCTGATAGTGGCGCACTTCGAATCGAACTAAAGTTCCTACTATAGTTCTTACATAATAGATGCACACGCACGTTTACACCCGAACGACAAAAGTTGGAACTTTTAGTTGGTTGGCAAGTAAACATAAATAATAGCCCTGTATGCTCCACTTCAATTCTTCGTCGTAGACAAAATGGATGTTATAAACCGCACAGCGCTTTCTAATAATCAATTACGAATAAGTGGGACCAAAAATTATGCTCAGCTAGGTTTATTTTACAAATACATTATCATTTTGAGGCTACTGACCGATCTTGAACCCATCGTGCTAGATCTTGAACCCATCGTGCTAGATAGGTCTAGAGTAGGGACCCAGCCTATCTACTAGAGTAACGGTGTTCCGACCATCTCCAGTAGGTTCGTGACGTCATCCTAGTAGCGACTATACACTCATTGGCCATAATTGAGTTCCCAAAATGGCAAACGTTGTTTCCGTTGCAAAAAATTAAGTACATTTAAAATTTGTATAATTTGAAAACGAGGAATGCAAATTAGCTGAAATTTTGAACATATCACTATTTGCTATTTTTCAACTTAAAAATGCTAAATTAATATAGAAATAATATCATTTAGAGTTTGTGGGTGTTATTCATTTAGACCACCCCTGATTTCTGAAACATTTTGAAAATTTCATGTGTGTTCTTAACTTCTTCCGTTTTTACATGACTATAGATATTGCTTATTTTCTATATATTTTTTGGTGATAATTGTGCTAATATGCTATACTCACGAGCTGTGAACAAAATGCGCTCACATCACCTTAATTAATTCACCGTCATATTAGGGATGGGTGGGGTGTTTGCACCCCTGACCCAAAAATCTAAATGATTGAATGAATCCACATGGAAACTTAGCAATAAGTATCAGTCTTTCTAGGGTCTATATACGAGTGTTTGAAGCAATTAGTCTTTAAATGTTTCATTCTTTCAAATCGAAAAGACAGCACCCAGCAATACCTAACCCCTTGGCCAAATTTTGCTTAATGAGGGGGTACCTAAAGTTTCATACGAACTCATAGAATAGTTCTTCTTAAAAAAATAAATGATCTGTAAAAATGTAACCTCGAATGGTATTTTCAACTGAAAATAATTATTACACAGATATTATACCACTGGTTATGCTGCTTGTGGCACCAATATCAGGACTGACGGTGAAAATTAGCACATTTTCTTGGGATCCAACCATAGCTTATATCCATCAAAATTTATTAAAAAAATATTATTTTCAAATAGAACAGTGTTATGATACCTCACAAAACATACATACCCCATATTCCCGCATTTGTTTATTTAGTTTGTTTTTACAGCCAAAGTATACTGCAGTCGGATCATTTTCATGGTATTATTTTCCGTCCAGTTCTCTGCTCTGGATTTTACTATTTACAGTGTCTATACTAATTTGAACTGTAACAGAATGTTTTCCAGTCTATTTCAAATATTTTTGCAAATTTTCAATAAAAAATATTACAATCTGACATTTTTACAGCAATTTTTCAACACCTGCTATCTTTTTTGAAGAAATGGAGCCAATGTTTGTGATACACAATATCTCCATAGCAACAGATGATGACGTCATACAATTTGGTGATAACGTAAACATATACCCTGTATATTTATCCAGGGCAATTATCATTTGGGGAAATTGTCTTAATTGGCTAGAAAAGACCATTGTTTCCGACTATATTTTTTGTCAATTTCTTGTAAGCTAATTTGGGAACTCAATTATGGCCACTGAGTGTAGGTGTTCGAATCAAACTTTAGTTACTATAGTAGGGACTATAGTTCGATTCGAAGTGCGCCAGTACTTATGAATACTTATTAAAATTCTGATTCTCAAAGCCAGGTTACACTGATCACTAAGCTAAAGAATGTTGTCAAAACAACAATAAATAAAACATACACACTTCATGGCACCAACCTAGACACACATTTTCTTTTATTTGGCTTCGCAGTGGATTAATTAATAATGAACCACGACATGAGAAACCCAACAACAATGTGGCTGTGCCATATGAGTAGACTCAGATAAGCCTAGGCATCAGCTCAGTCTAATCTGAGTCTTTTCTGTCGGCATGAAGAAAAGCTTTGGTCCTTATTTACCCACTGAGTGCACAGCGAAGGCTCATTCTGTTGGTTCTGTCATGACATGGCTCCAATTTGATGATTCAGAAGTTATATTAATCTCCGCTGCTCTTATACCATGTATATCCGATGTTTCCTCTTCACGCACACGGTTCATTTATTGTTCCATCTTTTAAATGTTTGTCACAATTTATCACTTGAGAATACCAGCAAATCTCGGATATTGGAAACTTGAGATAGATGGCTGTCTCTGATAAGCTAAATCTCTCGGGAGAAAACAGCGTAGAGGACTGCTTTGTCACAGTGAATCATATTCCGAAACAATATTCTAAGTCTTCTGTACCAGTACTTCTTACACGCATACATGTATCTTAACCCTTAATCCGCCAATCGCAACAAAAGTCGTCTGCTTTTCTCGTCTGCGGAAATGTTTAAGAAGCCTCTATGGCAAACAGTGTAAACCCAGATCAGACTGCTCCTATAGGAGCAGTCTGTTCTGGGTCTACGCTGTTTGTTTCTATACTTAATTCCTCAGTAAATCTAGGCAATTATTTGCAGCAGACGACTTCAGCAGACGACATTATCAGGTGCATTTTTTTCTCAGAGCTTTGAGGGTAAAAACACAATGCTACAACTGCATCGTTTCTCGAAAAAGAATACTGAAGAATGTAACCAGGAAATGCCCCATGATTACAGATCAGCTTACAGTTATAGTTAAGCAACCATATTTCTCTCTCTTCCTCAGCGAGATGAACAAAACTAGAAAGACACAAAGAACAATACCAAGGAACCAGGGCAAACACATGGGCGGATCCAGAGCGGAGAGACAGCGGTCAGGCCCCCCCCCTGGAAAATCACAAGTGGCTATAGGTGTCCTTAGACATTCTGGTACGGATCTCCCTTTATAAGGTTGCTTCTCGTTGTCAGTACACCCCCCCCCCCCTCCTCGACAGAATTTTCTTGATCCGCTCATGAAACACAAAATCTTCACACACAGTGGGAGATTCCAACATCGTGGCACAGACAAACTGTATTCTAGATGTTTAGGACAATGTTTGCGATAATACATGTAGCAAAGTATACGAGGTGTTGCAATGTGATACCAGAATACGAATCTGTTCTAGCTGTTTGCGACTATACCAAATTATTCTGGACGCGTTGCAATGTGTTACCAGAACATCGCGCTACTCTGGTATTTGCAAGGTTTGCGATTATAGCAAATTATTCTAGATGTTGCAATGCTTTTCTAGATGTTTGCAATGTTTGCGATTATAGCTCATTATTCTTGATGTTGCAATGCGTTACCAGAACATCGCGCTATTCTAGATGTGTGCAATGTTTGCGATTATAGCAAATTATTCTAGATGTTGCAATCCGTTACCAGAAATCGCACTATTCTAGATGTTTGCAACGTTTGCGATTATAGCAAATTATTCTTGATACGTTGCAATGTGTTATCAGAACATCGCGCTATTCTAGACGTATGCAATGTTTGCGAGTATAGCAAATTATTCTGGATGTATCAATGTGATACCAGAACACCATGCTATTCTAGATAGATAAATAGTGAACACCTCTGATTCAATAACAAGAAAATCTGCTTTGTCAGAAGGGAATGTCATTTCAAAATCATGTGCCTTTTAGAGCTGAGAGGCTAACTAGAGGCCCAAATAGACATATGTACATTGCATTATACTGAAAGTCTTTAGAAACGCAACATTAACTTTCCTCTAAATCTTTCAAAAGACAGTTGAGTGTAAACTGCCTTTGTTTCGGTGATGTCGTCATGAGTTGGCTTCTTCAGCCAACATCTAAGTTTAATTGTACAACTTAACTCAACTACGTTACTGCTTCGAACGAATTTAGTCACTGTATAACGGAGAGTTTAGTGATCGAATGGAAAGGTACCAACAGACGAAAGTCTAATAAGTAAACAAGCTGTATCGCAGACCTGTCAATCAATATGAGAGTGATTCATCGATGATTAACAAAGTGAATGACATACATTGGATGCTCTCCTGTTTCATGATTCAGAAAAGTAGGGAATCCTTCAGTGGTAACATTTTGTCACATGAAACAATTGACTCCTATCTCAAAAATTTTACTTTTTTAATCCTTTAAATTCAACTGGATTGTACAATTGTTTTCATGTTTTACTTACAACTGAACACTCTTTAACATACACTCTAAATAATTGTTTTGCATTCTGCTCCGAAACATAAATTAAAGTGGCTATCCAAGTGCTGCGTTTTTCAAGTCCGTCAGTATACAATTAATGCGTCTAGAGTGAATACTGGTATAAAACAGACTTCCATGTTTTGAATTACATTGTATATCACAAACCATTCAAAGAAAAATTTACTTATAGGCAGGCTTACGACATGAAAACATCGTTTCTGACAGAAAAGCAAATTTTGTAAGGCGTCTATGCAAACCCGCAGTATTTCAGCAATAGAAATACATTGTTAAAATAGCCTAATCGCTACCCCATTCTACACAAAAGGGCTGTATTTACCAATACTTTCAAGAATGATCTGACATGTTTCAAAGATCGGATGTCTTCAAATGCATGTGATTATTCTAATGCTTTTATATGCGCGGGAAGAATTGAATATCGGTGTATGACACAGGAAACCTGTTTGGCGCATGATAGGCGATAGCGTTGTTTACTTCGGTAACATCCGAAAAATGAAATATATTAAACAAACGTACCTTTGGCGGTGGAATTCATCTAAAAATCATCCGAGAAGTCACATGGGTTCCAAACATTAACAAATCAAACCCTATTTGAACAAATCGCAAAATTAGTTGGCACTGATAGGTGTAATTACACTGCTGATACTTTAAATAACAGTAGCACTTGTATAAAAGTTCCCAATTTCCAAGATACTGAAGTTTAGAAAGATTTTTTAAACTTCCAGTTTGCCTACAAATTATTATTAATTTCAAGTTTAAATGGTCAATGGTCTTTAGATAAACTGGAAAAAATCGGAGAAGCTATAAAGCCTGCATAATTCAGAATTTTTAGGCTGACTTTCTAAGGAAATGTCAGCCTCAAAATCCTGAATTCGGGAATATTCCTGAAAATATTTTACCCATTTATGAAAAACGATTAACATTTAAACCAGTGCATGATAAGATATAAGCCTAGCAAACACTCAGATCAGTCTGGATCAGCCAGGTAAGGTTCTATAATCTGCACTCAATGGGGGCTAACAAGTCCTAGTTTGTGTTTCCGTGCGCACAACGAAAACTGATCAGATTGTGCAGGTTAATCTGAGCCTTTGCAGAGTGCTTAGACCATTCGCTGGCTTAACCATGCCTCTCAATTTATAATGTTAGTCCACAAAGTTAACTACAAAATGACACACGTCTAAAACATGTATAAATTTAGATAGCTATCTTAGTTCTCTTCCCAAAACATAGGATGTGGTAACACTTTAGAAGCATCGATGAGATGTTTCTAATGAGTAACCACTATCTATGTTTATAGCAGAAATAATGCGAATCCTCTAAACCGATTAGTTTTGCTGTAAACTTGCGTATTACAATAGATGTTCCAGTAGAATTAGACTCTTCGATATTTTCACTTTCCATATTGTATCTTTTGCCTTCTACTTCCATTACCATCTAGTGATATTTGATCAGCTGAAATCTGATAAAAAATGAATGTTTATCTAAAACAGGAGCTATCCAGATAAGTGTACGCCATTCATATCACAAAGTACACAGTTCGACAGCATTTTTAAACTAAACACGAATACATAGCTTTGACAATGGACGATTAGGTGATTTTGCTGTTTTTCTAACGAATATTAATTGAGATTAGAGAAAACGCAAAAATATCCATTTTCTGTTGCAACGTGTTTCGTTTGATTGATTTTTATTATTATTTCGTCTATTCATACAGTTTCCAGGGATTCTGAGGACAATAAACTGATGATAGGGAATGCCTGATAATATTGTGTTACTGCACTTAGGCATATAGCTGTAGACACAATTTTTGGTCTTCGATATCCTTACTTAGAATAATGTTAACTCTTTTCATGCTGAGAAATTTCGCATGCTTTTTTTGACGCCCGCTGGTTTTTTTTGTTCAAAATTAACGTTTTCAAAAATCGTTACAGGAATATCATCAGAGTGTTAAACAGCTTGGACCCAGATCATGCCCGAAGTTTTGACCACTAAAACTCAAAAACTCTAGAAATCTCGTCTGAAATATGAGTGATGGCCGAAACCTGCAAACTGCAGTTTTCTGGCCATCACTCATAACTGCTGACAAAGGCAAAATGCTGTCGTCATTGTATATTGATTGCACTAGGTAATACACTGAATCGAAGTTCTAAGTGGTCACTTTTCAATTTCATTTTTTTTCTGACTTAGCGCTAATGATATTGAAATGAATTTTTGCCCAAATATGTGCATTTCAATGAACTAAAGTTCGGTGGTGCTTTGGAAGAGTTTTCTATCACTTAACAATTTTTGTACTAAAAATGCAAAAATCAAATTTTTGAAGAAAATAATGGTTTTGAGTGCGTTTTTTCTCGAATTGATGTACAGGTGATTTCAAACCCGTCTCGCCGACTAGAAAAAAACACCAAACCCTTGAGGCTTTGCTTTTGAACGATTTTTATGATTTTTTTTAAAGCTCATTTTCCGCATTTTCCAATATTTTCAAAAATAATCAACTGCACATACTAAAATCATTGTATGCGTTTTATTTATGTAAACATGTTAGACCAAACACAATACAGCTTGATCAGCCCATTTTTAACATGTATTCTTCCAAGACTGGTGTACACTTCCGGTTTTAACGTAAAACTTTAAAGGTCATTTAAATGGCATATGCCAAATATATTTTTAAAAATAAAACAGTGAAGCCTATTCATAATGAATAATGACTGAATTTTTCAATGCCGTGCCACAGTTAATAAAGAGTACAGAGCAATGCAAAGATGATATGCAAATTGCATGGTTAAAGCTAAAACGCTTTGATTAAGCTGTTGATAGTGGCTGCCTTCATGCTAACGTAGAAGAGAAACGGAGAGTTCAATTGTCACAAATTTTTTGATTCTTTTTTATCTTATATCACAGCTCTTATTTACAGCTTCAAACTATTTAAAATATAAATGGATAACATATCTGAGGAATATTTTATATCACAGTAAAAAGTGTGAGTTTTTGAAATGAAGGCACCTTTACTCTGACTTCGTCTGTGCAAGATCTACCAGTCATTTTGAAATGGCATAATTTTTAGAGTCTCGAAAAAGCCTTGAATTTTTAATGGAATTAAAATTTTGTAAGAGCAATGTTTACTTTCTGAACAGGCGCAGACAATGTGTGGTGGCCACTTATAACATCGGTTCAGTGTAGATGCGATTTATCACGCTACAGACTACAATACTTCATAGAGAGGACATAGAGTTACAGACTGCAATAATTGCAAAGTTGGGATATAGACGAGATTAATCAGACACCATACTGCTATAAGTACATATTGAGCGTATAGCAGAGATTTATCACTTTACATACCACAATACTAATGCTGATAGTTGAAATTAGTCACATTTATACAGACTGCAAGACTTGCATAGCGAGGGTATAGTTGAGATTAGTCACATTAGATTTGAATTGCACAATTGTAAGGAATGGCATAACTACGCATATAACAGACTCAACCCATTGGACAATTTTGAATATTGTATTTTATTGTGGAGTATCGCAGCTTTAGCGAGCAATGCGGCCCGCTTTATAATCTTTCAAATGGCAATTCGCTGACAGACCGATGGTAACCCGCTTTAAGACGTTTACTTGAGAAGAATCTGGGGATGTACTGCTTGGCAATGTGATAAATACAAAATTCTCATGTGCTAGTTTATTTGTTGATGTGGTGTCTGATTTTTTGTTTGTTATCCCATTCATAGAATAGACATGGTGTCTCCTGGGATCCAAAGAAGAACAGTTAGATCAATACTAGACAGCATAAAGAGGTATTAATGTACCAGCCGTTCTGAAGACGAAATAGGATATGACATCTGTAAAAGATATACAATGTGACAAATCGCTTCTCACAGAAAAGCAAACACACTTGTTATTAGGAAAATGTTATCCTGAAGTGAAAGATGTTCAACGTGAATTGAGTGTTATTAAAGCAGCATAGTCTGTAACTTTTGAGCTTCTAATTTTTGAAATATTGTTTCTATTTTTCAAGAACACATTAAAATACTCAAATTCAGGTAAACATTTTACCATTTTCGTAAATCTTAACAAGTTATCAATATCAAATCAACAGCATTTATATTAAAATCATCTGTCTAGAATTATTTGAGGGACGTAAATAATTACCAACAAGAGAAAAAAACACCTCTTTTTATAAGATAATTCACTTTTCCATGCAGTTTTCAGCTGTACCGAACATATTTATAGTGAAAACATAACTTAATTCTATTTTTACAAATGATTAAAAAAGAATTTTTTTTTCGAAAAAATGTTCATAGTTACAGACTTAGTCTCTTTAAGAATGTGGTAGACTAAACTCCGTTCAGAAATTCTGTTGTAACGGTTTTTCGAAGTTCCTGCTTTTATTCGCAATTTTAAGCCCTACATCACTATGAGAAAGTTAATCGTGTAGACCTCCCCTAATGTATCCATATGGTTCTTTACCAGTGCGAGCTTCTGGCTAAGCGCTGATATCTTGGAAAAAATCAAGAAATTCAGAAATGCGTCCTCAGACTAAGTCCAGTTGACGATGATTGCCACATAAATTACATCAATGTTCATTGATACGCTTCAAGACTCTGGGGTCTATTTAAAATACAACATACCCTTTACTCGAATATCAAATGGGAAAGCTAATGATGAATCTTTCTGTTTTAGTTCATGAAAACGACGGCTCCCCACATCATACATCTATACCCTAAAATACTACCTTTTACATGTAAGAAGAGGGAGCGAAGGGGTTGAGACCTACAACTGTGATAAAAGTTTTCATTTCTAGGCGCGTCCTTCACAGGCATCCGTGAAAGCTTATATTAACGGTATGGCATTCTACTGTTTTTTCTTCGCAATCAACAAAGGCATGGGGGCGGGGGGGGGGGGGGTTAAAAGCTTGAAAATTTTTCTTTTTATCCATTTATTCTCTCTCCATTTCCCTCAGACATGATTGAAATATTGTTCGCAGACCCGTTTTATACGGGCACTGAAATATTGCAAACTGGTAGAACATCGCGGTCACGTTTCTAGGTATACGGTGTGTAGTCACACGTGATGATTTCCCACGAACTTCTCGACCACTGAAATGACCACTCCCAAATTTTATAATGAAACTGTTGGTGTTTCCATATTTGTTCATGAAGGGCGTTTCACGGATGTCAAATTGTCTTAGTCTGTGGGTACGTTTCTCAATTTCATGATTTTTCCCAAGATATCAGGGCTTTGCCAGGAGCTCGCATATTCACAGAACCTGCTGGATACATTAGGGTAGGTCTACACAAGTAACTTTCTCATAGTGATGTAGGACCTAAAATTACGTATAAAAGCAGGAACTTCGAAAAACCGTTACAATAGAATTTCTGAACGGAGTTTAATTAGGAATTTACCTGTCTTTCTTGGTAAAGCTGGAACATCCAAATTGTGGCCGCATTTCCCGCCAAAATGGCATTGTCTGCGCAGGCGCGATGCAAAACAATCGATCTGTCTGCTAAGGCACACCAAGACTGAAAAGTCTGGTTTGTGTCAATACGTGAAACACTACGTTAAAAAAGTAACAAGCACTGAATGGCTATAAATAATCCGTTTGTGGAGACATCAAGTAATCTTTGGTAGCTAAACAATAACAATGATTGGTATTACAGTATTTAGCGAAAACAATGGTAAGATTTTCTACGCATTTTTGGGTCAAAAAAGTGGTTTCAGTGACGCGTGATGACGCAGATTGATAACAAGCTTACATGATTTGGTGACGCATTCAGTAACCAAATATGTCACATGTACCCACAATGCTCCAATCAGACAGGTTAGTATTTTAAAAATGCTTCCCCGCGCAGACAATGGCACAAATGTAGATATTTCCACAATAAAAAATACAATGCACACAATTGACATATCCTTTAATGCAATTTTGCAGTGGAAACCCTGGTGGGCTTTCAAGTATTAGCTGACAGAACAATTTAACTAGAGGATCACAAGGTTCTGAAGCCTTCACCTGACATTGAATACCAATAATCTAGATCTACAATGTCAAAATGAGCCTAGGATCATATTTGAACAAACTTTGTAAGGCATATATCGATAATGTTACCCTAAAAGACTCAAAGTGATTGTCACTTTAGTTACGGAGAACATTTTTATATCTTTTATTCCTGACAAAGTGGTGGGGACTAGGACATTCCTTTTCCAAACGCGTGCGTCCAATGCCATTTCTGAGATAAAGCTTTCTTTCTCCTATAATGCTTTCAAATATTTAGCTTCGAGATATTAATATGGGTTATAAGACAGAGTTTCTATCAAATAGAATACCAAAGAATTTCGAGTCCATTCATGAACCTCAAATTAAATGCATACCTCAACACTAGATTCACTCTTCACTGTAGTTTGTCCTTCTCTATGTAATTGTTTCATTTGGCTATCAACATCCATCCTAATCCTGGTCCAAATACTGTCGATTCTGATACTAGTACTTCTAGTTCCATAAGTGCATATGACTTGCTATCCAATCATCATTGTATAATGCATCTTAATATGCAAAAAGTGAGTATGATCGATCAGGAAATACCACAATCACAAACTGCAGACCAACCAACGGCACCACGAGGAAGAGCTACAGGACATTTACAGTAACAAGACATCCAAAAGACAATAAAATCAAATCAAACAGCTCTCTCTCTCTCTCTCTCTCTCTCTCATCAAGATGATTGCAAAACTAGAAAGAATATAAAAGAATGCATACCAAAACAAAGACCAACACAGAATCACCATAAACAATGGGAGGTGTATAAACAATAAATCAACAACAACAGAGCCATCGCCTTAGAACGGACAGCAGCCTAAGCTAACGGGGAACTTAAATGCATTTTACTGGAGCCAAAGTCTATATTGTATGGTGTAAATCGCACATATATGATGTACTCGTGTTCACACGCACATCTCAAATGACTCCATATTGATCGATAAGTTCACGCCACCGTCTTATTGTATGTGCGCGATATCATTACATGCAAACGCAGGAAAGACCTAGAAATCCATGGTCTAGAGGCGGTTCGGGTTGAACTCTTAATCAAGACAAAGCGTATATTGATCGGTTGCTTCTATTGGCATCAAAAAAGTGGTGTAGAGTACTTTCACTCAACAGTTGAAAGCATAGATTTTAGCATATTTTTAAAAACAAAACTGTTTGCGTCCTTAATTATAAATTATTTCTATATAATAAAACGTTACAATAATCAATAAATGCAATTTTTGGTCCGTTCGTGGAATCATGAACACATCAGAGTTCTTGCAAAGCAAAGTTTAACGCAGCCCTTCAGGCTTCACTTACTTTGCAAGAGACCCGAAGTATTCATGATTCCATGAACATTCAAAAAACGAACTTATTTCTTAAATACTGCAAATATATTGACCAGTGGCGTTATTGATAATTCCATACCAGACCAAATAAGATACCATTGCCCAACTATCTTACGCCCGTCATTGAAAGCGTATAAGCGGAGAATCTTATGCGTGGTAATAAACATAATCACAGTTTATAGATATCGTTTCCTCTTTATTTGCACGAGGGTGGGCCAGGCATCAGACTCGACGACGAACCTGACTATGAAACTTTCATCGGAGGGTTGGTGGCTGATGTTTGTCCTTGTCTGACCCCACCACCGTGGCTCAACTAGGGGTTTTCTTTAGCTCTAACTATATGTGAGTTAAGAGCCATTTTCATTGTTTCATCATGGAAAATGTATGTTGATGGATTTGAGTGTTTCCCTGTTATGATACGCTTGATTAGTCAGAAAGCCTCTACGCGAGCTAAACACATGTGGAGTTTGCCCAATAAAATGGATTTAAGCCCAACCCCGGTGGCTTCGGATGATGTCCGTTCTAAGGTGGTAGTGCTGGTGTTTATTCGTTGTTCATCGTTGCTTCCATTAGTTGTGGGGGTATTGTGTTTGGTTCTTGTTTTGTTGTGCAGTATTAAGTGTCCTTTCTAGTTTTGGGGAAGAGAGAGCTGTCTATTTTACTTTAATCGTCTTCTTGGGGTCATATGGCTGTTGGTGTTCTGTGACTTTTCCTCGCGGTGCCGTGAGTTGTTCTGCAGTGTTATGGCATTTCCTGTTCATACTCATTTACTTTTTACTTGAGTTTTAGAATCCTATAATCATGTATCGCGATTCCTGTCTGGTTTCAGAAAAGTCCACAGTACAAGTGATAATTAAGTCTGATCGGAAACTTTTATACACTATGCATTTGTTAAAAACACGCAGACGTTGGGATTTTCGATTTGGAAAAAGCTTAATGATACCACATGGATTTACGATTTGGACGTCCTACATTCATTTAAAGCGTCCTTGTTGACCGCACCATGTAAGTCCGAGCTGGCTCCTCTTTATCTGACTATTATAATCACTCAAGGAGGTGTTCTGTCTACAACCCTTAATAGCATCAGAATTAATGATTTTGTGAAATGCTTAGGTACCTCCGTTCTATAGATGTTGACAGCATTAATAAATAAGTGATCACAGGCCGCAGCCTGACCCTCGGCATCCTGAGGGAGAGACACAGAATACAGACAACCACAACGCAATTAAAGCAAAGCAACCAGCTTTCTTCCTCAGCAAGATGATAGCTAAACTAAGAAGGGCACCAGGAACCACACCACAAAACAAAACAAAAATCAACACGAAACCCACACACAAAATGGAAGCATCAACAAACAATACATAAACAACAACAGACGGACAGAAGCCTAGGCCACCGCGTGGAAGGGGGTTTAAATCCATTTTACTGGCCTAATCTTCGCCCTAGATTCTGCTGTTGTTAAAATTAAAAAAAAATGTTTTGCTCGCATAAAGGTTTCCTAACGTATACAATACATCATCACAGAAATACAATCAAATAAAAAAAACATACTATGACGAAGCAGAGAAAATGGCTCTTGACTCACAGACAGTCAGAGCTCAAGAAAACCAAGTTAAGCAACGGTTGGCCAAGCCAAAGACAAACATCAGGCACCAAACAGTCAGATTTGTATAAAACTGTAGGAAGAGTTGCAGACAAGGATCCCCTTCTGTATTTAGACAATGATACCATTTAAACCAGAAACATTTGAGCTGTGACATGGAATTTCCAAAAATGTGGTATGTGCATACGCGCAGTCTGATCAGAGTCTTTGCCAGTCACTTGAATATTCTATGAGTGTTAAGCTACTGACTGAACATCATTTGGAGTTTAAAAGCTTAACAGGAGGCTGCACAGACTCGTCTGCGTCTATTCATGTCAAAATGTCACGTTGTTGGAAATCACATGTCATGGCTCAATTCTAAAAGTAAGTATGTATGGCCAGGAATGCCACAATCACAGACCAACCCATGGCACCGCGAGCGAGAGACACATAACAATAACAGCCACACGACAGCAAGAAACAAGAACTAAACCACAGCCAAGCAACCAATTATCTCTTCCCCAGCGAGATTATTGCAAAACTAAAAATAACACTGTATACTGGGCCCGAGTTGTGCAGCACAGTCCAAGGAAAAAATCTCATTTAGCCATAACACGTCCCAACGTAAATATGAAATAATGAAGAGCTACTTTTAAACTTAACAACAAAATACCCCCTTCCCCCCCTCCCACACCCCTTGTGGCAGATTTGGATCCATAGTTAAATTCGAAATGAGACCCATCAGGCAAAAAGGGACGAATTTGGTATACCGCAGTGAAATTACTTTGTTTTTGAACAGAACATTTTATGAGGAATCAAGAAAGATTAACATGTATGTGGGTAGTTGATCAATTTGGGTCTCAAAATATCCACAAAATATGGTTACTGTCACACACAGTACGGTATTGTAACGTAACAAAATTTGGTATTTGGAAAGTCAGCAAAAAGCAGTTTTAAATTTAACAAAATTTATTAAAAATAACAAAATTGTTATTTACAAAAGCAATGGAAAATATATATACAATCAAAGAAAGTGTAATTTACAGTATCTTATATGTCCAAACTGTCCCTCAGAATATTTATCTACACAAGTCTTTCAGCAGTTTCTGATCCCCAGATTTTGAAGTTAATTCCAAATGAACACTAAGTCCGAATCCAAAATTGAATAATCCAAAGTAATCCAGAATGAATAAATTAAACACAAAGTATTCCAGTATGGAATTACAGCACAAAAGGTTTAGACTTTTAAATGGTGAAATATTTCAAAGATGAAAAATTTACTCTTATATATACTGTTTAAGAAAGTTCCAGAACAATCAGGTAACAACTATGATATTATATTCTAAATATAAATCATTCTGGAAATTTTCACAAACTTCCAGAACTTGCTCAAAGCTTCTATTGGCATGGAAAAGAAAATTCTAGAAAATTCCGCACTTTTCCGGAAACTTCCATGACAATACATTTTTAATTTCTAGATGATTAGTCATCCTTCATCTTGTTTACAACAACTTGTTTACCATCAATATCTCCAATATCAGGGTCAACAGAAATTTAGTAAACAACATTTTAAACAGATAAACATCAAAAATGTTACACTCATATTGTAAAAGAGTAAGTAAGGGTGCACAGATCAGGAATTGATACAATCAAGTACCACACCTGACCCAGGATACCAATGGGAAAGTGACAAACTCACAGTTAGAGACCACAATTGAGAGCCAAGAGGTAAACCCTTTCCCAGCAGGAGTCCACAAGGCAAAAATAAACAGACGCGCACAAAGGCATAACCAACATAACACAGAAAAAGCATAAATGATCCACAATAGAAGTACCGCCTTGGAACGGACAGTAAAAAAATGTTACTGGATGGCTTAAACCGGTTTCACGGCGCCAACCTCACCATTAATTCAGATGTTGATTAAGACATAGATATTTGGTTTGCATGAAAGACCCCTAATTTATCAGTGCATCATCTCCTAGAACATATAAATCAAGATATAAAAAAGGAGATAAAGCAAAGATA
Source organism: Loripinus fragilis (assembly GCA_964019695.1). Classification (NCBI taxonomy): domain Eukaryota; kingdom Metazoa; phylum Mollusca; class Bivalvia; order Lucinida; family Lucinidae; genus Loripinus; species Loripinus fragilis. Next base: position 34,925,682 of record OZ026518.1, read on the forward strand.
AGGACTCAACAGTAAATAAAACTGAATACCGGAGCAAAAGAAATCCAACAGCTAGACCCCGGAAGACCTGACAAACAGCCAAAGCATCAGACCCCTACCATCTCATCAATAGATAAATAGTAAGTGAGTATGATCAGGAAATACCACAATCGAAAAAACTGTAGACTACCCCGTGGCACCGCGAGGAGAAGCCACTCAACCATCATGAGACACCAGGAAGACAAATTAAGCAAAGCAATCAGCTCTCTCTTCCCCATCAAGATGATTGCAATACTAGAATGGACATAAAGTAACGTACAACAAAACATAGAACAATTACAGACTCCCACAATGGGAGTAACAATAAACAAAAAGTCAACAACAACAGAACCACCGCCTTAGAAAGACCAGCAGCCTAAGCCACCAGGGGGCTTAAATGCATTTTACTGGTACCAAATCTTCGCCCTAGATTCTGCTGTTGTTGAAGTACAAGAAATGTTCAGCTCGCATGGAGGCCATCATTCTAACTAATGCAATGTATCATCATGGAAAACACTCTAATCAAATTAACACTCCATGATGAAACAAAGAAAAGGGCTCATGACTCACAGATAGCCAGAGCTAAAGAAAACCTCAAGTTGAGCCACGGTAGGTCCAGCTACAGATAAGCATCAGGCACCAACCCACCGATTAAAGCTTTACGTCAGAGCCGTCATAGAGTCTGAGGCCTGACCCACCGTCATGCAATTAAAGATTAAGTCTTTAAGTCCGAAACGTCATAGAGTCTGAAGTCCGACCCACCAACATGCAATTAAAGAGGAAAGCAAACTTGCAACCGTGATTTGGTTGACCACCAAGCATGCAGACTGTTGCAATACATTAAAGCTGCAAAGTCTGTAACTATGAACATTTTTCGAAAAAAAAATCTTTTTAAATCATTCGTAAAAGTAGAATAAAGTTACGTTGTCACAATAAATCTAATTTCTACAGCTGAAAACTGCATGGAAAAGTGAATTATCTTATTAAAACAGATGTTTTTTCTCTTGTTTGTAATTATTTGCGTCCCTCCAATAATTCTAGACAGTTAATTTTAAACAAATATGCTGTTGTTTTGGCACTAATAATTTGTTAATTATTACGAAAAAGGTAAAATGTATACCTGAATTTTTGTATTTTTACTGTGTTCTTGAAAAAAGAAACATTATTTCTAAAATGAAAAGATCAAAAGTTACAGACTATGCAGCTTTAATGTAAAGTTAATATTTTTATAATGGGAAATTATTTTAATAAACTGCGCTGAAAATTATTAGAGCCAACAATCTTATTCAATTTATACACCAAGTCACCATAGAATTCAGGTTCCGAAAGTCCTAGGCGTAAGAGAGATTTAAATCTTACTTGGAATTTAGATATCAAATCATAGTACCGTCTATAAAATTTAGAAAAGGTTTTATGGTACTTGATTGTGTCGATTCCTGATCTTTGCACCCTTACTTACTTTGCCAAGGTTATGATATTGATAACCTTGTTTAAGAAGTTTCTGGGTTAACAATATATTGTGAGTGTTGAAGTCAGTAACATGGCAAGATGCTCTAGCAAAACGAATGATTTGAGTGATATAGATTCCATAGGATGTAGAGCGTAGAACATCAGCATCTAAAATGGGAAATTGACAATTTCAAAATCAAAGCCGTCACCTTTATCTTAACTTTTGGTTGAAACAATGTTATCAGAAATTGACAAATGCAAGTCTAAAAATGCGGCTTCAGTATCTATTAAGCTAGAGCTCTGAAGGGTATATTTGACTCACCGTATTGCCAAAATAAGCATTATTAATGTTTAAAATGTCGTCCAAATATCTGGATGTAGTGCTAAAAGCATCAATAACATCAGCCTGCTTATCGTCAGAAAGAGACATCATAAAGTGCCTCTCATAACAAAACAGAAATAAATAGGCAACCAGGGAAGCACAAATAGTGCCCATAGAAATCCTAACTTCTTGTCTATTCAGCTTGGTGCCGAATCGAATAAAAATGTCCAACAAAAAGACTCAGATTCAACAGGTGAAGAAGGTACAGAGGATGGCAGCTCGCTGGACCTGCAGGAGTTTGCGTAGCACTAGTAGGAGAGACTCGGGCTAGTACGGCCCCATTTTAGAAAAAAATACAATTTTCGAATGACTTACAACCTTCTTATTTAAGCCAGGCACAATATGGCGGTACCAGTCCCGATAAAGGGAAACTTCAGTCAAAGAGATCAGGTCATGATGGCCGAACCTAACATGCCCTTACACCGCCAAGGGGTAAGTCCGGCCACCCCTGGGGGCAAGTTGGCCAAAAGATTTATCTTGGCCTACTATTATACAGTCAAACTTCTGGAAGGACCAAGAAAATTTCAAGGCACTAGTTTAACCTAACATATGAACAATCCAAGTTGATACTTTGGAATACAATTTAACCAATAATGAGTATGAAAAATAGTACTAGCATCTATGTTGAAAACAAGCAGTAAAAGCATAATTTGTTCAAATGAACAATTCCTCATTCAACAAGTATTGGCTTTTCAAAAAAGCTGGCGGTCGTTTAGCCCTATCACTGTATGTATTCTTGCACAGTGCCAGTGCCGGACCCAGCCTCCCCCCCAGAAGAGGCCGTGAGTGTCCTAAAACATTTTATTTTCGCGCATTACATGTACGGCAAGGTTTGGTGGAGGTTTTTGGTGTTTTGGGGTGGTTTTGAGTGTTTCGATTGACCGCACGACGGTTATGCTAACAGATCAAATTCGCAAACGAGTTCGCCTCGCGCTATAGGTAGCCCTTCAGATTCACGTACACTTGCTTCTCGCTGTAGGTTAACCCACGATATTTGGTACCCCGCTCGTTGTTCGGCAGCGCATAAAAATAGCTAGAGCACGGCATAAAGGTTCGGTCAAAAATAGTAAGTGAGTATGATCAGGAAATACCACAATCACAAACTGCAGACAACCCCGTGGCACCGCGAGGAAAGAGCCGCTCAACCTGAATTTGATGTGTGACTTGCACAAAGATTATACATACGGCCGGCCACGGCCGACCGTAATGAAATGTTTTCTTTGATCGCTCTATATACGAACACCCTTTACAAAGTGGGTGCGTGGCATATAATGACCTGGGTGTGTGGGCTCTGACCAAAGACTTAAAGTTCCGTCACTACAGATTTAAACCATATAGTCTTTAAAACTTTTCTGGCAAACTTCTCAATAAAAAGATTGATTAGCAGCCCTGCTTGGACTTAGGACGGATCTTTCTTTCTTTCTTTCTTTCTTTAGATTCTGCAACACCCCTCGCGAGGATTACGTGCAGGTTGATTACGCCTTACAGTCACGGTACTAAGTTTAAGAAAAATAAAAATGGTAGGAGATAGTTGTTAAAAGTACATGTACAGGAAGAGATAAAAACAGGATAAAAACAGTTTCTGTTGATTTATGGTGATGATGTGATGATTATGCGCCCGTACTGCCACACTGAACTGGTCCAGAGTGGGCAGAAGTACGATCTGGGCTGGGAGCTGATTCCAATAAACAACAGACAAATTTGTAATAACTTGCTGTTGTATGAATCTGACGTAATGCAAGGGGGTGGCTGGGGTGTCGAACTCATTGTTTGTTCAAAGTATGGTGGCACAGGTATGGCAACTTAGGGTATCGACTTCTTGGTTCATCCTTCATGTAAGAGATCACGAAAATTCAGAGTAGGGTGGGTGGATGGGAGTATACATTTTATATCAAAAGAATGCATTATTTCCCCAAAATTTCTTCAAAAGGCTTTGGTCTGGCTAAGTAATTTCGACAGTGAATTGCGGTGAATTTCTGCAACACACTCTTAGTAATTTTGACGGTAGATTGCGGTGAATTTCATCAAGGGATTAGGTCTGAGAAAATTGGACGGTGAATTGCGGTGAATTTCTACAACACACTCTTAGTAATTGTGAAGGTGAATTGCGGTGAATTTCTACACACACTCTTAGTAATTGTGACGGTGAATTGCGGTGAATTTCTTAAACACACTCTTAGTAATTGTGACGGTAGATTGCGGTGAATTTAATCAAGGGATTAGGTCTGAGAAAATTGGACGGTGAATTGCGGTGAATTTCTATAACACACTCTTAGTTATTGTGACGGTGAATTGCGGTGAATTTCTTAAAAACACTCTTAGTAATTGTGACGGTGAATTGCGGTGAATTTCTAAAACACACTCTTAGTAATTGTGATGGTGAATTTCTAAAACACGCTCTTAGTAATTGTGACGGTGAATTGCGGTGAATTTCTACAACACACTCTTAGTGGTTCGACGGTAGATTGCGGTGAATTTAATCAAGGGCTAAGGTGGTCTTGGCTGATTGCAGCAGATTTTATCAAGTCATTAAATCCAGATAAAGACAGTAGATTGTGATAGATTTCATCAAAGCTTTATATAGGCCACTTGGTCCCCTTCTGTGGCCTATTGGTGTAGCCATCTTTGTGCTGGCACAATGGAAGTGTGTTTTTTCAGCTTTAATCCAATATTGACGAAGCCGGTACTGTAGTGACAAACTGCTCAGGCTAAGACAGGTAACTTGAAAATGCACTTGTGATAATCCTACACTAGTGCGGAGCCAGATGGGCCCCAAAATGCCCCTGATAGATCAGGGCTGCAAACCCCTATGACAAAGCTATCTAGGTGGTGGCTCTTTGGTGCAGCCATCTTTGCAGTGGCAAAATGGAGGATTTTTTCAGCTTTAATCCGTCAATGACAAAGCTGGTGTTGTACTGGCAAACTGCTAAGGCTTATGACAGGTAACTTGAAAAAGAATTGATGTTAATCCTACACTAGTGCAGAGCCAGAGGGGGCCGAAAGGGCCCCTGATAGATCAGGGCTGCAACCCCTGTGACAAAGCTATCTAGGTGGTGGCCCTTTGGTGTAGCCATTTTGCAGTGGCACAATGGAGGGATTTTTTTTTTATCTTAAATCTGTCATTAACAGAGCTGATGTTGTAGTGGCAAACTGCTCAGGCTAAGACAGCTAACTTGAAAAAGTACTGATGAAATCCCTATACTAGTGCGGAGCCAGAGGGGGCCCAAGGGGCCCCTGATAGATCAGGGCCGCAGGCCCCTGTGACAAAGCTATCTAGGAAGAGGCCCTTTGGAGTAGCCATCTTTGAGGTGGCACAATGGAGGATTTTTTTTAGCTTTAATCCGTCATTGACAAAGCTGGTGTTTTAGTGGCAAACTGCTCAGGCTAAGACAGGTAACTTGTAAAAGTACTGATGTTAATCCTACACTAGTGCGGAGCCAGAGGGGGCCCGAAGGGCCCCTGATAGAACAGGGCCACAGGCCCCTGTGACAAAGCTATCTAGGCGGTGGCTATTTGGTGTAGCCATCTTTGCTGAGGCACAATGGGGGATTTTTTTTCAGCTTTAAACGGTCATCGACATAGCTGGTGTTGAAGTGGCTAACTACTCAGGCTAAGACAGGTAACTTGAAAAGTATTGAGGTAAATCCTACTCTAGTGCGGAGCCAGAGGGGGCACAAAGGGCCCCATATTGATCAGGGCCGCAGGCCCCTGTGACAAAGCTATCAAGGCGGTGGCCCTTTGGAGTAGCCATCTTTGCAGTGGCACAATGGAGGATTTTTCTTTAGCTTTAATCCGTCAATGACAAAGCTGGTGTTTTAGTGGCAAACTGCTCAGGCTAAGACAGGTAACTTGTAAAAGTACTGATGTTAATCCTACACTAGTGCGGAGCCAGAGGGGGCCCGAAGGGCCCCTGATGGAACAGGGCCGCAGGCCCCTGTGACAAAACTATCTAGGTGGTGGCTATTTGGTGTAGCCATCTTTGCTGTGGCACAATGGAGGATTTTTTTTTCAGCTTTAATCGGTCATCGACATAGCTGGTGTTGTAGTGGCTAACTACTCAGGCTAAGACAGGTAACTTGAAAAAGTATTGAGGTTAATCCTACTCTAGTGCGGAGCCAGAGGGGGCCCAAAGGGCCCCTGATAGATCAGGGCTGCAGGCCCCTGTGACAAAGCTATCTAGGTGGTGGCCCTTTGGAGTAGCCATCTTTGCGGTGGCACAATGGAGGATTTTTTTTAGCTTTAATCCGTCATTGACAAAGCTGGTGTTTTAGTTGCAAACTGCTCAGGCTAAGACAGGTAACTTGTAAAAGAACTGATGTTAATTCTACACTAGTGCGGAGCCAGAGGGGGCCCGAAGGGCCCCTGATAGAACAGGGCTGCAGGCCCCTGTGACAAAGCTATCTAGGCGGTGGCTATTTGGTGTAGCCATCTTTGCTGTGGCACAATGGAGGATTTTTTTCAGCTTTAATCGGTCATCGACATAGCTGGTGTTGTAGTGGCTAACTACTCAGGCTAAGACAGGTAACTTAAAAAAGTATTGAGGTTAATCCTACTCTAGTTCGCAGCCAGAGGGGGCCCATGGGCACCTAATAGATCAGGGTCGCAGGCCCCTGAGACAAAGCTATCTAGGCGGTGGCCCTTTGGTGTAGCCTACTTTGTGGTGGCACAAAAGAGGAATTTTTTAGCTTTAATCCCTCAATGACAAAGCTGGTGTTGTAGTGGCAAACTGCTCAGGCTAAGACAGGTAATTTGAAAAAGTACTTATGTAGAAATTCACCATCACAATTTCTTAGAAAGTGTTGTAGAAATTGACTGCAATGCACCGTCACATTTAGAGTGTGTTGTAGATATTCACCGTTCAGTTTTCTCAGACCTAGTGCCTTGATTAAATTCACCGCAAATTCACCGTCACAATTTCTAAGAGTGTTTTTTAGAAATTCACCGTTATTCCCCGTTACAATTACTTTGAGTGTGTTCCAGAAATTCACCGCAATTCACCGTCACAATTACTTAGAGTGTGTTGCAGAGATTCACCGCAATTCACCGTCACAATTACTTAGAGAGTGTTGTAGAAATTCACCGCAATTAACCGTCACATTTACTTATAGTGTGTTGTAGAAATTCACCGCAATTCACCGTCACAATTACTAAGAGGGTGTTGCAGAAAATCACCTCATTTAATCCTCACAATTACTAAGAGAGTGTTGCAGACATTCACCGTCACATTTAGAGTGTGTTGTAGAAATTCACCACAATTCACCGTTCAATTTCTCAGACCTAGTGCCTTGTTTAAATTCACCGCAATTCACCGTCACAATTTCTAAGAGTGTGGTCTACAAATTTACCGCAATTCACCGTCAAAGTTACTTAGAGAGTGTTGTAGAAATTCACCGCAATACACCGTCACAATTACTAATAGTGTGGTCTACAAATTCACCGCAACTCACCGTCACAGTTACTTAGAGAGTGTTGAAGAAATTTACCGCAATTCACCGTCACCATTATTAAGAGTGTGTTCTAGAATTTCACCGTTATTCACCGTCACAATTACTTAGAGTGTGTTTTAGAAATTCTACGCAATTTACCGTCACAATTACTAAGAGAGTGTTGTAGGAAATTCACCGCAATTAACCGTCACATTAACTTATAGTGTGTTGTAGAAATTCACCGCAATTCACCGTCACAATTACTAAGAGAGTGTTGCCGAAATTCACCACAATTCACTGTCACATTTACTAAGAGTGTTGTTGAAATTCACCGCAATTCACCGTCACAATAACTAAGAGTGTGTTGTAGAAATTCACCTCAATTCACCGTCGCAATTTTCTCAGACCTAACCCCTTGAATAAATTCACCGCAATTCACCGTCACAACACCGTCACAATTACTAAGAGTGTATTGTAGAAATTCACCGCAATCCACCTTTACAATTTTCTAAGACCTTACCCCTTGAATAAGTTCACCGCAATTCACCGTCACAATTACCTTGAGCGTGTTGTAGATATCCTGTCCACTGTGAATGTACTGACATGAGCTTTTATATTTTTTATTTTCGTGATCTCTTACATGAAGGATTAGCCGACTTCTTCGACTTAGGATTTCTATTTCGACAAGAAATTAATGACAGTTTCTTATATCTTTCACAGTCAAGTGCAAAACACAATCTTCTAGCTTGGAACTCAATATTTGACTGTTCATTATTCTGGGTGTTAATATCTAGAAGCGCACTAATAGTCAGGGCCCTTAGGGACAAAAAATAGGTCCCGTGCGAATTGTGTGCCGATTTATGGTGACCTATATCAAAACCTTCAATGGAGTCTTCCCTTTGATTTAAAGGTGGTCACCCATCTCAAATCCGCGTCTAAGGCTAGTTATGACGTCATACATATGGCGACCATAATGAGAAACTGCTCGTTAATAACAGCTATGGTTTGTGTTGGTTTGGTCATATTTATCCAACACGAACGCTTTTTAAAAATAATATCAATTATTTTAGTCATATGATGGTTACATCAATGCTTTACCTGACTTTTAAAACGAATTATTTCTCGAATACTATATTTTGCATGCAAAATACCGTAGATTTCCTATAAATACCTAGCTTATTGGGCCACTATTAGACTGATGGCTGAGAATGTTATTGCCCCCACTCGAGAATTTCGCAAACTCATCCTATCTAAAAGAGGATTTCAAGCTGCGTCTTTTAATAGATGTTTGCACTATGTTCGCCAGGGTGTTAGTCTCTGACAGCCTGTTACATATGTTACCATATTAAATTTAGAAAAAAAAGAAAATTAAAAGTTTGAGCTACAGAAAGAAGGCTTATTATTTAAATTACTCATATGGTCTGCATATTGACTCATTTAGCTACATATGAATTCTTTTGGAGCAAAATTACAGCTTCCTGTGGTGTTATGTGCGTTACTTTAATTAGATTACCCTTTAAACGTGAAAATTGTGACCAATATCATTTACTTTTTAGCTGATATGTGCATTTTCGACAATGTTTTGATTATTTTATGCTATTAAACTCATTTGGGTGAGAGAAAATCCAAAGTTTGCTTTTATACTTTAAATAAAGTGTCTTATACGAGCAATTATAAAAAACATACAAAGGCTGTACCCAATTTTAAGAAGCCGAATTTGGAAGGCATCATTTAAGTAAAAATATATGAAAACATTTGCAGCTGTTGGATATCTTGCTTTTTTTGGGGATTGTCTTTGGGGACAACAAGATTGAATCACTTGTTAAAGGCTGTAACATATGTTACATGACATAATAAATGAGCAAGGTCATTGACTTGATGTAAGAAATGATATTTCAGGAAAAAATGAATATAATTCGCATGTTTTCCTAGCTAAAGTCTCTAGCCTCTGGTGCCTAAATGTTAGGTATTGATGATTATTAAGCCCATGTACCTTTGTTACAGATGTTTTGAATATTTGTTTTCAATATTTCTTAATATGAATAATTTTAAAATAAAGATACATCCTAGAGGAACATAGGAAATAATCTTTTCACATTTAAACAGTATAATTTAGTAAATGTCCCTTTCTAATGTAAATATTCTAAACCAATCCTTATCCAAGTCATATACATGTACAATATCGATTATTATTTCTGCTTCTCTGGTAAAATAATTGTCCTCCTCATACCATAAAAGCCAGAATAATCATCAAACAAGATTTTGACTGCAAGCTGAGTAATGACCTGCTCCATCCCAAACCCTTTTAGACATATTCTATCGTATGTACCTATTCAAGGTGCGTCGAATAGGAGATGTTTGCACACTGTATGCATGGGTGTTAGCCTGCATTAGTTTGTTACATATGTTATTTCATCAATTTGAGAATAAGAAAATTGAAAGTTTGAGGTACAGAAAGAAGACATTAAAACTAGCTAATCAATGAACATTCTAATAGTCTGAAAAATTACTGGATGTCTTTACTACATATGACAGCTGTTTAACATTAATACGGCTACAAGTTGTATAATGTGCGTTACATAAACTTGATTATTATTTAAAAGTGGTAATTTTGGCTATCGTCATTTAGTTTAACGACTGATCTGAGTTAGTTTCAAACTGTTTTAGATTAGATTTAACAAACATATACTCAATTGACGAACACAAAACCAAAGTTTGCTTTTCTATCTTAAATATTTTGTCTTATATGAGCTAATGCACAACCCTACCCCCAGTTTTGCAGAGGAGCAAATTTAAATAAAACACATATAAAACAATTGCAGAGTGTTGATATTATACATTTTCTTAAGCAGTCTTGCGCATATATCATCAAGTTTCTAAGATCTGGACACTTTTTAAAGATGTCAATTTGCCATGATGCCACAACCAGGGCTCTGATCGAATTCCATGCACTTTCAGGTGCTTGTATTAACTAGTTCAATGTCAGGAAAGAGCAAGAAATCATATTGGCAGGCATTTAGCTATGCTGGAGACTCTATCCACGAAGCATTCTTTCACCTAGGCTCAGTGCCCTTAGAAAGCACTGTGGCGGATGCACTAGAGTAATACATTTGTAAATTGTCCTGACCTCTTGGCTCTCGTTTGTGATGCCTAACTAAGAGTTTGTTACTTTCCCATTGGTATCCTGGGTCAGGTGTGGTACTTGATTGTATCGATTCCTGATCTTTGCCGTCTTTCTTACTTTGCATTAGCCAGTCACCGATATTGATCGACTCACTGCGTTGGGGTGGTGGATGTTTTGGAGAAAAAAAGCTGAATTGCAAGAACTACCACTTCCAAGAGCTGTGTTTCTCGAAGGTGTCAAACGTGCGCAGTATCAGTGAACCATTGGGAAAATGCCTTATTGTCCGATTTTGACCTATGAAGACGATTCTACCTAGTAGCATGCGAAAGATAAATCAGATTGTAACAGTTTTCTATTGCCCGTGCTATCGAAGTAAAAATGGGTAACTTGTAGAGGGGTTTATCCTTATTTCCATATCATGAACTATTAAGTAGACTCTTCTAACTTTAGAACCTTCAGTGGTCAAATTCGGACTATAATGAGTTTGGTTGATAGTGTATGCAAATGATTATTACTACTATCTTTTATTTGGGTGTAGGATAAGAGCTACAGGTAAACCAAAAGCTTTGAAGCGTGACTCTATTTACAATATTAATATGTTGTTCTAGAAAAAAGAGTTTCAGGCATTTATTTACATTTACTATAAAAGCTTTGACAAGCACATATGTTCTAGCCGGACTGGCTCATTTTACGTATTCTGCATCAATCGTTTGAAATAGAAAGACCCAAAGGTCATTGGTCAGAGGTCGTAGTACATCTATATATATGTATAAGCATAAGAGATTATATTTAATCCGTTTATAATCAAAAACACTGTTTGTTTTTTCATTCACTCCACTGTCTTTTTATTTGTAAATCGTTGGGGCATTTACGTCCCACCCTCGAACTGACTTCATCCTATCTGAATATATTTTGTATGTTACGATTTAAAAGAGTTTGCATTCAGTCATGATAAGGCTACCAGTTCATTAAAGGAATATTTCCAAGCGTTGGAAATGGACAAAATGCATATATAAGTTGTCTTTACATATTTATGCGTCATTTCAATGACGTCATCTTTTTGTTCTGATGCGAAGACAATATGGGCGACATGTTAATTTAATTATTAACCCCCTAAGATTAAATTTGGTGCATTTCGACTGAAATTGGCACACAAAATGCAAGAAAGTCCTGATCCCCATATACTACAATGGACATACCGTTTAAATTGCACTGATACAATATACGCTATTTTGATGACGTCATAATGACGTCCAGACGTGAAACCCAGATGGGTGACCAGGTGATTTTCATTAGTTATCCCCTAAAGTTTGATTTGGTATAGGTCACCATAAATCGGCATCAAAGTCGCACGGGAGTCCCGATCGCCCCTGACTATAAAGTCTATAACTAATTTTAGCAGGGTTACATTGTCATAAGCAGGATTACACTAACCACTACAAGTTTCCAGAAGCGAGTCTATGATATGGTCTCTTATTGCGGCAAACTCATGTAAACTAACTCGTCACAAGTGATGTCAAAATATGTTTCTCAACTCCATATTTTAATCTGCGTGCTAAACTAAAGCCATATGCCGACCATGCCCCAATGTCCTACTAGTCCCGGTCTTCCCTAGTGTTGGTGAGATGCTCGATGAACTGCATTGGTCAACCTGGAGGCACGGGGGATTCAGTCCCAGGCTCTGCTTCTCTTCCACAAGATCCATTGTGGCAATCAAACATGTTTATTGATAAAGATAAGCTACTTGATCCCCTCTCAGAGAAAAATATCTTCCAGGTTATCACACAACTAACAGTTGCAGGACTTACAGCCGAGGTATTCTTTTTCTCCAAGGACAATTCCCCATTGGAATAGTTTGGCTCCAACTGTGGTTGCAGTAGAGACTAAAGGGGAGTTCAGGACAATCATCTAAATGACTCAGCCAGAAGTGTCCCCCGGGTGTCCCCCATCCCTACCCCAAACACAGGAGCTTGAAGTTCTATCCTTGAATCACCCATATACCCTCAAAACCAAAAGCTCACAATGTCATTACGTAATGACACCGTGAGCTTTCGGTTTTGAGGCTATATAGGTAATATAAGGACCGAACTTCAAGCTCATGCGCCCCAAATTTCTAAAGATTCTCATCGAGAAAGAATGTCTTACCGGTGCCGTTAATTTGGACTTTGCGGTTCTGTTCTATACATTGCGACATTTTACTGAAGAAATTGGCCAATCAAAACGCGCCTTGCAGACGCGTACTAAAAATGGCCGACACTCATCATGCCGAATCGACGATTTATCGTCCACAAGCTAGAATACAAAAAGAAGCCCGTGTCAAAAGCATGGAGCAATATCGAGACATGCACAAGCGATCGGTAGAAGATCCTGAAGCGTTTTGGGGTGACATCTCCAAAAACTTCCATTGGGAATCTCAGCCGAAGGGCAAATTTTTGGACTTCAATTTTGATGTTCGGAAGGGTCCAATTTCCATCAAATGGATGGAAGGGGCGAAAACGAATCTTTGTTACAATGCCTTAGATCGACATATAGTCAATGGGCTAGGTGATAAAATAGCATTTTATTGGTAAGTTTCTTGTCTACATGCACTAGGCTATATTGTAGATAACATCGGTAATGATGCCTAATCTCGCAAACCTGCAATCTTTCTTTTCTATATTTACTGGTTCGCTCATACATGAGCATTACACCACAGAGCTCTTGGAAACGCAGAATTATGCGTATTGGTATGCACGTTTTTTCCCTTGGACGCATGATTTTCGCTAGACGGGAGCTCTGTGTGCGCATGTTTTTTTACGGTGCGTATAATAACAGGAATGGACCGGAATGGGCCTCCATTACCGGAATGGATATCAAAATTAACTTGTTTTATGCAACTAAATTTATTATTTTACCATAATTTATGTTAAAATTTCAGTTTCTAATGATATTTAACCTTTTGAAGTGCATATGAGCACAGTCAGTGGTTTCTTACATGGTTGATGTGTACCCATTTAAATTATGTCAGTTCATATTGAAGATGCACATTCTATAGAAATGAGTGCCCAGAAATAAGTCTGATCATCATCAAACGGCAGCTGTGTACATTATAGTCCCAATACCAATGCTCACATGATTGTCCCTGGTCTTAACAAATAGTCAAGCATATGCCAAGATATAAGAGCTGTTCTGTGAGACCAATCTGGGTAGCCCCACATAAATAGCCCATATGGGACCAATATATATGCATGTTTGCTTGTACAGCATTTCGTTATTTGAGTGCTTTGACAATCACTGCATCCAAAATGATTTTTCTACGATAGAAATATGCACATACCATGAAAAAGGAATGCAGTTATCTTTTTTGCATACATTCTTACTTTATAGGTGACTGGTGGAAGTAAGCCTTAAGTAATAGGGTACTAGAATATCAGGGTAAGACAGAAAATATTTTAGAAAACATTTTCTGCATTGAAACTGTCTGGAGACAGAAGATATTTAATATTTTACATTACTCGACCAAACTTTCTTGTCAAGTACATTTAAAACATGTATTTAAGGGTAAATTTTGAGGTCCATTCCTGTCCATTCCGGTCCGTTCCGGTGCATTCCGGTCCATTCCTGTTAGTAAACGCACCCTTTTTTTAGTCGGCACACGCTAAAAATCTATGCCGTTCACTCATAGATTCGTGCCCCTTAATGTTTAGTATTACTGTGCGCTTTATTCTAAAAACATATTTTGTATTATTATCTGTAAGAAAAAGCTTAAACATCTGTTAATCAACTTCAAAACAACAAAATAGACAAATATTTACTTGTTTCTAAATTTAGCTTACCGGAATTGAGGCTCTGTAGTGATCACTGTCATGTGGAAGCTTTCTCATTCGGTTCGTGCCCTGGTTCCCGACTCGTTTTTCATTGCATAATATTGGAAATTCTGTGAAATCTATACTGCACAAATTAAGTTATGCACCCCTGCAGCCAGTCACACACTGTAGCTGTTTTTCATTGGTTTTCTGTGACATATTTTGCAGTTAATTATAACAGACACTAATAATTTTCCCCATAATGGGACACTAACTTTCTATGTTCAAAACCATTTAACCTCAAAATTCTAACAACATGTGGAAAAAATGGCAAACTTCTAACATATTTACATAAAGGAATAAATACTTCTTTTTATTCAACACAATGGGGGCATAGGAAATCACTATGCCTTCTTACCACATGAACTTTGCTACAGAAGGTAAGATGAACCCAGTGATCACATTTATCACAAGCTGCCCAATTTACAATTTTTAGATAGGGGAGTGATTGCAAATTGGGTGGAGATTTCTTCATGCACATGCAGCAAACATCTGACACATCACCATCTTCATCTGAATCTGAGAGCTCATGTGAAAGGTGGTCTCCATCATTATCACTTGTAAAAGGCTTTGGGAAGTGTACGCCACTTGTTGAAGGTTTAGGGGATTCACAGATTTCCTTCTTTTGATTTTGTTTCTTTTGAACTTTAGCTTTGTTTGTACCATTTTGTTTCTGTTTCTTACTTTCATAATCTTCCAGCTGATCCTTGAATGTGTCCTCTGTTATAGGTTTACCTCCTGCTTTTGGTCGTATACATTTGAGCGACTTCTTACATGTACACTTACAGTTTTCACTATCCTTACTTTCTTTTGATGTCACTTTCTCAGATTTCATCTGCAGGAATGTCTCAACAGCCTCTTTACCTTGTTTCATTGCTTTTACCTTCTCTACTGGTCTATCTTCTCTAAAGCTCTCACTTGGAAATAGCTTCTCTCTTGCTACTATGGCACTAGAAAATGGGAATATTCCGGTTTTGCGGAATCCTGCTTGAATATTAACAGGTGTCATAGCCTTTAAATATGCCTTACAAGCGAGTTCACACATGTCATACCTCGTGATTGTTTGGCCAATATTCTGTCTCATAAACAGTGCACATTCTGAATAATAAAAGGACTTGAATGGCCCAAATATTGCCACATCTAACGGCTGTAAAAGATGAGACGTATGTGCTGGTAACACAAAGAGAATGATGCTGTTTGTTTTGGCCCACTCTATCAATTTCGAAGAAACGTGTGAGGCATGTCCATCATAAATTAATAAACTGGATCATCCTTTGTCAGACCTTTGACATGTGGCAGGAAATGATCTTGCAAATATTGTTGGAATATATCCCCATTAGACCAACCACTGTCTGACATAACTCCTCTAGCTCCAGTCGAAGCACCTTTCATTAAATCAGGATTATACCTTTTACCTTTAAATATGAAGAAAGGGGGTAGAGCATTCCCAAGGGCATTAACACATCCAATGAGTGTGGTTGTAGTTGATCTTGGAGATACAATTGCCTGTGGCTTGCTATTGGGAGGGGCGATAACATTTGGAGGCCTATGTTCCGGTTGAAGACCAGTTTCATCTAAGTTATAAATGCAATGTGGATTGTTATTCAAATTATATTTCGATATAATATCCTGCAAATTCTCAAAATAAAGTGAGACAGCTTCAGGGGTAGCACATCTTGCTCTGTTGCTCTCCAGTTTTCTAGGGTTTAGTGTTGATAGCCTGTCATTCCAGCGCCTAAGGAATCCATAAAGCCAGTTATTGCTAAGAGGTTTATTTTCTTTTCTTCTGCCCATATCAAACGCTAGTTCACCAGAAAGATGTTGGAGCTGAATGTTACTATAGCCATATCCTAGCTGTGCCATTGTCTCCACATGGTTAACAAGGGTCTCTTCTTCTTCTTTTGTTAAAACTGTTTCACCTCCTGATTGGAAATTTTGGGGATCAATATACCCCTTCACCCTGTCTCTGAGAGTCTGGACTGGAACAGCAAATTTTTTGGCAGCCGTTTTAACTGGAACCCCTTCTGATACAACAGCTTCATAAGCTCTTAATAGTGTCTCAGCTGAGTAATGCCTGTATTTCTTAATCAACCGCTTGGGAGGAGCCTGAAATATAGAACATTTACCACCCTAAGTCACCACCCTTAGAGGCCTCTCCCACTTAGCATTTTTACTTTTGGGTCATAAGTAAATGAACATGCAAATAAAAGTTTTCCATTTGTATGTTTATTTATTTATTTATTTTAAGATTGTCATGCATTTCTTTTATAACATTTTGTAATAATTCTTAATTCCATCAAAATATGTCAGCTATAGCTCTAAGCTAATCAGTCACAAATCCTTTAACAAGTCTCATGAAACAAAATAGTTTGACACAAAAGACAAATATCAAGGAAAAGCAGTTAGCAATTAAGGACAGTCGATCGACATCATTATTGATTTTTAATTGGCAAGTGCTCGCCATGCGGGTGGTTATCTTTTATTAGTAGTATAGTTTTCCCAAGCGCCTCGGCAATGTAGATGATGACTTGACTTGTTGTGGACGCCATGAAGCCAATGCGGGATTTTTAACCTGTCAAAACACAATAAATTCAAGGAAATACATTGGAATTTCTGGGAAATATTATGAAACGGTTGATTTGTCATCAGATTAACATACGGAAACATCTGAAATCGGTAATTTTACCTTCTTTCTTGCCATTTCTTGCACTTGAGTAGAATGAACGGTAACTTCTCAAAATGGTGACTAGTACTCGGACGCTTACGGCTGTCGCGCGTGCTCGAATTCACGCGATATATTGCGGCACGAATCCAATGCGAGGGCACGAATCTATGTGAGGAAGGCATAGTGGCTGAGAGATAAATACACACCGGGAGATCAAAAGCCCTTTGATATTATCGATCGCAACACGCTTTGGAGCCACGGGAGATGTGATTATTGTCCTGTCTCTGTTGACCAATCGTATGACTCGGACTGCAGTGAAGCAATTCTGACAGATGATTGACAGGATTACCGATGCGGGATAGTGTGATTATTACGAGGTGATTATTAAAGTAATTAAGCAAGGATTATTTGATAATTGTTAGAAACAGATGCGCTACCAATTTACCGGTGATTAAAGGGAGAAAAACTAATAGGGTATTGTAAACAATTAAGGATGAAAGAGAAAACATATTTAATTGCACTCGTTTGGGAATTGAGCAACATAAACGTGGAGAAAAAAACAATAAGTTTACAGATTTGCATTTCATTCGTTCATTGCTACGGCAAACAAAATTGGGGGAAAAACCGGTACAGCGGTAAGCCGTATACGGTAACGTCCGACTGACAAAAGATCCAAATGAAGCTACACTACAAGCCGTGCGATGAAATATATCATCGGTTCATTCAAGCCGAGTGTCTAGATGAATAAACACAAACAAATCACTTTCAGCAAGTAAAATTGTTCATTCTAAATCATGGAAGACATGTTAAATGGCTAAGTAATGTCAGTCTATTCATTGCAATCGCTGTAGACACAAGCGAGATGCGTTTTTTTTAAAGAAAACAGACTTCTTTCTGCATTAGATTATACAAAACAGAGGACTGCTATCTGTCTGCCTGCCAGCCTGCCTGTCTTGTTAATGAATAAAACAAGTACCAACAGTTTAATCTTTTATTTTGATAAGGCTTAAATGAAATATATGTGTGGTTCCTGTTGCCTACCTACCCTAATTTCTTTAACCCTACCCTAAACATTAAAATGGTCTTTGGAGAAAAAATACCTAAAATGGGCACTTTTTCAGATTTTGTCACTATTTTCTTTGTTAAATGTTATAACAAAATTTAATAATTTCCCTACCTACCTATCCTAAATTATGTTGGTATGCAACAAGAACCACACATATATTTCATTTAGGCCTAAGGCCAATCAAAAAATGTGTGTTCAGGTTATATGAAAAAATATACCAAAATATTTTGTTTTGTTAAAGTAGGAACAATCCATAAATGCTTAAAGGGTTAAAATCAGTTGATCTAAAAATTATCAAATGTATCACTTCCGGCTAAAATGGAAAAGATATACGGTATGCACAAATTGGTGGGACTCCAACTTTTTTGGAGTGGGACTCCCACTTTTTCCAGTGGGACTCCTACTTTTTGCCAGATGGGAGTCCTGAACTCCTGTTTTCAAAATCCTAGTGAGAGCTCTGCACCAGGGAGTGGAAATTTTGATGAAATAAAAAACAAAAATGTCCACAGAAAAACAGGACCGCCATTCACTGGCGCATGCGCACTCCACTCTATGCTTAAACAGAAAATTGTATTGTCAAATTGCACAACTTAGAATAGGATATGCCACATTTGCAACTGTTTTTTGGATGCATAAAAAGATAAAAAGCTAACAGCTGCAGGGCTGGAATTTTTTTTTCCAAGTCCACTTGTGCCATAAAATTTTTACTCGTCCTTACATGATTCTGCTCGTCCTACATCAAGTTGCCACAGAATTGTTTTTAACCAAAATCTGACCAAAAACATGTAGTTAGTTTTAACCGTTCTTTTGATACTGTAGGGAAGTAAAAGAAAGTCTTGAAGTAATAAAAAAACTGTTTTAAACAGTGATGAATATTTGTTTATGGCATTTATGACAAATTGTGCAAAATAAAGTACTTGCTGTCTCATGGTATTCCATCCTTTCTTTCTCTCTCTTTCTTTGTCTACTGGCACGATCACATGCGATCATTACGCCAGGGAGTGTGAATTTTGAAGAAAAAAACAACACAAAGCAAAAAACAGAAACAAAACACACACAAAAAAACAAGAAAAATCTTTCTGCTGTCATCATAATCAGATTTTTGATTAACATGCAGGTGCAGGGGCATCATCCACATCAGAGGGCCCCTTTCCAGGTAACTGGCTAGCTGCACGCATAGCAGATCTCACACCTGATCTCCAGGTGCTCCTTTCTTGAGGGTCAACTGTGGTGAGCTTCCACTCACGGCGGTCTTTCTCTGTCAGTTTCTTCCATGTTTGCTCGGGCCTCCCTGCCCCCCGCTTGCCGTCAATCTGCATATCATATGCTGTTCTGATTGCACCACTCGAACGCTCCACATGCCCAAACCAGCGAAGCCTTCTCTCTCTCAAAATGAGGTTGGGGTCCTCAAGCTGAAGCTTTGCCAGTAGCTTGCTTGACCTTACCCTGGCCACAATGTCATCCTCTGGCTTGATACTGCAGATCTGTCTGATCATGGCCCTATCATTGCGTTGTAAGCGCTGCAGGTTCGTCTTGGTAAGTGGCCAAGTTTCACTGGCATGGAGCATGGCGCTCCGCACGCAAGAGCTGTACACATGGCCACGGGTCTTGTAAGAGAGGTGGCGGGATGTGAGAACTGGTAGTAGCTCCCTGAACTTCTTCCAGGCGGTTTTCACATGAGTAGTGACCGCTATTTCACAGCCTCCACCAGCAGAAAGCATGTCACCTAGGTAGCAGAAGGAAGCTACCACTTCAAGCTTATCAGGTCCGACCTGGACTTCACTCTGTGGTCTGCCGTCAATATGGCGAGCATTTCCCATGCACCGTGCACACCTATAATCAGGATTTGGTGTCAGTCGTTGTAGCCCACTGCATTTCTTATGCACCCAAAGTTTGCAGCCATTGCAGTAGATGCTGTTGTTGCCTACTCCTGTACGACAGACAGCAAATGGGTATTAGCCTGAACTCTGCAAGAGGTCTAAGCCTGTACCACAGATCATGACCTTTGTCTTTCCTGCATTTACCCTCAGCCCCTTCTTCTCCATGGCTTCTTTCCATATCAAGAGCCTCCTGACACATTCCTCTAGGGAGTCAGCAATGATGACAAGATCATCTGCATATAGGTCCTCCCAGGGAACACCAGCCCAAAACTCACGTGACAAGGCCTCCAGCACAATGATGAAGAGCAAGGGACTGAGTACGGATCCCTGATGGACCCCGACCTTCACCTCAAACTCTTTGCTGAAACCCTCGCCAACACGAACTCGGCTCGTGCATTAGCGTACATTCCCTGGACTAACCGCACAATCCATTCCTCAACGCCTAGCTTTCTCAGGGTCCACCAGATAACCTTCCGAGGGACACGGTCAAATGCTTTCTCTAGGTCCAAGAAGGCCATATAAAGCCTCTTGTTCACTGCTAGGTGTTTTTCCTGCAGCTGCCGGACCACAAAGATTGCATCTGTAGTGCCTCTTCCTGGGACAAAGCCAAACTGGGAGTCTTCAATAGACACCACCTGTCTTATGAGACCATCGACAATCCTCTCTAGGATCTTCATGGCCTGCTCAGTCAGCTTGAGGCCTCAATAGTTGCCTCTATCCAAAGCATCACCCTTGCCCTTGTAATGGCAGACAATGAATTTTCCTCCCAGTCAGTTGGGACCTTGCCATCACGGATAATCACAGTAGCTTAGTACTGGTTCAACCTAGGAAGACCCGTCCCGCACAACTGAAAGATTGTTGAGTGGACGTAAAGAATCAAATCAAACAAACAAAATCCCCACCACCTTGTTTTGGCCCAAAGTTGCTGTCATCGGCTCCTGTAGAGCCCTCCCTCTTCTTGAGAAACAAGCGCACATGTCTGGGTTTTCTCAATACTTCAGGACTGGTTTTAAATTTTTCTGATAGAAAATACACTGCTTATATTGATTATTCACTGTGATACACTGTCTGCCTCGTTTTGGCAGTAAGCCTTGCTAAGGACAACCATAGTTTACGCATTCATTATACTGACTTTAACGAATTAATTACGATGTTTCCAGATAAAATAAATCAAATTCCTTTGTGTATGTGACTGTCAGACATTTCCTGTTTCTACCGCACAGACAACAAATTCTTTATTTTCAGAAAGCAATTTTCACTCACCCTTAAGGACGAGCAGATTAAAAAGTTTGCTCGTCAACGAGAATTTCCACTCGCCATGGCGAGCAGACAAGTAGAATTTTCCAGCCCTGAGCTGATTCAACTAGCTAGACTTAATTTAATTTGGTACATCTGTGTATAAGAATGGGACTCAAGTGAGATGGAAAAGGGGTATGTGCATTAAGGGGCTATTTTTGCCCCCTCTAGAGCCAAAAACTGAAAGTTGCCTTTCACCAATTTCATCTTATTGGTTTATTAGAAGAATAGCCAAAGTGTAAAATTCTGGCATTTATTTTACTTTTACAAGTTGCTATGGTAACCAAAATGGCCGACAAATTAGGCTTAAAATAGAGAATTTTCCATTTTAGGCCAAATTTTAGGCTATTGGTGACAGTTTTTTTGATAATTAGATATCAGCACAAGCAAATACCAAAAAAAAAAAACTTTAAATATATTGTGTGCCTTGATAATTCTCATTATCTGTTAAAATATTTTTCTGGTATTTGCTTGTGCTCTATATTAATTCCTCTGTTTTATGTCTCAAATTTGCTCCAAATGGTCATTTTCCTATTTTCAGCCTATTTTGGTGGCCATTTTTGTTACCATAGCAACTGTAAAAGTGGAATCAATACCAGACCTTTACACTTTGGCTATTGTTCTAATAAACTAATAAGAAATAAAATTGTGAAGAGCAACTTTTATTTTTTGACCTGATAGTGGGGCCAAAATAGCCTCTAAATGCACGTACCCGTTTAAGGGGTAAGATTTTATTTTGACTATCTTATCTGTCTCTGGTCTATCAGAATTGAAGGAGGTGGTACTTTGGTGTAAGTTTCTGTAGTTCCAAGTACCCCATCCCACAGGGGTGATCAGAAAATTTGGGGAAAAGTGCTATTAAATCGTATTGCCTTTATCGAATGTAACAAAAATTAAAAAATATATAAACTACTGTTCTTTGCAAGTTGACTTACATTAGAATTTAAAAAATATGACGTCAGATTATGACCATGTCATAATGTGGAGCCGTTGTGACTTCACTTCACTTGAAGCGGCCCATCTGCACCCCTGGGTTGCCCCTTGGGTCAGAAATTTGTAGTTGTGCTTGAATTGATTGTAGTTTTTCATGAAAAGTAATTTCCCATCATTCTTATAACATAATATGTTGGTTTATGCTATTCTGATGTGCAATGTTTTCACATCAACAAGCTTGAGATCAAGGAGCTGGCATAAATATTGTCATTTTTTCAGAATGTTGTTAAATATTGAATAAAAACTTATTTTCTGGTCAGTTTTTTATTGCAATAATTATTATTTTCGACTTAAATATCAATAATAGATCTACATGTACTGTCGTGAAACAGAATATTTGTTTCAATATGGAACACAATCCTTTTGATACAAATCTTTGAAAGTTTGCATAGAAGAGAAGTAAACATGTTGTTAAATATGCATATAACACAATATGGGCTGAAACAGATTAAAAAAATATTACAAGACGTTGAGTTTTGATTGTTTGTGTATTAAACCATCAAATGCAACGTAAAATGGACCTGTTTACGATATGCAACGTTGCCTTGACGATAGCTATAGAGCGTGTAGGCCCCTAACAGTAATTATGTTTTGACCAAACAACTACATTTGTGTTGCAGTATAAAGTGCTGTAATTCCAGCTCTATTGACCAAACGATGTAGAAATGGCCTCTATTTTACGCGAACTTTCTGAACACCCCTCGTATGTTACTATAAATTTTTAAATTTTAGCGAGGGTTTTATTTTTGCGAAACTTCGCGATAATAAATTCTTCGCAAATTGACTATATCACTCTGTCGTTTATTGATATAAGTGAGGATCATGCCCTTGTTGCGATTTTCAAAGTTTTAACACTATTTGCGAAAATAAAATTCTCACGAAAATTTCCGAGTTTACAGTAAATTCTTTTCATATTTCAGGGAAGGGAATGATCCCACTGATGAGGGCAAAATTACCTTTAGTGAGCTGAAGGACAAGGTCTGTCAGTTTGCCAATGTCTTGAAGAGCTTGGGTGAGTAAAACCTGGCCCTGAGGTTATAAAACTTTTTCATGCTCGACTCAGCTGAGCACGAAGTATATCCTGCTCATATAAACTAAAATACCGACAAATAAAGAAGTTTCTTGCTTTAAGTCTCTCAGATGGTGTATTTATCATGATAATAAATGTTAAAATGGCAACAATTGTTGGCATTTTAACATTTATGACTATGAGCAGGATAAATTTCGTGCTCAGCTGAGTTGAGTATGAAAAAAGTTTTATAACCTCAAGACCTGGTTTTCCTTGGTGCTGGATATTGAGTCACATCCCCAATGAAAAATCTATGCATCCTTTGGGACTCATAAAAAAGGCCAAACTAAAGCAAATAAAAACAATTATAACTAATTGGAAATATTGAATTCTGAATTAATTTAATATGAGAAGCATTTAAACTTAATTCACTTAGAACAATTTTCGTATACAATCTATCTATACATGGGGTATGGATGTGTGAACAATTTTTTAGTCATGTCAGGACAGGTATTCCAGTACTAAGCAGCGGATAAAGTGTCTTGCTCAAGGACACAACACATTGACTTTGCCGGTGGTGAGACTCTAACTAGCAACCTTTCGATCGCCAGTCTAACGCTCTACCAACTGAACCACTGCACTCCGCTTTATGTCTGACACTATAAAATGTGAAATGTGCACCAAAATAAATCCATCAGTTCACTGACCTTTAGGCATACAAGTTCTCAGGTAGACAACTTTTAACCCTTAACAGGCCTTAGGAATGTGTAGCGAGATGTAAATGATCAATGGACCAGGATCTGATAGGAAGCTTAAAGCTTATAAATACAGTGCATTCCCTTTATAACGCTATGTTCGGGATTTATAGGAATGGACCATGTTATAAACTATGTTATAAAGTGACAATTTTACAAAATAATTATATCTCAGGGAACAAATTATAGGTTTTTAACCACTTACAAAAATAGCGAGTGGCTATTTTTCTCACTTGCTAAAGATGCTGATCAACTTGCCTTTTCACTGAAAATGTTAGAACTATTTTTTTTACTAACATAGTAAACTACATACACAGCATTAATTGATAGACAAAACCAATTTAGCATTTTCAGCTTTCTGAACCTATATTCAGGCTTCCTTTCAAATAGTGTGGATCCAGATCAGCCAGCTTCTGGAGAAGCTGGCTGATCAGGATCTACACTGTTTGCCATACAACATATGCTGTGTTGCATAATTTGGTTCATATGAGAGCAGCTTGTTTCAACATGCTTAAAATAGCAAGTGATTGCAATTTCTATTTGCTTTTTGGAGAAAACTACTAGCATTTAGCAAGTGCTGAATTTGATCCCTGTATCTATAGGAAAATGACTATTTTATGGTCATTTTTAAAATTCCATGATAAAATGTTTGGGAGCCACAGCATAGCCATGTTATATCCAAATCTGTGTAATAACGAGGTGTGTTATAAAGGGACTGTACTGTACTGATCATTTCCTGTTGGCTAGCTTTTGCACTAACATGGCAATCATCCATTGTTATTTTTCAGACTTACAGAAAGGGGACAAGGTTGCTATATATATGCCTATGATTGTGGAGATAGTGGTGGCTATGTTGGCATGTGCAAGAATAGGAGTCATCCATTCTATAGTGGTAAGGTCATGATCTTTTTTCTCTCTTTATACCATAATATGGGATCTTAACCCTTTGTATACTAATGGATTCTTTCTTCTGGTTTTAGGATGGTTCATTGTATATATCTAGGGGGTGTCAGGTTATAATTTTCATTATGATAGTATTTTTTTCTGAAAGGTATTTTTTACTTTAACAAATAGTGTATACCCTTAGGAAATCCCTGTATCATTTATATCATTGCTTCCACTAACATTTTCAATAAGGAAGTCCTGACTTCCACCCTCTTGAATTTGGAAGTCCTGGGCTAAAAACTGGAAGTCCAGCTGCCCGGGCGCAATTTGCGGCCAAATGGTAATGAACAATATTGTACACATAGAAATTATACATATAAAATTTAATAAGCTAACATTTCTAATACAATAGGATAGAACTAAAATTAAAAAGCGTATTTCTTTTTTCTCCCAACATTATATGAGCAGAGCTTCTGATTTTTTTCAAGATAAGTGACCCCTGGCTAAAAAATGATTGGTCATTTTCTGAAATGATGGGTCCAAGCATGTTGACAGGGTTGTAAAAAAAACAAAAAAACTTTTTGTGGCTTTTCCATGGGTAGAAACCAGTACAGGGCCGGGAGGGTTTATGATTTGTGTGTTTATTATATGACAGGAACTCCCGAAGGCTCAACCAAAAGTGATTTTATGGAGAAGCCGGGAATCGAACCTGCGACCCCTGGTTTACAAGGCATAGTGCTTCTCATTGTTCTTTAATTAACACTCGAAACATTGTTGGAACTTAGAGATATTATGCATGTGAACAGCTTTCATTATATGTACAGGTCAGTTTGTTAAATATTATGGGTTAGCTTAATTATCTAATGTTTCACATCACACAGTCAAATAATTACGAATGTTTGCAATGGCCAGTAACAAGGTACATTTTATAATAAATTGTTCAAGAGAAAAAACGGCGATTTACCAATCGGCTACAAAGAATAAAATCAATATCTGGAAGTTTGATGTGAACAGAAACACAGACAGTCTTATCAGTACACACTGATCCGCACTGCGTAATGACGGTAGCCGATAAAGTCACTGTGACATATCGATAGAGTGAGCAAACGCTGTCATTGTGGATGCAGTAATTTCAAGAGCCACCCACTTTTGCCAAAATAAGCACCGCCCACCTTTGCTCATTGGCTGATTGCGCTAACTTACCTGTGTTGGGAAATATCACAGGCGGATTAACAAAAAATCGTACCTCGCGTGTTTTGCCAGCGGGCGTCCTCGGGAATTTGAGGAAGTCTGGGGACGTCTGCACTGCCATTATCGGACGTCCAGGCATGATTTCTCGGCGTAAAAACGCCCGCTAACGGAAGCACTGTTATATGTTTGTATTGAAAAAAAATAATAAAGAAACAGATTCGTTTATGGTCACAAAAACATTTGTTTTCTTTGATAAATCAGAAAAAATGTGTATGTTATTTCATGTTCTTCGAGAATTGACAAGATTTAACAGAAATGGTTCGGAATCCATACTTTGGGTTTTTTAATTTTTGGGCTTGCTTCACTGATGCTTGAATAAAGGGTTTCATTTAACTTTCAAGATCACACCAATATTAAATTTGTTGCTACAAACAACAGCCTTCACATTCATGTAGTGTGATTAGTGCCTATTATTATTATTTTTCACTTATTGAAAGTTTATGAGAAAAAAACTTGGTTCATGCAAAATTTCAATATTCATGCTTACATGTATCTCTGTAGCTCTATATTTTGGTTTGTGTCCTACACTTGCGGAAACCCCAAAGACAGGTTTTCTCGCGACAAGGCCCATATTATCAAGTGTTTGTTTGCTTGCAGTTTGGTGGATTTTCAGCAGAATCTCTGGCAGATAGAATTCTAGATGCTAAATGTGAAGTCGTCATTACAGCAGGTTTGTTAACACCATAGGTATAGATAACTGAACGTTTTTAACGTAAAAATTTTAATAGTTTTTTTGTACATAAATTGTAAAGTTTGTTTTGGGTCTTCAAAAGAACCATCTCATTGAGACGGTTCTTTTGAGTACCCACAACATATGTTTTGGTTGAGAAATAAGAAAATTATTTTTAATTTACATTCCTTACTATCTAGAGGCATGAAACACCACATAAAAGGGGGTAATTTTTAACTACTAATTTAACAATCATTTTCTTGTTTAACATTCAAGCCATATATTGTACTCAAAAGAACCTCCTCAATGAGACAGCTATTATCAGCATGTAAAGGACCAGCAAATTTACCCTCTAATGTGTGAACTATCTAAGCAATATTTACCTCCGTTTCCAGGGTGAGCTTCACTGGGGCTGTGACATTGTGTCATTGAGCAAGGCAATTTATCACATTGCAAAGTTCTGGTTACCACTTGAGAAACTATGACATGAACGTTAAGCATATAAAAATCTATCATGAGTGAAGGTGGAATAGAAAAGTCCAACTTGATCACCGTTTGGCATCACAAGGCTTGACTCAGCAGGGTCTTTTCTCCCTATCACCTGGGTCCGATATAAGGCCCCATTCCCAATCCAAAATATCCTCCTTTTTTCCCAATTTCCAAAAAAATATTCTCAATCTGAAGGTAAAAAAAATCTAACAGGGAGCCAGTTGGATCGATAACTATCTGAGCTGCGCTGTAACTGACCTTGATAACATTTGATGGCACACTTGGATGTTTGTTATGCACTATTTACACTGAAATGTCATCTGTATATTGGTGGTTTGAAATGTCACACAATAGTGAATTTTATTTAGCAAAATGCCGCATATTTTTCACCAATTCGGCTGGAAAAGGCCCTGCTCACTGATGTTATGTTCTTGGCTTTTGATTGGCATAGACATGTTTTGTTACTCATTATTCGCTAATACCGATCACTGTACAGAATATTGAATTCAGTTTTGTTAAAAAGAATATAGAAGTGAATTGTAAGAATTGTTGTTGTTGTTTTTTTCAGAAATCAATTATTCATACTTGTATTTCTTAATAGCAGTTCTTTTTTTTTATTTTATTGCAGATGGTGTATGGCGAGGTGCAAAGCTACTGAATTTGAAAGAAATAGTTGATAATGCATTAGACAAATGTAAAGCCGTGTAAGTTTTATCAGGAATTACTCTAGCCACAAAAATACCTATTCTGATGCACTTGCAATTGCAATGCGATGGCTGATTGGATAAAGTCATAGATTTGCGACAGTATATCCTGCTATTTACTTTTTGAGTGGTTTAAGCAACTGCTGTTGATTGTAGGCCAGGTGACAAAAATATTTTAATATTGCACTTGTCCTGCAGGACGGGTCACAATTTTCACTAGTCCTACAAACACATGCACTTGTCCTTTAAAAGCGTATGCAATAAAGAATATAAGGGAGTAATGTGTAATATGACTTCCTGGAGTAATTCTTCCCAAAGCACTCATCCTACAGGATGAGTGCTTTGCGTAGGGTGAGTGCTTTTGCGAAGAGTTACTTGTCCTTCCTAGATTTCACTCATAATTACGAGCGGATGAGTGGAATTTTTGTCTTCTGTAGGCGCAACATAATATATGTTCAATGCCTTTTAAAGGAAACATATTCAAAATTTTCATTTGGTGAGCTACATCTTTTACTTGGTCGGAAATCACATTTTGCGGTGACTTGTGAGTGGAGCTACAACCACATATCAGCCAATAAACCTCCTCAAATGAAAATTATGAATACAGTTATCCCATTAATAGAAGTTCATTCCTTATATTGCAAATCAGTAAATCTCCCTCCAAAAGTATACATATTATAGCGCTTAAGTTGTTTTTGGTACCTGTACTCAGCAAGCACACATCTATTAAAGCAGATTTTTCCCCTGTGATAAATGGTGCTTGCTAGATGAAGGTTCAGGAGCGTTAATTGGAATTTAATTCTCACAAATATTGGAAGATAGAAATTTCTGTGTTTACAGTGATTGCGCTCCAAATTCAAGGTCCCTGTTACTGAATATAGAAAAAATTTAGAAAAATTTGGGGGAAAATTTGTAAATAAAATTATCAACAAACATGGTTCAACCATAGGAGATGCCACAGATCATACTGTTGTCAAGGGTGATCTGATGGTATGATTTCATCCATGAGACGTGATACAGTATGCCAGATCACAGTACTATTATTATAATATGTTTATTATATACCTTTTCCCGACATTATTCTGATTTTATAAATTGTTTTGGTCTTTAATCCAGAAAAATTGCGGGAACGTTTGCCATTTTACGTTACGTTTCTTGACATTACATCACCATGTTTTCCATCTCTGGTTCCATGTTTGAATATTACTTCTTTTAATTAACGTCGCGGCAAAATCAGGTAACCGATGTTAGCCTCATTTTAAAGGATAGTGATACAGCATCAGAAAATCTCAGTTCCTTGATCCGGCTCTCTGTATCAGATGGCGAGAAAATAGACAGTTCAAAAGATGTATCATTTATAGGTATATAATAACAAATGTTATCACATTGTTTGTGTACAGGGTTCCCACAGACCTGGAAAAGTCCTTAAATTTGAGCTTGGTCCTGGAAAACTCCTAAAATTTGAAAATTGGGCCATTTGTCCTTGAATTGTCCTACATTGTAGGATTAAAGCTCATTTTACTCTTTGCATGCTGAGTAATTTTTCATGCTTTTGTTGTCGTTTGTTGACTTTTTTCAAAAATAACTTTTTCATAAAATTCTTTCAGGAACACTATCTGAGTGTCCAACAGTTTGGATCCACATAAGGACCGACATTCTGTCGGTCCTGATCTGGGTCCAAACTGTTTGCAAAGATTACCAGCTAACAACGAAAATTGCAGCTATCAAGGAAAGGGTTAAATGATTAAATTGTCTTTTAATATCACATCGTGTTCCTTGTAGTGGTCATGAAGTGAAGCATGTTATAGTTTACCGTCACCTGCTTCCCTCAGACGAAATTGTTCAACTTGGCAATGGAGATATTGATGAGCCGCCAGCTAAAAGACC
The DNA here is from genome assembly GCA_964019695.1 of Loripinus fragilis. NCBI lineage: Eukaryota > Metazoa > Mollusca > Bivalvia > Lucinida > Lucinidae > Loripinus > Loripinus fragilis. The sequence continues at coordinate 34,955,476 of OZ026518.1, forward strand.
AACAACCAACATTAAGATCCAGTGGCGGCCTGTCACAGATAAATGGTGGAATGATCTAGTCAAAATAGCTTCCACTCACTGTGACCCTGTCTGGCTGGATGCCGAGGACCCATTGTTTATGTTGTATACAAGGTTAGTCATATGGTAACATCAAGATTCAGTGGCGGCCTGTCACAGATAAATGGTGGAATGATCTAGTCAAAATAGCTTCCACTCACTGTGATCCTGTCTGGCTGGATGCTGAGGACCCTTTGTTTTTGTTGTATACAAGGTGAGTCATATGGTAATATCAAGATTTAGTGGCTGCCTGTCACAGATAAATGGTGGAATGATCTAGTCAAAATAGCTTCCACTCATTGTGACCCTGTCTGGCTGGATGCTGAGGATCCATTGTTTATGTTGTATACAAGGTGAGTCATATGGTAACATCAAGATCTATTAGTGGCGGCCTGTCACAGATAAATGGTGGAATGATCTAGTCAAAATAGCTTCCACTCATTGTGACCCTGTCTGGCTGGATGCTGAGGATCCATTGTTTATGTTGTATACAAGGTGAGTTATATGATCTAGCAAATTACCTGGCTAACCAGGCTTATAAATAATATAGGCTTCATGACTCAGCTTTAATCAGTAGAGTTTTTCAATCATTCTATTTAAAATACGGGATTTACTACTGGAAAGGAGGAGGAAAATCATATAAAGAAACTTGTGCCACTGGTTTCTTTATCTGATTTTTCACCTCCCTCGGTTAATAAATCCCTTTTTTTAAAAATAGAGCAATTCAATAAACTGTATAATTACATGCATTATGTTTGAACTGATTGCACAAATTTGAGGAAAAGATTCTACCATATGCGATGTGGCAAATGGAGCAGGTGGAGAAGTAGTACACAACACAGCTGCTCCCTTCTGAAAGAATTTGAACACCTTCATTTTGAAAATCTTCTTCCTCCATTCCACCAGGATTTCAAAGTATAACTTTCTTATTAGTGAATGAAAACATAAAGTTAGGGTACTCATTTTAATCAATTAGATCAGAAGGAACATTTAGGTCCAAAATGTGTTGTGATTTTCTGGAATTTTTCATTTTTGTACCTCAAGCTCCTCCGGTTTCAGTTCTGGAAGACAGAAAAATTATGCAACAACATCACATATACATGAAGCCATTTGTGATATTAAAAGTGTAGACAACTTTAATGCTTTCAAATTCTATGTAATAAATAGAAAATAACATTTTTGTCTTGAAAATGACATGTAACATGTATTTCATCTCATCTAAACCTAGGGTCACTTGTGTTCAGAAAAAAAAGGGTTCTGGCTAAAGATAGATCTTTCTGGACAAAAACAAAAGTACAGATTTTATTTGATCGATAAATCGTGGCATTTCTCTGTCAAGCATGTAGTATACAGGCTTTATGACCTAGCTTATATCAAGAGGCAAGGTTTAACATGATAACACGGCATATATAATGACTTGGCTTAAAGCAACACACACGTTTTATCATGACCTGGCTAACATCATTAAACAAGCAGTCTTTACCTGATTTATATCATTTTGATTAAACAGGCTTTTCTGTGACCCGACATATCATTTAACAAGTTTTATCGTAACCTAGCTTACATCATTAAACAAGCATAGTCTTTACCCGATTTATATCATTATTATTGAACAGGCTTTTCTGTGACCTGACATATCATTTAACAAGTTTTATCATAACCTAGCTTACATCATTAAACAAGCATAGTCTTTACCTGATTTATATCATTATGATTGAACAGGCGTTTCTGTGACCTGACATATCATTTAACAAGTTTTATCATAACCTGGCTTACATCATTAAACAAGCATAGTCTTTACCCGATTTATATCATTAGGATTGAACAGGCTTTTCTGTGACCTGACATATCATTTAACAAGTTTTATCATAACCTGGCTTACATCATTAATTCTAACACACCTCGCCTATAGAGCCAACGGTAACAAACTGTGATATATCGGACAATAATTCACTGCAAAAGTATGTGATAGCTGACGTCACTGGAAAATGACGTCATTCATGGCATTAGACGGTGTAACGTCGTTTTTACGCTTGAAAGACGTTACAATTACATGTAAACGTATGCGACGTAGTCTATATATTGGCGGGAGTTCTTCAGTGCAATGGCGGAAAGTTGGAAGAAGCTGAAGACTTCGAATGTGTTTTCGTCGTTTATTGTGGGTTAGAATCGAAATAGATCAGCTCCATTGCGTGAATTGTTGTGTAATAATTCACTGTTTGTCGGTCAGTTGTGCGAAGATAAATCACTCGCGCTGCGCGCTCGTGATTTGATCTTCTTTACAAATGACCTCCAAACAGTGAATTATTACTCAACAATTCACTGCTGGAGCTGATCTATTTCTTAAACAAGCATAGTCTTTACCCAATTTATATCATAATGATTGAACAGGCTTTTCTGTGACCTGACATATCATTTAACAAGTTTTATCTTAACCTGGCTTACATGATAAAACAAACATAGTCTTTACCCGATTTATATCATTATGGTTGAACAGGCTATTCTGTGACCTGACATATCATTATTAAAACAAGTTTTATCATAACCTGGCTTACATAATAAAACAAGCATAGTCTTTACCCGATTTATATCATTATGATTGAACAGGCTTTTCTGTGACCTGACATCATTTAACAAGTTTTATCATAACCTAGCTTACATCATTAAACAAGCATAGTTTTTACCCAAATTATATCATAATGATTGAACAGGCTTTTCTGTAATTGATAATGTTCTCTCCGTGAAGTCAACGATAACACTGCATTCTACAGCGCATACTAACCATACTTCCTTTAAAAATTTGCTTCATGCTCCCATGTTTACGTTAATTGTTAAAATGTCACTACAAATGTTTTTATAGTAATATTATGGCCCATATGCCATCTGTGTATGGCCTGGGCAAAAATACTATATTTAATAAAGTTCAGATCAGTTCAGTTCAGTTCTGTGACCTGACATATCATTTAACAAGTTTTATCATAACCTAGCTTACATCATTAAACAAGCATAGTCTTTACCCGATTTATATCATTATGGTTGAACAGGCTTTTCTGTGACCTGACATATCATTATTAAAACAAGTTTTATCATAACCTGGCTTACATAATAAAACAAGCATAGTCTTTACCTGATTTATATCATAATGATTGAACAGGCTTTTCTGTGACCTGACATATCATTTAACAAGTTTTATCATAACCTAGCTTACATCATTAAACAAGCATAGTCTTTACCCGATTTATATCATTATGATTGAACAGGCTTTTCTGTGACCTGACATATCATTTAACAAGTTTTATCATAACCTAGCTTACATCATTAAACAAGCATAGTCTTTACCTGATTTATATCATTATGATTGAACAGGCTTTTCTGTGACCTGACATATCATTAAACAGGTTTTCTTGTATAAATACCTATTCATATAGCCATTTTAACTCCTTGTCAAATGAACAAAATTCTATGTTCAAATCAGGAGATTCACATGCTGATTGAACATGGGTTTAAACTAGAAAATACTTAAAATGAGCCTTGAATTATTTGCGTGGCATTATACGGAAAGGGTTGCCGACCAGACTGATCATTTCGCTGATGCTTTTGTTTGCGAAAAAGTTGAGTATGGCTATGACGTTGTGTTGAGGTTATGATGTTCGAAAGTTTTACAGCTGACACCATTTTGTTGAGAGAAATTCAGAGTAAGAAAATGGATATTTTAATTTTAGCAGTGTTTTAAGTGTAAATTTGGTTGAAAGAAGGTAAAATTGCATTATTAACGATCACACATTTTTGTTTCATTACATTAACACTTGCCATGGCCGTTCGGAGATGTTGAACATGAGGCTATTTGCCTTGTGTTCAAATAGCTTCCTTGGGACCCGGTAAAAGTTAATGCATGAAAAAACATGTGAGATCCCTATATTATCATGACCTGGCTTATTTCATATTTTTCAGTGGTTCCACAGGAAAGCCAAAAGGTGTGTTACACACTGTAGGAGGCTACATGATGTATATTTCTACCACCTTTAAGTATGTGTTCGACTATCAAGAGGATGATATCTATTGGTGTACAGCTGATGTTGGCTGGATCACTGGACATTCTTATGTTAGCTATGGACCCCTTGTTAATGGTGCTACTGGTCTCATTGTAAGTAGCTTTGAAGTAAAAAAAATATTTATTAATAATCTTAGCGTGTTTAACTCAACAATAGTGAGGACTCTATAAAAAAAAAACTGTAAAACCTGTCTTAAACGGCCATTCAAAAATACTAGGCAAACCTTGAAGCATTCTGCAATATTTTTGGCCTGCATTAAGCCATAATTGGTCTTCAAAACCAATTTTTGGTCTTTTTGAGAGTGGCTGTTTAGGACAGGTTTTACTGTCAGGGCTGGAAAAATCAACTTGTCCACTCGCCATGGGGAGTGCCTTATGCTGTAGGATAAGTTGAAATTTTGACTGTTTCCAATGTAAATTATTGAATTTACCAATACATATGGTGATGTAGGATGAGTAGATATTTTAAGAATTTTCCACCCCTGTATTTATCAAATATAATTTAACTCAACTAAATCAGTAGTTCAGTCAGAATGACATTAACCTGGTGTTGCCTGTTTAATATGCTAATATTATTGGTTGTTCTAGGATTTTAATATGTGGTTCTTAAGATTACAGGTCAACCTCGCTATGTCAAACTTGCTTATCTCGAATACACGGCATATGTCATAGTCATCATCCTTTCCCGACCATTTCCCCTATATTGCTTTGTATTTCAAACCTGTTTATGTTGAACTTGGTTATCACGAAATCTCGGCTATTTTGAAGTGGTTTTTCATTCCTGAAAATTAGTTTTCCGCTTCTTTACCACTACTTGTGTCGAAGTAAATTTTGTGTTGGTCAAACAATTAAACAATATTAATGTCAAACAAAGTAATTGACATTCAGACATCGAACAATAGCCTTTGATTCAGTCCAGTATAACCCATTGTTGTAGGTAATCGCCAATTAGTTGTAGCGTGGAGGCAGCCATTGTTCATTGATCAGCTGTTTGTGTATAAATAATTGCATCGATTGACCTTGACAATGCATAACAACCCAGGCGTGCTTGATTTGAACATCAGAAAATTAGCGGTGCCATTCAAATCTTAATGTTGTTGATGACATATTTTCGACAGATTTTATAGTAACTTGGTACAATTTGGTTTGTTTTTTATGTGTGTTTATTCTCTTGAAAAAAAATTGGGAGTTTCAATAATTAAAGCCTGTTTTCACCATTTCCCAATTCATTACCAGTAGTTTAAAAAATCACCGTTTCCGCAATTGTCTATCCTTGACTAAGGCTGTGGCGTTATTGCGGTCCACAACGTAATTAAAGTGGAAATAAAACGAACTAAAATGGATTTCTTTTGTCTTCATTTCAATCCAATTTTCAGTAGGAACAGTTTGACTACACATGTACTGCAAAGGTATGTCTTGGAGAAATTGAACTTGTACATCATATTGGGGTGACGTCACATTTTGCTTATGTCAAACTTCGGATAACTCGAAGTATTTTTGCCATTCCCTTGACTTTGAGATAGCGAGGTTGGCCTGTATTTATGTTTTGGTCTGTTTTCAGTTCGAAGGGGTTCCAACCTATCCAGACGCAGGAAGATTTTGGGCTATTATAGAAAAATACAAAGTGACCAAGTTTTATACAGCACCCACTGCCATAAGAGCTTTGATGAGATTTGGAGATGAATTTGTGACCAAGTGAGTGTTTTCCCTTTTTAGCTCACATGAGCTTGAAGTGCTCAAAGTCACCGGAGCTTTGCGTAGTTTCTTTTTCTATACTTGTATACCCTATACCCTTTTGTTTACAAAAGGGAAGGCGGTCACTCCGCTGCTGCACAAATTGTTTGAGGTGAATTTTACCGTTATTATTCAGCTTACAAGCATGTGTTTATGCTCCACATAAACAATTGAATGCTCTATCTTCCGCCATATATCAGATCTGCTCAACATTTACTGTTTCATTGTAAATTTGTTTTTTAAATGAAGTGTGATTGAATTGCTGTGACGGATACAAATCGGATACATAGACATCTTTGTTGCTTTGTGTGCATATATCGAATGTATAATGTCATTTGATTGGTCAATATATGATGACAGAATGTTCTCATCATCTCGACCAATCGAAATGACTATACACATTCGCTCTGATATATGTACATAACACAACAAAGATGGCTATTCATCCGGTTTGTATGTCACATCCATCGACCACTTTTCATTGAAAAAACAAAATGACAACAAAACTGTGAATGTAGCAAACTTCTGATATAAGGCAGAGGATAGAGCATCCAATTGTGTATTCAAAAAGGGTATGCACACGACTTTGTAACCTAAATAACAACCGTGTAATACACCCAGAAACAATTTTTGCAGCAGTGGAGTGACCATCCTTCCCTTATGTAAACAAAAGGGTACATAGCATAGAATAAATATAACGTCAAGCTCCTGTGCTCAAAGTGAGCTATTGGGATCAGTCAATGTCCACTGTCCATTGTCATTGTACGTTGTGTACAATTTGCTTTTTAAAATTGGCAACTCTTTACAACTGGGCCAATTTTTACCAAACTTCATAGGAATGTTTCTTATATGACCCTCTACAGAAAAGCTAAACAAAATTTGATCTGTAAAAAAACAGGGCCGCCAGGAGTTGTGGCTTATCGTGATAACACATGGCCGCTGGGGGTGGCTTAGTGTGAAAACAAAACTTTAAAAATTCTTGTTAGAATTCAAAATAATTTGATAGAAATGATCACTGGATGACCTTCTGTATATATATAGCTAAAATGAATTTGATCCATCAAAAACATGGCGGCCAGGGGCGTGGCCAGTTTCCCTTATTCACCTATGTAAGAAACATCTTATTCTCTGAAACCAGTAGTCAGTATTCAAAATAATTTGTTAGAAATAATCACTGGAGCACTTTCTACAAAAAAAAGCTAAAGCAAATTTGATCATTATTTAATTTGATTGTTACAAGGGATTAAATTGTGTACCTTTCAGGTATGATAGAGATTCTTTGAAAGTGTTGGGAACAGTTGGGGAACCAATTAACCCTGAAGCCTGGCTCTGGTATTATAATGTTGTCGGGAACAAGAATTGTGCAATAGTTGATACCTTCTGGCAAACAGAAACAGTGAGTCCACTCTTTTATCAATATTGCCAAATCTGAATTAAATTCTCTTCCAAGATAAGCCCAAGAAAGTGTGCATCAGGTTATGGTAAATGTTCTAAAATTTCAAACAGTAGTTGCCTGTCTGCCACAAAAGTCTGGACAAACAGGGAAGACCCAGATCAGACTGCTTCTGAAGAAGCAGTCTGATCAGGATCTTCCCTGTTTGCTTTTCTGACAAGTACTTCGTGAGTTCCAGCCCTGATAAGCAACATTTTATTGAGAACAGAAGATAAAAGTGTTTGGAATTTTAGAACATTTACCATAGTACATGAGATTTTAAAACAAGAACTGTAGTTTAGAAAATATGTTTATTGTGTTAAAATTGTTACATGGGGAGGACAGGGACAGAGATATCCCTTTGAAATTCTCTACAAAGGTTAGTAAAAAATAACTGAGCCCTACCTCATTATATCTTAGCTTCACATTGTAGACAAGAAATGTTTTTATCTTTTATAAGTATAACATGTCATAGATGTTTTGACCCAAAATAATTACCCCGGTGAGGCCTCTGTTATGGTTGCTAGGCAACTAAAGATCATCAGTCAGAGCAATGCGTTCATGATCTCCGCCACCAGGAATATACAGTATGTCTTAAAAAAGCTTGTGGGCTTGATAGTTTTTGAGAAAGACATATTTGACATTTAGTTGAATAACTTATGTTATATTGTCTTTTCATTATACTTAGTTCGTAAATATTTAGGTGAACACTAATTGCATGCGTTGCCTAGCAACAAAATAAGTCAAAATTTCACTAATTTTCAAATACATAAGGATTGTGTTGCCATGGAAACAGAATCATTTATTCCTAACAAGAAATTTAATATTTCTGTGGATTTGTTTGTGTATGCAGTACTGCATAAGCATTATGAGGCAATTATTTTATGTTTTATATTAAAATTGTGCTTATATGAATGTGGGTGGGGTAAATTATAGCACTTGATGCACGTAAAAATTTGCTAAATTCTGAAATCAAACTACCACAGCATCTATAATTTGGGGTCAGTTTTTTTTTTCTGTAGCACTGAGTAGGTACATGTAATAGGTATCAAACGACAGTGAATGCAGCATTACATTGGCATTATCGTTTCCATGGCAAAGCTTAGATATTAATCTATTACAGCGTGAACGCACCTGTTCGACATGTCATGTTCGGTTGCCTAGCAACCAGTATATAAAGCCTACTAACAGATATAAATTAGGTTATTGAATAGATGAAATATAACTGCGATGAAATATCATTTAAATATGTGTCCATTTTACTTGAAGTAAATGTTATAAGGTAGGGCTTAGTTATTTTTGACTAACCCTCGTAGAATACTTATAAAGTTAAGAGTTGGGTACACTCTCAAGCTTCATAACTTCAAGCCTTGCAGTAAAAAATATGCATATTAGCCAGCTCTATTTTCTATCAAAACTTAGCTCAAGGTTTGTCTTATAAAGAAAGACACCTGTTTGTATTCAACCCAGACTTGTCAGAAGGCACAGGGCCAGTTTTCATCAATAATATTGTAGGAACTTAATTTATCCAATGTATAATATTGAGTGATACAATCTATTGATGAAATCAGCCTCAGTTAAGCATCATGTGACCATCAATGAAATTGGCCCCAGATAAACAAGATACTGAAACAGTGTGGGCAAATAGTACACACCAAGATCAAACCTAAGTTCAGAAGACTGATCAGGGTCTGTTTGCCATTCCAATATGTAGATCTGATAAGAAAAATGAGTTGTTTGAAATTTCACAACATCTTCTATAAAGTGTTGTTGTTTTATTCAGGGAGGTCATGTGTTAACACCATTACCAGGAGCCACACCAACAAAGCCAGGTTCATGTGTAAGTACTGATTATTTTATTGGTCTCGATGCTTTGTCATAGACTAGGTTTCATATCACATAGTAAATTAATACCAATATAAATGAACTAATGCAAAGGTGAACCACCCATTCTATTCACCATACAGTAAATGTTCTAAAATTTCAAAACACTTTTCCCAAATAAAATGTTGGTTATCAGGGCTGGAATCATTATTTCTAAACACTTAAACTGCTGCTTATTTGCAATTCACAAGGGAAAAATGTGATTTTTAAAAAAGGATTTCAGTGAGCCTTTGACATATTGTATATATATTAAAAAAAATATAGAAAGAAAATGGAGGTTTCAGGGTGGCTTGAAGCAAGGACATCTCACCTGTGAAGCAAAAAGGTAAACACTTGAGGAAATTTTCCATTTTTTCATAAGGCCCAAAGATATTTAAGTGATATGTATACCTCAGACTCATACTCCAAGTATTGCTATCTTAGAAAGCAGTATGTTAACATCAGTAATAAATACTCCTCAGTATAAAAATAACTTGTACATAAGCAAACTCTTTTGGAACCCACATCACAGGGAATTGAAAGTCTCAAGCACTCTTACAATTCATTATCTAGGATAACCCCTGATTGTCTCTTATTTCAGACATTCCCATTCTTTGGAGTTGTTCCTGTGGTATTGAATGAAGAAGGGAAGGAGGTGGAAGGTGAAGCTGAGGGATATATAGTAAGTTTTCTTTAGGGCTATTCCGGCAAAAAGTGTCACTGGGGGTTGAACGAGGGATTCTACCTAGAAATTTAAATTAATTGAAGGACATCGCCAAAGAACAAAAACAACATTGGAACCCCAACCCAAGGAATTTGATTTAAAGTTACCTTCCACCCCCAATTGACTCCTTTTCCTGGAAAAGCACTTACATTATCCAACTGGTTTGAAGCTGAGGGATATATATAGTCAGTTTTTCTATACAGTATCCAACTGGTTTGACACCCTTGAGGTTTATAAATGAATATCTTAAAAGCCAATTGTCAGATCTGTACCAAATTTGTATAATATGAATTAGCAAAGTAAAATGGTGGCTCATCGATTTTCAGTATAGCCACTACCCTAGGCCTAGTGCACCCTTAGGGACCAAAACTCCATGTTTAGTGTGATAGGGTAAAAGGCTATTAAACATACAATACCGGTCAGCTGAATTTGAAAGGGATCACTTGAGTCAATAACTGTAAGATTGAAAATAATGTGGCAGCCATTCAAAGGCAACCTTCTGAAGTTCAGCACCATTCAAAGGCCGGGTTTTCAGGCAGCCTTCAGCACCATTCAAAGGGAAGATATTATTGTTACAAAGTTTTCAAGACAACTACCCACTAAATTTAACCTTTTATGCATTAATAGATTCTTCCTTCTGGTTTTATTCAATAAGCTTGGGATAGTCCATTGTACATTTTAAGGTGTACTGTCACAGGTGATAATTTCCCAATAAAATTGTATTTTTTTCTCTGACACTAGTTTTTGTCTTAACAAACAGTGTAGGCCCTCAAGAAATGCTGCATTATTATGCGGCATTTCATCAAGGTCTTTACTGTTGGCCAAAGAAAGCATTAAGTTGTCATTAGCATACAAAGGGTAAAGTCATGGAAATCCCATTGCAATTTCAAGTTTTCCATGGGTGACCATGTTCCCAGACCATAAACCCCCTAAAAAAGAGTCTGATCTGGGTCTGCACTTTCTGCAAGTTTGACCTCCAAATTATAATTGCAGACAATTTTAATGAACATTGATGGTGATTACATTTATTCAGAAAGGACTAGGTATTTGCTACTAATCAATAGGTTTTTTTTTATTACTTAGGTAAAGAAATTGCCTGATTTACTGAGGTAAATAGACCCATTAGAACTGTCTGGCTGAGACTGTGTGTTTTTTTTTCAGTAATCACAGGACATGTTGTGGCTACAAATAAAGAAAGTTGCAAAAAATTATAAGTACTGAATGCTGAATGAAATGTATTGTAAACAAATTAAGCACTTTTATCTGGCAGTTTTGATTTTGTAAGCTTTAATTTTTCCAGGTATTTAAACAGCCATGGCCAGGTATAATGAGAACAGTGTATGGAGACCATCAGAGATTTGAAACCACATACTTCAAGAAATTCCCAAGCTATTACTGCACTGGAGATGGTAGGTGCTGTAAAACCTGTGTAAAACGGCCACTCAAAAATAGACAAAACAAAGATCTTAATGACAAATGGTAGCTTAATGAAGGTCAAAAGTATTGCAGTATGCTCCACTTGGAGCATTCTGCAATACTTTTAACCTGTATTAAGCAATAATTGGTCTTGAAAACCAATTTTTGGACTTTTTGAGAGTGGCTGTTTTAGACAGGTTTTAACTCTTTTCCCTCCAATATGACAAGAAAAATCAGCCTAGACATGACGAAGCTAAAAATGTGGCTGTGCATCATGCCAAGAATCAGATCAGCCTTGGCATTAGCTCAGTCTGATCAGAGTCTTCACTGTCCACATGAAGAAACCGTGGGTCCTTAGTTACCCACTGCAGGGCTGCCACAGGCTTGAAAAGTCCTTGAAAATTAAATTTGCCTTGAAAAGTACTTGAAAAGCACTCAAAGGCCTTGAATTTTACCATTTACAGGAGGATTCAACACTGTCTTTGGCGGCCTAAATCAGTATAAAATCGTGGTGCCTTTATTTGGTGTGGCATGTGCAGCACGAATTGAGCACAAATTAAAAGAAATCTGTGATGATTTGCGCAATTCGCGAGATTTTCTCTCACGATAGTTATAAAAAACGCCCAGCTATGCTTCGGGGTATCAGTTCCAAAATGAATGTTCCTACTAAAGCAGATGTTGAATTGATCCTTCAACTCGAGTGTTGAAAACAGCTACTTATATACCTATAGTCCGTACAGAAATTCAGTGAACAACGTTTTTCTTTTTTAAAATGTCTTTAATGATATAATTTTGGACTAAAATTTTGCACATGCATATAATGAAACACCGCCTAATATACAATTGCATATTTGAATATTTATGATTGGAAAATAAGTCTGAAATCTCTTGTGAAATAAAATAAATTAGTCGTTTCCGATTTAGAAAATTCCTTATTTTCCCTCAATGTATTTCATATGGGTAACACATGGTTTATACTGTTCAATGAATACCATGTTTCCTTTCTTATATCAGCTTTTATTATATACCTGCAAAGAAATACACCTGATACAACCCATATTATATAGAAAACAGTCACCAGCAGGATAACTCTTGGTGTGTCTACATACAAACTGCAAATGCTTTGAAGAGACTGCCCAAATTACAATTATGTCTGAGTTATCATATTTTCCATGTTTTCTAAGCCTTCATGGATAGCAATTGGACCGCGACTGCGAAAACCTGTCTTCGGTGATTTGTAACAATAAAGGCACAGACCAGCCTGGGCATCCGCGCAGTCTCATCAGCAACGTTCTTGTCTGCTTTTGTAGATGTATCATATCTACACTTGCTACGAGAGAAATTTCAATTTCTAGCTAGCCTGTTTAGCCGAAGAGACTGGTTTAAAACTCGCTTTGTCGGAAACCAAGAGGACTGGTTTTCTCGCGTTGTGGCCTGTGTTGCTTGCTCGATAGCTCTAGGACACATATTACAAGTGCAACAGATAATAATATTAAAAAAATAATGAGGAGGCTGTTCATCAGATATATTAACGGGAGTCACATTATTTGATTGCGCTCTGCATCGTCTAATACACAAGTCATTCGTAACTACGGCCCACAGAGTCGGAGACTTTGATTTCCTGACTGCGGGTCCCTGGTATGACCCTGTACTAACAGCGCATTTGCCCGGCTGGGGCGTGGTTACAAGTGACTGGTGCGCATAATTTTTTTCGCCTTTATGCACTGGTCATTTGTGACCACGCATCAGCCCAGAGGAATGTCGAGGACAGTGACTTTGTTTCTGCACTTCCCCATAGTAACCACCACACTGTGGGGACAGCTAGCTGGCAAAACCATGACAGTTCTCCCCCGCAGTCTGTTATTATACTGCACTGTCATATTTGTCTATGTCTATCAAACCCCTTACCTACATTTCCTCCGCATTGTGGAGGCAATGTAAAAGTAAAAACACAACGCATTTACCAGGCCATGGATATCCCTGTCCTGCTCAGGGGCTGGGATGAAGCAGTGGTTACAAATGACTGGTGCATTATTTATAGCCTATAATGCACTTCGCATGAAAATTTAGTTCTCAGCCACCCCAAAACTATATTGACCCCAAACACACAATATGACATCCGCTGATATATTATTCAACCTATTTCCAAGCACATTCCCACCCCGTCACTAGTTTCTCCTTCCGACCTCAGTATTATTTTTTTATTGGATGAGTCCTTTTTCACTTGAATCCCACCTAATGGGTAAGCTCTGCCACTATTTTCTCTTATCATTTATAATTGCCCGGAATTACGTTTTGGCATTCATATTTTGCATTGTCTGGTGTCAACAAATCAGTATTTGGAATAAACAAATAGAAAGTTTAATTCATTTAATAAAACAAGTTGGAAAATGTTTAAAATCTGATGATCAGAGAAGAAGGGAACACAGAAAATCAAGATTGTAAATTGAGAAACAGGGGAACACAGAGATTCATTTTATAGGAACAAGTGGACGGGTACCCACTGGGATTAAAGCCTCAATATTTCCTCCTATGCCAAAATTCTGTGAGCCCAAACTTTTGCCATAAATTGCATTTGCTGCAACTATTTTGATATGATAAGACACGTTACTTCGTCTTATAAAACTGTATAATTATTCATCGATAGTAAACTAAAGGCAGTGATCCGTACAAAGGTTCATTTAGGGTAAATTAAAAAAATGCAGATGCTCAAATGAGAACAAATTCCATCATATCACAGCCCATTTGACAATACATTTTGTAATGAAAAAAATATCACCAATTAGGCGGTGTATAGATGCATTCAATTTTGATGGTCATTTTGCGATCAGTCCGCACATAACGAAATAAACGCAAAAAAGCGTTGTTCACTGAATTCCTGTACGCTCAATAGAAGAAAACAACTATGTTAAAGTCAAGAGGCCCTGGTCCTGACTCTTTGATTTGAAAATAATATGGTAATTCGGCTTTGGCAAAATCACCAGCCAGGAGTTGCTGACTGATCCTGATTGTGCTCCTGAATCTGCCACATCAGTTTCCACTTCTGGGACTGACTCACATGTGCATGACGGGGTAGTTACTCTTAGGAGTCCACCTTCTGCTATCTCTTCCTTGGTTTTATTGCTAGTCTTAATCTCCCGATTCCCCACAAATGAGCTAAGAGTAGCTACGAATGCCAAAGAAAGCCTCCAAATAGATTACGATTCAGTTACGATGTCCAAGAATCCATTAGGAATCTGGTACGAACCAAGCAAGATTTTTCGAATCAGGGAATTCATGGCCAAAGTTTTGAACAGTTCAAAACTTTTTAGCTGAATTCTTAATTGACCTACGAATTGCAAGAACTGACTACGTCCTAGTTACGTTGAGATCTTCAGGAACATAGAATGTTTCAGCCACAAGTCCAGAAATTTGTCAAATCGTGGGATTAGGGGCCTGTGTGGAATAGGGGTATTAACAGACAGATCCATAAAATGGGCCCTGCTTTGAAAATTTACTTATGGTTTGGAAATGACAAGTACACAGATTTAGATAAACAACATTTTTCAGCATAAAAATATAAATATTTTCTTACCCATCATTTTCAACATATGTTTTGTGTGCTCAAAAGAAACGTCAAATTGAGACAGTGCTTTTGAGTACCCACAACATATGTTTTGGTTGAGAAATAAGAAAATTAATTTTTGTTAAACACTCTTAACTAAAGGCATGTAAGTACTATTTTATTATTAGATCATTTGAAAATGGTGCTTATCAAATGGATGACTCTGACAAGATTGTGCATCAAAGCAGTCTTGGCTGCTTACAGGCTCAAATATAAAAAATCATACCAAACCCTTGGTAAACATGCTTGGCGGAACTGTTTCATATTTGCCTATACGCTTCATCTTTTGTAGACTGATGCACCAGAATTTCTGCTCAAAAAGTGAATATGACCAGGAAATGCTACAATCACACACTGCAGATGAGGATCACGGTGGCTCAGTGGTAGAGTCTTTGACTGGGGATTGAGGTCTCACCAGAGGCATTGTGTCCTTGAGCAAGACACTTTATCCTCTGCTTAGTACTGGTTCATCCTAGGAAGACCCATCCCGACTTGACTGAAAAACTGTTGACTGGGACATAAAGAATCAAAACAAACAAAGCACACTGCAGACCAGCCAACAGCACCATGAGGAAGAGACAGAATACTAAAGTCACATGATATCAAACTGCAACAAAGTAAAGCAACCAGCTGTCTCTTCCTCAACGAGATGACTGCTAGAAATGGCACTAAGAACCAGACCATAAAACAAGGACCCAACACAAAAAAAAACACATACAATGGGAGTGTTTTTGTTGATATAATAAACACAGTTTTAGATAAACAAAAATTTTCAGTGTAAAATTGTAAATATTTTCATAACTAAAATATTTAGCATATGTTTTGGATGCTCAAAAGAACCGTCACATTGAGACGGTTCTTTTGAGTACCCACAACATATGTTTTGGATGAGAAATAAGAAAATTATGACTTATATAAGCTTATGCTTACTGTCAAATCCCTTTCATTCAACTGACTTGATATATATTATGTGCTATGCTTATTGTATAAAAGAGAATGAATAAAATATGTTTAAACCAAAATTATTTTTCTGTTACGCACTCTCAACTAAAGTCCTGTATAAACATATAAACTTTGATTTTGTTCATAGGTGGTTACCGAGACAAGGATGGCTATTTATGGATCACTGGTCGTATAGATGATATGGTGAATGTGTCCGGCCACTTGTTGAGTACGGCAGAAATTGAGTCGGCTCTGGTGGAACATAAGGCAGTCACAGAAGCCGCTGTAGTGTCCCATCCTCATCCAATTAAGGGAGAATGTACATATTCATTTGTAACTACAAAACAGGTGGGTAGTAACACAGGTTAAGATAAACAAAACTTTTGAGCGTAAAATAATTAATATTTTCTTATCCATCTGTTTTAATATATTTTTTGGGTGCTCAAAAGAACCGTATCATTGAGACGGTTCTTTTGAGTACCCACAACATATATATGTTTTGATTGAGAAATAAGAAAATAAATTTTTGTTACGCACCCTTAACTAAAGATCTGTACTAAAACTTTCATACTGTTTGTCTATGTAAAGGCAGTTTTGGAAAGTTCACATTGATAGCATGTTGATACGGAATTAGCAAAGATTATTTAATTTATGCAGGAATATCCTGGACCCCGTGGCAGGGAAATGGCTTCAATATGAGACAGTAAGTAGGCGGAGTTTTGCTACTTGTAGATAAGATTAGACCAATGAATAGATTAGGCTGATAAGCAGCATGGTCACTGAGCTGATAAGATTTGTCAACTATAAACAAATGGTATCTAGAGGTAAACCTCAGAAGCTACTGTAAGTGTTTTCAGCTTGATGACAATTGAGAAAATGACAAAATTTTGCCTTTTATAGTCCACTGCAGCCTTGAAGGTACATCAAGAGGGTACTGTGAATTGGGAATTTTTTGGGAGGGTTTTATTTTCGCGAAGCTTCACATATGCAAAGTTTTGTAAAAATAAAATCCTCGTGAAATGCCGAAATAACTCTGTGGTTTACTAATATACGTAAATCATGGCCTAGTCGTGAATTTATATCGTCACAAATATGTCTTTTAACTCTATTCGTGAAAATAAAATTCTTCACTAAATATTTATGCATATTTAGGGAAACTTCTGAAACCATCAGTTTGTGTACATTTTCAAAATGGGACTACTCTAAAAGTAAAGAATTTGCTTCTGGAGTGAGCAAATTCTTTCCTTTAAGTGCAGTCCCTTATTATGCAGGAAAATAATTATGTACTCATGTGTAGGGGGTGCTCAAATTGGGACTGCTCTAAAAGGAAGAAGTTGCTGCCGTGGTGAGTGAATTCTTTTATTAGAGAGCAGCCCCTTATTATACAGGAAAACAAAAAACTACATTAGGTGATCTCCCTTGAATCTGTACACACATGGAGTGGGTGTGTACTTTTCTTCAGACCTCTCTTGTAATATTTTACAGGGTTTTGAGTTTACAGATGAACTAGCAGCTGAATTAAAACAGTCCGGTAAGTTTTAGAAAATAAGTTTTACTTATACCATATTAGGGCCAAGGGCATAAAAGGGAGACTACTTAAATGAGCAGTGATTCCCATTAATTTTGTCCCTTATCAAACCGTGGACTTCTTTATACAGGGAGCAAATTCTTTCCTTAAAGACAGGGTTCACACAGGCTTGAAAAGTACTTGAATTTAGAGGGCTTTTTGAAAAGTGCTTGGAAAATTAAATCTGCTTTTTCGGGAAATCACTCAAAAGCCTTGAAAAGTTTTGGAATTCTACTATTTTCTGTAGGACTTAGCACTGTAGAGATCTAAGTCAGTATAAAATTGTTGTGCCTTTATTTGGTGCAGCATATGCTGCACCAAATAAAGGCACAACAATTTTATACTAATTTTCTAGTACTTATTTCTCCATTATCTCAGTCTAGCATTTCTGAAGTAGAATTTTATCACTTAAATTCAGATTAGTCCTTGAAAACTGTGGGATAATATTTAGAAGTCCTTGAAAAGTCCTTGAATTTTACTCAAACTTGCCTGTATGAACCCTGGTGAATGTGTCCAATTTTCATGGCGCATAGTGCCATGTGTAAATTGTGTAATGAGAGCTATGCCTACAGGGGTGGAAAAGTCTTAAAGTTAAGTTTCTACTCGTCCTACATACCCATTTGTGTTTGTAAATTCAATAGTTTACATTGGAAACTGTTAAATTTTTTACTTGTCATGCAGCAGGAGTGACTTGGTCATGGCAAGCAGACAAGCAGATTTTTCCAATCCTGGCCAATGGGGGCTATAACGATGAATCAATATATCAATGCATCCTGATAGTTACTGCTTTGATAGTGCTATCACGATAGTGTTTTCAACTATTGAGCACTATCACGGATAGTGCACCCAACTGTTGATAGTTTTGATTGTTTGATTTTCCTGTACACTATCCACTTATAGTCATGAATCCTTTTAGTGGAATAGTTTTTCTCTAAAAATATAAAGTCTGTAAGCTTACAAGAACATCATTGTGTGTGATGTAGTATTTAGAAGACAGTATGCTTTACTGGCCTTATGAAATTCTCAAATGTGTTAATGACAACGCATATGGTTGATTCTTATATAGCCTACAATCAAAGATATTCAGGGATGGTGATAGTGTTGTGATGCATCACAATATAAGATTATGGATAGTAATAGTATTGTGAAAGGGGTTCCTATAGGGAGCGCAGTGACTCAGTGGTAGGGTGCTTGTCTCGAGATCATGCAGGTTTGAGCCTCACCGGTGTTACTGTATTGTGTCCTTGAGCAATACATTAATCAGTGCTTTGTACTATTCAAGCCAGGAAGACCCGTCCCGACATAACTGAAAAATTGTTGACTGTGAAGTGATGAACCAAATCAAACAAACAATAGGGGTTCCTATGATAGTTAGAGCATCATGATAGTAAAAATTTGGCATGATAGCAATATTCCATTTGGGTAAAGTCATTTTGATTAGTAGCTAACTATTGAGGCTAGATGTCTTAACTTGGCATGAATTTTGATCTGTTTAATGCTACCATACTTTGTGTCTCTGAGTTCTAAGTGGT
Organism: Loripinus fragilis; assembly: GCA_964019695.1. Classification (NCBI taxonomy): domain Eukaryota; kingdom Metazoa; phylum Mollusca; class Bivalvia; order Lucinida; family Lucinidae; genus Loripinus; species Loripinus fragilis. The sequence continues at coordinate 34,974,398 of OZ026518.1, forward strand.
CAAAAGGCTCTGGCAAGACTGTGCCAATGTGTTGTACCAAAATCTTGTGCTAGCTCGACATAATACTTTTGTTTGCAGCAAAGGTTTGAATCCTTGATATATGACAGAGTAACCAAGTTCATAATCATAGTAACTTGTAAAAGTTTGATTTGAAAAAATTATTGTTCTGGATCCAAACTGCTTGACATTCTGATAGTGTTCTTGAACAATTTTTTCTAAAATGTCAGAAGATGACAATAAAAGCATGTAAAATTACCCAGCATGCAAATAGTAAATAGAATATTTGAGCCGTGACATGATATTTTCAACAATGTGGCATGTGCGAGCAGCAAAGACTCAGATCAGCCTGGGCATACGTGCAGCCTGATCAGAGCCTTTGCTAGTCACTTGAGTATTCTTTGATTGTTAAGCTACTGACTGAACATCATTTGGAGTTTCTAAGCTTAAAAGGAAGCTACACAGGCTTGTCTAAGTCTACACTTGTCAAAATGCCACATTGTTGGAAATCACATGTCACGGCTCAATTATACAGTGAACATATTTTATTTTTGTTATTACAGTGAGAACTAAAATAGGTGCATTCGCTGTACCAGATTTCATTCAAGATGCTCCAGGTCTTCCAAAAACACGCTCAGGGAAGATAATGAGACGAGTTCTACGCAAGATAGCGGTCGGTGACAGGAATATTGGTGATGTGTCCACTTTAGCAGATGAAACAGTAGTTGATACGCTATTCTCACTACGACCAAAAGATGCATAATAGTGTTACATAGGCTTCGACGCGAGAAAACCTGTCTTCGGGTGTTTGCGAACAACACAGGCACAGACCAGCCTGCGCATTCGCACAGTCTGATCTGCGCCTTTGTTATTCGCTTCTTGGAAAGTATCATATGTTAACTTGCTACAGGTGAAAATTCAATTTTCTAGCTCGTCTCTGTAGCTTAGCAGGCTGGTTTGAGTCTCACTTTCTCGGACACCCCAAAGACAGGTTTTCTCGGGCCACGGACCACATTTAGTTTTGTCTGGGCTCTGCAATTTTAGACACAAAATAGGACTGTTAATCCAGTTGTTTTAATACTTAATAGTATTAAAGAACTTTCTAAATATTCACAATTTTGGTTCCTCTCAAATTCAAAACTTGGGGGTTGGGGCATGTCATTGGCTATAAGACATTGTTTCAAGGTATAGGTGGCCAAAAAGTTCCCACCAGCCTTCAGGGATGTACAAACTGATGTCCCCATATGCTGAAAAGGGTAGTCTTCCCCCTTAACAGGATGAACTTATAAAATAAAGAACAAAAAAATAATTATGGTAGATTGAAAATGAATCACATCATGAGAAATATGTTACATGCAAATGATAAGGCTCAAACCAACCCAAACAGGGAGCACAGTGGCTCAGTGGTAGAATGCTCGACTCAAGACAGAGGGGCCGTGGGTTCGAGCCTCAACCCAGGAAGACCCATCCCGACATAACTGAAAAACTGTTTACAGAGACATAAAGAATCAAATTAAACAACCAAAAACCTGTACATCTCTGTAGTCTTATCAGTTCAACTGTTGTTTACTGCCTAGATCTTGTACATGTACTAGCTATACATGCTATATGTGATAGCTCTACATGCTATATGTAATAGCTAAACATGCTATACGTAATAGCTAAACATGATTATGTTATAGCAATGCATGCTTTATGTTATAGCTATATATGCTGTATCCAAATTTTCAGAATTATAACCAATCAATGTAGCTGAGCAGGCTGGCTTGAGTCTAACCTCACTTCTGTAAGTTTTTCTTGTAATTTGATTTTAATAATCCTACTTCTTGGCCACCAAGTGGCAGAAAGTATAATTGACTAAATAACTAAATCCTGATAGCTCAAAGCACTTGCTTGTACAGTTGGAGTAAATTTTGGAGTTTTATGCAGTTGAACCTGGCTTTTAAATATATAGCAAAAATATGAATAGCTTGCCAGAGCTCTAGGGTATACATGCCCACGTCTCCTTCATACGTGGCTTAAGACCTCCAAGGCAAATGTCAATTACTGCCTTCATTCTAAAATTTTACAACATAATCATTTTGAACAATGAAACCTTTAAACTCATGTGAACTAAATTACTTTAAGTACCCTATTTGACATAAAAATTTACTGTGTCCATATACTATTTCGAAAATCTATTTCCTTCTTTTGAAAACAGTGTAGATCCAGATCAGCTGGCTTCTAATGAAACCAGCTGATCAGGATCCACACTGTTTTTCATCCTTACAATAAATCCATATTAATTATGAAATTTTACCACTGGATTGATTGGAAATTAGATGTTCATATAGTGTAAACAACCTATAGAGTACATGGTGTGCAATACCGGGCTGCGTAGAGCAGTCGGTAATGTGTCTGGCAACAGATGCGAGTCTGACTGCAGATCCAGGTGTCGAAAGTTCCATCCCGGCCGGGTCCCATACTTTTCATGGAGATTGACCATGAAATCATTCAAGAAGGGTTATTGTCAGTTACAAGCAAATGTATGTACACGAATAACTGGTTAACTGCTTGTTCAAGCATGCCCAGGAAAGTGTGGTTAGGTGAACTGACCATCCCGCCATGATCTTAGCTGTTGACTTGGGACGTAAAGCAACAAAAAAAAAAAATAGAGTACATGGTGTGCACTTCTAGGAGCTCTGAGCATGTGTGCATACTGAATAAATTATGGTATATCCTTTTCTTTTAAGGGAGCAAAATGGCTACATGGTAGAGTGCTTGACTTGAGACAGAGGGGCCTCGTGTTCGAGCCTCACTGGCATCACTATGTTGTGTCCTTGAGCAAGACGCATTTGTCCTTGCTTAGTACTGGTTCAACCCTGTAAGACCTGTCCCGACATATCTGAAAAAGTGTTGAGTAGGACGTAAAGAATAAAATCAAACAAAATATCATTTTCTTTGGTCCCAATTTAACATTAAATAACCTTAACCTAACCCTTCGTGTACTGCAAACCCCTAAAAGGGCACTTTGGCAAACAGTGAAGACACAAATGAAATGCAGCATAATGCTGCATTTTATCTGTGTCTGCACTGTTTGTTAAGATTTAAAATATCTTCAGGGACAGAAATGTATTAAATTTAGAAAATTCTACCTAATACCCCTTTGAGTACACAATGGGCAGTCCCATACTTATTTTATCAATATGTATGGAAGTATCCATTAGAATACAAGAGGGTAAGCAGGTACTTTTAGCTAATGCAACTTTACTCTTTGTTATCTTTGATTTTCAGTGCTTTAGAACGTATTGTTCAACTTGAATACAAAGCTCAGTTTTTTTTTATATTTTATTATTTTAGTAAAGTAGATTGGGTTTATGTATTGGAAAAATTTTGTGCTAGGCTTGGTGTTGTGCTACAGGGTAATTTAGTTTGTTTCACTGGGAAGTGTTGAGTTGAATATGAATAACTATTAAATTAATGAACTTGAAAAGCATATGCCACTTAGAAATGAGTATTTTTTTCCTAACAAATATTCAAATACATATTTCATATCATTTATTGAATTTATTAGAATTTTGATGGTAGGAAAAAAATAGAATAGAAATCCTTTTAGTGGCAATAGAAAATATGTTCATTATTATAACCAAAAAATAAGATAAAAAGAAACGCAGGTTTCTTAACAATTGGCGAAAAAATGGTCTCTATTTGTGCATTTATCAAAATTATAGTATAATTAGGTTTATTTGTGTTTGAAAAAAATGCTTACTTCCTACAGACATAGTGCCTTAAAGGACCAGTTTTGTATGTAGAATTTACCAAGTATGTTCTTTTACTTTATATTTCTTATCTTTAATATATTTTTGATTTTCTTTTTCGTTGCAATATATTACATGCCATAATTCATATCAAAGACCACTTACGTTGTCAATCTAGATTGAGAGTTGAATGTAGCATGCATAAACACATGAGGACACCTTTTTCTTTTTGTTAATTGTTAAATTATATTATGTTCAGTCTTTAGATTAAAGATGTAGAAGTGATCATTGAATTACAGTAAAACCTGTCTTAGCAGCCACTCAAAAAGAAGACCAAAAATTGGCTTTCAAGACCAACTATTGCTGAATGTTGGTCAAAAGTATTGCAGAATGCTCCAAAAGAGCATTCTGCAATACTTTCGACCTTCATTAAGCTACCATTTGCAATACTTTCTGCAATACTTTCGACCTTCTTTAAGCTACCATTTGTCGTTAAGACCTTTGTATTGTCTATTTTTGAGTGACCATTTTAGACAGGTTTTACTGTATTATTATTTATATGATTGTCAGTCTTCATAATGAAAATTAATTTCTGCCAGTTTATCTAAATTTGTTTAAAGAATCCCAAAAGTGGATTCTCCTACCATTAGATTTCAATAGAATCTTTCTGAAAGAAGGAGTCCTAGGCATAATTTTGGGCCAGCTCATGAGATTTTGGTACTTACCTTTTCTTAAGTGCTTAATTTCTAAATGAAATCTTCCATTTGATGATCTGGGCTAATCCATACAAGCTTTCAATAAATTATTTGTTGTAGAAAGCAAACAAATAGTCCCTGATCAGACTGCTCCTGTAGGAGCAGTCCGATCTGGAAATATTTTGTTTGCAAATGCTTTTGTTGTCTGAGTAATCAGGGCTTTTTCAAGCAATGTTGGGAAAAGGCCCCTGGCCGAAATTAGGAAAAAAATGATCGACTTAACTTCAAAATGGGGAGAAATAGAACATAACAAGGGGAGCAAAATATATCCTCAAAATCAAGTTATTTTTTATTGTATGATGCCAAGCATACCACTTAAGCACAAGTGTTTAACTATCATTTTGAAATGGGTCATTGTTTCTTATAAGTAGTAGTGGTCTCTAAAAAAGAGATTTTTTTTTTGTTTCTTAATTGGGGAAAATAGACATGGTATTGGGGAAAAGGTTGGCTATTTTCGATTGGGAATGGGGCTGATATTTGGCCCCTAGAGAAAGGCAGAAAATCTCCTGGTAATTGGGTTCTGAAGCTCAAAGAGTTAACTATGCATAGGCGACTGACGATGGCTCAGACATGTTGAGAGCACAGGTTTAGATAAACAAAATTTTTAAGCGTAAAATTGTAAATATTTCTTACCCTTCAGTTTTAACAAATGTTTTGGGTTCTCAAAAGAACCGTCTCATTGAGACGGTTCTTTTGAGTACCAACAACATATGTTTTGGTTGAGAAATAAGATTTTTCTTGTAGGCACTCTTATCCTGTCTGAGAGTGCAATCTTATAAGCATTTTTGGGGACTGGCGATCCCTCAGACATGTCTGAGAGTGCAATCTTACTTGTAAGGGCTTTTGCTTTCTTACACACACAGAGATCAATTTAATGTTTTTTGTCCCACAGTATGTTCGATTTAATGATTTTTCGTCCCTAACTTTAATGCAGGGGGTATATTGTTTTTGGATTGCCTATCTGTTTAACTGTCTGTCCTGGTAACATGTAAACAGGATATAGCATAAGCTAGAGTTTTGAAATTTGGTTAGCTGATAAGAGATGTTTTATTTGATAGATACAAATGATATACATAATACATATGTTGGGTAACTTTTGAGGAAATACTACTTGAGTTATGGCCCTTATCTAACCCCTTATGTACGAAATAATTATGTTTAATACAATAAACTTGGGATGAATCATTGTTTATCTATTGAGGGGTCACAGGTTATAATGATGGATTATATGTACAATGTCAAGTGTTTCTTTATTATATAATTTGTTGCAGAAAAAAAGGTCAGGGCAGCCCAAGTGGCTATAAACACTAACTAAAGAACAAATAGACACACAAAATTTCTCTATATAGTGCTACTCAAGATTTTTCCCCAGGTGTTTAACAATATAAGAATCTATCATGAGTGAGAGGGTATGATAGAAAAATCCGTACAGAGGATCATCATTTGGCATCACAAGGCTTGCCGAGTGATGACAAACAGTGATCCTGAGGGAGGGATTTTCTATCCTACCCTAGGTCAAATAATGGATTCTTTTTCTTGCTCACCTCTGTTTTTACTTATTCATTTATTTATTTTAACACAAGCTTCCAGAAAACCCTTAATACGCTAAGATGCAATTTTACATGATGACATTACTTGACATCCTGGGTAAGATAGCATGGGTAAGATAAGATTTTCTGTCCCAGGGTAAAATCTTAGATATCCTTATCTGGTGTGCAAGAATTATCTTTCTCCTCATGTTTTTGCTCTGAATAATGATATGGTAAATGTTCTAAAATTTCAAACACTTTACTTTTTCTGCTCTCAAATAAAATGATGGTTTCACAAATTGCTTGTCAGAATAGCAAACAGGGAAGACCCTGATCAGACTGCTTCTTCAGAAGCAGTCTGATCTGGGTCTTTTCTGTTTGTCTAAGCCTTTTTGGCAGGCAACTAGTGTTCAAAATTTTAGATCATTTACAATAGCATTACCAGTACATTTAAAGGTGTAAAACTTTGTGAAATGTATGAGATATGAAACTTGCACAATTTTGTGTATGTTTCATATTTTGTACGTTTATGGCAATTGTGACAGCAATTTGAACCACTCAAAGCATATTGCAAATATTTTTTTAGAAGTTTGTTGGCGCATTGTTGCAAAAATTTGTAAAATGCGTCCACTTTCCTGAGAGCTAAGTGGCTTAGTGGTAGAGTGCTTGACTCAAGATCGAGGGGTTGCGGGTTTGAGTCTCACCGGCATCACTGCGTTGTGTTCTCGAGCAAGACACATTAATCCTTGCTTATTACTGGTTCAACCCAGGAATACCCATCCCGACATAGCTGAAAAATTGTTGACTGGAATGAAAGTATCAAATCAAACAAACAAACAAGAGCATACATTTTCCCACTTCATAATTATATAGAATGCAAAGCACATTTATGAGATACCAGAGATTTAGCAGTGTGCTCATAAATAGTATTTAGTACAGTAAATGTTCAAAACTTTTGATCACTTAATTTTTTTCTATCTGAAATTTAAATGATTTGGTTATTGATACACAAAAAGCTTACAGTATGCTAACAGTAAAGCCCCCATAGGTTCAGTTAAACAAAATTTTTGAGGGTAAAATTGTCAATATTTTCTTATCCATCAGTTTAAACAATTGCTCTGGGCGGTCAAAAGAACTGTCTCATTCAGATGGTTCTTTTGAGTACCAACAACATATATTTTGGTTTAGAAATAAGAAAATTAATTTTTCATTATGCAGTCTTATAAAGAGGCCTGAGTCTCTGATCAGACTGCTCCTTTAAGAGCAGTCTGATCTGGGTCTTCTCTGTTTGCAAAGGCCTTTTTTGTCAGATAACTAGCATTCAAAATGTTCAAACATTCACTGTTAACTCTTTACCTACTAGTGTCATCTGCTGATAGCTTTTGCAAACAGTTTGGACCCAGATCAGGCCCAACAAAAATTCCAGCCTGATCAGGATCCAAACTGTGACACTCTGATGGTATTCCTGATTTTTTTTTTCGAAAAAGTGGGCTTTGAAAAAATTCAGCAGACGAAACAAAAGCATGCAAAATTATCCAGTATGCAAAGAGATATTAAGAAACAAGGAAAGTAAAAATAATCTGACTCAGAAATGTACATGTATATTTCTATTTACGGTTCAAGAGATGATAAGAGATGATAAGCATTAGTTGTGTAGATCTCAACCATACTGTATATATGCACTTTGTCTATTTATTAACTAGTGTAGACATCATTTGTTAGTGTAGACAATATATAACCATCTTGGTTTAAACTCACATAATTCTTTTTCCACTCTAAGTTTCAAATTTTCTCCTTTGTCAAGAAACAAATATATAATTTTATGCACTAAACTACAATGAAACCTGTCTTATGCAGCCACTCAAAAATAGACAAAACAAAGGTCTTAATGTCATGGTAGCTTAATGCAGATCAAAAATCTGCAGAATGCTTTGCAATACTTTTGACCTGTATTAAGCAATCATCAGTCTTGAAAACCTGTTTATGGTCTTTTGAGTGGCCGCTTAAGAAAGGTTTTACTGTGCATCTTCATGTGTGGTGTAGTTAAGTGCATAAAATTATACATATGAGCCGCGACATGAACTTCGAGGTTTGAGTAAAAAAGAGTTATGATTAAGATTTTTATTAAAAATTTTGCCATTTAAACTTATTATCTCTCTTTGTATATTGTGTATACTTAAAAGAACAGTCTCTTTGACCCATTTAACATTACACAACATTTATTATAGAAGTAAATAAGAAAAAGAAAAACAGTTTCAATATATACTTTATAATCTGAATCCAATGTATTCAAAATTTATTGCAAGTTAATCAGTTTGGAACTATCCAGTCTCCGAGTTTATTAAACATTTTTCATGCTCAACTCAACTGAGTATGAAATTTCAACTGCTCATAAAAACTAAAAAAATGACAAATAAAGACTTCTCTTGCTTTTAAACAGTCCGATAATGTATATATCATGCTAATAAATGTTAAAATGCCAACAATTGTTGGCATTTTAACATTTATGAGTATGATAAATTTTATGCCCAGTTTAGGTGAACATGAAAAAAGTTTTGTAACCTCGAGGCTCGGTTTTACTGAATTGGTATGAATTGAAGGCCAAGATCAGCCATGCATCGACTGATCTGAGTCTTAATTGTCATCTTCTAGATGGTATAATATTATTTTCTTGCATATTGTGGCTAAATAATTAGACGTGTTAGATAGATGTAAAATGCAGATAGTAAATTAAATTAGATGGTTGTGTGGTTCAAGGTGTTGTTGAACTTTGGCACTTGGGCATTCAACCAATAGCGCTTATAGGTCAAGGGCGAAGAAGCTGGAATCTGCTTTACTTGTGAGGAGTTGATTAAGGGGATAACCATATTCAAAATTTTCATTTGGGGAGGTATATCGTTGGATATATGGTCGGAAATTTAGTTTTACAGTGACACGTAAGCTGAGTCGTCAAACATGATTTCCGACCGTATATCTGACAATATATCCCCCAAATTAAAATCTTGAATATGGTTATCCCAATTCTAATGCACTTCTGCAGTTTCGCCTCAAATTGGAATGTTGCAAGCCGCATAAAGCTGCACGTCATCCAACAAAATGTGACATAATTAAACTCCAGCTGTTATGTTTTTAGGACTAATTTTTCGTGATAATTTTGTTATCTTCAGATTTAGCAAAATGTGTTCGCGATGAAAGTTGTGGAGGAGATATTCCGCCGACTTCTGCAAAAGGTCTAGTGTGCGTGGCGCAAACAGATTTTGTGTATATAAATGAAGATTTTGCAATAAATTGAATTTGTCCCAAATTTCTAAGTCTTTTATTGCAGGTTAAATTCGTAAAGGCATGACAGAAAGGGGTATTCTCAAAAAGTATTCCTAAGCGGTGATATCCTGTTATACAAAGCTTGTGTATAACATAAAACTGCTGTTTGTGTGCTCAGAATTCAAGAACTGCTCAAGCCTGTGCGAACCCTGTATTCCCAAAGGAAAATTTTGACGTAGTCTCGTTCTACCTTTTTGAAAATTGCCATTTATAGGGTAAGCTAAACATATTTTTGGTAAGTGTCATCAGATTTAAATTGTATGGAATTTGCTTTGTTATAGTAGCCTATAGATAAGTTAAAAGTGACGTAAAAGAGCGTACCAACACTTGAAGGTAATACAGGTTATACCGTTATTAACGGTAAAAAATTACATTAATACCTGACAAAGGTTTTCAAAATACGGAAATATTATACCAAGCCGTCATAGCTCAGTCGGTTGAGCCGAGGCAAATATTTGTATCTATATCTATTAACGAGAGATTTAAAATGGGGGAGGGTTCAAATCCCACACGATTGATTTTTTTTCATGAAGGAGATATTTTTAAATATCATTATTGCTGAAACAAGACTTTTTATCATATTTTTGTTATATTTTAAATGTTTTTACTATAGTATTCTTATAAAATTACTCTCCTTATAGCATATTTGAGAAGCAGACTTTGGGTATATCGCCTTTTTCGTAACACCCATTTTAGACAGCTGACCTTTTCGTAGGTAAAATGATTATTAATGTTTCTATGATTAATAGAAAACCAACTGCTGCAAAACTCAAATTTGTAAGTGGGTGGTAAACAGTGATAATTTTTCATTTTGAAGGAATGAGTTTTTCAAGTGCACATGATTTGAAACAATGGGATTTTTTGGATAACAATGAGATTTTTTCAGAATTTGCACAATTTATTCGTCAACATATATTAACTATTCTCACAATAAAACAACTGGTTGTGAAAAGGCCTTCTCTGACTAGATGTGCACAAACATGAGGGTGAGAATGACCCTTAAGATGACATTGCCTACGAGCAAGTGATTCTTACTTTGCTTTATAAAGCCTCCTATTTTTTTTGCCTCCAAATTTGAATCACCTGCTCGAAGTCAATGTCAGCTGTCATTTTCACCCTCATCAGTTTGTGCTGGTTCTCTACCAGCAGCCTGTTTCTGCCCTTCGTCAAAATTGCATTTTGGGCAGAGAAGCCCCTTTCACAACCAGCTGTGTGGACAGCAGATGTCAGAGCAAGCTGGGCTAGCTTGATCAGGTTAGGAAAGTCTGCCTTGTGGTACTTTGAAATCAGCTGCCACAGGCTACTCATTGAGTGTCTAGGATAGTGTTCAGTGGTCGGTGGTTGTTTCGGCGTATCTTCCAGGGGGGCTGGTTTTGTTTGGTCATTTGAACTATTTTCTGATTCATCAGAACTACCGCGGAATACCTCAATAATTGAACGCTGATCTTTTGATCGACAAAGTTTCTTCTTTGGTGGCATTGCAGACGATTATTTGACTGACTACTCAAACCGGAACCATGCGAAAAAAATTGAGATGCTTACCTGCTTCGTAATTGTTCTAAATACAATAATCTCGCGAGCTGGGAGACATCGAAGTAATGTGCAACAAAATGCGTGACGTATGCGATTTTGCTAAGCGGTGTTAAAATTGAGATGCTTACCTGCTTCGTAACTGTGTCAAAGTACGACATTCTCGCGAGTTGGGAGCCATCCAAATAATGTGCAACAAAATGTGTGACGTAAGCGATTTTGTGAAGCGGTGTTACTGTAAATGGATATGAGTGCGATTTTTTCTCGCACATCTTAATGAATAATGCGATATTTAGGAAAAATATGCGCTATACGCGCAAATCGCACATGAAAAATTATCACTGGGTAAACGACAAGCCTTTTTGTAAAACAGCTGTTTCTAAAAAATGTGTAAGGAGAGTAGACTTACATGTATTACAAAACATGTCATCAGGTCATCGCCTTCTTTCCGCTTTTCGTTTTCTGTCATATCCGATAAAAATAATAAAGGTCATCATTCACAAACATAAAATATCAAAAAAACAAAGATAAAAAAATATGCCGTGATTGGGGTTCGAACCTTCAATTGCAAAACTTCGGCACAGAGGTCTACGATCTTACCACCGCGCCAGCCCAATTGTGACAAATATTAATGATAGAAAAAGATAATGTACAAAGTTAGCGAAACCTTTTTACCAATTTACATCAATGGACAATGTCCAATTATCAAAACATGCTCTGACGTCACTTTGAACTTATCTAGTAAGGACAGTAGTTGAATTGTTCTTTATGATAACAGTGCTTGCAGCAGCTAGACCCTGAACTTTACAAGTTAGTACAGTATGTCTTCTTATATATTAGAAATATTTAAAATAAATAGTTCAAAACTAAATGAATTCTCTTTTAACTGTGAATCTAGAAGCCCCTAGATAAGAATGAGTAATTTAAAAAAAAATCTTATTTCTGAATCAAAAATATGTTGTGGGTACTCAAAATAACAGTTCTTTTGAGCACTAAAACACTTGCTTAAACTGATAGAAAAGAGATTAATCACCATAATATGCTAAAAAGGTTAAATACTTCGATTTTGAAACTTGTGCATCCTGATATTAGCAACATGATAAACATCCTGTCAATTTCCGATGACCTAATGTTGACAAAGCATTTATATGCAAAAAAAACCTCACTCACCTGCGCTTGCCAGGGTTCTAACCTAGTTATGCCCCCCCCCCCCCAACCAAAGGGAGCGGGGACATATTGTTTTTGGTGCGGATCCCGTCAGCATTGGCATTGGTGTTCGCATAGCTTCCGTGCATTATCTTCTGAACTAGTGGTAAAATTTTGATTAAACTTGCATAGATACATAGTTAGGAGGGGGGGGGGGGGAACAAGTTCATAAGATTTTGGTGACCTTAACCTTATTTTCAAGGTCACATCGGCACTTTGAAATGTCTAAAATAGGGTTTCTGTGTGTTATCTTCTGAACCAGTGGATTGATTTTTATCAAACTTGCATAGGTGCATTGTTGGGAGAAGGGGAAGAGTTGAAAAGATTTAGATGAACTTTACTTACTTTTCAGGATCATACGGGCACTTTGAAATGTCCGAATAGGGGTTCCACACGCTATATTCTGAGCCAGTGGATGGATTTTGACCAAACTTGCATAGATACATTGTTGGAAGGGTGGGAAGAGCTGATTAGATTTTATTGACCTTGACATAACTTTCAAGGTCACCATCCTATAAAGACTGTACTAATCAGCTATTTCAACACACTATCTGCAGAACCGGTGGTTCAATTTTCAGCAAGTTGCATAGATATATTAATAGGAGAGGGTTAAGAGTTGATCTTGACCTTATTTTCAAGGTCACACCAACACTTTGAAATGTCAAATTTGACCAAAATATGGTTTTTGTATAATATCTTTTGAATTGAAAAAAGGATTATAGCTAAACTTTATGTATTGTAGCATTGTGTTAATACGGTTTTAATGACCTTGACCTTATTTTCAAGGTCACCTATTTTTCCATCCTTTAAAAACTGTAAAATCAGCCTTTTCTGAGCTCTGCCTTCTGAACCAGTGGGTGAATCTCCACCAAACTTGCATAGATACATTGTTTGTGGACAGAAAAGAGTTAAATAGATTTTGATGACCTTGACCTTTCAAGGTTACCACAGCACTTTGTAATTTAAAGTTTGACCAAAATTGTTTGTTCCTGCATTCCCTTGAAATAATTAATGAATTCTAGCCTGTATCATTTTGACATATTAAGCATAAGTGCCACCTCAATATTTGGTTGGTGGGACAATACACTGCTTTAATTTTTTTTATAAATTTTAGCTCACCTGAGCCATTGGCTCAAGGTGAGCTTATGTGATTGTTGGATGTCTGTTGTGCGTCATCTGTCAACAACAAATGCTTCAAATGACTTTTCATCCTCAACTACTGGCTGGTTTTGACTAAACTTGCTAGAAATGATCCTTATATGACCCTCTTTTAAAATTGTTCAAATGGTTCCGGTCCATTGCATATCTAGGTCACACAGGCTAAAAATAGATTTTCAAGATGAAAACTTTAAAAATCTTCTCTGAAATCACAAGGCCTAGGGCTTTGGTATTTGGTATGTAGCATCACCTAATGGACCTCTACCAATGTTGTTCAAATGATAGCCCTGGTGCCAAAAATGGCCCTGCCCTAGGGATCACATGTTTTACATAGGCTTATATAGGGAGCAACATGAACAAATCTTCTTGTCTGAAACCATAAGGCCTAGAGCCTTGCTATTTTGTATGTAGTATCATCAAGTAGACTCTACCAAGTTTGTTCAAATTATAGCCCTGGGGCCAAAAATGACCCCGCCCCGGGGTGTCACATGTTTTACATAGGCTTATATAGGGAGAAACATGAAAAAATCTTCTTGTCTGAAACCACAAGGCCTAGAGCCTTGATATTTAGTATGTAGCATCATCTAGTAGACCTCTACCAAGTTTGTTCAAATTATAGCCCTTGGACCAAAAATGGCTCGCCCCGGGGGTCACAGGTTTTACATAGGCTTTTATAGGGAGAATCATGAAAAAATCTTCTTGTCTGAAACCATACGGCCTGGAGTCTTGATATTTGGTATGTAGCATCACCTGGTGAACCTTTACCTAGTTTGTTCAAGTTATATCCCTGGGGCCAAAAATGGCCATGTCCCCGGGGTCACATGATTTACATAGGCTTATATAGGGAAACACATTGAAAAAATCTTCTTGTCTGAAACCTTAAGTCCTAGAGCCTTGGTATTTGGTAAGAAGCATCACCTAGTGGACTTCTACCAAGTTTGTTCAAATTATCCCCCTGGGGCCAAAAATGAACCCGCCCCAAGGGTCACATTTTTTACATAGGGTTATATAGGAAGAACCATGAAAAATTCTTCTTGTCTGAAACCATAGGGCTTAGAGCCTTGATATGGTATATGAAGCATCACCTAGTGAACCTCTACCAAGTTTGTTCAAATTATATCCCTGGGGCCCAAAATGGCCCGCCCCCAGGGTCACGTTTTACATAGACTTTTATATAGGGAAAAACGTGAAAAAATTCTTGTTAGAAACCATATTGCCTAGAGCCTTGATATTTGGTATGTAGCATCACCTAGTGGACCTCCACAAAGTTTGGTCCTCTTATGCCCGAGGGGCCAAAAATGGCCCCTCCCCGGGGTCACATGTTTTACATAGGCATGCAGGTATATAGGGAGAAACATGAAACAATCCTTTTGTCTGAAACCACATGCCTAGAGCCTTGATATTTGGTATGAAGCATCACCTAGTGAACTTCTAACAAGTTTGTTCAAATACATCTCTGGGGCCAAAAATGGCCCCACCCCAGGGGCCAAAAATGGCCCCACCCCAGAGGCCACATGTTTTACATAGGCCTATGTAGGGAAACATGAAAGAATCTTCTTGCCTGAAACCATAAGGCTTAGGGCCTTGATATTTGGTATGTAACTTCACCTAGTGGACCTCTTCCAAGTTTGTTCAAATAATGCCCTTGGGACCAAAAATGACTTGCCCATGGTGTCACCAGTGAGACGGTCAGCTTTCAACAGATTCCAATATGTAAGCTTTAA